>CM069133.1:72344324-73075485 GCA_035221665.1 Okamejei kenojei | reverse complement strand
CAGCGTGCGAAGAGCGCGACCAAACCAGCTGTGAGTCAATAAATGGACCACGGATAGATTTTGAGCTTTTCTTCAGTACTAAAGGAATGCTTATTATGATATATTATGAACATGTCTCTGCAATAATGTGACTCCTCACAATACAAAATAATAAAAACACATTAATTCCCTGAATCCCTTACATTTTTCAAAAATTGCGCATATATTTTTCTAATATACAATCTCATGAAAGATTTTCTACAAATCTTTACTGAATTTTTAGTGAATAAACAGCAATTATAGAATGTACGCGCGAGGTGGGTGATGGCCAACGCGGCGCAAAGTGAAGGAGCAACTTGGAGCGAAAGTCTTAAAGGTAATTCGCCAGAAAGAGAGGGACATCACAGCGAGGGGCAACAGAGGCACCCACAGAGATGTACGAGGCACCTACAGAGAGGTTCACGCGCACCGACAGAGAGGGCACGGAGCACACGTCAGGGCGTGTGTAATGTGTCGATGGCGGACTGCGACCGACAAGCGGTTGCCCCGCACGGCATTTTTGAACATGAATCAGTTTTTTCGGCCCCCCGCGATGCGGGACGAACTCCGCACAATTCCGCAACGGCTCGGCGATCGATAGTGAGACCGCCCTGCGGACGCCCGACTTGCTCAAGCGACCACTTAGTACGCGCACATCGCATGGAGATGCATCTGCTGGGACAAGCCCTTAAAGGGGCCTGTCCCACTTACGCGACTTATTCGAGGACTGCCGGCACCCATCATAGACCCAAAAGAATTTCATCATGTTAAAATTCAGGCGGCACCTGAAAGACACTATGAACTCCCCCTTTGGTGACTAGAGAACTTCACGATCCAAACAGTCAACTTCCTGGAGACATTTTGCGGGGGTCGCGGGGTGTCACCTGCGACATGTCCGCCAGGATGTCGCCTTATGATGTAGTGGTCCCTAGTCACCCAAAGGGTTGCAGCCGCCTGTTGCTCTGGGTATTTGATTTCACTTGTTTTAATCACTAACATTTTAATACTAATTTTTGTTTTATGTATCATTCCTAACTCTCACTGTATGGTCATGTTGTCCACTATGCGAGCGGAGCCCACCCTCTCTCAGCACACAACATAGGTATTCTTTGGCCGACAACGTTGTTCTGGTAATTCATAAAAATTGGTGAGTGGTTTTATATTGGCATTAGCGGGCGCCAATCTCTACTACACACACGTAACAATCGACAAAAAAAATAAATTTTTAATTATAATCGATTTTGGTAGAGTAGGTTTAAAATATAAGGAGCGAGAGAGAAATGAGAAGAGTGACAGTGAGAGTTGGGAAAGAAAGAATGTCTAGATATAATGTAATGGGTGCAGAGAGGGGGAGATAAGGAAATAATACTGAAAAATAAAATTGAATTTTATATAAAGTTTCTAAAGTGTGAATAGGTATAAAAAGAGTAGGGTTTGAATAATCTGCACCCGCAACCGAACTTTTTCAGAACAAACGAAGCCCACTCGTCCCTGACCCCACCCAGCTCGTCCTTGTTCCAAGTCGGCTTCTCTCACTTTGCCCCTGCCATGCCCCGTCCAAGCCTCCGCACGCCCCTCACTCCAGCTCAACACCAGCTCGGCTCCCAGCTAGATGTTGAGGCGTCGGGCCCCGGCAGCCACCACACTCCATCATTTCACTGCGAGTGCTGGAGGCCCCTCACCTCTTCCAGTTGCCATCGTCTCCTGCCTTGGCGAGTGCACTGTGAACATCACTCGTTTTTTTTTTTTCCGAAATGGTGCGTTTTGGGGCTGTTTTTAAAATTTTAAATGATAAATATAATCAGGAAATATGGGTTCGGAATGAGATGGGAAGATATTATCACCACAACGTGAACAAAGTGAGTAGATAGTGTGAAAATGGGAAGCTTGTGGCCTATGCGCGTTTGAAAGCGATAGAAAAAACAGATTGACACGTATGTCTGCAAACAATAAGGATGAAGAGTATTATCTCTATAGGGGATATGTAGAGAAATATAGTGAACAATCAATGACAAGATACTGCAAAAAAGTAGACAATAATAAAAGGAAACAGGCCATGCGTGTGATGTTTGTCGGGTGAAATGTGGAACTTGGAGTTAGGGGGAGGAAGGAGATAGTAGGGAATGCTGGGGCTACATAAAAGTTAGAGAAAACAATTATCATACCACTGGGCTATATGCTGCCATACAGCTCACGTGACAAACAAAATCATGAGAGATAGTATTTGAGATGCTGGTTCCTTCTATTTGCGTTAGCCTCACTCAACAATGTTTCTAGGCCGAGGACAGAAGAGGTTCAGTGTAGGAATGGGAAGGAGATTTAAATGTTTATCAACCGGGAGATCAGTACATTCAGCGGCACTGAGCCAAAGTTGTTCAGCGAATCGCCCAGTCTACATTTTGTCCTTGGGCCAATGATAAGATTTAATAATGGATATGGTAATGTATTGGAGGAGGAGTCAAGTGAACCTCTGCCTAACCAGAAAGGACTGTTGGGTCACCTGACTGACTGAGAGGTGGTCAAATGGTCCCCAAGTCACCTCAAGGCCACTCATGGTCCATTATGCTGCCTGGTTTACTAATTGGAAAAGATCTTCAGGGTTATTTTTAATAAAGTAATGACAGCCGACAGATCGCCTTGGTATGATCAGGTAGTACTCATGATTTTGTATCATCCACCTAATTGCCAGCCAGAGCAGGCCACTCTCCCCCTCAAGCCTGTTCTGCCATTCAAAAGATGGTAGCTGATCTGAAAGTAACATCAACTCTATGTACCTTACAAATCTTTGTAACCTTTCATGCATTACTTGTCAAGAATCGATTTATGTTTGATATTAAAATATTCTCTTATTGCCCTTTGAGAGAGTTTCAAAAGTCTCTGAGAAAAAAAACAAGTTTTAATCTCTATCTTAACTGGGTACCCACTTATTTTTTAACAATCCCAATTTCTAGATTTTTCCACAAGAGGAAACATTGTCTCTGTTTCCATCCAATCAAAATCTTATGCTTCACTCAAGTCCCTTTTCAATCTTCATTGGATACAAGCCTAGCCTGTCTAACCTCAAAAACAAAATGTTCATTCGTTAATCAGTTCAGCAAACCTTCCAATGGATGAATTTGCTTTGTTAGGTAAGAAGACAAATACTAGATATTGCATTCCAGATGTGATCTCACGAACATCCCATATAGCCAAAACATAATCTCCCCACCTTTGTATTCCAATCTCTTCACAATAAATGCTAACATTTTATTAGCTCTCTTATTTACTATATCTGAATACTAGCTTTTTGTGAACTACTTAGCCACCTATGTAGCTCTGTTAATTTTTCCTGTTAAAATGTATAATTTCACATACTATTCTATTTGCCAGATACATTTACCCACCTTCTCTAGATCCCTATGCAAACTCCTTACTTTCAATTCACGACTTACATTCCTAGCTATCTTTGTGTTATCAGTAAATTTAGCAACACTGGTCCCTTCAACAATCTTTTGTCCCTTAATCCAAGCCATTAACATCAATTGTAAAAAGTTGAGGTCCACAACCCTGTAGCACACCTCACGTTGCTCTAGTCAATTTAAGATAAATATTCATTTATGGCCTATTTCCACTGTCGGATCTTCTATCCATGCCAATATGTTACCTCCTGCACTATCATCTTTTGTTTTCCACAATACCCTTTGATGTTACACCTTACCAAATGCCTTGTAAGCACAGTACGTTCTCCCCATTATCCTGAGCTCATGTTACTCCTTCAAAGAACTCAAAGAGATTGGTCAACTATGATTTCCCTTTTACAAAACCACATCTATTTGATCACCGTGAATTTTTCTATGCTGCCTGCTGTAACATCTTTAATAACTTCTAAGACATTCCCTTTGCCAGATTCAGGCGACGCCCGCTTCATGAGAGGTTTGCATACCCATTTTGAAATGTATTTCCGTATTGCAATTTTCCATAATGCAAATCCATATTATTTGCACTTATCAAGAAATGAGATCGGAAAATAAAATAAAGTTGACACAAAGAGTAAATTTTAATCCTTTTCAGAGGTGATTTCTGAATTCCATTTTTTGGAAGGTGCTTTGTGAATTCTGCAAAGGCTAATGGCTATGGGAATAATGTAAAGGTTGCCTGTATTAAACCAACCAACTTGTAGAATGCTGCCTTTTGTCTCCTGTCCTTTTAGAGTAATGGGCCTGTCCCACTTAGGCGATTTTTTCGGCGACTGTCATAGTCGTAGCAGGTCGCCGAAAACGGCGACTGGACCCCCCCTACGACAATGTCTATGACAATGTCTACAACAACCTACCTCCTAGTCGACGTCAAGTGTCAGCAAGCTACCGACAAATTAGGACGTCCAGCTAAGACCACACCTACGCCAACCTACGTCCACCCGCGACAAGCTACCGCAAGGTAAGACAATTCAGTCGTCGGTACCTGTCGCCAGTTGACGTAGGTAGTCACCATTGGAATTCACCAAAGTCAACACCGGCGACAACCTACGTCATCCTGGTGACAACCTACGTCAGGCTACGATTGTTGGCGTCAAGCCCACGGGCGCCGCCTGTCCCCGAAAAGCTTTGAACATTTCAAAATCCAGCAGCGACCAGAAAAAAGGTATGACTCTTTGTATATGACTCCACATCTTGAACAATGGATACAGTAGGTGTAGTTGGAGGAGGTGCAAGTGAACCTCTGCCTAACCTGAAAGGACTGTTGGGAACAGGGTCGAGGGAGATGGTAAATGGCTCATAGTCCACCTCAAGAACGGGGATGTTATCACATTGCACTCTTGGTGATTATGTGGCCTGGTTTACTAATTGGATAAGGTCATCGGGGTTTTTTATAATAAATTAATGACAGCCCACAGATCACCTTGGTATGATCAGGTAGTACTCAGGATTTTGTATCATCCACAGAATTGGCAGCCAGAATAGGCCACTCTGCCCCTCAAGCCTGTTCTGCCATTCAAAAGATGGTAGCTGAACTTGAAAGTCAACACCGGCGACAACCTACGTCATCCTGGTGACAGCGCCTATGTCAGGCTACGATCGTTGGCGTCAAGCCCACGGACGCCGAAAGGTTTTGAACGTTTCAAAATCCAGCAGCGACCAGAAAAAAGGTATGACTCTTTGAGCGACTGCGGAGACCATGCAGGCGACACACCGGCGACCATATGGCGACTGCCTAGTCACCTGTAGTTCGCCTAAAAAATTGCCTAACTGAGACAGGCCCATAAAGGAGGAAGTTTAAATATTTTCCAATTTCATGAAAAATTGCTTGAATTTAAAGAACCTTTGAAAAAGTAAAGCTGACGCATCAACACACAAAACGTCACCTATCCATTTTCTCCAGAGATGCTAACTGACCCGCTAAGTTGCTCCAGGACTTTGTGTCTATCTTCAGGACCTAGAGACTTGTCAGCCTGCAATCCCAACAACTTTATTGGCGCCACAGCTGGCAAGATTCCTGAGTTTTACCCCACTTCTGATTCTGGATCATAGCTATTTCTGGGGTTCTATTCATGTTCTCTTAAGTGAAAATCGCTGTAAAACCCCTGTTTAACATCGATTTTCCTTGTTTTCCATTATTAATTCCTCAGACTGATGTGCTATCAAATATAGTGTTTTGTGGACACACATTCCCAGCACAACGTTCCCTGCACCAGCAGAATGCATTGGGAAGCTCAAATTATGTTCTTCCTGATGGAATCCTGTGGGGAGTCATGAATGCTGGACAATAGGAGCAGGAGGAAGCCACTCTCAAACCTACCATTCGATATGATTATGGCTGATCTATACTGCTGTCAACTCCTCTTCTTTGCCAATTCCACATAACCTTTACTTCCTCAATCTTTCAAATATTTATCTATCTCCACATGAACAATATCGAACGATCTGGCTTATAACACCCTCTGGGGCAGAGAATTCCAGATTCCCCACCCCCAGAGAGAACAAATTTCTACACACCTTAATTTTAAATGACCATCCGGTTATCTTGTGGCCATGTCCTCTCGATCGAGAGTCTCCCACTGGTGGAAATTTCTCAACATCTACATCTTAGGATTTTATATGTTTAATTATTATATGTCCATTATTTTAAACCCCAAGGAATACAGACTCCAACACTTTAGCTTGTCTGGGCAGTCAGCTATTTACTGATCTACTTTGTACTGATGAACAACCTTGGGAACTCTGCTCAATTTTCAGTCTGTTAAAACAGAAAGTATTAGCTGGATGGTTGTAGAGATGAACCATTGGATCAGGAAAAAAAAAAAAAATCAAAAAAACAGGGAAAGTGCACAATGTGGAGATTAGGTGTGAAAAAGATAAGGTCATTGATACAATCTGTTTATAATAAGTGAACACAAGCAAATGAGTGAAATAATATCTCACTGTTGAACTGAAACATTAACTCTGTTTCTCCTCCACGGATGCCAAATGACCTAGTATGTTTTTTCAGTATGCTGCATACATTAATCAGAATTTGGCTTATATTTTAAATCAAAAAGCAAAAGACTTCAGGTATTGCAAATTTGAAATAGTCACAGAAAATACTGGAAAAACCTTTGGTTCGGGCAGCATTTGTGGAAAGAAAAACAGTTAATGCTTCAGGTCAAGGATGATGATTCTGAAGAAGGGACCTTGATCTGAAACCCAACTCTTTCCACAAATGCTGTCTGACCTGCTGAGTTTTTTATGTCTTATTTTGTCAAGCGAGTCACAGACAATGGAACAATGAAGTCTTTAATTGCAGCTACATAACAGGTCAGTAAACACAATACAAGTAGATAATGTAACAAACCGAAAAGTTAATAAATCACTAACCTTGATACTGGAGCAAAAAGCACCCAAAGTCCTCGATGCAACAAAAGACATTAATTTATGATTTATGGATTGTTTCTGCTATTTAATTCAGTGGTCACTAATAAGTCACCATAAAACCCTATGACATGGGAGGAGAATTAGGCCATTCAGCCCCACGAGCCTACTCCACCATTCGATCATGGATGACCTATTTTTCCTTCTCAACACCATTATCCTGCCTCCTCTCGTAGCCTCAACAGCTGTCTGTGGCAATGACTTCCATAGATTCACCACCCTCTGGCTAAAGATATTCCTCCTCATCTCATTCTGAAGGTATGTCCTTTTATGCTGGGGCTGTGCCTTCTGGTTCTAGACTCTCCCATCACTGGAAACATCCTTTCCACGTCCATCTATATGAGCGAGCATTTGGGAGACAGGCGGGGTGGATTTGACAGCTGCTGCTTGGCTGCCGAGTAGGAACTCAGATCATGGCCACATTTCTGACTTGTGAACCATTCAAGTCATGAATGATTCACAGGTACAAAACCCTGCTGTAACCTGCGGCCGACCTGCTACGCAGAACAGAGTAAACATGAAGTGTTTCTCCTCTTAATAATTTTTCATGTTTTGTTATCATTGTGTCGAACTTAAGCTCGTGAAGTACAATATTCAGCAGTACATTATATTAATCAACCTTTCTGTATAATATTCCCAGGTCATCGATGAATACCAGAGGCAAGCAGCCAACAAAAGAGTCAAATCCCAAGAGTCAGACAAAGTGACACAAGTATGGACTGATCTGCTAACACTTCATTTACACTGGAAGGTCACAATAAGTTCTGATCTGAAGTCTCAAATTGAGTTCAATCTCTCCAACATTTGCAATGCATCTTTTTTCTGAGGAAGTTATCAAATCAAGAATGGATTTGATCGTAATGAGTATTTTGTGGTTTAGCACAGCACCAGAGAGGATGAAGCATTCAGAATAGATCCTTGTCCACTATTCCTTCATCTCCACAAGAATTTGCAATCAGAGGATTATTATTCTTTGAACAAATAGCAAAGCGAACAAAATTATATTTGAGTTTTTAATTGAGAACAGCTGTGAATTCAGAGTAAATTACATTTACAGTCGTAGTATAAATACTTTCCTTCATGCAAGGGAAAGATGAATAGTGAACAGGACTGTCATTCTTTCCACACAGTGCCCATGAAATATGAAAAATACGTGTTTAAAGTGTATGTGTTGAAAGCACGAGGAAAGAACATGTAGCGATTTTATCAAGTGGGGCCAGGTATTGGAATAGGTTTTCAGCATCTTTCTTTAGTGTGTTATTAATGTTGCAGATTAGATATTCATTAAAGAGATTCCGCCTCTCCCCCTCTCTCTATCTTTATCTTCCCTCCCCTCACTCTGTCCCTTCCCCATGTTCTCTCCCTCTCTTACATGCTCTCTCTACCACCCCTGGTTCTGTCTTTCTCTCCCTTCTTCCCTCTCTCTCCCTCTTCTCCCCTCCCCCTCTCCATCTCCATCTCCCCCTCTCTCTCTCTCTCTCTCTCTCTCTCTCTCTCTCTCTCTCTCGTTCTCTCTCATTCTCTCTCTCTCTCTCTGGGATTGTATTTGTATACAGTTATATAAACAATTCATGCAGAGATTTTAGCAAAAGCTCACACGATGTAAACTCCACGTGCAGTGATTCCCTTGCTAGTTAGAATAAACAGTTGTTCAAAGCTCCTGTGTTCTGTAAATGTTATTGTAAGTAGAAATTACAAGACCTCCAGCAATATCCAATTCCACAGGATGCATTACACCTCCCCCCTCTCTTTCTCTTTCCCTCTCTCCACCTCTCCTTCCAGTTGATTTGTTCACTTTCCTTTTTATTTCTCTTTCTCCAATCCACACTTTCCCCTTTCCATTCTTCATCCCCACCTCTTCCCCCTCTCTTTCATTCAACCCATTCTTCTTGTCCCTTTTTGGCCTTTTTCATTCCTTTTTCTCTGCTTCTCTACTGCTTCTTCCCCATCCCTCTTCCATCCCTCCCCAACTCCCTCACCCCCCCCCCCCCCCCCCCTCTGTCTTCTCCTCCCTCTGTCACCATCTTCCATCACAATGGCATGTATTTGATTCCCCAGTGTCAACGTTCCCTAATGTACAATTCTACCTAACTAATGACAGAACTGGCTAATCTGGAAAATCTGTCCTCCACATTGCACACCCTTGTGAGAAACAATAGGAAGTAAAAGGTTATGGAGCTTGGTAAGTGGAAGTGGATGGGAAAGACCACAGGTAATCGGCACAATGAAAGTTACTGCCAGAATGTTTGGACCTTTTGTCTAGTAATTTGCTTTGTTCCAGTTTTGCTTTTCAATATCAGTAATTCTGAGGGTATTTAACATGCTTTAATTTATTAAAGATGAAATACAAGTATTTAAAGAGGTATGATGCTGAAATTTGGCACATAATATCCAGACTGAAGAAGGGTCTCAACCTGAAACGTCACCCCTTCCTTCTCTCCAGAGATGCTGCCTGTCCCGCTGAGCTACTCCAGCATTTTGTGCATATTTTTGTTTCCCTTTTATAAATCATCTTTCTTCCATTATAAATTTTTATGTGCACATTTAGTACATTTTTTCTACAATATACATTTTTTTGAGTTCCTTCCTGAGCCTACCCACCTTGGAAACATTATGTTGGCAGAATTCAGAACTGCCTGTGTAAATAGCTTGTTCTAAGCTTCCCCCCCCCCCCCCCCCCCCCTCCCCAGTCTAGTTTCAGTCAATAAAACAATGAGTCAAGCACTTTCTGTCTAAACTTTATTTTGGAAAAACACAATAACAGTTCCCCTCTACTATACCTAACCAACGCGGGTTTGATCCTTGTATCTACCTGACCAAGCCCTCCTCGCCTCCTGCATGCAGAGACACTCCAGAATGTCATGCAATCCTAAGCGTTCTCCCAAAATGTCGACACGGGACCTCAGGGAGCGGCCTTTTATGGGTCCCCGAACCTTGAGGGGTCGAATGGGGTTGGTCTCTATTCAGTCCAATAACAGATATTGATTAACACAGTACATGATAGTCATTTCCCTAACCCAATAATACAGTAATGCCACTGTCCCACTTAGGAAACCTGAACGGAAACCTCTGGAGACTTTGTGCCCCACCCAAGGTTTCCGTGCGGTTCCCGGAGGTTTGTGTCAGTCTCCCTAATGGTCGAAAGTGGTTTCCACTTCTTCTATGTTCCGGCGATTATTTAAAAAAATTCAAAACCGGCACCGACTAAAAATAGGTTGCCATTTTAAAAATCGGTCATTTTTTAGTCGAAGCCGGTTGCAATGCTAGTTGAAGGTGGTTGCCAGAGGTTGCAGGTAGTGGAAGGTAAGACCTCCCTGGTGGAATAAAACTGGGTGAAAAAAAGGTCTTACCTTTCACTACTCTCTTCAATATCACTTCTGCTATTCCCCTTCACCCATTTCACTTTCTCTTCAGTTTCCTGTTGCCAACTAATTTTTGTTTTGCTTGGGCTTAACCTAAAACCCCAGCTTCATCTTCAACACACAATTGACTCAATGGCAGAAAGCAAAGCGGGATGTTCAATTGATATCTTTATGAATGGAAGAGGGGCATTTAGTAGTGGACTTCCATAAGACTCATTACTAGTACACAAGACATTTCTACACACCTCCGCCCCTTATGTTGTAACCATGTCCCCTTGTTTGAGACGCTCCCACTCGTGAAAATATCTCAGCATCTACCCTGTCAACTCTGGCACCACGCCCAACTCTTTGTCCACTACATTGGCCACGACATTGGTGCTGCTTGCTGCATTTGTGTGGAAATTATCTATTTTATCAACTTCATCCCTAACTTCTACTCCTTCCTCTAATTCACTGGAACTTTGTCTGACACCTCTCTCCCCTTTCTGGTTCTCTCTCTGTTTTACCATCTCAGGAGACAAACTATTCCATTGACATTTGCTATAAATCTATTGACTCCCACAGCTACCTAGACCACGTCCTCCTACACTGTATCTTCAAAGGACTCCATTGATTTCTCTCAGGTTCTCCATCTCTGCCACATTTTTTCTCGAGATGAGGCACTCTGTCCCAGGACATCCCCATTCTCAGGTAACCTGGCATCCCCTCTGTTGTGGTTGATAGATCCCTCACCCATGTGTTCTCCATTTCCCACACTTCTGCTCTCACCCAGCTTTCCCCATGACAGAACGGAGATAGAGTTCCCTTGATCCTCACCTTTCACCCTACCAGTCTCTGCATCCAGTACGTCATTTCTGGCAGCTGCTACGTGATCCCACCACCTGCCACAACTTCCCCTCCTCATTCTGTTCTGCTCTCTGCAGGGAATACTCTTTGGTTCATTCAGTGACTCCCTGGTTCATTCCCCACCCACCTTCTACCACCCCTTGGCACATTACCCTACAATGGTAGAAGTTGCAACAGCTGGATCATTGCTTCCTCCCTCACAAATATCCAGGGACCTACAGAGACCTTCCAAGTGAAGCAGAGATTCACATGCATCTCCTCCAATCTTACCTATTGCACTCAGTGCTTGTAATGCAGCCTCCTCCACACAGCTGAGACCAAACATAGCCAAGGTGTCTGTTTTGCCAGGCACCTGTACTCTGTCTACAATGGCCATCATGAGCACCCAGTTGCAAGCCATTGCAATTCCCTTTCCCATTCCCAAACAAATCCATCCATCCTCTTAGAATATGTAATAAAGACGGGCATCTTTATGGACCACAGCATAGAATCCAGAAGTAGGCACATCACGATGGGTCTGTATGAAACTCCATAAAAACCACAGTTGCTATAATATCTGCAGAGCTGCTCAGTGGTAGCACTGGAGTGAATACATAGCAGATTAACAAGGATTGGGCAGAAATTTAGCCAAGTAAAGATTAGAGTTGTTTACCTTGGAACAAAGGAGTCTGAGGGGGATTATGATCATAATGTATAAAATTCTGAGAGGCCAAGTTGTGGTAAATAGGAAGGGCTTATTTGCAGAGTCATTTAGTTGGCGACAGTTAAAGGTAATAAAAAGATTAGACAGGAGTGGAGACTGTTCTATTCAAAAGGTGACGAGGATGGTGGAGATGCGTCTCAACCCGAAACGTCACCCATTCCTTCGCTCCAGAGATGCTGCCTGTCCCGCTGAGTTACTCCAGCTTTATGTGTCTATCTTTTTTGAGAAAATACTTACTTCATTTCATCAGACTCAATGAGTCAGTGATATGCGCTAATGGTACAGAGGTAAGGATGAAGAGCAAGGAGTTTTGCTCAATCGGAATAGCTTTCCAACTGGTAGGGGGGCCACATGAAGTGGTAGAGGCGGGTACAATTATGACATTTAAAAGACGCTTGGACAGGTACATGGATAGGAAAGATTTAGAGAGGTAAGGGTCCGGTACAGGCAAATGTAGCGAGCCTGGTTAGGCAACTTGCTCTGCTTGGAAAAGTTGGGCCGAAGGGCCTACATCTGTGCTATATAACTTTATGACTGTGATTCTATAGTATGTGCAAAACTACCTTCTTTGCCCTGTAAATTCCTACTTCTCAATAACGGGTGCAACGTTGTGGTTAATGTACGCAGTAATATGTAAAAGATTGGACAATAATTACATAATCTTTTCATAATTAGGGTTAGGGTTACATGATCTTTTCATACTTCTTTGCATATATTATATGCTGGCAACAGTTATCCATTATTACTTCCTACATATTCATTAATTTCCATCTATTTATAATTACCAGATATAATTAGATCCTCCTTTCAGCTAGTAGAATGGAGATATCATAGCAATCCAAGGTGTCTAAGAATGCTTTCCACAGGGATTTGAACCTTAATCGAACACATACAGGCCACCTCAGGATAACAAAAGTGTAACATTTTTCCAGATGTCATTAAGTGCACTTTGTCCATAGGTCTAATGGAATGTTGGCCTTCATAACAAGAGGAGTAAAGAGGTTCTTCTGCAGTTGTATAGGGCTCTGGTAAGACCACATCTGGAGTATTGTGTACAGTTTTGGTCTCCTAATTTGAGGAAGGACATCCTTGTGATTGAGGCAGTGCAGAGTAGGTTTACAAAATTGATCCCTGGGCTGGCAGGACTGTCATATGAGGAAAGATTGAAAAGACTAGGCTTGTATTCACTGGAGTTGAGAATGTTGAGGGGGGATCTTATAGAAACATATAAAATTATAAAAGGACTGGACAAGCTAGATGCAGGAAAAATGTTCCCAATGTTGGGTGAGTCCAGAACCAGGGGCCACAGTCTTAGAATAAAGGGGAGGTCATTTAAGACTGAGGTGAGAAAAAACATTTTCACCCAGAGAGTTGTGAATTTATGGAATTCCCTGCCACAGAGAGCAGTGGAAGCCAAGTCACTGGATGGATTTAAGAGAGAGTTAGATAGAGCTCTAGGGGCTAGTGGAGCCAAGGGATATGGGGAGAAGGCAGGCATGCGTTATTGATTGGGGATGATCAGCCATGATCACAATGAATGGTGGTGCTGGCTCGAAGGGTCAAATGGCCTCCTCCTGCGCCTATTTTCTATGTTTCTAGGTCGGAAATACACAAAAGGCTCTCAATATGAACCCATATCTCCATGGCATTATGATGACGACTGATCAGAAGGAACAATTACTAAAGGTGCGGAGAGCGAGGAAACTAGCTCTGCCATGTACGTATGTTAGACTTTGAAGTTAATATTATAAGAGCTTGTTTGTACGTATAGATGCCTGTGTCGGACTTTTTAACCCAGGGCAGCTTGTATACAAAACAGCAGCATGTCTGTTGTTAAAACAGACTTAAACATTTTAATTTCAGGTGAGCCCCTTTTTTCAGAGATACAGCTGCAACTCTTTCATTTAGTAATGCTTGAATTATATTGTTTGTTCCATGTGCAAAGTAATTACCTCAGCAACGTTGTCTCCATCCTCTCTAAGTTTCCTTCAGTTCTCTATCCCTCTCCCACTTTGTAAGTTGATACCCTTGCTCCAGTTCTGATGACCTTTCTTTTACTGATTATTTTCTCTATCCACAGATGCTGCCTGACCAATTGAGCATTTTCAACATTTCTCTGTTTTTGCTTCCAAATCCAACATCTGCTGATTCAGTCTGAAGAAGGGTCTCAACCCGAAACATCACCCATTCCTTCTCTCGAGAGATGCTGCCTGTCCTGCTGAGTTTAGAGTGGCACCAGCAAAGTTTGAAATATTGGGAGTGCACCTTCAACATTTATTTGGAGATATCTGAAGATCGTGCAAAGCCAGGGATGATATTCTAGGTGCGCCAAGATGTAAGACTTTAAATGGCTATCTGAAGTCTTTAACGTCTCTTCCAGAGTGACTTAACTTGTTGGATCATAATGAACATTAGATGAAAATGGTGTCACATTCCAGTGTGGAAAAGACAGTTGCAAATGGTATGCATTCCCAGCTTTTGCTCATAGTGGTATAATTACCAGAAAATTACAGGCTATGATACCTAGCATGCTTGCCTGGTTAATTTTCCAATTTGGATCTATAGCTGCCAATGTTTGAATCTGTGCATAAATGTTACCAGGCTGTTCTCCAACTGTAAAGGGTTGATTTAATTGGGTCCTGATGGTCTGAACCGTTCACTTTGATAATCAGTAAAAATGGAAAGTCCAAATTGAGGGTGATTCAGGAAAAGACAAACTTTCCGTAATTATTATTTTTTTCCTTTAAAGTCTCCAAGTCGTCACTACCAATAACAAAAGTTAAGCGGCCTTGATCATTATGACACAGAAGGATGGTATTCATGCCTTTCTGTCAACACTTCAACAGAACAAACAAGGGAATCGCATTCTCTAACTCTGAGGTATGAGATCCAATGGGACTATTTGAAGAAAAGCATAGGAAGTTTCCCCTGTAACTTTAATAAGACATGTACACCTCAGTCAATATTTTTGAAGCAGTTAATCTTGTCATTATAATAATGAACTTGTGGAAACATGTTAAACATGTTAAACTAACTACATTAGGAATATGTTTGGAAATTTGGTAAGGACACTTACCAATTTCTACTCATGCACCATGGAAAGCATCCCGTGTGGATGCATCTTAACTTGGTTTGACAACTGCTAGAAATTGCAAAGAGTTGTGAAGGCAGCCCAGCCATCAAGGAAACCAGCTTCCCACCAGCCCAACCCTATCCCCACTCCCCCTCCCCCCCCAACTACTTCATCTATATATCACACTGCCTCGGGAAAGCAGCCAAAGTAAGAACAAATCTTATCCCGGTATTCCCTTTTCTCCCCTCTCCTGTCCAGCAGAAGTCACACATGCTTGAAAAGATGAACCATAAGATTAAAAAAACAGTTTATTTCCCTGCTGTTATCAGAATATTGAACTTACCTCTCATAAGCTAAGGATGTCGTTCCGATCTTTCAACCCACCTTGTTATGACCCTTGCACATTTTTATCCACACTTTCTCTGTATTTTAACACTATTTTCTACATGCTGTTTTTTTTTCTCTTTTTGCACTACCTGTTGCACCTGTGTTTATTTTAATTGCACTCACGTATGGTATAATCTGCCTGGATTGTACGCAAAACAAAATATTTCACCGAGTAAAAAAAAAGTGCTGGAGGAACTCAGTGTGTCAGGAAGACTTGAGCCTGAAGAAGGGTCTGTTCTTTCCCTCCACAGAGGCTGCCTGACCCACTGAGTTCCTCCAGAACTTTGATTTTTTTGTAAGATTCCAGCATCTACAATTTCCTGAGCCTCAACGTTTTTTCTACTGTATCTGAATAACACATGACAATAAAAAAACAATATCAATGGCATTGCACATCCAGCTATTATTTAACGGTACATTAAATGTACTTCAATGGCAAAATGGTGCTCAGGATGTCCATAGAACACCAGGAAAGGTGCTACAGAAATACAATTCTTACTTTTTCTGCAGCCCTGGAAAATGTCCCCATTCAATCATACAGTATATCCAATTCTCTTTTCAAAGTTTATTTCAAATCTGTAACCACTGCCCTTTCAATCAGCACATTCTGAACCTGGGTAAAATAACTCAGTGGGTTAATTTTGGGTTGAGACCCTTGTTTATTCTAAATAACATCAGCTACTTCTGGCCCATTTGCCACATCAGTTCCACTTGCAATCTTGAAATTAATGTTAATTTAGGCCCTTTACGCTCAAATAAAGGAATATTTTGCCATAACCCCTCAAGCCTTCATATAATTAATTGTCGCTTTCAGACCTGAACAAACAATGAGCAGAATTGTACTTTTGGTCACTATGATGGTTTCAACAGCAGTGGTTAACAGGCACTGATAAATGTGCTGTCCTTTTCTTTTCATATTTACTTACCATCAATGAAAAATCAGCAATTGAATAGAATTAACCATGACAGCAGGAAATTAACCACTTGACCTCTCCTACGATCCATGACTGATTTGTATAGAGGGAGTAACTGAAGCAAAGTGGCTTATCAGATGTAACAAGTATGCGGGCTTTGCTTCAGGGGTCATGAGCTTCATGTAGTGCTCAAAAAATGTATTGCAAGGAAATGGAACGTAATGGACATTGGAAGCATAATTACCTGAAACAAGTGGGGGACTGGACTGGATGCCAGAGCTAAATAGTTCCAATAAATACATTGACATTTCTGAAATCATTCATGATTTGGGAGACTGCAGAAGGAAATTGAGTTGGCAACAGTGAAAGCAGCTCATTATGAAAGAGCTAGATTAGCAAAATTATCCTGCATTTTTGCATCTCATAAAAATGGAAAGAAAAAAATATAATTCTGTTCATGAATGTGGGTTATTTTATTTTGTCATTATACTTTAAAAAGTATGGATGACAATAGTATTGGATGCCTGGGGTTTCTAATAAGCATGACTTACATGAGGTTAAGGAGCATTTGCAATACAGTGCCAAAACAGTCACCACCAATGTTTTGCTGAGCATGAGCATCCATGCACCTTTCTTTATTTCTCCCTATTACCTTATCTTTAGCTCAGAGATACAGTGTGGAAACAGGCCCTTTGGCCCACCGAGTCCACACCAACCAGCGATCCCCGCACACTAACACTATCCTACACACATGAGGGACAATTTAACACGTTACCAAGACAATTAACCTACAAACCTATACCTCTGTGGAGTGTGGGAGGAAACTGGAGCACCCGGTGAAAACCCACGCAGGCCACGCTGAGAACGTCAAACTCCATGCAGACAGCACCAGAAGTCAGGATCATACCTGGGTCTCTGGCACTGTAAGACAGCAACTCTACCGCTGCACCACCTATTCCTTTTTAATAATTTATCAGAAACATGACTTGAGGGCCTGAGATAGAGGGCAGGTTAGGACTTTATTCCGTGGCGCACAGGAGGATGAGACATCACGAGAGGATGAGAGGCACCTTAGAAAACATTTTATTGGGATACATCACAGCATGGTTTGGGAACAGCTTCATCCAAAATTCCAGAAAACTGTGGACGAAGCCCTGAATATCAAGCAAACCAACCTACATCTACGCAACTGAACCATCCCATCACCAGCGAGAGAGCGGTCCTGAACTATCTACTGCATTGGAGACTCTTGGACTATCTTTAATCAGACTTTTCTGGAATTTATCTTGCTCTAAATGTTATTCCCTTTGTCCTATATCTGTGCACTGTTGGCAACTTGGTTGTAATCATGAATAGTCTTTCCTCTAACTGGATACCACGTAATAAAAAAGCTTTTCACTGTACACGTGACAATAAACTAAATTAAACTAAACTAAAAAATAAACTTATGGAGGTGTATAAAATAATGAGGGGAAAAGATGGGGTCCTTGCACAGTCTTTTACCCAAAGTATGGGAATCATGAACCAGCGGACATGGGTTTAAGGTGAGAGGGGAAAGATTTAATAGGAACCTGAGGGGTAACTTTTTCACACAGAGGGTGGTGGGTAAATGGTACGAGCTGCAGGAGTAGTTAGTTGAGGCAGAATCCATAACAACATTCAAAAGACATTTGGACAGTTACATGGATAGGAAAGATTTAGAGGAATATGGGCCAATGGGGCACCTTGGTCAGCAAGGGGAAACTGGGTCAAAGAGCCTGTTTCCGTGCTGTATGACAGTATTGCTCCATGATAATAATGTGAAGCACAGAAATGTAATAGTGGGTTTATTATTTATTAATTGTTTATTATTATGATTAGTGTTGACATTATCATTATTACAATTGATTGAAAGATGCCGTATGGAAACAGGTACTTTGGCTCACCAAGTCCACACCGACCACTGATCACCAGTTCACGTGAGTTCTATGTTATACCACTTCCACATCCACTCCACACACACTAGGGACAATTCACAGAGGTCAATTAATCTACAAACTCGCAAGTCTTTGAGATGTGGGAGGAAACCGGTGCGTCCGAAGGAAACCAACACGATCCCAGGAAAAATGTACAAACCACACAGAGGAGAGAACCACAGCTAACAGTGAGTTACAAATTCTTACCGCTGGGCAAGTAAAGATGCTTTTGAAATCCCTGTTGGATTTATTGATACTTCTGATATATATCCTCCTCTGATAGCCTTGACCAACAGTTAATAATCTAGACTGGGATCTTTTTGGAGCCATCTAAGATCTAGTTGGAGCCCCTTCAAGAGACATTTCCATAATGGAATATCAGTGGAGAGATGAGATATATTGTCCCCAAAACAGTCTATTACTTTGGCACTGTGCTATGGGAGTGTGTCAGGATTATTTGTTTATTCAAGAGTTGTTTAATCAAAATTCATGTTTGTTTAACTTTTGCATTATGTCCCTTTCTGCTTGCTGGAGGAGAACAGGTTACGCTTTCAAAACAAAATTAACCAGCATCAGGCGTCAAGCAGTGAAGTTTCCAGTATATTTTCACAGAAAACAGCTTCAGCCAGTGTCAATTCAACCTCGCAAACTTGAACTCTGGCAGCCCACTGAACTCATTTAATTTTAAAATCTCAGGCAAGGAACAATTGCGGAACTGGTCTGTCCGCAGAATGATGATTCCTATGTTTATCCCAACATACACACCTGGAAATCCTAATGCATTGAGTCTGTGCATGGTGCAATTGAACTGAGGCGTAAAATCAATTACCAAACAAGAATGAGATTTATTTTTGTCGTGTGGACAACACCCACACTGGGCATGCAATTTAGCATGATTTCATACTCTGTACAATTGACTCTCATTCCAGCAAACCTATTTAAGTGTGTAAGAAGGAACTGCAGTTGCTGGTTTAAACCGAAGATAGACACAAAATGTTGGAGTAACTCAGCAGGACAGGCAGCATCTCTGGAGAGAAGGAATGGGTGACATTTCGGGGAACCCCAAAACGTCACCCATTCCTTCTCTCCAGAGATGCTGCCTGTCCCGCTGAGTCACTCCAGCTTTTTGTGTCTATCAAAGCTATTTATGTTCCTGGCAGAGGTGAAAGAGCATCCGTGGAGATCACTCTTATGCTTACTCTGGGGGAGGCACAGTGGCACAGCTGGTAGAGCTGCTGCCTAAGCAGAACCTAGGTTCAACCCTGACCTCGGCTGCTATCTGTGTGGGGTTTGTACGTTCTCCCTGTGACTGCGTGGGCTTCTACCGGGTGCTCTGGTTTCCTCCCACATCTCAAAGACATGTGGGTTTGTAAGTTAATTGACTGTGTAAATTACCCGTTGTGTGTAGATAGTGGATGTGAAAGTGAGATAACTTAGAACTAGTGTGAAGGCAGGAGTTTAAACTGATCTCAAGTAGGCTGAATTTCTCACCAGTTTTCCAGCTCTCACAACGGAACACCTTTCTAATTCACATCAGAGAACATTATGAATTACGCAGAGACTGAATCAGGACCACAGCTAGATTAAGCAGATTAGGGTGGGCTGTTCCCTTTCTGGAAAAACAATTACAAACCCATGCGATATTTTCAATAACTCAACAACATTCATGATCCAGTTTTATGGTGAAGTAACTATTTTATAGAATTCAATTTCAAAACTTGTAGCAATCCAGACACATTAATTGTTGCTTTTGCATATACTGAATATTGCATTTTGACGGAATCTAAATGTTCTGAAATACAGATGTTAGGAACTTAACTTGCATCTGTTTAATTGATGCTCTCTGGGGCACATTTCCCATGGCTGCTTGCCCACAGTATTATTACTGCCACATACCTTGGTATTAGAAAGTTATGGAATCATGCCCTGCTCTAGCGATTTAGACACAATATCTACCCATGCAAAGGTAGCAGTGCATAGCTGTAGTGCAGCACCGAAAGAACCCTGCACTGTTGAAGGAGCAGTAACAATGGAGAACTTTACAGTCATAGAACAGTATAGCACAAGAACCTGTCCCTCTGCCCACAATGTCTAAGCCAAACCTGAGACCAAGACCAATGCTTATTCCCCTGCACATGCAGGGATATTCCCCTGCATATCCATATGCCTATCCAAAGTATTTTAAATGCCACCAACTTATCTGCTTCAACAACCACCCCGGTAGCGCATTTCAGGCACTCACCACTCTATGTAAAAAATCCTGCACATCTCCTGGGAAAAAGATTCTGACTGTCTACCATACCTATGCCGCCCATTATTTTATTATATATACAAAACTCAGGGCTGTGATGTGCTGTCAGAATAGCTGCACTGAGAGATCAGAGCACTGTAAGGGGAATGGTTCTGAGGAAGTGCTGCACTGTGGTAAAGTCAGTCCCAAGAGAAGGCCATGTTACCATAGGGGCCATACTGAAGTGCACCTGCATTGTCATCATTCGGATGAGATATTAATATTCTCTCAGTAAATGGAAAAGATGCCCTGGCACAGTTTGAAGTGTTCTGGTCAGTAGTATATAACAGTGCCTGAAACACGTCAGTTTATCTGTATTCCAATGCAGTCTGTGTCAGCTTGCTGTGCATAATTCCATTGATGTATTCCTTGAAATGTAGCTTTATTTAAAAAATGACAATAGTCTGTGCAACTGTTTGTTATCGGTTTATTCCGAGATACACTGAAAATCATTCTTCTGTGTGCTAAAAAATATCTATACATGAATACAATCAAAAACCATTCATGGGGTTCTGAAGAAGGGTCTCGACCCGAAACGTCGCCTATCTCCTTCGCTCCTTAGATGCTGCTGCACCTGCTGAGTTTCTCCAGCCTTTTGTGTACCATGGGTACAACAGGTAGTGCAAAGAGAAAGGAAGCCAGATGCGGAATGCCGTAATACCACTACAAAACATTGTATGGTCGCGAGTTGTTTCCTCAAGACGCCAAAAGAGTCGTAACGTTTTTCTAGTCACCGCTGGATTTTGAAACGGTCAAAGCTTTTCGGCGACTGTGGGCTTGACTTCTCCTGTCGTAGGTGCTGTCATAGGTTGTCGCCAGGATGACGCAGGTTGTCGCCAGGTGATGCTGGTCGTCGCCAGGTGACATTGGTTGTCGCCGGGTGCTGACTTCGGTGAATTCCATTGGCGACTACCTACATCAACCTATGTCAACCGACGACAGATACCGGCTAACTGAATTGTCTTCAGTTGTCTTCAGTTGTCGGTGACAGGGTCATTGCTTGTCGTAACTTGTGGATGTAGGTTGCCTTTGGTTGTTGCAGGTTGTCGCCTGTGTGGTCGTAGGTTGTCGTAGGTGTGGAGCCATCCTAATGGGTCGCCAGTTGCCGGTAGCTTGCTGAGGCTTGACGTTGACTATGTGGCAAGTTGTCGTGGCTTGCCGTAGACATTGTCATGGGGGGGGCCCAGTCGTCGCTTTTTCGGTGACCCTACTACCACTGTGACAGTCGCAGGCAGTCGCCGAAAATATTGCCTAAGTGGGACAGGCCCTTTACAGCGCCAGAGACCCAGGCTCCAACCTGACTATGGGTGCTGTCTCCACATAGTTTGTACAGTGTATTCTTCCTGTAACTATATGTTTTTCAGGTGCTCCGGTTTCCTCCCACATTCCAAAGACGTGCAGGTTTGTTTGTTATTTGGCTTCAGTAAATTGCTCCTAGTGTGTAAGATGGAACTAGTGAATGGGTGATCACTGATTGGTTTCTACTCGGTGTGCCAAAGGACCTGTTTCCATGTTTATTTCTAAAAAAAATGTAAAGTAAGTTTTTGGACATTGTTATATATTAGAGTTAATTCTGGGATCTCATCTCTGTATTGTGGACAGACTTTCACAACTATCTAATGGTACTCCTCCTTTAATCCTTTGTCCCAATTTACAGAGAAATGTACCCCAAGAGCATTGACCTTCAGCTCTGCTTTGGACTGTGCAGAAACACAGTGATTTTCATTTCTGAGTGAATATAGCTCCTGTGTTTCTTGGGACGTGGCACTATTTGCGGAAATACATTTGGCAAATTTAGTGAAAAGCTTTGGTGTTTAGTTACTTTCTTTACAAGTTAATACATCCTGTTGTGCATTGTCCATGCAGGGAAAAAAACAACCTCTTCTAAAATTACACTTTAAGTAGCTGCACGTTAACTTTCAGCACACACGTTAATCAACAATGGCTTTGTTCGAAGATTGTAAATCACATTTGGCAAGGAACTGGGAACCTCAATCCAAAAGCAGTTGTTTAAAAATAAAGAATAGAGTGAATTAATGTAAGCGTGGATGAACATGCCATGCCAAGCCAGAAACACAGGCGCTCCACATTCCCAAGCCTCATTAAAGCACAATTTGATTTGTCAGCAAATGAGAGACTTTGTAGCATTCACCCTGGGAGAAGAAATTGTGAAATCACTCCACCTGAAACAAAGGAACAGTCATAGAGGGAGCTGATTAAACTGTGGATGGAGCATACATTGGGGTCGGTCCCACATCATGCAATGTGAACGATCTGCTGTGCGGATTCACAATTTTATACACGGCAGAACCAGCCAGCTTCAGGTGGATACGCTAATCGTTCTCTGAATCTTTGTCAAGATGGTTACAACTGACAGTGGATTATAGTACAAGGGCGGCATGGTGGCACGGCGTTAGAGATGCTGCCTCACAGCGCCAGAGACCTGGGTTCAATCCTGACTATGGGTGCTGTCTGTACAATGTTTGTATGTTCTTTACTGTGACCACATGGGTTTTCTCCAGCTGCTCCAGTTTCGTCCCACTCTCCAAAATTGTACATTTTCCATATATGTAGGATAATGTTACTGTATGGGGTAATCGCTGGTCGGTGGGCCGAATGACTTGTTTCCATGCTGTATCTCTAGTCTAAAGCTCTTACGTGCAACTTCCATTCTGATACAGTGGCGCAGTGGTGCAGTTGCTGCCTTGCAGCACCAGAGTCCCGGGTTCAATCTTAACTACGGGTGCTGTTTGTACAGAGTTTTTACGTTCTTCCATATGACCGTGTAGGTTTTCTCCTGGTGCTCCGGTTTCCTCCCACACACCAAAGACATGCTGGTTTTAGGTTAATTGGCTTCGGTAAAATTGTAAATTATCCCTAGTGTGTAGGATAGTGTTAGTATACGGGTGATCATTGGTCAGCGCGGACACGGTGGACTGAAATGCTTGTTTCCACGCTGTATCTCTAAACTAAACTAAACTAAACTTAAGGGGTGGAACACAGAGTATAGAACAGCACAGCATAGGTACTGGCCTTTCAGGCCACAGGTACAGTGCCAAGCATGATACCAAGTTAAACATTGACTCTGCCTGCATGTAATCCCCATCCCTCCATCCCAGAATATCAATGTACTTTTCTAAAAGCTTCTTACAGTACGTGCCACAATGATATCTACTTCCACCACCGTCCCCGGCAGCATGTTTCAGGCATCCACCACTCTCTGTATAAAAATCGTGCCTTGCACATCTCCTTTAAACTTTCCCCCTCTGAATTTAAAGGTTTACCCTGTAGTCTTTGACATTCATATCTAGGAAAAAAAACGTTTTGACTGTCTACCCTGTCCACACCGCTCCAGAGAAAACAATGCAAGTTTGTCCAACGTCACCGTATATGTAATACCCTCTAATCTGGATGACATTCTGGTAAACTTCTTCTGCCTTCCTCCTAATCCTCCACGTTATGCCTGTAATGGGGTGACCAGGACCACACACAATATATTGGCTGAACAAAAGTTTTATAAAGCTGTAGCAAGACTTCCTGACTCTTAAACTCAATGCCGCAACTGATGACGGCAAGCATACTTATGCCTTTTTTGGAAATAAAAACAAGCTGTTGGAGCTCGGTGGTCAAGCAGCATCTGTGGAGCAAAGGAAAATGTGTCATTTCTGATCGAGACCCCGCATTCAGGGCTGAGGGTGTAAAGGGGAGAAAACCAATATAAAGAGGCGAGAGGGAGCAGTGAGGCAGGAGGTGGAAATGATAGGTGGATCCAGGAGGGTGCAGCTGGGGCAGGGTGAGGTGGAGAAAGTGACAGAGGCTGGTAGGTGATTAGCGGAGACAACAACGTGTTGTAGATTATGAAACCTGAAGAGAAAGGTAGCTGGCAAGTGGAAAAGGTGGTGGACCTGAAATACATTACTCCCGGGAAAGAAGAAATGACCTAAACCAGAGACGCTCATGTCCTGGCAGAGGAGGTCTAAGAACAGGCCTTAGATACTGTGGCCACTGTGCAGACATAAGGAGCTTAAAACTAAAAACAGTTAGGAAGGAAGTGAAAGATGACTGCAAGTACACAGGGACTAAAAATAGTCTCTGAGTAACCATCTAATTAATATGTTCCGCATTGCGCAAACTGTTAACCCACTTATTCTTGGTTCAAGCAGGCTTTATTTTGGATTGTTTGTAAGGAAACTGAGGCGGTCTGGTGTTTTCCCATTCATTTTCACTGACCTTTTCTCGCATCCCTGTGAGATTTACAGGGCTTCCTGAATGAACTTCAAAATTCCCTTTTTTTTTGCACAAAGCCGGTGACTCAAACTTGAGCAATGTTCCACAGACCCACCGACACCTCATCCCGATGGGGACAGTTCATGAGTGAAGATCGGCGTGTGGTACGGGTTGGACTGCTTGACACGTACAGTGAAAAGTTTTTGTTGTGTGCTAACCAGTCAGTGGAAAGCCTAAACATGATTACAATGGGGCACTGAGGCCATTCCTGTTAACACTCAAAGTCCCAAGTAGATTTGAAACATGGACCTTCAGAGCACACTGTGGAATGACACCAGCGGTAAGTGCAAAAGCAAAACAACTGAGGCCATGTGTGCTGCCAATGGCCTCTGGAAGCATGCATCATTTAACATCTATAAGATTGCAAGATTTAAGGAAACAGGCAGCTCATTCCAGCTCATTCAACTAGAACACAATTTATTGTTCTCACCTCACAAACAGCATTAAGCTGCTATTTAAAATATTTTGCAAAGAAGGTTACTTGAAATTATATTGCACCAGTTACAATCCCATGGGACTGTGTTATCGTTTGGGCAAATTAAGAACTTTTGAGGTGTAGTTAAATCTATCATTTGTAAATGTCAAAGACTTGAGGGAATAGCTTTAAGGTGAGAGGGGCAAAGTTTAAAGGAGATTTGCAGTCAGGTTTGTTACACAGATTGGTGGGTGCCAGGGACTTGCTGGAGGTAGATATGATAGTTTAGTGAGTTTAGTTTATTGCCACCGAGGTACAGTAAAAAGCTTTTGGTGCATGCTAACTAGTCAGTGGAAAACCTATGCTTGATTAAAATCGAGTCATCCACAGTGTACAGATATATGATAAAGGGAATAACGTTTAGTGCAAGATAAAGTCCAATGGAGTCCGTTTAGAGGTAGTTCGAGGGGCTCCATTGAAGTAGCTCAGGACCTCAGATATTAGCTCAGGACCTTCTCTAGTTGTTGATAGGATAGTTCTTGATACATTGGTGATATTTAAGAGGCTTTAGGATGAGTATGCATTTGCAGTGAAAGGAGGATATGGATCACATGCAGGGTGAGGGGATTAGTTCAACTTAGCACCATGTACAGCATAGACATTGTGAGCTGAAGGGCCTGTTCCTATGCTGTTTGTCCTTTGCTTTATCTACTATATAGAAACACAACAACTTGTACAAAGTAAGATCATGCACACAGCAGAAAGCTTAGCTTATGTGAACTATCAAAGTCAAAGTCAAAGTCAATTTTATTCGTCACATGCACCAACGAACGTGCAGTGAAATGAATTTGCCAGCAGTGACACACTTTAAAAGACCACACAATACACAATAGAATTTAACACAAACATCCACCACAGCATTCTTCACTGTGGTGGAAGGCAACAACGTTCAGTCAGTCCTCCTCCTTTGTTCATCCGTGGTCGGGGCCATGAACCCTCCATAGTCGTCGTTACGGATGGCCCGATGTACAGGTCCTCTCGTCGGGATGATCAAACCTCTGATGTCGGGACGGTCAAACACACTCCACGGCTTGGAGTGCCCGAATCTTCAGGATGTTATATGTCGCAGGCCGGCGGTCTGAGCTCTTCTCCGGCGATCCCCGACAAAGGATCCCAGACTCCAGATGTTAAGTCCATGCCACGTCAAGCCTGCGGCTAGAAGCTCCGCTGACCACAGCCCCGTGATGCCAAAGTCACCAGGCCAGCGATCGGAGCACTCCTCTCTGGCGACCCCTGGCAAGGGTTCGCCCACTCCGCAATGGAAAAGTCCACGCTGTGCCTGCTGCTGAAGCTCTGGGCCCGACTCCGGGAAAGGCCGCTCCAATCCATGCTGTTAGGCCATGAGGGAGGCGACATGGAAAAAGTCGCCTCTCCGTCGAGGAGGCGACCAAATGTGGAGATGTTTGCGATGAACTCTCAGGACCAATTCATGAATCTTCAGTCTTGTGGCTCAAAATGTCACCCACAAAACCATAGCTGATTAGATTGTGATTTTAGGATTCTAACACTACAGTCCCAACTGCCAGTCTATTGCATGTATTGAACTATCTTTAGATGACCAAAGACATTCTGATATTTGTCCTGAACTTGATGTTCACCAGTCAGAATCCTCATGTCCTTTGATGTGATTTGAGTGAACACAATGTCAGTCCCTTTGGCCCACCTGTCTGTGCCATCCATGATGCCAATCTAAACTAATCTCATTTGCCTATAATTGTCGATATCCCTCCATTTTCTCCCTGTTTATGTGTTTGCCTAAATGCCCTGTAAACACCACGGCCACATCTGTTTTCACCACTTCCTCTGGCGGCACATTCCAGGCAACTATCACTCTTTGTCTAAAAAACTTGCCCTGAACATCTCCTTGAAACTTTCCCCCTCTCATCTTAATGCTATGGCCTCTGGCGCATGTCATTTCCACCCTGGGAAAAATACGCTGACAATCTATCCGCTGTATGCCTCTCATCATTTTATATTCTTATCTCAGGTTAAGGCCCGGATTTTTTTTTTTTTCGAATTAATTATCAGCCTTTCAAGTTTGAACGGCTCTTCCTAATCCAGACCCCAATACCACATGAAAGTCTAATGATTGTTTTATACCTTCGGCAGTGCTTAAGTAAAACCTATAATGTGGTGAGTAATGTACTTGCACTCTGAGACTCAGCCCCTCATGACCATATGGGATTTTCTTGCAGAGTTGCAGATAAAAATGGTGTGGTTTGAAATTTCAGGTGTCCATTACATCAGGAAAACCTTCAGAAGGAACCCTAGAGACCCTCCTACTGCAGGCTTAACTGAAGTCTTCACAATGGAAATGCATTGCCATGCATTCAGTGGCTCATGCTAAAGCAGGTAACATTTGAGGCAGAAGAGAAAGCAGGTGCTGGAATCTGTCGCAAAAAAACGGAGAGTGGCTGGAGGAACTCAGCAAGTCTGATAGCATCTGTGAAGGGAAATGAACAGTCGACGTTTCAATTCGAGACTCTTTCCCATTCACATTCCCAGTATCACAGGCACTGACCTCCTACCATTGAAGTAATCTACAGCAGGCACAGTCTCAAAAAGGCAGCCAGGATCATCAATAATCCACAATACCCTGGCCTCGCTCACATTTCAAGAAAAAGGCATGGGAGCCTGAAAACTGTAATATCCAGGTTCAGGAATAGCTTCCTCCCAATAACCATCAGGCCATTGAACACCACGATCACCATCTAAATCCCAAACTATGAACTGCCTTGACTGCACTAGGGACTTGAGGCTTTGTTTTTGTCTTTGTGCTAGATGGTTTATTTTGTTTTTAAATATTGAACTTATTTTTGTTGTTTATGATGGTGTCCACGGAGTACTATATTTACATAACCGTTGTGTTGCCGGAAGTAGGAATTTCATTGTTCTGTTTTGGGACATATGAAAATAAAACAAAAATTAAAAAAAGTTAAGGGTTCAGTGAGTTAAGGGTACAGTGAGTTAAGGGTACAGTGCATTTTAGTAAAGGTACAGTTTAAAGGATTAAGATTTTTATAGTGTGAGTGAGTTGATTTAATTTGGGGATAAGCCATGTCAGTTGAGACCGGCCCTGTGGATTGCTCATCCTGCAACATGTGGGAGATCAGGGATATTGTCGGTGTCCCTGATGACTACATGTGCATGTAGTATGTCCTGCTGCAGCTCCTGGCAGACCGCATTGAACGGTTGGAGCTGCGGTTGGATTCATACTGAAGCATCCACGATTCTGAGAAAGTCATCAATAGCACATACAGTGAGTTGGCCACACCACAGGTAAAGGTTAAGCGGACAGAAAGGGGCGGGTGGCCACTAGCCAGCGTAGCAGTAGGCAGGTAGTGCAGGAGTCCCCTGTGGTCACTCACTCCTAAACAGATATATCATTTTGGATACTGTTGGGGGAGATGGCTCATCAGGGGAAGGCAGCAGCAGCCAAGTTCATGGCACCATTGGTGGTTCTGCGGCACAGGAGGGGAGGAAAAAGAGTGGAAGTGCAATAGTAATAGGGGATTCAATTGTAAGGAGAATAGACAGGTGTTTCTGCGGCCGCAAGCGAGACTCCAGGATGGTATGTTTGCCTCCCTGGTGCAAGGGTCAGGGATGTCTCTGAGCGGCTGCAGAACATTCTGGAGGGGGAGGGTGAACAGCCAGTTGTCGTGATGCACATTGGCACCAACGATATGTAATAAACAGGATGAGGCCCTACAAGGTGAATTTAGGGAGCTAGGAGATAAACTTAAAAGTAGGACCTCAAAGGTCCTACTGGATTACTAACAGTGCTACGTGCTAGTCAGAGTAGAAATAGGAGGATATTTCAGATGAATACGTGGCTTGAAAAATGGTGCAAGGGGGAGGGATTCAAATTTCTAGGGCGTTGGAACCAGTTCTGGGGGAGGTGGGACCAGTACAAACAGGACGGACTGCACCTGGGCTGGAATGAAACCAATGTCCTTGGGGGAGTGTTTGCTAGTGCTGTCGGGGAGGATTTAAATTAATGTGGCAGGGGGATGGGAGCATGAGCATAGAGACAGAAGGGTGTAAAATGAGGGTAGAAGCAATAGGTAACAAGGTGAAAAGTAAAAGTGGCAGGCAGACAAATCCAGGGCAAAAATCAAATAGGGCCACTTTTCAACATAATTGAATAAGGGGTAGGAGTGTTGCAAAAACAAAACTAAAGGCTTTGTGTCTCAATGCAAGGAGTATTCGTAATAAGGTGGATGAGTTGAATGTGCAGATAGTTATTAATAATTATAATATAGTTGGGATCACAGAGACATGGCTCCAGGGTGACCAAGGCTGAGAGCTGAACGTCCAGGGCTATTCAATATTCAAGAGGGATAGACAGAAAGGAAAATGAGGTGGGGTAGCGTTGCTGGTTAGAAAGGAGATTAACGCAATAGAAAGGAAGGATATTAGCTTGGAGGATGTGGAATCGATAATGGGTAGAGCTGCAAAACACTAAGGGGCAGAAAACGCTAGTGGGAGTTGTGGAGTTGGGGATGGCATCAAACAGGAAATTAGAAATGCATGCAACAAAGGTAAAACAGTTATAATGGGTGACTTCAATCTACAGATAGATTGGGTCAATCAAATTGGCAAGGGTGCTGAGGAAGAGGATTTCTTGGAATGTATGCGGGATAGTTTTCTAAACCAACATGTAGAGGAATCAACGAGAGATCAGGCTACTCTAGACTGGGTATTGAGTAATGAGGAAGGGTTAGTTAGCAGTCTTGTTGTGCGTGGCCCCCTGGGCAAGAATGACCATAATATGGTTGAGTTCTTCATTAGGATGGAGACTGGCAATTGATTCTTAAAGGGTTGATGGTGGATATGCAATGGAAGGCATTTAAAGACCGCATGGATGAACTACAACAATTGTTCATCCCATTTTTGCAAAATAATAAATCAGGCAAGGTAGTGCACCCGTGGATAAAAAGAGAAATCAGGGATAGTATCGAAACAAAAGATGAAGCATACAAATTAGCCACAAAAAGCAGCCTAGCAGAGGACGGAGAAATTCAGAGTCCAGCAGAGGAGGACAAAGGACTTAATTAGGAAAGGGAAAATAGAGTATGAAAGAAAACTGGCAGGGAATATAAAAACTGACTGCAAACGTTTTTATAGATATGTGAAGAGAAAAAGATTAGTTAAAACAAATATAGGTCCCTTGCAGACAGAAACAGGTGAATTGATCATGGGGAACAAGGACATGGCAGACCAATTGCATAACTACTTTGGTTCTGTCTTCACTAAGGAAGACAAAAATCTGCCGGAGATAGCAGGGGACTGGGGGTCAAATGAGATGGAGGAACTGAGTGAAATCCAGGTTAGTCGGGGAGTGGTGTTAGGTAAATTGAATGGATTAAAGGCCGATAAATCCAAAGGCCAGATAGGCTGCATCCCACAGTGCTTAAGGAAGTAGCCACAGAAATAGTGGATGCATTAGTGATAATTTTTCAAAACTCTTTAGATTCTGGAGTAGTTCCTGAGGATTGGAGGGTAGCTAATGTAATCCCACTTTTTAAAAAGGGAGGGAGAGAGAAAACTGGGAATTACAGACCAGTTAGTCTAACATCGGTAGTGTGGAAAATGCTAGAGTGAGTTATTAAAGATGGGATAACAGCACATTTGGAAAGTGGTGAAATCATTGGACAAAGTCAGCTTGGATTTATGAAAGGTAAATCATGTCTGACGAATCTCATAGAAATTTTCGAGGATGTAATTACTCGAGTGGATCTGGTGTATCTGGACTTTCAGAAGGCTTTCGACAAGGTCCCACATAAGAGATTAGTATGCAAACTTAAAGTACACGGTAATGGGGGTTCAGCTTTGATGTGGATAGAGAACTGGCCGGCAGATAGGAAGCAAAGAGTAGGAGTAAACGGGTCCTTTTCAGAATAGCATGCAGTGACTAGTGGGGTACTGCAAGGCTCAGTGCTGGGACCCCAGCTATTTACAATATATATTAATGATTTGGACGAGGAAATTGAATGCAACGTCTCCAAGTTTGTGGATGACACGAAGCTGGGGGGCAGTGTTAGCTGTGAGGAGGACTCTAGGAGGGGGCAAGGTGACTTGGATAGGTTGGGTGAGTGGGCAAATGCATGGCAGATGCAGTATAATGTGGATAAATGTGAGGTTATCCACTTTGGTGACAAGAACAGGAAAGTAGACTATTATCTGAATGGTGGCCGATTAGGAAAAGGGGAGATGCAATGAGACCTGGGTGTCATGGTACACCAGTCATTGAAAGTAGGCATGCAGGTGCAGCAGGCAGTGAAGAAAGCGAATGGTATGTTAGCATTCATAGCAAAAGGATTTGTGTATAGGAGCAGGGAGGTTCTACTGCAGTTGTACAGGGCCTTGGTGAGACTGCACCTGGAATATTGCGTACAGTTTTGGTCTCCTAATCTGAGGAAAGACATTCTTGCCATAGAGGGAGTACAGAGAAGTTTCACCAGGCTGATTCCTGGGATGGCAGGACTTTCATATGAAGAAAGACTGGATAGACTTGGCTTGTACTCGCTAGAATTTAGAAGATTGAGGGGGGATCTTATAGAAATGTACAAAATTCTTAAGGGGTTGGACAGGCTAGATGCAGGTAGATCGTTCCCGATGTTGGGGAAGTCCAGAACAAGGGGTCACAGTTTAAGGATAAGGGGGAAGTCTTTTAGGACCGTGATGAGAATTTTTTTTTTTCCGCACAAAATATCTGCGGAATTCTCTGCCACAGAAAGTAGTTGAGGCCAGTTCATTAACTATATTTAAGAGGGAGTTAAATGTGGCCCTTGTGGCTAAAGGGATCAGGGGGTATGGAGAGAAGGCAGGTACAGGATACTGAGTTGGATGATCAGCCATGATCATATTGAATGGTGGTGCAGGCTCGAAGGGCCGAATGGCCTATTCCTGCACCTATTTCCTATGTTTCTATGAGCCCTATCTAGCTCTCCCTTGAAAGTATCCAGAGAACCGCCTCCACCACCCTCGGAGTGGGGTTAACTGAAATTGGAGATATCAATGTCAAATGATGCTGCTTGGCCTGTTGAGCTTCTCTAGCACTTTGTATTCTTTTGTGCAAACACCATCTGCAGGTCCTTGCATCAACAGATCACTGAGTAAATTCTGTTCAAGCTGCCCCTTATGAAGGGCCACTTTTTCTTTCCCATTGTTGTGAACTTACAGTAAACCTCCATTAATCCTCCTGTTCAGGTCTTTGGTGGTGCTGGACTACCCTATGTTTCATGGCTTTGAATGTTCTTGCTATTAATACCCCAATGCCCCAAATTCATTTTTCTTTGATGTGACAAGGTTTTACAATAAACTTCCCAGTGCCTCAGGTAAGTTTAAAAAGATGTGCGGGAAACTGGATCCAAGTCATAGAGTCATAGAGTCACAGAGTCACACAGCGTGGAAACAGGCCCTTCGACCTAACCTACCCACACCTACCAATATGTACCATCTATACTAGCCCCACCTGCCTGGATTTGGCCCATATCCCTCCAAACCCATCCTATCCATATAACTGTCTAAATGTTTCAAAACATTGCAATTGTACCTGTCACTTGAAAGAGAATGCAGGAATCAGAATCCTGGTGATTTAAGTCAGATCATGTGATCCAGGATCCATGTGAGTGAGAGGGAGTATAGGAACCAGGATTCCAGCAAGTCGGAATGGAGCTTGGGAACTGAGGCTCAGTCAGTGGATGAACAAGCAGCAAACATCACCTGTAAAGATAGCAGATAGAAACATAGAAAATAGGTGCAGGAGTAGGCCATTCAGCCCTTTGAGGTAGCACCACCATTTAATATGATGAAGGATCATCATCCAGAATCAGCACCCTGTTCCTGCTTTCTCCCCATATTCCTTGATTCTGTCAGCCCGGAGAGCTATATCTAACTATGTCTTGAATACATCCAGTGAACTGGCCTCCACTGAATTCCACAGATTCACAACTCTCTGGCTGAAAACGTTTTTCCTTGTCTCAGTCCTAAATGGCCTACCCCTTATTCTTAAACTGATCCCTGGTTCTGGGCTCTCCCAATAGGGGAAACATTTTTCCTGCGTATCACCTGTCCAACCCCTTAAGAATGTTATGTTTCTATAAGATCCCCTCTCATCCTTCTAAATTCCAGTGAATATAAGCAGAGTTGATCCATTCTTTCATCATATGTCAGTCCCGCCATCCCGGGAATTAACCAGGTGAACCTACACTGTTCTCTCTCAATAGCAAGAATGGCCTTCCTCAAATTAGGAGAAAACTGTACCCAATACTCCAGGTGTGGTTTCACCAGGGCCCTGTACAACTGCAGTAGGTCCTCTTTGCTCCAATACTCAAAACCTTCTGCTATGAAAGCCATCATGATCATCAGAGTTTAATAGCGTATCCATATTATGAAGCTTCTCATCATGCTTAAACCGTCATTGAAGGGGAGGCCCACAAGGACAATGGCATCCGCAGTGCTATCTTGTTACAATGCACTGGTATTAAACAAGCATCAGCCAAGTCCTTTAAATGGGACATTGTCTTGCTTCACTTTATGAGGGGCACGTTGCCAAGATTGTAAACTGATTTATAGATTTGTCTGCTGGACTCAAAATCCACCACAGTTACTTCACAAAGAGGCCACCACATTTCAGCCTCCTGCTTAATCTACTCTTGCGATCTTGGAGTCCAGCCACTTCAAAAAGTACTTTTCCAAAGCAGCAGTAAACTGTTTGAATTTTACGCTGGTTAAACAGCTTTGTAATTGCCTGAGTAGAATTAAATGGTCATTATCATGGGGTGGTTTTTGATTAGTTGCTGGCTTCTAGTGCCACAACCAAAATGGCATGCTCAGAAATCACACGCTTCAAGGGCATGTGCTTCAGTAATCTCATTAATTACGCTGAAAGCCAGACACATCTGTTGTTTAAAAAGAAAATGTTACCTAAATGTCTGGATTAAATATATGTATGTATGTTTCTCATGCAGAGTAGCTCAGCAATCGGCCCTCCCTGCTCATCAGAATATTGCCGTTCCACTGCCATTATCCGAGAGATTCTGTTCCATTTTCTCTGCTTCCTTCATTATTGGCTTGCTCTCACTCTGGTATTCTCTTTTTCACTTCGTCGCAAGTTGATCGATGACAAATTAATAAACTACAGATAATACAACCAGGCCTTCAATGAAAGATTTCCTTTAAATACACAGAGTAAATTCCATGGCAGATGGAAGGGCTTGATTCAATGTATCTGGTAAGTGTACATTGTTCTTTGTGGCGTTGCTGAATATATAAAGATTTGGAAGTGATGACTACCATATGTTACATCTTCCTGACATTTTATGGAGTGCAATTGATTGAAGCTTGTATTAAAAACAGATACAACTTCCTTACACCAAGATAATTCTGGTGTAGTCCTTCAAAAGGAAATGTTAAACATAAGCTCCAACACAAACTTGGAGTGGGATTCAACATGGGCCTCTTCCATGGTCCATGATGATAAACATACTCCTGTTAAGAAACACATGTCCAGAATTGGGTAATGTCAAAATAGGAGGCAACTCAGGAATATAGACCTTCATCAATTTTTACCTGTTGAATTTTCTTTCACGAAGAGGGGACATTAATTTTGTTTAGTTTAGTTTAGAGAGATACACGCAAATGGAGAACTTTAGACTTTCGACCTTACTTTAGACTTTAGAGATAGAGCACAGAAACAGGCCTTTCAGCCACCAACACATTGACCAGCGACCTCCGTACACTAACACTATCATACACACACAAGGGACAAAATTCAAAATTATACTAAGTCAATTAGCCTACAAACCTGTGCATCTTTGGAGTGAGGAAGGAAACCGGAGCTTCTGGGGAAAATCCACGCAGGTCTCGGGGAGAAAGTACAAACTTCATACAAACAAGCACCAATAGTCAGGATCAAACCTGGGTCTCTATCACATTTACTATCTAAATGGTGTCAAGTTGGGAAAAGGGGAAGTACAACGGGATCTGGGAGTCCTTGTACATCAGTCTATGAAAGTACGCATGCAGGTACAGCAGGCAGTGAAGAAAGCGAATGGCATGTTGACCATTATAACAAGATGAATCAAATATAGGAGCAAAGAGGTCCTTCTACAGTTGTACAGAGCCCTAGTGAGACCACACCTGGAGTATTGTGTACAGTTTTGGACCCCTAATTTGAGGAAGGACATTCATGCTATTGAGGGAGTGCAGCGCAGGTTTACAACGTTAAATCCTGGGATTGCGGGACTGTCATCTGCTGAGAGAATAGAGTTGCTGGGCTTGTACACTCTGGAGTTTAGAAGGATTAGAGGGGATATCATTGAAACATATAAGATTGTTAAGGGTTTGGACACGCTAGAGGCAGGAAACATGTTCCCGATGTTGGTGGAGTCCAGAACCAGGGGCCACAGTGTAAGAATAAGGAGTAAGCCATTTAGAACGGAGATGAGGAACTTTTTCTCACAGTGAGTGGCGAGTCTGTGGAATTCTCTGCCTTAGAGGGTGGTGGAGGGAGGTTCACTGGATGCTTTCAATTGAGAGCTAGATAGGGCATATGAGTCGGGGGATATGGGGAGAAGGCAAAAACGGGGTACTAATTGGGGATGATCAGCCATGATCACATTGAATGGCAGTGCTGACTCGAAGGGCTGAATGGCCAACTCCTGCACCTATTGTCTATTGTCAATTAAAGCACCACCTCTGTGCCACCACGCCGCCCCCGTAGGTGAATATTTCATTCTCAGAATTAAAGTGATAGTGGTTGATATGTCTTAGTTGAGCTTATGTCACTTGTGTTGCATTACATTTTCAGAGAAAACGTTCAATGTGAGGTAGGTTGGAAGATTGGGACTATGCCCCATTTTATTGCGATAACAGAGGGAAAGAAGCAGTTTCTGAATCTAATGGTATGTGCTTTCAAGCTTTTGTATCTTCTGCCCAATGAATGACTGGGGTAAAAAAGTCCTTGATTATGTTGGCTGCATTAGAAATCAATGGTGGGGAGGCTAGTCTGTGTAATGGACTGGGCTACATGTACAACTCCCTGCTATTTCTTGCAGTCTTGGGCAGAGCTCTTCCCAAACCACTAGCATTCAGGAGTAATTTACAACGGCCACTTAACCTACCCGCATATCATTGGGATGCAGAAGGAAACCCCAGCAGCAGACCGACCAATGGGGACACAGGGGGATGGTTGAAACTCCACATAGGCAATACCCAAAGTCAGGGTCAAACCCGGCTAGCTGGAACAGTGTGGCAGCAACATTACCTGCTCCACAATGGTGCTGCCCTCTCAAACGTTCAAGCCCACTCCAATAAAGTCTCAGCGCCTGATGTTACTAAGGTTAGCAGTGGAGTTCAGAATCTGACTGGCCTCTTGTGTGCTCAAACACAGCAGGTCAGCAAAGCATTCTGGAACGAGAGCAGATCACAGAATTTTGTAATCCAATCATTAAACTTTTAATGCATGATAAAAACGTGCTGTACTCCGAGCCCTGCACTTGGACACTGCTCCACTATTCACTGTCACTGTTACACATGTTACAGGTCTGTGCTTTTGATTAAAATGTGTAGTTATTAAAAGTAGATTCCACTTGTTCTTCATATGAACAATGCTGTGTGTCGGTAGTAGTTAGTCAACTGTCCTTCATCCATCTATTCTCACTAGCATCTGATCTGATGTATCGGTACATAACAATTACATCAGGCATTAGCACAAGGTAGTGAAACAGTGAGAGGAAAGCTCTGTCATAAATGTTCGGTTAATAAAGGCAGAAATGCTGTCATTTATACAAAGGAATTTTGGTGAATATCCAACAAAGATATTACTCCAATGTGCCTCTTGTATTAGTCAGTAGATAGATTTATTGACAAAAGATGTATGCTGCTCTATTAAGTTTCAGACATTTAAAATAGTAAGATTAAACGAGAACTTACCAGTTTGAGGTTTGATCTTTATTTTATGAGGAGTTGCGATGAGGGATTTCGTGAAGACCCTGCCAGCACGCATGGGCGACATCCTTCAAAGCAGCAGTGTGGAATCACAGATAACAACAATGACTGAAGATAGTAAGATTTAAGAGACTCTAATATACCAGTTGACCTTATGATAGAGGGTTGGGAGCGGAAGGCACAAAACCCCTCACCGCAACTCCTCATAAAATAAAGATCAAACCTCAAACTGGTAAGTTCTCGTTTAATCTTACTATTTTACTTTGGAGTCACGTGAGTGACTTCGTGAAGATTTCAAAGCTCTGTGATTCCATGCCCTGGACCACGTCCATGCTCACACACTGCCGTAATTACTGATGGAGGAAGTATGTTAACGTATTTCAGACTTGAACAAGCTGAAAAATAATAACATATTTGTTAATACAAACAATAAACCCCTGAACTCGGGGATAAATGTTTAGGGAACAGCTCTTAAAACTGACTCCTCAAACGTTGCGGGAGCGGCCACAGGTTTGTTATAAAAACGCTAAAATGTATTTTCACTGGCCCAGCCAGCTATTGCGGGGACATGATCCATGGGTACCTCCATGGTCCTCACCCGCTGATGTGGATGCAGCCCTGGTAGAATGAGATTAAAAATGTTACTGTCTTACCTGCTGCACCAAATACCACCCTGAGCCACCTGGAGATAGTCTGCACCGTCACCCTGTGATGTGGGTTTTCATGGCTGATAAACAGACCCATCTCCATATTCCTGATGGTGTGTGTGACATTAATATAATGTCGGATATAGGTGGCTATACAGAGTCTTACATCAATGGGATATGCTAGGAATTCCATTTTCAGTCCTGTAGTCCCAGGTCTGTGTTGTTTAAGCAACTCATCTATAAAGAAAGTCACTTTATTAGGGGTCGAGACCATTCTATCCAGTTTTAGTTTCTGTAGAGTCTGGACCCATTGTGCTGTGGTCAGTGCCATTAACATCAGCACTTTGAAGGTGAGTTAGTCCAGTGGTAAATCCGTCATAGGCGAACAGCTCCTGAGTAGGGTCAACACCACCCCTATATCCCAGGTAATATAATGTCGTGGTCGGGGAGGGTTGGAATTGAATATACCCCTCATAGTTTGGATACCAACTGGTGAGATCCCACTCCAATGTTGAGATAAGATGACAGTGCACTCCTGGCACTGTTTGTGGCACTGTAACTGAGGGCCTCATCATAATGAAGGTCCGCGAGGAATTCCAGCACATTGGAGATCGTAGCAGAGCTGTAGGTGGTCTTGGTCCGACTACAGACCTCCCATTTCCTTATGTGCGTGAGGTACTGCTTCCTTGTGGACTCTCTGCACGATGCTGTTATGATGTCCATGGTTTTTGATGACAGCCCAAATTCCAGTAGTGGCCTCTTCAGAACCTGCAAGCCAACAGGTTCAGATGATGATTATCCCCTGTTATGGGATTGGTCACCAATTCGGGCATTTGGTAACCTGTGCCCATGGTTCTTTTATCATGTTGAGGACCACCAGGGTACCATGGTTGTGTGGGCCAGTCGGGTATGATCAGAATACCTGTTGCAGAATCTAGTTGAATTTTCTGCAATACCCGACTAATGAAGCAGAATGGGGGAAAAGCATAGAAACCCATTTCCCCCAACGTAGCGAGAATGTGTCCATCGCCACTGCCCCAGGATCTGGTTCCCAAGAGACATATGTTGGTATCTGATGGTTCAACCCGGATGCAAAGAGGTCGATATCTGGTGTTCCATATTTGGCTATAATTTTAGCAAATATTTGGGGGTTCAACATCCACTTGATGTTGTTATTAAGTACTCGTGACCTGGTGTCAGCCACTGTATTGAGCTTAACCGGAAGGTACGTAGCTGATATCCAAATATTCCTTTCAATACACCAGAGCCAAATTAAATTTGACAATTCATCACAAGATATTGTCTTGATACCACCCATATGGTTTAATACGCCACCACAGTGGTATTATTTATTTTGAAGACGGACATGCGTATGATGCAGATTAGTGCAGTAAGCCCGCAGCCCATGATATGCTCCCAGCATTTCCAAATAGTTAATACCTTGTGATTGAAGAAGAGTAGACTCATGCAAATCCCATCTGCCGCCACAACTGGAAGTGGTGTCGGTAGCTCCCCAGCCCTGGGCGCTTGCGTCAGTTTGTAACACAACTGATGGGTTTGATATAATGATGGGATTAAAACAATCACAAACATTGCTAATCCACCATTGTAGCTCAATTTTTGCCTTGTTGGCAGCTGCATAGGCATGTCAAAATGTCCAGCATTCGCTTTTAATGCTGAGATTTTTGCTCTTTGCAAGCTTTAATTGTGTAATGGCCCAAATTGTGCAGCTGGAATGTAGCTACAAGCTTCCCAATCACCTTAGCAGCATGTCTAATAGTCGGTTTCCTGGCGCAAGCAAGGCTGTTACATGCCTCTGTTAAGTCTATTGCTTTGTTCCCTGGGATAGTGACAATCAGAATCCCATGCATCCCAGAATGTACGCAACCTCCCTCCTACTTGTGAGGTTATACATGCAGCACTCCCAAGAGAACCAGACCCCCTTACCTTCATGGTTACCGGTGGGCCTTGATGTTCTGGGCTTTTTTGGTTCGTTGTGATGCTGGGATGTGGGGTTGGCGCATCTTCCACGCTGGTCGCTGTGGGCCCTGTCCTAAAAAAGGAATTTGTTGATAGGGTGCGACCGGTGGATAGGTTCTGATTGCCCTGTCGGGTTGAACCCGAGGCCTGTTAGACGTAGCGTAAGGATGCTGTCTGTGATACGCCGGTGGCCTGCTCGAGGATGGTGGTTTCATTAACCCGACCGCTTTTGCCTCCCATTCCAGGTCTTTTACCTGTTTTGGCAGGTCTTCACCGAACAGCTGTCTTGGTGGCGGCGTAGCAGAGGCTTTGCACAAACCCGCAAATGTTGGGTTGTGAGTGGTTTGATGGAGATTTTCTGGAAAGAGTTTATCTCGTACTGTGTATTACACAGTAGCGCAAGAGCATCTTCCTGCTCCTCTATCATCTCCGTGCCTTGGCTGGCCAAATTTGGAAAACACGTCGAGAAATTCCTCTTGAGGTATTTCAGGTGCTGCAGGTTCCTGCGCCAACCCCTCTTCAACGTCAGCCAGCTGCTGACTCCTGTCACTCCCCACCGATGAAGGGGATATGCTGGGTGGCCCAGATGCATGTCTCCTGGAACTTGAGGACATCCGATCCTGCTGCGGGAGATCTCGCTCAAGGAATCGCTCCATCATGCGGTCCACACGGGCCATGCGGCCACCACCGCTATCTGCGGACAGTAAGTCGACTTCCTCAGGTTCCCCTGAACAACTGAGGCTTCTGCCATCGGCCCGCACCTCGTCGAGGTGATGTCTAGGGGGCCTAGGCAGGATGTCGCAGCCTGCCGCTCCTGTGGGGCTCTGCGACTCCCGTGCGGACATGCTGCTAGTCTTCCGGACTGAAGCGGTCCCGCCCGCCTGTCTGGAAAGACGTAAGTGGTGAGGAGTCGGTTCCAGCCGCTGAGGTGGGGTGCACCAATATCCGCGCGGGCTTGCCGCCTGTCTTCCCCGGGACAAAGGCGGCGCATGGTCACGTCCAGCCGCTAACGTGGGGTGCGGTGACCGAGATGATTTTCCACCAGCCCGCGATCTGGCAGGCTGCCCCGGTGGTGAGTCTGTGCCAGCCGCACCTGCGGGGCTCCCAGACTCAGACCTCGATCCCTCACCGGTCCGCGATCTGGCGGACTGCTCCGGTGGCAAGTCGACGCCGGCCGCTGCAGCGGAGCACTTCGACCTTAGTGCGGTTCTTCCCCTGGTCCGCCCTCTGGTGACCTGTATTGGAGGGGAGACAGGACGTCCCACGGAGCAGGGAACACGCTTATGCAACTTCATACCACTGTCCCTATGTTTAGGTGACGGCAGTAGGGAGTCAGGGTCTTGCCTACCCTACCCTGCCGGGTCAACGGGCTGCCCAACTTCCCGGTGAATTCAAGCCGTTAGTCCGCGGTGATCCTGCGGGCTGCAGTGTTGAGTCGGGCTGCCGCTCTGCCATCGCTACGAACAGCGAGTCTGTGAGCCCGGACCCTCCTGGGTCAACTGGCTTGCCCGACTCCGGTCTGTTCCGCAGTCAGTCTCGAAGCGGCCCATTGAGTACTCTGTCACACAGAGTCCCTGGAAGAAAAAACGACCGCAGGTTAGTTTACCTTACCTGCAGGTCCGTTCCGGTGGAGGAGCGACCCTCCTCCCTGCCTGTCGCTACGCATGCGGTCGACGATATGTCGTGCTGGCGGGGTCTTCACGAAGTCACTCACGTGACTCCGAAGTAAAATAAGGAGCACTAATTCTGACATTATAAAATGATCCACTCATAATATTGTTTGTGAACAAATACAATTCATCCCAGTTACTACTTCAACATATTTCCATCTGTTAACTCAACAAACAATGATGGGGGTGAAATGAATTAATGTCACATACATCTGTTCTGAATAACCTGGACCGTTCAGTCATCAGTTTCCCTTCTGTTACAAGTTTAGTTTAGTTTAGAACATGGAAACAGGTCTTTCAGTCCTACCGAGTCCTCGCTGACCTCTCTGACCAACCCATTCACTCCAGTTCTATGTTATTTCACTTTCCCACTTCCTACACACTGGGGGTAATTTACAGAGGCCAATTAACATACAAACCCGCACGTCTTTGGGATGTGAGAGGAAACCAGAGCACCTGGAGGAAATCTGTGTGATCACAGGGAGAAGGTGCAAATTCGGCACAGACAGTTCCCGAGGTCAGGATCAAACCCGAGTCTCTGGTGCTGTAAAGCAGCAGCTCAACCAGCTGCACCACTGTGCTTCGGTACTGGATAAAGGCTTCACACAATGGAAAAACTATGGAATTGAAAAGATGGGACATCTTTATAGAAATGGTATGTTCCTCTTGTTTCTGGAGGTACAACAGAATTATGGATTACATTCAAATAATTTTTTTAGATATTTACAATTGAAAGATTATGTTAAATCACATACACAAGAATACAGAATTAGAGAGCCAGAGATTCTAGATGAATGTTTGAATAAACATCCCAACACAGTCAAATTAATATCATATATTTACAATATTCTGTTAGATAGTGAGAATCCGTCGACGGAATCACATAGACAAGCATGGGAAAATGAATTAGTTCAACCCATAACGAAAGATATTTGGGATGAAAGCCTACAACATATACATCAATGTATGTTAACCGCCAGACATTCTTTAATACAATTTAAAATATTACACAGATTGTATTATTCTAAAACAAAATTAAACATTAAAAATTTTTCCTAATATCTCTCCTATCTGCGGTAAATGTCAATACTCTGAGGCTAATTTAACTCATACCTTTGTAAATTGCATAAAAATTAAAACATTTTGGGTGGATATTTTTTAAATTATTTCCGTAGTGGTTAATATTCAACTGGACCCCGATCCTAAATTAATAATATTGGGCATATCTGAACAATACCTAAAATTGACAATAAACCAAAGAAATTTCCTGGATTATAGTATAATAACTGGGAAAAAACTAATATTAAAATTTTAGAAAAACCCTGCATCCCCTACAATCAAAATGTGGCTTATGGAGATGTCGGAGACCTTAAATCTGGAAAAAAATAGATTTGTCTTAATTGACAAACCTGAATTATTTATCAGAATATGGTCCCCGTTCATAGATTATTTGAAGGAGTAGAATGGGCCAGCGCTGAGGCTCGACGGAAGCTTGAACCCAGGACTAGACAAATAGTTTTGTTTTCTTACCTACGGACCTATCTCCTAAGTTGTATTATAAAATTTTTTTAAAAATAAATAAAATAAAAAATAAAAAGCAACTCAATTATTGACAAAAGATAATTTAACATGAACTTCAAACGGCAGTGATCTATACTGTTTTCAATGTAACATGAGCATTAAATAAACTCTTTTCATCTCCCGGACAAGAAAAGTCCTGCTTTTTGGTGCTATCCAAGCACTCTAAAACACATAGAAGGATAGATGTAACAACCCAAGCCGTAGGGCAGTCTATTGAATCTGCAGCACATAATTTGATTTAATTATGCAACGGCTGATTCCCCAAGCCTCAGGCTGAATCAGCAAAGTTACATTTAAAATAACCATATAAGGTTGTATTATTATTCCTGACAACCGATTCAAAGTTGCATAAGCCAATCACACAATAGGAACCTAAAGCGGGCTCTTAATGACTTTATTTGAAGCCCTGATTGATGAAGCAAAATGGAGGGAGACATAAAAGACCTTCCTTCTCCTTGTAGCGACAATGTATCTTTCACCACTGTTATGCCACATATTTTGCAACTTGTGAATAAGCATGAAAAGTAACATATCATGCAAATGAACATATCATGAAAACAAACATATTTGGTGTTCCATTGAACCAGAGTTTCATAAATACGGTGTGATTCAACACCAATTCTGTGTTGTCATTGACCTATACTTGATGAATCTCCTGTGGCAAACCGAGATTATGTAACCATTCCAGGAGTCTTTAATTGATTGCACCCACGTGACTAACATATGCCGCCATCATAATGTATTAACATGAAGTTGAGCCTGCAGATATGCATATTCGCTCAATCACACTTTAACCCATACAATGCCCGTAGGGTCTAAAGATAGTTGATACCAATAAGTGAAGAATTGGTAAGTCATGCAAACCCGCTCCACCTCCAAACTGGAGATGATATTCGCAATTTCCCATCTTAGGGCCATTAGCATCATTTTGCAATATAATTAAATATTTACTGAACAAACTACTGGAGCAATACTGAATACTGTTTGTCCATCATTATGACTTTGGTAGCTTCAGCTGGTAATAACAAAGTTATGTTAACAATGACCTACATGGCACTTTACAGTTTACCATTTAGCAGGATGACAGTTCTCCCACTTGCACGGCTGAATCACATCCATTATATTGCCAATTAGTCTTAATGAATAGAAGGCTGCTTTATAACTACATGGCTGTTACAGGAGTCTATTGACTGCAATCTGTTGCCAGGTCGGCAACAACGGCCAAGTGAATAGCTAAAGGTAAATCCCAATGTCCAACAAGTCTATTTGATAACAACTTAATCTTAACTGGATAGAGGAGCCCAATTTCTCAAATATAGTTTGAGATTTAAACAGTGGATTTTAGCAAAATACAGTGTTAAAATATCATCAATACATAATCAGTGTTTTTGAACTCTGAGTAGTCTATTTATTTATTTGTTTATTTGTTTATTTGTTCCGACAAGTAAAGACATAAATAGGAATAAATAACAACAACAAAATCGAAATAGTCAAACAATTGAACATTCCAGGCAATATTTGCAAAGCAATGAAAAGTTTAAAGCAAAATTTAAATGTTCAACACTTTTTCTTTACAAGCTCGAAAAGGAGTGAGAAGAAGAATAACTTTTTTAATCTCACCCCTCTTTGAATGCTTTCTTGTCATCATTCTGTTATATTGCCCTATCATAGCAATGCCTCCTCCAAATATCCCACATGATCACTGTAAATGGGATTCACTACAAAATCAGTTGTTAATCAACCATCTTTCATAATGAACAGGCCACGCCTGTCATCATTTCGTGTCTGCCGTGAACGGCAACTCCGGCCCGATTTCCGAGCCAGTCGTGCAAGACAATCCTGGCCATTATACTGAGACTGCCTAATTCCAACCTGCTTGGAATGCTAGTATTGTCCAGTTTTACATGGTTAGACCCCTTGAAGTAAATTATAATGTCTCATCATTTGTATTGTACAACCAAGTGTACATCTTACCAATTTGTAAGTGGTCCCTTAGTTGTAGAGTAGCATAGGTAGATTGCGTGGAACCTCTGGCCAGCTTTCATGCTGCCACCAGTTTCAGTGAACCGCTTACTGTCGATGAAGACGTGGGGTGCGTTGTCGCCGAAACTATGAAGCCTTACTTGTTGTTGGCCTTACTTGGTCCAATAGCTTGTGCTTCGTCCTCCATGAATTGTGTTTAGCCTATGAATAGGTCTTACCTGAATAGAAGATTCGGCGACCGGCTCTAATGTCCCCCTGATAGCAGTGTTCACTGCATATGTGTTGGGATGGCAACCTTGCTGCCCAGCATGGTACCTCTGGCACGTGCCCTTCATCCCTTGGGCATGCTCCACGGCTCTACCCTCAGACTCGGCGTTAGATTATACTGACCCGGCATGCTCTCCTCTTACATGAGGGCGAGATGAGAAAGACTTTTTTCACACAGAGAGTGGTGAGTCTCTGGAACTCTCTGCCACAGAGGGTAGTTGAGGCCAGTTCATTGGCTATATTTACTCTTAATGTTGGATGTGGCCCTTGTGGCTAAGGGGATCAGAGGGTATGGAGAGAAGGCAGGTACGGGATACTGAGTTGGATGATCAGCCATGATCATATTGAATGGCGGTGCAGGCTCGAAGGGCTGAATGGCCTACTCCTGCACCTAATTTCTATGTTTCTATGTTTCTATGAGGGAGACATTAAGCAGCCCTGTTAAAAGGCGCTGCTGGCGCGGCTTCAGCAATACGCCGACTTTGCCATGGACTCGGTGTCAGACTAATACTGATTCTCCGGCAAACCTCTGTGTAGATGGTTTATATGCAACCAATAATATAGTTACCTCACTCCCATTAACCCCCGCCCAGTTAACATCAATCATAACGCCTTCCCCTCAGTAGGAAAATGTAGCCGGTGCTTGAAGGTGTATGTAATACCCAGTGCTATCATTAAAAGATGTTGCACACTTAAGAGCTTGTAAAGTTTTCATTTACATGGTGTCAAAGCTGGAAGATACTTGCGTCTCCTGTTTATCGGTTTTTATTTCTTTTTTTTTGATTTGTGTTTTTTGTGCTTTTGATCTCTTTGGCCATGGCGTCCTCTTGCAGAAAGCCCGAGCAGCTTGTCTTTGATGCTGACATCTCTGAGCGCTGGGCCACGTTTGAATTTGATTTCACACACTTTGTCAACGTCGCACACCGCGCTGATCCTGACTCCCTTAAAGCTTCCCTCCTACTCAACCTTGTCGGACCTGATGCCATGAAGAGAGCCAGAACTTTCACCTACGCTCCAGCAGTCCTGGGCGTCGATGATGAGGTGATTACTCCTGCAGAGTCTGCTGACGACCCCGCTTGCCTGCTACGTAAGTTCAGGGAGATTTGTGACCTGCCCTCGAACCGCATTCTAGAGAGGGCACGGTTCTTTACAAGGAGACAGTTTGCCTGATGAACCTGTTGAATGTTTTATTGCTGATTTGCGTCATCTCGCCCAGCGGTGCCGTTTTGGCGACATGACAGACCAGCTCACTAGAGACATTTTAGTAACTGGCATGCGTGACCAGAAGCTGCGATGTGAGCTTTTGAGGGATCCGATCTAACGTTGGACAAAGCTATGCTTGCCTGCAGATTGTCTGAGGTCGTTGTTTTGCAAGAGGACCACCGGGACTCGGGCAATAAATCTGTCAACCTGGCAGGGTTTAGGAGCCCACAGCCTCGGGTGGGAAACAATGTTTTTCTGCCGCGTGCCCGCCCTGGACCTGGCGATGTGCCCGAAAAAGGTGCCCGAACTGTAACTACATGCACCATAGACTGTCGACGTGTCCCGCCTTTGGTAAAACCTGTAACTTTTGTAAAAAGCTGAACCATTTCTCAGCCTCCTGTCGCTTACTCCGTTCCCGTGGGAGCCAGGCACAAGCTTCCAGTCCCAGTCTAAACATGCTGGCGCAATCTGATCTCTGTTTCGACTCACAGCCCAATTTAGTTGAATGCAATGGTGCAGAGCCAATTAATTCTGCCGAGGACTCTCATGTGTTTACCCTCCTACAGACACCCGCCCACCGCAATGATCCCTCCGTACCTGTGACTGTCAATGGCGTAACCTTCTCTGCCAAATTAGATACTGGCGCGAAAGTCAATGTTTTGTCCATGAATCTTTTCAACAAGATAAGGAATAATGAGCCTCTGGTTGTTGACGATGCTACCCTGCACGCCTATGGTGGAGAGATTCTAAGGCCTGCGGGGAGGGCCACTTTAACTTGCGTGCTGCAAAAGGCCACAAGAAACCTGGTTTTCTATGTTTTGAACTCTGACTGTGTAACCCTGTTGGGCAACCGTGCGTGCCAGGATCTTGGCCTGGTCTCCTTTGACCGCACGGTCCACAAAGTGCAACTGTCGTTTGACCCAGTTGCTGAATACCAGGACCTGTTCGACGATGACCTGGGGAAGTTACCAGTGTCATACCATATTTCCATTGACCCAAATATACAACCCGTGGTCCGCGCACCTCACAGGGTGTCTCACGCCATGAAGGACAAGGTCGAGGCGATGCTCAACGAGATGGTCGAAAAGGGGGGTGCTAGTAGCAGTTAGCGAGCCCACCGATTGGGTCTCCACCATGGTTGCCACGATTAGGAAAGACAAGAACGAGATACGCGTGTGTATCAACCCGAAGGACTTAAACCTTGCCATCAGGCGACCACACTACCCCATGCGGTCTGTTGAGGATGTGGCGGCAAAGGTCGGGCAAGCCACCATCTTTTCGGTCCTAGACGCTAAGAACTCGTTTTGGCAGATCCCGTTGGACAAAGCGTCTTCTGACCTGACGACCTTCGCCACAACCCCGTTCGGCAGATTCAAGTTCCTGCGAATGCCATTCGGCATCAATTCTGCTAGCGAGGTGTTCCAGCGGAACGATGGAGCAATTATTCGCGGACCTGCCATGTGCCATCATCGTGGATGATATCCTGGTTTATGGGAAGGACATTGCCGAGCACGACCTGAACCTCCGCCGCGTCCTGGATCGCGCGCGACGGTCGCACCTGAAGCTGAATCCCAAGAAGTGCCGGTTTCGTGTCTCAGAGGTCACGTATGTTGGACATGTTTTCACCCCTAACGGACTAAAGCCCGACCCCTTGAAGGCAGCTGCCATCTCCGAAATGGCAGCCCCCACCGACGTGCCAGGTCTGCAACGATTCTTGGGCATGGTGAACTACCTTGGCAAGTTTATACCAAACCTCAGTGTGCTGAGTGCTCCCCTGCGGCAGCTGACAAAAAAGGATATCGCCTGGGCCTGGCTCCCATATCACCAGCAGGCCTTTGACCGCCTCAAGTCGAAACTGATTAGCACTCCGACGTTGCGGTTCTTCGACGTGGGTCGCCCCATCACCGTCACCTGTGACGCTTCCAAGTTCGGCCTGGGTGCGGCCTGCCTTCAGTCTGTCGATGGATCGCTGCATTCCTGTCTCCTATGCCTCCCGCACCATGACGGACACCGAGCAGCGGTATGCTCAGATCGAGAAAGAGCTGCTCGCGGTGGTGTTCGCCTGCTCCAAGTTCAGAGACTTCTTGTTCGGCAGCAGATTTACGGTCGAAACCGACCACCAGCCACTGGTGACAATCCTGAACAAGCCGATTCACGCTGCCCCTGCCAGGCTGCAGCGTATGATGCTGCAGCTCCAGCGTTTCGACTTTGACATAATCTACAAGAAGGGCACCGAGATGCACATTGCGGACACCCTGTCGCGAGCCCCGCGTACCTCCTGCGCTCGCCACCCCTACGAAACAGAGGACTTGCTCGTACTGGGCGTTAACTTTATTCCCACCAAGCAGCTACAGGTTTTGGCCGAGCACACCGCTGCCGATCCGGTTTTGCAGCAGCTTGCCTCGGTGATTAAAGCAGGGTGGCCAACAAAGCGCTCCGCCGCGCCATCTGAAACACAGCCTTTCTTCCTGGTCCGCGACGAACTGGTGCTCCAGGATGGCGTTATCGTCAAGGGACATAAAGTTGTGGTCCCGTCCTCCCTGTTTGACTTTTACTTTTGTGCAGCCCACAGCGGACACCCTGGGGTCGATGCAACACTCGCCCACGCTCAGTGCCAATTCTATTGGCCTGGAATGGCCAAATATATCCGAGACCGAGTTTCTGCCTGCTCCACGTGCAACAGTCTTGCGCCACACCAGCAGCGACAGCCCCTGCTGCAACAGCCCGCCCCTGCTTTGGCCTGGTCCTCGCTGGCTGCCGACATATTCGAGTGGCGTGGTAACCACTACCTTGTCCTGGTCGACTCGTACTCCAACTGGTTCGAAGTGGATTTGCTGACATCCCTCACGTCGGAGATGGTGATCCGCAAGCTGCGGAAACACTTCTCCACTTTTGGGACCCCGGTCAGGCTGCAGACTGACAACGGCAGGCAGTTTACAAGCCGAGAATTCAAAAGCTTTGCCGACAAGTGGAACCGTGCATTTCACCAGCAGCCCAGAGTACCCACAGAGCAACGGCCTAGCAGAACGGGCCGTCCGCAGCGCCAAGCTTCTGATGGAACAGGCGTGACTATCCAATTCTGATTTGTATTTGGATCTCCTGAACCTCAGGAATGTTTCCAGGGATCCGGCCATGGGGTCACCTGCTCAGCGTCTGATGTCCAGAACTACCAGATCCACCGTCCCGATTGCCCAGCGCCAGCTGAAACCTCGGGTGCTGGAGCCCGCCTCCGTGCAGAGGCGAATTCAAGAGAAACATGACAGCCAGCGGCGTTCCCACGATCGGTCATGCAGACCACTCGATCCTCTGTTGCCTGGACAGGTTGTTCGATTGCAGACCGCCAGTGGTCACTACCGTCTGGCCACCGTGGTTGGGGTGGCCGACTCACCTCGTTCGTATCTGGTCGACTGTGAGGGTTCCATCTACCGAAGAAGCCGACAACACCTGCTTGCGGTTTAATGAGCCACAGCCGCAGTCCCCAGGGCCCTATGCCCCTCCACTCTCCTATCAGCAGCCGGCTGCCGCCCCGGCTGGTGTTCCCTGCATGCCTCGGTCCCCGTCGCGGGCGCCTCGTTCCCCTCTGCGCGGGTCCCCTGTTGCCGATCGCGTTCTCCCTCTCCAGTTTCTCCCACCCCAATGCCCTTCCCTGGTTCCCCGGCTGCCTTGCGTCCTCCTGCTTCTTCTGCTCTTTCGGGGGAGGGGGAGACATCCGTACGCGCTCGGCAGGATCAGTAAGCCGCCTGTTCGCTACGGCGATTTCGTTTTAATTCTGCTGTTTAATTCGGTTGTCAACGGTTGTCAAAAACAATCTGTTTTTTGATTTCTAAGGGGAAGGATGTAGATGGTTTATATGCAACCAATAATATAGTTACCTCACTCCCATTAACCCCGCCCAGTTAACATCAATCATAACGCCTTCCCCTCAGTAGGAAAATGTAGCCGGTGCTTGAAGGTGTATGTAATACCCAGTGCTATCATTAAAAGATGTTGCACACTTAAGAGCTTGTAAAGTTTTCATTTACACTCTGAAACCGAGGTTCCTGCAGGAGACCTAAAACAGGTAAGAAATACAACTTACCTGAAGTTTAAACTTACCGCTGGAAGAGCTCTGCGGTCGCCTGCACAAATGCGTCTGACGTGATGACGCACGTGCGGCTGCACGGGGTTCTTCACGTAGTCACTCATGTGACTGCAAAGTAAAATAGAAACATAGAAACATATAAAATAGGTGCAGGAGGAGGCCATTCGGCCCTTCAAGCCAGCACTGTTTTCATTGTGATCATGGCTGATTGTCCCCAATCAATAACCCATGCCTGCCTTCTCCCCATCTCCCTTGATTCCACTAGCCCCTAGAGCTATTTCTAACTCTCTCTTAAATCCATCCAGTCATTTGACCTCCACTGCCCTCTGTGGCAGGGAATTCCACAAATTCACAACTCTCTGGGTGAAAAAGTATTTTCTCACCTCAGTATTAAATGGCCTCCCCTTTATTCTAAGACTGTGGCCCCTGGTTCTGGACTCGCCCAACATTGGGAACATTTTTCCTGCATCTAGCTTGTCCTGTCATTTTATAAGTTTATTTGTTTCTATAACATTCCCCCTCATCCTTCTAAACTCCAGTAAATACAAGCCTAGTCTTTTCAATCTTTCCTCAAATGACAGTCTCGCCATCCCAGGGATTAATCACGTGAACCTACGCCACAATGCCTCAATCACAAGGATGTCCTTCCTCAAATTAGGAGACCAAAACTGTACACAATGCTCCAGATGTGGTCTTACCAGAGCCCTATACAACTGCAGAAGAACCTCTTTACTCCTATACTGAAATCCTCTTGTTATGAAGGCCAACATTCCATTAGCTTTCTCCACTGCCTGCTGCACCTGCACGCCAACTTTCAGTGACTGGCGTACAAGGACACCCAGGTTTTGCTGTACCTCCCCCTTACCTAACCTAACCCCATTGAGATAATAATCTGCCCCCTTGTTTTTGCCACCAAAGTGGATAACCTCACATTTATCTATATTATACTGCATCTGCCATGCATCTGCCCACTTACTCAACTTGCCCAAGTCACCCAGCAACCTCCTGACATCCTCTTCACAGTTCACACTGTCACCCAGCTTTGTGTCATCCGCAAACTTGCTAGTGTTGCTCCTAATTCCCTCTTCCAAATCATTAATATATATGGTAAACGATTGCGGCCCCAACACCGAGCCTTGCGGCACTCCACTCGCCACTGCCTGCCATTCTGAAAAGGGCCCATTCACTTCTACTCTTTGCTTCCTGTCTTCCAACCAATTTTCTATCCATGTCAACACCCTATCCCCAATACCATGTGCTCTAATATTACTCACCAGTCTCCCATGCGGGATCGTGTCAAAGGCTTTCTGGAAATCTAGATACACTACATCCACTGGTTCCCCTTTATCCATTTTACTTGTCACATCCTCAGAAAATGCTATCCAAATGCCCCATTATTACCCCTTTAATAATTGACTCCAGCATCTTTCCCACCACCGAAGTCAGGCTAACTAGTCTGTAATTCCCCGTTTTCTCTCTCACTCCTTTCTTGAAAAGTGGGATAACATTAGCTATTCTCCAGTCCACAGGAACTAATCCTGAATCTATTGAACATTGGAAAATGATCATCAATGCGTCCACTATTTCTAGAGCCACCTCCCTGAGGACCCTGGGATGCAGACCATCAGGCCCAGGGGATTTATCATCCTCAGTCCCATTAGCCTACCCAATACTATTTCTAACCTAATTAAAATTTATTTCAGTTCTTCTACCCCCTTCGATCCTCTGTCCTCCAGTACTTCTGGGAGATTGTTTGTGTCTTTCTTAGTGAAGACAGATCCGAAGTACCTGTTGAACTCTTCTGCCATTCCCTTGTTCCCCATAATAATCTCACCCGTGTCTGCTTTCAAGGGACCCACATTTGACTTTGCTATTCTTTCTCCCATAACATATCTAAAGAAGCTTTTATTGTCCTTCTTTATATTCCTGGCCAGCTTCCCCTCGTACTTCATCTTTTCAGCCCGTACACCCCTCTGTTATAATGAAGCCTTAAAAGTAAGATAAAATTAGCCTAAAAATTTGGACCGTCCATCTGATGCTCACCGTGTGATGGAAAAGGTTATAGAGTCCTCGCCTCATGGCCACTGCCAATTTGATGGATTATTAGTTTCTTGGAATGAAGGAAACAGGACATCGAGTGCTGGAGTAACTCAGCGAATCAGGCAGATCACTGGGGAACATGGATAGGTGATATTTCTGGTTGGAACCCTTCTTCAATCCCGACCCGAAACATTACATAGAAACATAGAAACATAGAAATTAGGTGCAGGAGCAGGCCATTCGGCCTTTCGAGCTTGCACCGCCATTCAATATGATCATGGCTGATCATCCAACTCAGTATCCTGTACCTGCCTTCTCTCCATACCCCCTGATCCCTTCATCCACAAGGGCCACATCCAACTCCCTCTTAAATATGGCCAACGAACTGGCCTCAACTACCTTCTGTGGCAGAGAATTCCACAGATTCACCACTCTCTGTGTGAAAAACAATTTTCTCATCTCGGTCCTAAAAGACTTCCCCCTTATCCTTAAACTGTGACCCCTTGTCCTGGACTTCCCCAACATTGGGAACAATCTTCCTGCATCTAGCCTGTCCAACCCCTTAAGAATTTTGTAAGTCTCTATGAGATCACACCTCAATCTTCTAAATTCCAGCGAGTACAAGCCAAGTCTATCCAGTCTTTCTTCATATGGAAGTCGTGCCATCCCAGGAATCAGTCTGGTGAACCTTCTCTGTACTTCCTCTGTGGCAAGAATGTCTTTCCTCAGATTAGGAGACCAAAACTGTACGCAATACTCCAGGTGTGGCCTCACCAAGACCCTGTACAACTGCAGTAGAACCTCCCTGCTCTTGTACTCAAATCCTTTTGCTATGAATGCCAACATACCATTCGCTTTCTTCACAGCCTGCTGCACCTGCATGCCTACTTTCAATGACTGGTGTACCATGACACCCAGGTCTCGCTGCATCTCCCCTTTTCCTAATCGGTCACCATTCAAATAATAGTCTACCTTCCTGTTTTTGCCACCAAAGTGGATAACCTCACATTTATCCACATTATACTGCATCTGCCATGCATTTGCCCACTCACCCAGTCTATCCAAGTCATCCTGCAGCCTCCTAGCATCCTCCTCACAGCTAACACTGCCCCCCAGCTTCATGTCATCCGCAAACTTCGAGATGTTGCATTTAATTCCCTCTTCCAAATCATTACCTATCCATGTTCTCCAGAAATGCTGTCTGGTCTGCTGAGTTACTCCAGCACTTTGTGCCATGCCTGCTCCACTTTAAGAGGAGCAGGCATGGAATCTCATGTATGGGACTTCTGAAATTACTCAAGCCTAATCCTCATCAATGGGAACAACATTGCAGTTGGCACCTCTGCAGCACACAAGCAAGCACGTGAGGTGCGTGCAATATAACTGAGAATCATTACAGCACAGAAGGAGGCAATTTGGCCCATTGAGTCAATGTTAGCAAATCACTTACTAAAGCCAACGGAACATCAGCTGGGATCCCAGTGGGAAAGCAATTTGGCACACCTCCTTCAGGGTAGATGAATTAGATAATATCTGAGCATTTCATCAAAGTAACCCATCTCTGTTTTAGTTTCCATCACGACAACTCATCAATGGTATTGCTTTTCTTTCTCTGCTTTTCACATTATTCACTCAGAAAAATATGCAGTGGTAGTAAATTATTTCCCCATAATTTGTGGTTGTGTAATTTCCTTTCCTATGATTCTGTCATCTTTTAATATTCTGTATTGCTGACGTCCCCAAAATATCTTTCTACCAGGCCTTTGAATAATACCACAAGACTAACTGATTGACCTTGATGGGGAGGATCGGCTAAAATTTGTCTCAGTTAGACTTCAACCATTGAAGGTGTTTCTTTGCGATTGCAACCTGTTGTTGAATATTTTTAGGCGTTTCAAACGGAGATGCATAAATAATCCTTCCCAGTGAAGCAATGTATTACGATAATATTTGCTGTAAACTAAATGCTTAATGAATAACTGATGAGATTATGTTTTCAAATGTATTTTATATTGTATTCCTGATTTCCTGGCATGCTATTATTTAATCCAAGCAAACAAGCCTCCAAGGTTAATTACTTTACCACCAATTACTTTAGGGGGAAATTTCAGGGAGATGTATTTAATACAAAATGCAAATATGTAATGCACAGTTGCAAAGAGAAATGCACGATGGCTTTGAATCACAACAGCTTTGCGGAGGGTACATTTTCACAAGCAAGATCTCCATACACTTTAATACTCACTTTAAAGAGATATTGTTCACTGTGGAAGACCTTGACTAATTCTTCATTTTATACGTGATAAACTCTCTGAAATCCATCATTTGGACAGTTTTATATGCTGTTGTATTATCGAAGGGTGTTCCAAGAGCAAAGAGTGCTGGAGACTCTCAGCACCAGGCAGCGCCTGTAGAAAGTAAAACAGTGATAATTTCAGTCAGACCCTGAGTCAGAAAAAATATTTTTTTTAAATTACAGGCTCTTCAATGTTGTTAGTTCTGAAGGAAAAAGTAGAGGAAGATTTATCAATAAAATATCCTGTACTTATAGCAGACAACTCTCAACTAACGAAGGTTCCAGTATGAAAAAGAGTCCTGACCTGAAACGTTGTCTGTCTATTTGTCTGTTATTGCCTGGCCTGCTGATTTCATCCAACAATTCATCTTTGACCCAGGATTCCAGCACCTCTTGCGTCTCAAGTTATCAAAATTTACCAATTTATGTGGCAACTTATTTTTGAAGGTGAAATAATGCCGTGCACATTTTATGAGGATCCTTTCAATAATTGAGTCTATCAAATGGAAAAAGAAGGTTATAAACTGCACTGACCGGAAATGTGGGCCATTGTGCGATGCCAGTTGCTTCATCATGCCTTGGGCAGCAAAACCTGATCCCAGGGCCTCTCCAATCTATTCTATACAGTTGCAGGACACAGGTGTCAACATTTTCAACCTCTCTGAGTTGCAATCAACCAGGAGGAGATCATGCTTTCATCTAAAGAGTACAAATGCCTCCTTTGGAAAGGATTAGCCTGCCATCTATACCAAAGCTATAGATGTCACATCAAGTTGATTTGATTGTCATATGCACATGTACAATGAGGTACAAGGCCAATGAAGATCTTACTTGCAGCAGCATCACTGGAGCATAGACTTAGACAAAGCACGAAACATAAATTACGCAAGATAGTGAGAAGAAAAAGACTGCACACAAACATGACATTAGCCCCTGTCTAATTTTAGATTCCTCCACAGGGCAAAGATGCTCACAATATCTAACCATACTTTCACAGTGGACACTCACAAGAAATTGCAGATGCTGGAATCTTGAGAGACAATTTTGTGGATTTTCTGGAAAATGTTCAATTTTGGCAAACTCTTCAATTCTCAAGGTTTCAAGGTCAGTTTATTGTCCCATGCACCAATTAAGGTACAGTAAATTACCATACCGCCATATTAAGTGAAAAGCAACAAGACACACAGCCACATAAAATAAAATTTAACATAAACATCCACCACAGCTTCTCCCCACATTCCTCACTGTGATGGAAGGTAATAAAGTCCAATCTTCTCCGTCTATATTTCCCCGCAATCGGGGCTGTCGAACCCACAGTTGGGGCCATCAAAGGTCACGCAGCCGGTGATCTGAAGCCCTCATGTCGGGATGATCGAAACTCCTTTGTCAGGATGGTTGAAACTCTCCGCAGCTTATAGATCTCACAAGTCTACTCTGAAACAAGCCATCCCAAGGGGCTGCCCAAGAATATGTTGTTCATATATCTTCTTCAAAGGATCATCCTTATGACTGCTACAACACTTTGTTTCACAGTCACCAGAAAATCACCAACAATGGGCCACTGAAAATTACAAATAAGCATCTACCTCCATATAAGTCCCAGTGGAACATCGGTAGAGTTGCTGCCTTACAGTGCCAAAGACCTGGGTTCGATCCTGGCTATGGATGTTGTCTGTGCAGAGTTTGTACGTTCTCCCTGTGACTGCTTGGGTTTTCCCTGGGTGCTCCGGTTTCCTCCCACATTCCAAAGACGTGCAGGTTTATAGGTTAATTGGCCTCTGTAAATCATCCCTAGTGTGTATGATAGAACTGGTGCATGGGTGGCTGATTGCTGGTCAGCACGGACTAGTGGGCTGAAGGGCCTGTTTCCACACTGTATCTCTCAAACTAAACTATGTGAAATGAGACAGCATATCTGCTGTCAAATTTTATTTCATTCAGCCTCCATTGTCCGAATGACCAGTTCTAATACAAACATTGAAGACAACAGATGATCGTCAGTGCCAGAAATGACTCCCAATCAAAAATTCCTGAAATCAATAAATCCCAAAAATGATGGCTGGAACTTCCTTCTCATCTGCGCAAAGATTTACTCACAAGAGACAAGGATGCAAGAAGTATTCACATTTGGTAGTTCATCACCTAGTTCCATCAGGTGTACAGTTGTTCTGGCTTCTGCAATTATGATGTAGTAGGAAGCATCCACTACTAAGCTTTGCATAGCATAGATTTTACACTTTACAACTCGCATAGCCAAGGCTCCCTTTGTGGTACAACTGGATGGGTCTCGCACTGCATTGACGATGCAACACTCAACCTTTTCCTGAGCACAATCCTTAGCTAGTCAGCTAATGCTTGAATGAAAGAAAGTCTCTTTAAGGACATACCAAAGTGCTTTGTAGCCAATGAAATATGAGGTGATGTCACTTTTCTAATGCATGAAATGCAGCAGCTAATTTTAAGGCAACAAAAGCCATCACGATAATAGTTGAAACTAGTTTTGCAAATTAAGTTTGAGGGCTAAGTATTGACCAAGACACAGGAATTTTTTTTGTCTCGATCCTGTATATCCAACTGAAAAAGAAGACAGGTCCTTGGATCAACAACTCATTCACAAGGTAAATCATCCATCTTAATTCCAATCTTAGCCTTTGTGCTCAATGCCTCTGGAGTCATAGAGTCTCATAGTACAGAAACAGCTGCTTCAGAACACCCTATCCATACCAACCATCAAGTACCTATCCGTAGCAATCTTATATTTGGAGGTTACTGATAATATTATAATTGAACTTTCAAGGACAAGAGTGCTACCACTTAACCACGGCTGGATTTCTGAAGGAAAAGCAACAGCATTGCAACACGTGATGACTTGTGGCAGACTCTGCTTTACGCAGTAGTGGAAGAAACTTCTGGCAAATGATTAGGAAATGAATGCATAATCTTGACTAATATCCTCCTTCCATGTTATGCAGTCTAATAGCTCAGACGTTCAGCTGGGTGCACAAGGGATGCATACAAACCTTTCTTAGCCAAATCGCATTGATATTAAGATGAAGAACCTCAATGGGGTTAACGCGCATACAAAGCCACTATGGAAGAGTTATTTTGTAGTATTGCCAGAAGGATTTGTAATTACATTGGCCACCAAGCATGGAAGGAGTTAATTGCAGTCACTGGGTCTAGTTCTTGAAGATAGAGCAGAAAGAACTTTGATCTGCATGGCTTTGGTGACATCTTGTCTGAGCAACTGGTCTAGTGGCCAGAGATTGTCAGCTGTCACATTGAATCTCACATTGATAGCTGGGGAATTTTATGATTTATCATTGCATAAATCTGGCTTTCCTCCAAAAAAAAGAGCAACAGTAGTCATGAAATTACGAAGATTATTGTCAACTGTTAATGTTCAGGATGGAAAGCTTGCATAAGATGTGTATAAGATCATGAGAGGAAAAGATAGGGCAAATGCACTGTCTATCCCAGAGTAAGGGAATCAAGTACCAGAGGACATAGGGTGAGGAGAGAAAGATTTAATAAGAACCTGAGGGACAACCATTTTACACCAAGGGTGTTAGGTATATGGAACAAGCTACCAGATGAGGTAGTTGAGGCAGGTACTATCACAACCTTTAAAAAACATTTGGACAGGTACATCGATAGGAGAGGTTGAGAGGGAAATGGGCAATAACACAGGCAGGTGGGACTAGTGTGGATGGGGCATGTTGGTCGGTGTGGGCAAGGGCCGAAGGGCTTGTTTCCACATTGTATGTCTCTTTGATTCTATCATTCAATGCTTTCCTTATCTAACTTGGCCAACATGTGACTCTAGATCCACTGACATAATGAGTGGTCCAGTTTGCTTCCTCAGTTCAGGGTGAATTAGAGGGGTTGAGGCAATAAATGCTGGTATTACCCACAATGTGTGAACAAATATATTTGATTAAATCTTGCTTCACGAATGCACCTTTCTCTGGAAAACAGAGCAACTTGCCTTTATCCTCCTTGGCAGAGTTTCATCTTCTTTGAAACTTCTGAGAGTTTGGTGTGTTGCCCCTCAATTAAAAATTAGACTTCAATCCAAAGTCTAAGAAGTCCCAGATCTTCACCCCTCAATGATGTCTAAGATCGCATTTTCAGAATGCTTCTAATTAGACAATTTTCAGAATGCTTCTAATTAGACAATTGCTGAGCAGTTTCATAATTGTATTCTCGAATGGAGTGACACAGGGGCCACACTGATGTCGCCACCAACCAACATGTGCCTGACTCATCCCTGCCTGTTGACAAGATGAAGAAGGCTCACTTTCACTGTGTTGACACATATGAATGCTGCTTATTTTAGAATCATGCCATATGCTAACTGGTGTAAGGAGAGATGCAAAATATGCTGTAACCTATTCCAGCAGATGTGTTGGCACATTAGCTCATCAGTGGCATTGTGAAGTAGTGACACTGATTACCTAAATGCAAGCCAAGAGTGATCTCATCGGCTAATGCTGCACTGTCATGGCACCTCTCTGTTGATTATTAGTCCCACCATCTCTCTTCACAAAAGGCATTTGATGCTGGAAGTCACGTTGAAACTCCAAAGTGGAGCAGTCAAATGTCCTCATCGTCAGTGTTCACCTATTATATGCCACGCTTTGTCCTGATCCTCTCCTCTTATGATACGATATGATAGAACTTTATTTATCCCAGGATGGAAATTGATCTGACAACAGTCATAAAACACAAAACTCATGAAACATGAAATTAAAGTGAAGAGTGGAAAGGATTGGGGATGTGCAAAGATTGGGGAGGGGGGGAGGGGAGTCAGTCTCAGTCGACCCACGACAGAAGGGGGAGGAGTTGTACAGTTTGATAGCCACAGGGAAGAAGGATCTCCCATGGCGTTCTGTCCTGCATTAGTTTTCTTCCAGCTTTCTTCACCTCCTCTCCTCTACAATCAATCTCTGAGTCGTCACCTATCCAGGTTCTCCTGGGATGCTGCTTAACTCGCTGAGTTACTCCAGGACTCTGTGTTTATATTTATTTTGAAACTCCAAAGTCTGACTTCAACAGAATTTGCTGAGGAAAAGATTTAAAGGTTACGGGAGAATATTAAATGTGTACAAATCAGCCATAACCTAATTCGATTTTGATTTGAGCTCATATGGTTGAAAGTTCTACCCTCATTTGTATCCACAGCAACTTCATATTAAAACTGGGCTGCCATGTTTAATTTTTTTTCCGAAGGTTGAAATGTCAAAGACTAGAAGGTATAACTTTAAAGTGAGAGGAGCAAAGTTTAAAGGAGATGCGCAGATCATGTTTTTCACACAGAGACCTGAAACCTGCCAGATCTGCTGGTGGAAGCAGATATGATGGTGGCGTTTGAGAGGCTTATAGATAGGCACATGGATATGCTGGGAATAAAGGCAGATAGGATTAGTTATCTTGACATAATGTTCCGCACAGTGTTGTGGGCTGAAGGCCTATTCATGTGCTGTACTTGCCTATGTTCTAAGTTCTATCTTTTCCATTATTCTCACATACCTAATTAACCATATATTTTTTCATATTCATCTATAAAAATCATGAGTCGAATAGATAGAATTAATTCACAGGCAGTCTTATACCCAGGACACAGAGGACACAGGTTTCAGGTGAGAGAGGCAAGATTTTACTTCGGAGTCACGTGAGTGACTACGTGAATAGAAGCCCGTACAGCCGTTGGTGCGTCATGACGTCAGACGCTGGTGCAGTCGGGCGGGGGGAGCAGCAGCGCTCCTCCGAGCGGTAAGTTTAAACCGCGGGTTACATGGAAAGCTGGAGAATTCAGCGGGTGCAGCGGCGTCTAAGGAGCGAAGGAGATGGGCGACGTTTCGGGTCGAGACCCTTCTTCAGACTTCACCCTCCATTCTCCAGCAGTTTTCGTTAACAAGTTGAAACGAGGTAAGGTTTGTTGAAATACTTTACCACAGGTCTTTTTCTGCAACGGTTGGGAGTTTTTGTAGATATGTTGCAGAAAGGGAAGAAGGTGTCGGCGAGGCGCTCCGGGGGTAGAAAGGAAAAGTGGCAGGAGAGTGTTGAGGATGGAGGCCCATCTGGTACACCTGGTCCGGTGCTGGCTACACAGCCAGTGGTTGCGGACCCACTGCCGGGGGGCAGTGGAGGCTTGCACAGTAGGGCGGAAGGCCACTGGCAAGTCTCTGTGGCCCGTAAATGAGTCGGGCCTGGAGGTTATACCCTCCATAGGAGAGTCCGTTTGCTCACGGCTCTCCCACGTCGAGATTCTATTTCAAAAGAATGCTCGACAGGGACCAGCTCCGTGGGGAGGAGTGGTGCCCAAGCCAGGCTGATGGAGAGCTTGTGCTAGCAGCACCTGTTTCAGGGCTACAGAACTATCCTGCCTGTGAGGAGGATGTTCCAGCTCCGTGAGGAGGAGTGATGCCCAAGCCAGGCTGATGGAGAGCTTGTGCTAGCAGCACCTGTTTCAGGGCTGCAGAACTATCCTGCCTGTGAGGAGGATGTTCCAGCTCCGTGAGGAGGAGTGATGCCCAAAGCCAGGCTGATGGAGAGCTTGTGCTAGCAGCACCTGTTTCAGGGCTGCAGAACTATCCTGCCTGTGAGGAGGATGTTCTATCAGGGCAGTTTGCTGACACTGTTTCTATGCTGGGGGAGAGCAAGGTGTTCGGTTGGAGGTAATTCCGAACATTGCTGGGAAGTTTGCTGAGTGTAGAGAGGCAGGAAAGGCGATTGATGTAGAATTGGCCGAAGCCATTCAGTATATGCTCTCCCACCAGTTACAGGAGCTAGCTATGGATGAAGTAGCAAAAAACTATAAAGCTCCTGTTAATTGTGATCTCCTGAAGGTACCGGTGGTTAATCACCAAATTTGCATAGATGGGTTTGCCTGCTAGGGCCCAGGAGATGAAGTTTTTTAAAAAGTGCTTAAACTGTTGTAAGCAGGTATTACAGCTGTGGTGAAAGTTATTGATACAAATGATATGGTTGAAGCACACCAGGATGAACTGGGACTCCTTTGTAATGCATTTTGAAATTAATAATGTCGGGAGGGCCGCTATTAGGCCAGTGCTAACCCGAATTTGGCGAGTTGTGCAAACCGACCAGTGTACCACCACGAAATCTGTTGTTTGGTGGTAACCTTGCAAAAAGGGTCAAAGACTGTTATGAGGTTGTTATAACCATGGCCCTCATTAAGCCAGCTGGAAGCAAGGCAAAAAATGTTCTCTACAAGAAGTCGAGGACAACAAGGCCGCAAGGAAAGATGCTGGTAAGGAATATAACATTTGACAGACGATGAATTAACTGATGTTCCTGTTCAAATTGGGGAAGGTTAAAATTGTTCTCAAACAATGGCAGCAGTTGACATCAGATTTGTTCAAGAGATTCAGTCGTTACATAAGAAGGGGTAATTGAGCCTTCTGTCTATCAAAGTCAACAATTTCTGTCAAGTATATTTCCCAGATCTAAAAAGACTGGGGGATGTAGAATTATTCTGGATTTATCGAATTTGAACAAATTTGTTTGTTATAGGCATTTCAAAATGGAGAACTTTACCACGGGCAAACATCTAGTGTCCAAAGGGTATTATATGGCAACCATTGATTTAAAGAATGCGTATTACGCAGTGTCTATTCATGGTGATGATAGAAGATATTTTAAATTTATTTGGATGACTGAGCTGTGGCAATTCAGGACATTGCCGAATGGATTAACTTCAGCTCCTAGATTATTTACTAAATTGGTAAAACCTGTGTTAGCATTGCTTAGAGCTCAGGGGCATGTGGTAATGGCCTATTTAGATGATTTCTGATTGTTGGAAAGACTCATGCTGAAACTCAATCATCAGTTTCAGTTGTTAAAATCACTTTTGAACAAATGGGATTTGTTATTCACCCAGGTAAATCTAAATTATCACCAGTCCAAATTATTGATTATCTGGGATTTACCATTAATTCCAATCACATGTTGGTAACTTTACCCAGGGATAAATTGAATCAGTTAATTGAGGACTGTGCTAATCTCGTTGGAGAACAACGGCCTTTGATCAGACAAGTAGCCAGTTTTATTGGGAAGTTGTTGCAGCCTTTCCAGCTGTGCAGTATTGTCCTCTGCATTATCAACAATTACAACCATCAAAGGAACAGGCACTGAGAATACAAAGGGGCTATTTTTGATAGGCCTATGCAGTTGTCAGCTGGGGCGATTGCTGACATACAATGGTGGATAGTACATGTTTCAAAAAATTTAAGGAAGGTTTCGTGGAATCACCGTCACTGATATTACAGACTGATGTGAGTGCACTGGGTTGGGGTGCAACAGATATGTCTTCTAGTTGTGGAGGCAGATGGAATGTGGATGAGACATCGCTTCCTCAATTAAGAGGGATTGATTATTTAGAGTTGTTGGGCACCTGGTATGGGCTCAAAGCTTATTGTTCTACAAGGAGGGATCTGCATGTGCAGCTCAGATTAACAACACCACAGCAGTGGCATATGTAAACCACATGGGTGGAGTTAAGTCACAGTCTTGTGATAGACTGGCTAACCAGATTTGGAGCTGGTGTATTGACCAAAATATCTGGCTTTCAGCACTTTATTTGCCAGGAAGAGGTCACGTCAGTTTAATGACAACATTGAATGGATGTTAAATCAGGATGTGTTTAACCAAATGATTGATCAGTATGCATTGCCAGATATTGACTTGTTTGCATCTCGATTAAATCATCAGTTACCTAGATATGTTTCATGGTAACCAGATTCTGGGGCAGTAGCAGTGGATGCATTTTCGCTGCATTGGGGGAGGAATGTTTGTGTATGTATTTCCTTCATTCTGTCTCATCAGCAGATGTTTGCAAAAGATCAAGGAGGACTTCAGGGGTATTGGTAGTGCCAGATTGGCCTACAGGAGCATGGTTTCCCGTTGTATTACAAATGGCTAGGGAGCCTTACATGCTTATGCCCAAGAATAAAAATCTACTGGTAAATCCAGTCACTGGGGATCAACATCCTTTATAGGATCGTATTGATCTGTTAATTTGCAGATTTTAAGGAGGCCATACCTGGGGAGAGGACTGTCTCATCGGACGGTGGATGTTCTCACGTCGGCCTGCAGGGATAGTACACAGCAGCAATATATCACCTATATAAGGAAGTGGGAGCAATTCGGCCTACAGCAGGATATTGTATATCACACAGCAGGGATCACGGATGTATTGGAGTTTGTCAACTCTTTATTTTGACCAAAAAATTAAGTTACAGTGCAATTAATTCAGCCAGAAGTGCTCTGTCTTCTTATTTACCTATGAATGCAGAATTGCATACAGTAGGGACACATCCGTTAGTTCACGATTCATGAAGGGAGTTTTCAATTCTAATCCTCCTAAACTCAGGTATGCCGGTATTTGCAATGTGAGTGAGGTTTTATGCTTCTTCGCCAGTGGGCTCCGGTTACAAGCCTATCTATAGCCAAATTAACTATGAAGGTGGTCATGCTTCTGGTGTTGGTTTCAGCCCAACGTGTACAAACATTGCAAAAGCTACGGCTAGATAGAATGCATGTGTCGGCTGATGCCATTATATTTTATGTCTATGATTTGCTTAAACATAATAAAAGAGGCATGACAGGATGTAAGATGGTGTTTTCAGCATACCCCGCAGATGATCGCTTCTGTATAGTCTCACATTTATCTCTTTACATTGAGATTACTAAACCTCTGAGAGGAATAGAGTTGGCTTTGTTTATTAGTCACAAAAAACCACACAGTAAGGTGTCGGTGCAAACTATTTCAAGGTCCTCGCGGCCACAGGATGGTCCAGTGGGCTAACTTTTCAGAGGTTTTGTCACAAGCCGATTTCAAGGCTCGGGGTGTTTGCTGATTCTGGTGTCAGTACTGTTACATTTTTCCCCTGAGTTAGAGGGGTTTGTTATGATTTGTTTGTAAATAAACTGTTATTTCATTTAACAAATGTTCAAACTGATGCATGATTGATTGTTAACGACTTTTGAGTCAATCCAGGCAGTGTGAACGTCGGATTTGAGTCTGCGGCGTAAATTCACAGTTGCTTTGAAGTCTTCACGTAGTCACTCACGTGACTCCGAAGTAAAATAGTAAGATTAAACGAGAACTTACCAGTTTGAAGTTTGATCTTTATTTTATGAGGAGTCGAGTTGAGGGACTACGTGCCCTCCGCTCCCACCCTCATAGATCTCATCTGGTAGTTCTAGTTTTATCACCTTACCGTTATACTTCGGTCATTGTTAGCTGTGAATTCATTCCGCTGCTTTGAAGATTGACGCACCAACGGCTGTACGGGCTTCTATTCACGTAGTCCCTCAACTCGACTCCTCATAAAATAAAGATCAAACTTCAAACTGGTAAGTTCTCGTTTAATCTTACTATTTAATTATGTAACTGAGGGGCAATTATTGTACTTAAAGAGTGGTGGATATATGGAATGAGCTCAGAGGAGGTAGTTGAGGCAGGTACTGTGACAGCATTTAAAAGACACTTGGACAGGTACATGGATAGGAAAGGTTTAGAGGGATATGGGCCAAATATGAGCAAATGGGATTAGTTTTAATGGGGCATCTTGATCAGAATGGGCAAGATGGGCCAAAGGGCCTGTTACTGTGCTCTATGACTCTATGACTATGGCTCTCTGTCTTAATCTCCCAGCTTCTTGGCCATTCACTTAAGCAGTATACATCTTGTTGCATCTTCCTCACTGTATCTGCTATATTGCTGATGGGAGCTTGAGTAAAATTTAACCACATCTTTCTCAGAATAACTTACTGTTGCTATTTCTGTGATGAGCGTGCATGATTTTACTTCGGAGTCACGTAAGTGACTACGTGAAGACCCCACCAGCACGCATGCGCAACATATCATCGACCGCAAGTCGAAGCGACAGACAGGGAGGAGGGTCGCTCCTCCACCGGAACGGACCTGCAGGTAAGGTGAACTAACCTGAGGTTGTTTTTTTCTTTCAGGGACTATGGGACAGAGAACACCACCAAGGGTCCGCCTCGAAAGACTGACTGCGGTCTGCGGGCAGTCAGCGGCGGCAAAAGACTTCACGGCAATGTTACCGGGAAGTCGGGCAGACCGTTGACCCGGCAGGGTCCGGGCTCGGAGACTCGCCGTTCGCGGGTAGCGATGGCAGAGCAGCAGCCCCGACTCAACGCCGCAGCCCGCAGGAACACCGCGGACCGACGGCAATGCTACCGGAAGTCGGGCAGCCCGTTGACTCGGCAGGCACCGGGCTCGGAGACTCGCCGTTCGCGGTTAGCAACGGCAGAGCGGCAGCCCGACTTAACACCACTACAAGCCTGACGGCACAACAACCCGGAAGTCGGGCAAGCCCGTTGACTCGCGTCTGGGCTCGATAATCCCGCATGGAGTGGATGGGGAGCATTAGCTCCAATGTGACACACTCCAGCAGGAGTCTGGTCACCGTGGGTCTCCTAGCAGACCCACGGCAGTACCCTTTACAGGGCTGCCAAATGCTCACCCTCTTCGCAGGGGAGCATAAGGAGTCAGGTCTGGGCTGACTCTGAAGAGGGGGTGTTAGCAGAAGAATACAACATGCTAGGGGTGCAAGAAGAGGAGCTACTCAGGCTGTTTCGGGGACAACCTGCCCAAACAGGTAAACGACCTCGACAAAGAGCAGCACCCCTACGCATTCATCAGCAGGCTGCGTTATCACACCAAAAGAAAAGCTGGTGAAAGCTCGAAGGCCGACCAACCTATACAAAGGTCTTAGTCAGGCCATGTCCCAGAACGGCCTTCCTGGAAGATGCGCCAACCCCTCAACACAACGCCTCCACCTCCCAGGAACCAAGGAAGGAGGAAACCAACACAGCACCACCGGGGACCATGGAGGTAGGTGGGTCTGGTTGCCCTCGGAACATAGCATGTGTAACTTCTTCACAGGTTTGGGGAAGGTCACACTTGTACAGGGAATAACTTCTGATCTTTTCATACTGTACAGTATTCAGCGATACAAAATTGAATTTGTTGACAAACTCTCCTTTCCGGTTCAACATGCACCCAGCCAAAAGTTTGTGCTTTCACAAAAAAGAGAAAGTGGAAAGTCATGCGGAACTGTTAAAACTATATACTAAAGGAGCTATAGAGGAAACCAAACATGAGTCTCTTGAGTTTGTATCAAACATCTTCATCCAAAACAAAAAAGATGACGGATTCCGCATCATTTTGATTTGACACAATTGAACACTTTTGTGCAGTACACCCACTTAAAAATGGAAAATTTTTGTTACTGCTAAAACAACTAGTTTCCAAGGAGTGCTTCACTACTCAGAACAATAGACAAAGATCACCGCAGATACCTGAAATTTATCTGGATGGGAGTTTCTGGCAGTATAAAGCACTGCCTAATGGATTAACATCAGCCCCAGACTGTTTCCAAAAATATTGAAACAAGCTTTGGTTTCTTCGGAAACAAAAACATATTGTCATAGCATATCTAGATGACATCTTATTGTGGGAATAACTTGGAATTGGCTAAATTTGCTGTCTCAGCCACCAAGCTCCTATTTCAGAAATGGGGGTTATTATCCATCCAGACAAATCCAAGTAAATGCCTTCCGGTGACTATGGATTTGGGATTCACGGTTGACTCTGTTCATATGTCTGTCACCTTGCCAAAGGACAAAGCAACAGACTTGATAGAGGCATATAACAACTTTGTTTGCGTCAGTTAACCACCTATTTGGCAAATAGCCATGGTAATTGGGAAGCTCGTGGCAGCCTTTTTCCCAGCCACAATTTGGACCCTACATTACCAAAATCTACAAAGGGTCAAAACTACAGCACTCAAAAACACCATGCTGACCATTTTGACAGACTAGCCAAAGCAAATTGGAAATGACAATGGTGAATTAGCAATGTTCGACATTGCTCTAAATCCCATCACAATCACAAACCCTTCGGTTGTGTTACAAACTGACGCCAGCGCTTACGGCTGGGGAGCAACCATTACCACCTCCAGATGCGGTGGTAGATGGAATACACATGAGTTAACCTTACTTCAGGATATCAATCATCTAAAGATGTTGGGAGCATTCACGGACTTCATGCTTACTTTTCAGACATGCATCATTTGCATGTTCGCCTACAAATTGCTAATACCACCGTGGTGACATACATTAATCATATGGGTGGAATTAAGTCGATATCTGTGATGAATTGATCAATACAATCTGGCACTGGTGCATAGAAAGAAACATTTGGACACTGGCGGACACCAGGTCACACAAATTCAATGACAACACCGAATGGATGTTGGACCACCAGTTATTTACTGAAATTATAGCTCGGTATGTAACGCCAGATATTGACCTTTTTGCATCAAGACTTAATCACCAGATACCAATGTATTTTGTATGGTAACCAGACCCTTCTGCCTCATCAGTCGGGTCTTGCGTAAAATTCAACAAGACTCCGCATAAGGTATTTTGGGAGTACCCGATTGGCCTACTCAGCCATGGTTCCCGGTGATACTCGACATGGTCTCAGAACCATGTATTCCGATCTACAAACGATCTACAAACGCCCGAGTTGCTGGTACATCCTGTGACGGGAGAGTCATCCATGCCATGACTAAATTAACATATTGGGTTGCAAGATTGGTAAGACCTCTCCTGGAATTTGGGCTGTTGGACCGAACCGTGAATATCATCGCAGCATCATGCAGAGTCCACCAGGAAACAGTACCTCACCTATATCAAATAATGGGAGGTATTTTGCACCAGGTAAGACACTACTTACAACACAGCCACCATCACGGATGTGCTGGAGTACCTGGCAAGTCGACATTTTGATGAAGGCTTGAGTTTTAGTGCCATCAACTGTGCTAGAAGTGCCCTATCCTCAAACTTGGGACAGGGGTTTCGAACACCATGGAGGAGGACCTCCCCCTCTGGTGTCAAAACGATGAGGGGATTTTTAACTCAAATCCCCCCAGGGCTCAATATTCCCAAACCTGGGATATTGGCATTGTCCTGACCCTATTCAGAGATTTAGCACCACGTCCCCCTCACTAACCAAACTCACGTATTAAACAGTGATGCTGATGGCACTTGTACGGCACAGCGGGTCCAGTCTCTGCACAAACTAGACTGGACGCCATGGTAACATCCCAAAATAAGGTAACATTTCATATTTATGAGTTACTTAAACAAAACAGGCCTGGGTCATCTGGTTTAAAATTGGAGTTCCTGGCTTATCCCGTAGATAGACGCCTATGCATAGTGACCCACCTTCTACATTACCTGGAGGTCACCAAAAGTCTCAGGGGAACAGAAATGGCTCTATTGATAAGTTTTAAACATCCTCATCACAGACTAACCGTGCAGACCATCTCAAGATGGCTCAGGGTGGTGTTAGGTGCAGCAGGGATGGATAAATCTCATTCTACCAGGGCTGCAGCTACATCGTGCAGCGAGGATGATGGGAGTTCCTATGGGCCACACCCTTGCAACGGCGGGTTGGTCTAATGAAACAACTTCCAACGGTTTATAACAAACCTGGGGCCATGCCTGAGATATTGCAGACACTATTTTAAGATCTGTATTATAATTTCCCCGAAGTTAGGGGTTATTATTATTATTTGTTAAATAATACATTATTGTTTTTCAGCACTGTCAAGTCTGAAATACGTTAACATACTTCCTCCATTGGTTATTATGGCAGTGTGTGAGGGACTCGTTCCACATTATTTATGAGTCACTTGAGTTACGATGAGGGATTACGTGCCCTCCGCTCCCAATCCTCTATTATAAGGTCAACTGGTATGTTAGTTCTCTTATCTTACTATCTTCAGTCAACTCTACTATCTGTGATTTCACACCACTGCTTTGAAGAATGTCGCGCATGTGTGCTGGCAGGGTCTTCACGTAATCCCTCATCATAACTCCTTATAAAATAAGGATCAAACTTCGAACTGGTAAGTTCTCATTTAATCTTACTATTTTATTCACTGTGTGATTATTTAATTCCATACTAAAGGCTTCAATAGAACCTCTCTCTACAGTGCAGGCATTACATTCCCATTACAGATTCAATTGTGCACTTCTTACCTATTACGAACTAAGAACTCTCTGGGTGAAGCCGTGGCATTATCGTTGATCCTCTCCTGCTAACATTATTGACACAGAAGATTCAAAATTACACTGATCTGTACTCAACAGGTTATTCACCTTCCCTCTGAAATGAACCAGAAAGCCTCTCTGTTGCATTAAACTGTGACATTTAAAATATAGAGTCCTCCTTTCTCCAATAGGACTGCCTTGCCAGAAACATTTAACATCCAAGAAATAATGCTAAAAAAGGTTGTGCATGTCTCTTATTCAAAGAAAATCATTTTTATTCAGTGAGCCGTTAACTTGACTACTTCTGTGCAGGACCACGTGAAGAAATGTGCATTTGACCGTTTTTGGCAAAGTACGTGGACCTCAGGCACACATTATATGCATAATAAGTAATACAACGATGCAGCCTTTGGTGCTGCTGCCTCATCGCCCTGGGGGCCTGGGTTCGATTCTTACCCAGGGGGTGTCTTATGTAGTTTGCATGTTCTCCCTGAAACCGCGCAGATCTGCCACAGATGCTGTGGTTTCCTCCCGCATACCAAAAATGGGATGTAGGGTAAATACATTATTATGAATTGCATTTAGAGTCGGTAACCGAGGGGTTGGGGCTGTGTGATCACTTGCTGCCCATCACCAATGCAATGCTCACTCACACTTACTCTTGAACAAAACTCAGAGGTTGAATGCAATGGACCTTTTCTGTGCAGTGGTAAAATTTTCCAAAGACAGACTTGGAGTCCACATTTACTTTCCCAAAATCAACGTACGAGGAGCAACATTGTACACTTGGAAAGTAGCACGGATGCTGCTGAATCCCAGAATGACTGGCAATTTTCAATTGAGTGTTAAATTTGAGCATTTTAAACTGAATCATTATTTTGTTGCGACTAACATGCTTCTCACAGAGTTAACAATATATGTTTAGAAGTGCTGGTGAGACAGAGACTTTACCAATCTGATTTAAATCTTTTTTTTTCACCCTGCTAGTTATTTTTGAACTAGCCTCAGGATGTGGGAGACTTTTTTTTTTAACACAAACCTAACATCTGAGGAACTAAATGTGTTCCATTCACATAATGTATTTTAATTTAAAACAGTACCATAAACAAAACATATTTGAATTGTTAATTGTTTGAGTCTCCTGAAATCCCAAACAACAATACTTCTTAAAGATCTGTGCAGGTGAATGGACTGTCATATTCAGTGTCAGTCTTTGGAATGACCATTAGAGGATTTGAGCTGAAGAGATGTCCAAAATTGGAGAAACGGCACCTAGTCAATGGAAGGGTGGGTTGGGGTCATTAAAAGATTAGAGACTGTGGGTGGGCTGGTGGAGGGAGGGTGGGAGGTTTGGTTCTGTCAACAGAGTATTGTGATTCTGTGGGAGGCAGGGAGGTGGTGGTGGTAACAGGTGGAGATGACGACTCCTGGGAATGGGAGGATTGGGTGATTGGGGCCATTGAGCCATTACAATCTGTATCCGTTGGATCATGAGCTCTCAGAACCTCAGAGGTTGTCAGGCGGGGCGGAGGGAAGAGAATTGGCTCAATGAGCGAGCTCCATTGTCACATAGAGGATAGGGTATTTAATATTGTGAACCTACAACCTGGGTCTTAGGACAACACAATGGAGCAGCTAGAGATCTGCGTTCAATCCTGAACTCGGGATGTAGTCTGTGTGGAGTTTGCATGTTCTCTCAATCACCATGTGGGTCTCCAACTTCCGCCTATATAATCAGGTCGAATTTATTACCATTTGCAAAAGGACGGCGAGGTACAGGTACAATGAAAACCTTGCTAGCAGCAGCATCCCGGGCATGTAGGCGGCAAAACACAAACACACCAAAACATAAATTCAACATTACATACATATAAATTCTGCAAGGCAGTGAAAAAGAAAAAAGACCAAACAAAATAACAGAAATGTGTGGGCTATGGGATGAATTAGCCACTGTAAGTTGTCCATAAGCTGTAAGCTTAGTGATAGAATCGGGAGGGGGGGGGAGGGAGCAGTATGGGGTGGAGGGTGAGGGGGAGGCTGGGGGTTGATGAGATTAGATAATGGGATTAAAGTAGGGTTATTGTAAATGGGTAGTAAAGGGCCTGTCCCACTTATACGACTTTTTCAGTGACTGCCGGTACCCGTCATAGGTCGTTACAGGTCGCCAAAAGTTTTCAACATGTTGAAAATCCAGCGGCGATCAGAACAAGGAATGATTCATTGGGCGACTACTCATGACTATAGAGGCTTCACCCCGCGACATGTCGCCATGGTGTTGTCTGCATGGTCGTGAGAAGTCTCCTCAGTCGCCCAAAGAGTCGTAGCGTCTTTCTGGTCGCTGTTGAACGTTGAAAATTTCGGCGACCTGCAATGGCCTATGACGGGTGCCGGCAGTCGTCGAAAAAGTCACGTAGTTGGGACAGGCCCTTAATGGTCAGCGTGGGCCGAAGGGCCTGTTTCCATGTGGTATTTTTCTATGACTTGATATTTCAGTGGGGTCCTTGTGACTATGGGACTATGAAAGTTTGAGCAAAAAAAAGTACCGGTAGAATTCAGCAGATCACGCAGCACATGTGAAGGGATCGGTCAGATAATATTACACGTTGGGATTCTTCTTCAGTTTCCCTCTACAAGATGTGTCGGAAGGAACTGCAGATGATGGTTTATACTGAAGTTAGACACAAAATACTGGAGTAACTCAGCGGGTTAGGCAGTATCTCTGGAGATGTTCGCCTCTTCTTTTTCTCCAGAGGTGCAGCCTGGCCCGGTGAGTTACTCCAGCATTTTGTTTTTCGCTCTCTGTAAAATGGTCCCAAACCGAAACGTCACCAGTCCATTGCCTCCACTGATGATTTGAATTATTTTTTGAATTCTTGAATTCCCTTTGAATTCCTTCAGCACTGTCTTTTTCTCAAGATTCCAGCATCTGAAATTTGTTGTGCATCCACTATGAAAGTATGGTAAGATGTTGTGAGCATCTTTCTCTTGTGGAGGAATCTAAAATTAGGCAGGGGCTGACTCCTAATCACAGGGTTAAGTGAAGGTGTCAGCCCCACTGAAATGGTGAGAAAGTATGAATTAAGATTCAGGCTCTCAGCCCCTTGAGCATGCATCACTGTTTACAAACATCATGGGTGATCTGACAAGTAACCTCAAATCCACCTTCCTGCTTTTCCAAAGGTAATTGTTCACTCCTCCGAATATCAACAATCTACCAATCTCCATTTTTAAACTTTGCCCTAAAGAGATTTTCAAAAGTTCACAACCCTCAGATAGACATAAAAATGCCTCATCATTGTCTTAAATAGGTAATGTCTTATTTGTAAAAAGTGTCGCCTAAGTTCGAGAGTCTTCCACTGGAGGAGTCACCCGCTCTACACACAAAACCCTTGGGATTTTGTGATTGAAGACTATAAGGTTTGGTTTAAATAAAGAGCATGGGGTATTTTTTATAGAAGGTGGGGGTTAAAATGTTTAGAGGCACAGCAAGCAAGTAAGTAGGTAAACAATACGTTGGTCTTCACTGTTAGAAAGTATGAATACAAGAATAATTATATCTTACTGTAATTATATAGAGCTTGCTGAGACTGCATCTGGAATATTGTTTATAGGAAGGAACTGCAGATGATGAATTAAACCAAAGATAGACACAAAATTGTAAGTGTAAAAAGACCTGAATGGGACTAATCTACAGGCCCCCAGAAAAACAGTAGCCTGGACATAGGGCGCAAGTTGAATCAGGAGTTAAAATTGGCATGTAGCAAAAGTAATGCTGTGGTTATTATGGGAGATTTCAACATGCAGGTAGACTGGGAAAATCAGGTTGGTATTGGCCCCCAAGAAAGGGACTTTGTAGACTGCCTTTGTGATGGATTCTTAGAACAGCTTGTATTGGAGCCTACCAGGGAGAAGGCAATTCTGGATTTAGTGTTATGTAATGAACAGGATTAGATAAAGGACCTCGAGGTTAATGAACCATTAGGTAATGACCATAACATGGTCAGGTTTAATCTACAATTGGAGAGGGAGAAGGGTAGATCGGAGGTGTCAGTATTACAGTTGAATAAAGGGGACGATGGGGCCATGAGGGAGGAGCTGGCCAAAGTTGACTGGAAAGATACACTAGCAGGGATGACAGTGGAACAAAAATGGCGGGTATTTCTCAGAATAATAAAGAAGGTGCAGGATCAGTTCATTCCTAGGAGGAAGAAAGATTCCAAGGGGAGAAAGGGACGACCATGGCTGACAAGTGACGTCAGGGACAGTATAAAAATTAAAGCGAAGAAGTACAATGTAGCAAAGATGAGCGGGAAGCAAGAGGATTGGGTAATGTTTAAAGAACAATAGAAGATCACCAAAAAGACAATACGGGGAGAAAAGATGAGGTACGAAGGTAAGCTAGGCCAAGAATATAAAGCAGGATAGTAAAAGCTTCTTTAGGTATGTGAAGAGTATGTATCCGTAATTTGAAAACTAATAACGGAATTTGGTTAATTTCAGATACAGTATCAATTGGAATAAAAGTGAACTTATGCCATAACCATGAATAACTTACAGATATTACAACAATTTCCTTTTAAGATAACAAATGAAAATATTAAATATCTTGGTATTTTTGTTACAAAAAGATTTGACTCTTTATTTAAGTCTAATTTCCCGTTATTATTGAATAAATTAAATAAAAATATCTTATACTGGAAAAGCTTACCTATCTCAATGTTAGGTAAATGCAATAAAAATGATTTTCCTCCCACAATTATTATATTTATTTCAATCAATCCCGATATATCTCTCTAAAAATTTTTTTTAAGTAGTCACAACTTTATCTGGGATTATAAGAATCATAGAATAAATAAAAAACATTTATGTAAAGCTAAAATAAACGGGGGTTTAGCTTTACCAAATTTTATGTTTTATTATTGGGCAGTTAATATTAAAAATATGAATTTCGGTTAGGAGAAACAGATAATAAACCAAATTGGTTAAAAATGGAAAGAGAAGACTCCATTTGAATTAGCTCTATAATATTTGCTAATATTAATGTACCTAAGAAAATTTATAGTGAAAATTTGATAATAGAAAGTGGGTATTTGGAAACAAATGAAAACACTAAAACTAAAATTTATACCGCTAGGTCTTACAATTGCCAACAATTTTACGAAACCGTCAACGATGGATAAGGCTTTTATACAATGGAAAAATAAAGGAATTTTAAATATAGGGGATCTTTATATTCTTTTCTTCAATTTCAAGAATTACAACAAACCTACGGGCTTCATAATAATGAATATTTCCAGATATTTACAAATCAGAAAAAATATCTCTGCAAATACACAAGAACTCAGAAATAGAAAGAGTGAAATTTTAGATGAATGCTTGAATAAACAATCCAAATACAGAAAAAATGATATCATACATTTATAATATTTTGTGATATTCCATTATCGTACATAGACAGCGTTGGGAAAATGAATTAAGTCAAATAATAAGCCCAGAAATATGGGAAGTTACAACACATACATTACTGTTCTTTAATGCTAAAATGCTCTTATACAGTTTAAAATTTTACATAGATTACATTATTCTAAATCTAAATTACATAATATATTTCCAAAACTATCACCTATATGTGATAAATGTCAATCTTAGAAGCAACTTTGTCACATTCATTTACTAATTGTACAAAGATTCTAGAATATTGGAATGAAATATTTAAGATAGTCTCGAATGTTATTAATATTACTATGATTCCTGACCCAAAGTTAATCATACTTGAATACCGGAAACGGAACAAATAATTACAAGGAATCAAAGAACTTTTATCGACTATTCTTTAATAATTGGGAAAAAATTAATATTAAAATTTTGGAAAGGCCCTGTATCCCCAACAATTTAAAATGTGGAATACAGAAATGACGGAGGCACTTCACTTGGAGAGATGAGACTTGTCCTTATCAGGTTAGATCCTTCACTCCCTATATTAAATATCTACAGGGTCACAATGGTTCGGCGCAGACTTGACTGAGGCCTGAATATCTGAATGGATGAAGAAATACATATAATAAATCATGAATGTATCTCCAAGAATGGATTATTTAGTAACACTTCAATCTCCATCAAACTTCTCACATTTTCTTTTCTATTTTCTATTTTCTTTCTCTATCTTCCTATCTTTAATTAAGGAAAAAAATATAGAAACATATTTATAAATTTTTAATATGTACACACTTATTTTTATTCGTATGAAAAGATATAGATGTCTTAAATTTGTAATTATATAAAATTATGTATTTTCAACTATACAATAATTATGAAATACAAGTCAATAATACAAACATTCTTATATTTGATAACATAACATTATGAATATCATAAAACTTTGTTTAAGATTGGGTATTACGTAGTTATATTAGCGGGGATTTGTATTTGTAATTAGAAGAATATCTATGATATGAGAAATCTGAGTGTATTGCTTATTTTAGGAATATACTACATATACTCCCAATTATATAAAATAAATAACCACGAAATGTTAATGGTTAATATTACAAGTAACGATCAATTGATAATCAATATTATATATTTTGTATATTATACAACTCTCACTGTCGTATAAGAGTGTACTCGGTAATATATATTGTTTCTACAATAAAAATAAAATAAAAAAATAAAAAAAAAGGTATGTGAAGAGGAAAGAATTAGTTCAGACAAAAGTTGGATTCTTGAAGACTGAAAAAGGTGTATTTATTATGGAACAAGGAAAATGCAATGAGTTGAACAGGTACTTTGGATCTGGGATGACGGAGTCCACATTAGGCAGGAAATCTGAAGGCCCAGGGCTTGATAAATCTGCAGGGTACTTGATGGCTCTAGAAATCATGGATGCAGGTGATAATTTACCGATGTCTATTGATTCAGGTTCCTGTGGATTGGAAGGTAGCTAATGTTACCCACTTTTTAATAAAGGCGGGAGAGAGTAAACAGGGAATTATAGACCAGTTAGCCTGACATCGGTGGTGGGAAAGTCAATTATAAAAGATGCCGAACTTTGCATAGCAGTAACAGGATCGGAGTCAGCATGGATTTACGAAGGGGAAATGCATGACTGCCAAGTCTGCCAAGGGGTACCAAGGATCTGGGGGTCCAGTTTCATGACACAAGCAGATGTGCAGGGATGACTTGGACAGGTGGGCAGATGCATGGCAGATGACGTCATGCAGGGAGTGAAGAAATCGAATGACATGTTGGCCTTTATAACAAGAGGAATCGAATATAAGAGCAAAGATGTCCTTCTGCAGTTGTACAGAGCCCCAGTGAGACCACACCTGGAGTATTGTGTGCAGTTTCGGTCACCTAATTTGAGGAAGGACATTCTTGCTCTTGAGGGAGGCAGCGTAGGTTTACAAAGTTAATTCCCGGGATGGAGGCAGGGCCGGATTCACTTATAAGCTAGACAAGCTTAAGCTTAGGGCCTCGAGATCTAGGGGGGCTTCGGCCCGCTCCACCAAGGTATATAAAACTTTTGACATAGTGGCGTTGTTACAAAACCTACCATCGGTGGCGCTGTTTCCACGCTGCAGACTCCAACTCCCCTGAGTTTGACTGCGCTGTGTCCTATTGCTAGGAGCCCCCAACTCTGGTAACCTCAATGGCTGTTCCACTGGGACTTCCCCATTCCCCTCAAACCATGTGAACCCGGCTCTTCTACAGTCCTCATACCCCCCCTACCCCTCCTACAACCCCCCCCCACCAGACATCGCCTTGGCCTCAGTCCACTCACCTGCCTTCCTCCGGCCCCAACCACCATCCCTGCCGTGTGTTCACCATCCCCCCTGACCTTCCCCTCTCAGGTACCGAACGGTCTGTCCTCAACAGAGGCCTCATCTTTGTCCCCCTCCGTCCCCACCTCAATGATTTCTGCACCCGCCGCGATTTGGAGCTCTTCTTCCGTCACCTCCGCCTCACACCGTTCTTCCCCCCATTGATGATCCCTTTTCCCATCTCCAACGGACCCCCTCCTCTTGGACCCCCCCCCTCATGGCCATCTGACCATAACCGCCTCAACCTACTTGGCTGGGGTTTGGCTTTCCTTGCTAGCTTTGTGAGTTGTCTGTTTATTAAGATGTGAACTGTTCGTTCAGTTATTTTAGCCTGCAGATTTGAATCAGGTTTTGCAATATAATTGTCAATAATTCTCCTGCAGAAGCACAAAAGCTATTTTGGAAGTTGATATTTGTACTTGGTGGTATTTGTGACGGTGATACCAGGCTTCAAGGCTTCAATTGGAAATTGTGTTTATGCATTTTTGTCATTTTTTGGACCCGTTGCTAGGTCAACAATTTCAGAAATCCAAACTGTTATTGAGTACTTGTGCAACAGTTCAGCATTTTGTAAGCAACCAACCAACGGCCACCTTGCCAGAGTTAACTGCAGAACTGTCACAGGGAGACAAAGAGTAAGGAAATGGCAAGGAAATGATGGAAGTGCACCTGGTCCTGATGCTTTAGATAAACTCTCTTCAAGAGATAAGTTTAGGATAACATCCTTTATTCCAATACGAGATGCACTTGAAACCAATTAAAAAAGAAGAGGTACTGTGTACAGTGAAGTTGCACAACAGTTTTCCTTTCTTGCTAATCTGACCGCATCTAAGCAAGAAATTCAGCAAGGTGTTGAACTGTTGATGGAAGCATACCCAGAAGATGTTGACCTGAAACTTACTGATGAACTTTTGCACTTTCACTCGTACTTGAGACAAATCCATAGGAATACAGAAGAGCACTCTCAGTCTCATACAGACCATTATCAAATAATATACAAGAAAACAATTCAGAAGCCCTTCCCTAATGTGGAAGCAAAATTGCGGCTGTTTCTTAGCTTAATGGTCACCAACTGCTCGGGAGAGAAGTCTTTTTCAAGACTCAAAAGAATTAAAAATTAATTAAGGTCCACAATGTCTCAAGAGAGGTTGTCTGCACTGAGCATTCTGTGCATTGAGAGTGACAAATTTAGACAAACAGATCTCGGTGAACCTCTGGATGATATTGCTATGAAGAAGGCGAGAAAAAACATTTTTGCTTTGAGTTTATTTGTAGTTTCTTTATTTCTTAATATTCAAGATTCAATTCAAGAGACACATTGTCAGATGACACCAATTGGTGCATTGAAATTTGGGGGTCACCATCCGACGTCGGAATGGGAGAACATTCTCAGTGGCTTGGAATTCCGAATCGGCCACTTCCAACCGGAGACCGCGGCTCCCGAAGTCCACAGGCTGAGCTGGGCGGAGATTCATGCTGGCGGCCCTCGGCAAAGGGATGTTGAAATCAGCATGGCCCGAGGCTGGGAGCTCCACAAACCACAACTCCATGCTGTTGAAGCAGCAGGCCCAACACTCCAGAGCTTCAAACGGCGATTCAGGTAAGGCATCGCCCGCTCTGCGGTGAATCCAATACGTATTTTAAATAAGCTGGGCTTGTACGCTCTGGAGTTTAGAAGGATGAGAGGTTATCTCATTGAAACATATGAGATTGTTAAGGGTTTGGACACGCTGTGTACATGTTCCCGATGTTGGTGGAGTCCAGAACCAGGGGCCACAGTTTAAGAATAAGGAGTAAGCCATTTATAACGGAGACGAGTAAACACTTTTTCTCACAGAGGCTGGAGAGCCTGTGGAATTCTCTTCCTCAGAGAGTGGTGAAGGCAGGTTCTCTGGATGCTTTCAGGTGAGAGCTAGATAGGGCTCTTAAAAAATAGCGGAGTCAGGGGATATGGGGAGAAGGCAGGAACGGGGTACTGATTGGGGATGATCAGCCATGATCACATTGAATCGCGGTGCTGGCTTGAAGGGCCGAATGGCCTACTCCTGCACCTATTGTCTATTGTCTAAAATGCTGTAGTAACTCAGCAGGACAGGGAGCATCTCTGGAGAGAAGGAATGGGTGACGTTTCTCAATCCGAAACGTCCCCCATTCCTTCTCTCCAGAGATGCTGCCTGTCCCGCTGAGTTACTCCAGCATTTTGTGTCTATCTATGGAATATTATGTGCAGGTCTGGTCTCTCAACGTAAGGAAGTATAAGGAAATAAATACTTTGCAATAGTGGGAGTGGAATGACAGTTCACCAGATTGATTCTTCGGGATGTGCGCTATGAAAAGAGATTAAGCAAATTGGACCTAGAGAGAGTAGACACAAAATGCTGGAGAAACTCAGCGGGTGATGCAGCATCGATGGAGAGAAGGAATTGGTGACGTTTCCGGTCGAGACCTTTCTTCAGACTGATGTTAAGGGAGGGGTTAGGACAAGGAAAGAATGTAGGCTGAGACAGCGGGACCAGTGGGAGAACTGGTAAGTGGGGGGACGGAGAATGAAGAAAGAGAGCAAGGGCTACCTGAAGTTAGTCGTAGAGTCGGATGGAAGGATGAAGTCGTCGAGTCGGAGGGAATGAGAATCGTCGAGTCAGAGGGAAGGAGGAAGTCATAGTCGGAGGGAAGGAGGAAAAGACCTCGAGAGGCTTGAATTCAGATGAATTAAAAGTGACCAAATTGAAACGTACCTATGGACCTTAATAGAGCTAATGTAATGATGACGTTTCCCATGGGTGGGGTCTCTGTTAAATTAAGCGTGGTGGCCTTTTCAGACTGAGATGAGATTTAATTTTTTCACTGAGAAGGCAGAAAATCTTGGACTTCTCTACCTTAAAGAATGGTGGAGACTTTGCCGTGGACTATATTGAAGATAAAATTGATAGGTTTTTTGGGCATCAGTGGTGTAGCTGGTAGACCTGCTGCCTCACAGCATCAGAGACCCGGGTTCACCCCAGACCTCAGGTGCTGTATGTGTAGTTTGCACGTACTTCCTCTGACCACGTGGTTGCCTCTGGGTACTCTGGTATTCTCCCACATCCCAAAGGCGTGCACGTTTGTAGTTAATTGGCTACTGTAAATTGCCCCTAGTGTTTAGAGAGTGAATGAGAAAGTGGGATAAGATAGTGTTGTGCACACTGATGTCCAATGGTCGGCGTGCACACAATGGCCCCCAAGAGATTGCTTCCATACTTTCTCCCTAAACTCGAAACATTTAGGTAATCAAGGGACATGGTCCCTCTACACCTGTGATACACGGCACAGTGTTTTGTAAGCATCCAGATTAGATTGCAGAATGATGGGAGATATTCCAGAAATTGTCATTATCATTGGTTTACTCCATTTAAAATGCATTTTCAATGTAATTTTGAAATAAACAGCCCTGCACAATCCATTTTCAATAGGGATTATTTCTACCTGTTTGTGCCCTTTGCATGAGGCATCACAAACTTGGGGATAAATTCAGGATTTTGGAAAAAGGGGCTTTCTCTTTAGGACATCCAAAATGTGAAATATCCCAAGGGTCATACTGCCTCATGTCTGTGCAACCATCTCTTGGAGCAAGAATGCTTTTGATTCTCTCAGAGATGGTGGACATCATTGGCAACACTAGGATTTATTGTCCATCCCTAATAGGTCCTGTATTGAGGAGGTAGGCAGCATAAAGTAGACTCATTGGCAGGTCTGGAGTCATGCAGAGGCCAAAGAATGGCAAATTTCCACCCTGTATTCTTGGCTTTCACAACATCCAATATTATCAGTTAATAGTCATACAGCATGAAAACAGGCCTTTCTGGTCCAACTTGCTGCCCGACGTCCCATCCACTCTAGTCCCACCTGTCTGCATTTGGCACTTATCCCTCTAAATCTGTGACATCCATGTACCTGTCTAAATGTTTTTGAAATGTTACGATCGTACCTGCCTCCACTAGCTCCTCCAACAACTCATTCCAAACACCCCCACCCTTTGTGTGAAAAAGTTACCCCCCAGGTTCCTGTTAAATCTCACTCCCCCCCCCCCCCCCACCCCCCCAAATTTAAACCTATGTCCTTTGGTTCTCAATCCCCCTACTCTGGTATATAACACTTGTTTGGGAACTTTTCCTTCCTTTCGAGTTGCATAATGGAACATTGGTGTTAAGCAGCAGCTTTCCACCTATCTCTTACTGCCCTTGACCAGTAGACTGCAAGCAGCAGGATGAAAGTTGCCCCTCGCTTTCTCTCCAACCTCATACATCCTTCTCGATTTCTGAGCTCACCATTTCCAGCATCTTGATTATTCCCTAATTTTACTCCATCTTTGGCACTCATGCCTCCTGCTGCCTGGAGGCCTCAACTCGACATTTCCATCTTAAACCCCTCAACATCCCTAACTTCCTCTCCCCATCCATAAAGCACTCCTTGAAGTCTATTGATTTGAAAAAAACGTTCTACATAGAAACATAGAAAATAGGTGCAGGAGGAGGCCATTCGGCCCTTCGAGCCAGCACCGCCATTCATTGGTTCATGGCTGATCGTCCCCTATCAATAACCCGTGCCTGCCTTCTCCTCATATCCCTTGACTCCACTAGCCCCTAGAGCTCGATCTAACTCTCTCTTAAAACCATCCAGTGACTTGACATCGACTGCCCTCTGTGGCAGAGAAATCCATAAATTCACAACTCTCTGGGTGAAAAAGTTTTTTCTCACCTCAGTCTTAAATTACCTCCCCTTTATTCTAAGACTGTGGCCCCTGGTTCTGGACACACCCAACATTGGGAACATTTTTCCTGCATCTAGCATGTCCAGTCCATTTATAAATTTACTTCGGAGTCACGTAAGTGACTTCGTGAAGACCCCGCCAGCACGCATGCGCGACATATTGTCGCTCGCATGGCAGCCGACAAGCTGGGGGGGGGGAGCACAGCTCCTCTGCCGGCAGCTTAAAAGGAACCTTCAGGTAAGTTTTTACTAACCTTGAGTTGGTTAGTTTTCTGTATTAATTAAATTCCTTACAGAAACTTCATGATGGAGAGAAGAAGTAAAAAGAAGGCTGCGTCTAAACATGCCTTTCAAGACCGCTGGACTTCAGCGCGAAAAGTCGGGGACCCCGCTCAGTCGGCAGGACCCGACTCTCCACTGCAGCAGTCCAGGGAGCTGCATACTGGTGGTAGGACCGCGCGGGAGCAGGAAGACCTCGGACTGGCGGCAAGCCCACGCGGATGTCGTGTAGCCCTGCTGGAGCGGCAGGCACCGACTCCTCCACCGCCGCAGTCCGGAAGACCGCGGACAGGCGGCAGATCCGCGAGGGAGTCGTGTAGCCCCGCTGGAGCGGCTGGCACCGACTATCTACCGTATCAGTCCCATAGACATCACCTCGACGTGCGGACTGGCGGTAAGAGCCCCATAGATTCATCAGAATCTGGGGAAGACAACTTGCCGTTCGCAGATAGCGACGGCGGTCGCATTGCTCGTATGGAGTGGATGATGGAGCAGCTGCTCCAGAGGGACCTACTCCAACAGGAGCATGCATCCCAAGGATCACGCAGGTCCACGACAGGCCCATTACCAGGACCGTCCAACATTTCTCCCTCCTCGGTAGGGAGCGCCAGAAGTCAGGGAATAGCTGACTTCGAAGAGGGGTTGACTGAAGACCCACAGTTGCAAGGGATGCAAGAAGAGGAACTTCTCGGGATGGTATCAAAGTTCGCACAATCATCCCAGAAAGGGCAACCTCTTCAGCCAAGGCTAGCGGCAAGCATAAACTACCTGACAACACACCAATTACAGGAACAGGTAATTTCGGAGACCACAAGCAAGTACATGGCTCCGAAAAATTGTGTGTCACTGAACGTCCCTACCGTGAACAAAGCCATATGGGGGAACATTAGCCTTGGGATAAGGGCTCAGGAATTAAAAATTCAAAAAATCCTCCTCGCCTCCAAACTCTTCACTGACCTCAGGGATCACTGCGTTTGCCAGGTCAGTCGACGGTATGGACATGATGGAAGAGCATCAGGATGCATTAGCCCTGCTCTGTAATACACAATATGAGATCAATTGCTTCCGGAAAAGCTCTATCCGTCCAACACTCAACCCCAAATTTGCGGGTTTGTGTAAGGCCAACGCTACGCCACCACCAAGACAGCTGTTTGGTGATGACCTGCCCAAACAGGTGAAAGACCTAGACGAGGAAACTAAAGTGGTAGGTTTGATAAAACCGCCTTCCTCTGGCTGTCCTCCAGCACATCGTCGGCAGCATCCATATGCAACATCTAACAGGCCCCGGGTTCAACCCGATAGAGTGATGGGTGCAAAACCAAAGGTCGTGCCTTATCATCAGAGGCCTTTTATAGGCCAAGGCCCACAGCGACCAGCCTGCGAAATGCGTCAACCCCACACCACAGCACCGCAACAGCCTAAGAACAAAGGACAGAAGGCCAAGCCCCACCGGTAACCATGCAGGTAAGGGGGTCTGGTTCCCTTGGGAATTCTGCATGTTTAACCTCACAAGTGGGAGGTAACATAGAAACATAGAAATTAGGTGCAGGAGCAGGCCATTCGGCCCTTCGAGCCTGCACCGCCATTCAATATGATCATGGCTGATCATCCAACTCAATATCCTGTACCTGCCTTCTCTCCATACCGCCTGATCCCTTCAGCCACAAGGGCCACATCCAACTCCCTCTTAAATATGGCCAACGAACTGGCCTCAGCTACCTTCTGTGGCAGAGAATTCCACAGATTCACCACTCGCTGTGTGAAAACGATTTCTCATCTCGGTCTAAAAGACTTCCCCCTTATCCTTAAACTGTGACCCCTTGTCCTGGACTTCCCCAACATCGGGAACAATCTTCCTGCATCTAGTCTGTCCAACCCCTTAAGAATTTTGTAAGTCTCTATGAGATCACCCCCTCAATCTTCTAAATTCCCAGCGAGTACAAGCCGAGTCTATCCAGTCTTTCTTCATATGGAAGTCGTGCCATCCCCTAGGAATCAGTCTGGTGAACCTTCTCTGTACTCCCCTCTATGGCAAGAATGTCTTTCTCAGATTAGGAGACCAAAACTGTACACTATACTCCAGGTGTGGCCTCACCAAGGGACCCTGTACAACTGCAGTAGAACCTCCCTGCTCTTGTACTCAAATCCTTTTGCTATGAATGCCAACATACCTTTCGCTTTCTTCACAGCTTGCTGCACCTGCATGCCTACTTTCAATGACTGGTGTACATGACACCCAGGTCTCGCTGCATCTCCCCTTTTCCTAATCGGTCACCATTCAAATAATAGTCTACCTTCCTGTTTTTGCCACCAAAGTGGATAACCGCACATTTATCTACATTATACTGCATCTGCCATGCATTTGCCCACTCACCCAGTCTATCCAAGTCATCTGCAGCCTCCTAGCATCCTCCTCACAGCTAACACTGCCCCCCAGCTCGTGTCATCCGCAAACTTTGAGATGTTGCATTTAATTCCCTCGTCCAAATCATTAATGTATATTGTAAATATATGGGTCCCAGCACTGAGCCTTGCGGCACCCACATAGTCACTGTCTGCCAATCCTGAAAAGGACCCGTTCACTCCTACTCTTTGCTTCCTGTCTGCCAGCCAGTTCTCTACCCACATCAATACTGAACCTCCAATACCGTGTGCTTTAAGTTTGTATACCAATCTCTTGTGTGGGACCTTGTCGAAAGCCTTCTGAAAGTCCAGATATAACACATCCACTGCTTCTCCCTTATCCACTCTACTAGTTACATACTCAAAAAATTCAATAAGATTCGTCAGACATGATTTACCCTTCGTAAATCCATGCTGACTGTCCAATGATTTCACCACTTTCCAAATGCGCTGCTATCCCCATCTTTAATAATTGACTCTAGCAGTTTCCCCACTACTGATGTTAGACTAACTGGTCTGTAATTCCCCGTTTTCTCTCTCGCTCCCTTTTTAAAAAGTGGGGTTACATTAGCTACCCTCCAATCCTCAGGAACTACTCCAGAATCTAAAGAGTTTTGAAAAATTATCACTAAGGCATCTGCTATTTCTGGGGCTACTTCCTTAAGTATCCTGGATGCAGCCTATCTGGCCCTGGGGATTTATCGGCCTTTAATCCATTCAATTTACCTAACACCACTTTCCGCTAACCTGGATTTCACTCATTTCCTCCATCTCATTTGACCCGCGATCCCCTGCTATTTCCGGCAAATTATTTATGTCTTCCTTAGTGAAGACAGAACCAAAGTAGTTATTCAATTGGTCTGCCATGTCCTTGTTCCCATGATTAATTCACCTGTTTCTGACTGCAAGGGACCTACATTTGTTTTAAAACTAATCTTTTGCGCTTCACATATCGATAAAAATTTTTTTTTGCAGTCAGTTTTTATGTTTCCTGCCAGTTTTCTTTCATACTCCATTTTCCCTTTCCTAATTAAGCCCTTAGTCGTCCTCTGTTGGTCTCTGAATTTCTCCCAGTCCTCTGGTTGGCTGTTTTTTCTGGCTAATGTGTACGCTTCATCTTTTTCTTTGATACTATCCCTGATTTCCCTCCCTCATTATCCACGGATGTGCCACCTTCCCTGATTTATTCTTTTTTCCATACTGGGATGAACAATTGTTGTAGTTCATCCATGCAGTCGTTAAATGCCTTCCATTGCATATCCACCGTCAACCCTTCAAGAATCAATTGCCAGTCGTTGGCCAATTCACGTCTCATACCCTCAAAGTTACCTTTCTTTAAGTTCAGGACCCGTGTTTCTGAATTAACAATGTCACTCTCCATCCTAATGAAGATCTCAACCATATTATGGTCACTCTTGCCCAAGGGGCACGTACAACAAGCCTGCTAACTAACCCTTCCTCATTACTCAATATCCAGTCTAGAATAGCCTGCTCTCTCGTTGGTTCCTCTACATGTTGGTTTAGAAAACTATCCCGCATACATTCCAAGAAATCCTCTTCCTCAGCACCCCTGCCAATTTGATTCACCCAATCTATATGTAGATTGAAGTCACCCATTATAATGGTTTTACCTTCGTTGCACGCATTTCTAATTTCCTGTTTGATGTCATCCCCAACTCCACTAGTACGTTAGGTGGCCTGTACACAACACCCACTAGCGTTTTCTGCCCCTTAGTGTTTCGCAGCTCCACCCATATCAATTCTACATCTCCAAGCTAATGTCATTCCTTCTATTGCGTTAATCTCCGCTCTAACCAGCAACGCTACCCCACCTCTGTTTGCCTCTCTGTCTATCCTTCCTGAATATTGAATATCCCTGGATGTTCAGCTCCCAGCCTTGGTCACCCTGGAGTCATGTCTCCGTGATCCCAACTATATTATAATGATTAATAGCTATCTGCTCATTCAACTCATCCACCTTATTACGAATGCTCCCTCGCATTGAGACACAAAGCCTCAGGCATGTTTTTACAACATTCTTGGCCTTTTTACAATTATGTTGAAAAGTGGCCCCTTTAGATTTTTTGCCCTGGATTTGTTTTCTGCCACTTTTCTGCCTCACAAATGGACTACTTGCCTTCTCTATTTGAGTCCCTCCCCACAACCGATCTAGTTTAAAGTCTCCCCAGTAGCCTTTGCAAATCTCCCCCAGGATATTGGTTCCCCTCGGGATCAAGTGCAACCCGTCCTTTTTGTTACAGGTCACACCTTCCCCAAAAGAGGTCCCAATGATCCAGAAACTTGAATCTCTGCGCTCTGCACCAGTCCTTTTAGCCACGCATTGATCCTCCACCTTGCTCCATTCCTACTCTCACTGTCGCGTGGTACAGGCAGTAATCCTGAAATTGTTACCTTTGCGGTCCTTCTCCTTAACACTCTTCTAACTCCCTAAATTCTCCTTTCGGATCTCCTCTCTCTTTTTCTACCTATGTCATTAGTACTATATGTACCACGACCTCTGACTCCTCTCCCTCCCATTTCAAGATATCTTGGACACGTTCAGTCACATCCTGGACCCTGGCACCAGGGGAGGCAAACTACCATCCGGGTCGCCTGACTGCGTCCACAGAATCGCCTATCTGACCCCTAACTATAGAGTCCCCTATTACTGCTGCCCTTCTCTTCTTTTCCTTACCCTTCTGAGCAACAGGGCCGGTCTTTGTACCGGAGGCCCGGTCGCTGTTGCTACCCCCAGGTAGGCTGTGCCCCCCAACAGTACTCAAACAGGAGTACTTATTGCCAAGGTGTACAGCCACCGGGGTACTCTCTAGTCCCTGCCTCTGCCCCTTGCCTCTCCTAACCGTGACCCACTTTTCTGCCTCCTGTGGTTTTGGAGTGACCACCTGTCTGTAGCTCCTCTCTATGGCTTCCTCACTCTCCCTGACCAGACGGAGGTCATCGAGCTGCTGCTCCAGGTACCGAAAACGGTCCATTTGGAGCGCCATCTTGAAGCACCTGGCGCAGATGTGGATGTCTGGAGAGCTATCTGACTGCATGACCTCCCATATCTGACATCCAGAACAGTAAACTGCCCTGGCACTCATCCTTCCCCTTACCCTGGATACAATACAATATACAATACAATGCAAGGATTTTAGCTGAAAGAAATCAGCAGGGATCTGACTGCCAATCAGCTGCTCCCTCGAGTCGTCCTCCACCAATCAGCGGCTTCCTCAAGGTAGGTTGTGTCTGTTTGGGGATGCATGGAGTTCTATAACTTCTGATCCTTTTATATTGCACAGTATTCAAGGTTATGAAATTGAATTTATTAACAAACAATTTCCCCCAGTTCAACATGTACCTAGCCGGAAGTTTGTACTTTCTCAAAAAGAGAAAGCGGAAGGACATGCAGAACTATTCAGACTTTATACAAAGGGGGTAATAGAAAAAACAGTACATGAACCTCTTGAGTTTGTATCCAACATCTTTACCAATACCAAAAAAAGATGGTGGATGCTGTATTATAGTCGACTTAACTCAGCTGAATACCTTTGTGCAATATACCCATTTCAAGATGGAAACATTTGAAACTGCCAAGCAACTGATTTCCAGAGGGTACTTCATGGCCTGCATTGATCTAAAAGATGCGTACTATTCAGTACCTATACGCAAAGATCATGGCAGATGTTTGAAATTTGTCTGGATGGGGCAGCTGTGGCAATATAGATCACTGCCTAATTGACATACAACAGCCCCCAGGTTGTTTACCAAAATATTGAAACCAGTATTGGCATCTCTACGGAGACAAAACCACATAGTCATGGCCTATCTTGATGACTGATACTGATTGTGGGAAAAACTTTGGAAATGGCTAAATTAGCTGTAACAGCCACCAAGTCATTGTTTAAAAAACTGGGGTTCGTCATCCATCCAGACAAATCCAAATTAACGCTTACTGTCGTTATGAACTATCTGGGATTCACAATTAACACAAATCATATGATTATTACTTTCCCAAATAATAAAGCGGCAGATATTAGAGAGGCTTGTAATAGCCTTGCTTGTGCCAGGAAACTGACTATTCGACATGATGCCAAGGTAATTGGGAAACTTGTGGCTACATTTCCAGCTGCACGATTTGTACCACTGCATTATCAAAATTTACAAAGAGCAAAAATCTCAGCACTAAAAACCAATGCTGGGCATTTTGATAGACCTATGCAGCTACCAACCAAAGCAAGAAATGAGCTACGATGGTGGATTAACAGCATCCGTAACTGTAATAATCCCATCATAGTTTCAAACCCTTCAGTCGTGTTGCAAACTGACGCCAGCACTCACGGCTTGGGAGCTACCAGACACCATGTCCAGTTGAGGCGGCAGATGGAATTTGCACGAATCTACATTTCTCCAATCACGAGGTATCAACTATTTGGAAATGCTGGAAGCATTTCACGGATTATGGGCTTACTGTACAAATATGCATTATACGCATGTCTGTCTACAAATAGACAATATAACAGTGGTGGCGTATCTAAACCATATGGGTGGTATCAAGTCGACATCTTGTGACAAATTGGCAAACACAATTTGGCACTGGTGTATTGAAAGAGATATTTGGATTTCAGCTACTTACCTTCCGGGTAAGCTTAATACAGTGGCGGACACCAGGTCACGAATGTTCAATGACAACACCAAATGGATGTTGAACCCCCAAATATTTGCTAACATTATAGCTCAGTATGGTACAGCAGATAGCAACCTTTTTTTATTTTTTTATTTATTTGTTTTGTTTATTATTTTTATTTTTAAATTTTATAATACAACTTAGGAGATAGGTCCGTAGGTACAGAAAACAAAACTATTCGTCTTGTCCTGGGTTCAAGCTTCCTTCGTGCCTCAGCGCTGGCCCATTCTACCCCTTCAAATAATCTATGAACGGGGACCATATTCTAATAAAAATAATTCAGGTTTGTCGATTAAAACAAATCTAATTTTTTCCAGATTTAAGGTCTCCAACATTTTTTTTTTTTTTCCATAATCACATTTTAGTTGTAGGGAATGCAGGGTTTTCCCAAATTTTTATATTAGTTTTTTCCCAGTTATTATACTATAATGCAGGAAATTTCTTTGGTTTATTGCTAGTTTTAGGTATTGTTCAGATATGCCCAATATTATTAATTTAGGATCGGGATCCAGTTGAATATTAACCACTACGGAAATAATTTTAACAATATCACCCAAAATGTTTAAATTTTTATGCAATTTACAAAAGCATGGGTTAAATTAGCCTCAGAGTATTGACATTTATCACAGATAGGAGAGATATTAGGAAAAATTCTGTTTAATTTGTTTTAGAATAATACAGCAATCCCCATGACAGCAGTCTCCAAAGCTGTTTCAGCTAGTTGGAGACACCCGCTAAATGCTACAAAAGTAAATTAAAAGAAATACCCCTAGAGCCTGCGAGAGCGGGGGCGCAAGATGGGCTCACCGATTGATAACACGGTTACAGACCCAGGAACGGAAACGACTACGGACAAGGAGAGCATGGCACATGAGACATCCACAAACAGCTGGCGGGACACAAACTTCAGGTGTGCCTCTGTGGTTGGGAGAAAAGAACATCAATGATGGCTTGAAGATCCACCAAGGGAGGAAAAGTGCTTGAGAGAGCAGAGACATGGGCCTCGCATTGACCAGTAACTTCTTACGAAGCAACCAGTCAAATCAGTCGAAACTGAAGCACAGCGACGGGACACAAACCAAAGTTCGCAGAGCATTCAGCACCCATGTCACTGAAGAGGGTGATACAAGCACAGAAATGCCGGTGGAGGAGCCCACGCAACAACTACAAAGACCTCCTTGGAGGGAAAGATCAACAAGGGCATAAACCTGGAGTGAAGTGGCCAAAGCTGTTGAAAAGAAAGAGTGGGAGACGGTCAACAGTGACCTTATACATATCTTGGAGCAACAAGTGGGCACAGCAGTGGAAAAAGCTTGAAAGGATGGGCAACATAATCTACAGCTATGGAGAAGAACGGTTTGGGGTAAGTAAAGGGAGAGGTGGAAAGAAGTTACCAACACCAATCAAGTCCAGGAGGCAGCAGGAGATCGAGAGGCTAATCAGAGAGAGGAGACAGTTGAAAAAGCAATGGAAAAAAGCAACTGCGCAGAGAGAGAAGGTCTCCATGCTACTCCAAGAGGACATCAAGAGTCGATTGGCAACCTTGCGAAAAAGCAGAAAACATGAGGAAACTTCGCAAGAATTAAAGAACACACAAGAAACGGTTCTACAAAGACCTTTCAAGTTCATCAAAGACCTCTTCGCAAAGAAAAAAGTGGAACTTTGAAAACATCAAAACAAGAATGAGGAGGAACACCTGGAAAAGGCCCACCAAGACACGAAAAGGCATGAGAGTTAGTCATCCCACATGACATCCCACCTTTCAACCACCTGAATTCAACATGGACACCAGCCCTCCGAAATGGAAGAGGTAGAGAACACGGTCCGGCGAGCAAGAGCAGCATCAGCTCCGGGGCCAAACGGAGTACCATACAAGCTCTACAAGAATGCACCGGATGTGTTACGCTTTCTATGAAGCTCATGAGGGTGGTGTGGAAGAAGCAAACAATACCTAAGGTGTGGCGAAGGGCCGGCGGCATACTAATACCTAAAGAAAAGGATGCATCAGACATCAGCCAATTCCGGCCAATATGTCTCCTCAACGTCGAGGGAAGAATCTTTTTCAGCATTGTATCACAAAGCTATCCACCTATCTGGTAACAAACAAGTACATTGATACATCTGTACAGAAAGCAGGAATTTCCAGGTTTTTCGGGCTGCTTGGGAGCATACAAGCATGATCTGGCACCAGATCCAAGCAGCTAAGAAGGACAAGAGAGACCTACATGTGATCTTCCTCGATCTGGCCAATGCATTTGGTTCAGTTCCACATGAACTCCTTTGGGAATCTTTTGCCTTTTCTTCCATGTACCAGAGCTCATCACCACATGGTCAAGAACTATTTCCAAGACCTGCAGCTGTGCTTCACAACAGCTGAATTCAGTACAACATGCAGCGCTTGGAAGTAGGCATCATGGCAGGACTGCACAGTCTCACCCTTGGCCTTTACAATGGCCATGGAAGTCCATCATCAGGGCCTCAAAATGGGTGGAGGGCGGTGAACGAACCAGAGCTGGGCTCCGTCTGCCCACCCCATCAGGCATACATGGACGATATGACAACAATAACCACTACTGCGCATGCACCAAGCGGCTACTTGGAAAGCTGCAGGAGAACATCAAGTGGGCCCGAATGAAAATAAACCAAGTAAGTCTCGAAGATCTCCATAGTTAAGGGGGTGCTTAGAGACACAAGGTTCTGCATCGGTGACGTCCTAATACCAACAGTGTCTGAGCAGCCAGTAAAAAAGCCTGGGCAGATGGTACAACGCAAGTCTCAAGGACAAAGGCAGGTGCAACAGCTAAGGCAAGAAATTTTTTCAACGGCCTGGAGATCATCAATCAGACCCTACTGCTGGGGGAAACTGAAGCTCTGGTGCTACAGTTTGGACTCCTTCTCGGACAATGTGGCCACTGACCGTTTATGAAGCTCCAATAACAACTGTGGAGAAGATGGAGCGAACCATAACTTCATACGCGAAGAAATGGCTCGGTGTCCCACGATGTCTAACTAACATCGGGCTCTATGGCAAAGGGGTCCTGGAACTACCTCTCACTAGTCTAACAGAGGATTACAAGTGTTCCAAAGTAAGACTCCAGATGACACTGAGGGACTCTAGAGACAAGACCCATCAGTGCTGTTGCGCGCCCCTAGTAACCGGCCCGGAAAGTGGACACCATCTGAATGCAGTACAGCAAGCTTCATCCAGCCCTGAGGCACAAAAGACGTCGTTGGGGCAAGTGCAGCAGGGAAGAGGAGGCTTTGGCCTTACGACAAGTAAACCAACTTGGCGAAAGGCCACAACATCAGAGCGGAGGACATTGGTGGTTGAGGAGGTGCGGCGACAGGAGGAGGCCGCAAGAAGTGCAAAGGCGGTCTCGCTTGCCAAACAGGGGCAATGGATGCAGTGGGAAGGTGTGGAGCGGAGGAAGAACAGCTGGAAAGAACTATGGGAAATGGAATCAAGCAAGATCAGCTTCATCATCAGAGCGACATACGACGTCCTTCATCACCAAAGAACCTAATCAGTGGTACGGCGAGGATCCAACCTGTGCCCTCTGCCCAACTCCAGCGACCCTCAAACACATCAATGGTAGGCTGCAAGACCAGCCTCACGCAAGGGAGATACACGTGGAGGCATAATCAGGTATTAAAAAGCCTGGCAACAGCCCTTGAGAACAGGCTGTGTGCGACCAACTCCTTGCCTCCGAGAGCAAGCAACCCCTCCCACTTAAGGGCGACAACCTTTGTCCGAGAAGGACAGAAAACACCGCCGAAACATCCTTCCACTAGATCAGAAGAAGGAAAACCTATGCAGGGCCCGTGACTGGGAGGATGCTGGCGGGACATCGGCCGACAACTAATCTTTCCACCTGAAATTGCTTCGACCAATCAGGCCAGATTTGGTGTTCTGGTCCCTTTCACAGAAGACTGCTTACATCATAGAGCTCACAGTTTTTTCCATGGGAAGAACTCTGTTGTGGAGGACAAGGGACTTCTTAACCATCTAGTCTGTGTATTTGATTTGAAAATCTGATTATCCAGTGGACTGTGTGAAAGGACAGTGACAACATGGAAAGAAAGTTAGTCCATGAAAGCTTAGGAGTGAAGCTGACAGGAGGGAACAGACCACATGGGGGCCGGTCATGGGCTAGCTCCCATGACAGCAGTCTCAAAGCTGTTTTCAGCTAGTTGGAGACACTCAGCTAAATGCCTACAAAAAGTAATTAAAAGAAATACCCTAGAGCCTGCGAGGCGGGGGCGCAAGATGGCTCACCGATTGATAACAGTTACAGACCAGGAACTGGAAACGGACCATGGACAAGGAGAGCATTGCACATGAGACATCCACAACAGCTGCGGGACACAAACTTCAGGTGTGCATCTGTGGTTGGGAGAAAAGAACATCAAGATGGCTTGAAGATCCACCAAGGGAGGAAAAAGTGCTTGAGAGCAGAGACATGGGCCTCGCATTGACCAGTACTTCTTACGAAGCAACCAGTCAAATCAGTCGAATGAAGCACAGCGACGGGACACAAACCAAAGTTCGCAGAGCATCAGCACCCCATGTCACTGAAGAGGGTGATACAAGCACAGAAATGCCGGTGGAGGACCCACGCAACAAAACTACAATAGACCTCCATTGGAGGGAAAGATCAAAGGGCATAAACCTGGACGTGGAAGTGGCCCAAAGCGTTGAAAAGAAAGAGTGGGAGACGGTCAACAGTGACCTTATACATATCTTGGGAGCAACAAGTGGGCACAGCAGTGGAAAAGCTTGAAAGGATGGGCAACATAATCTACAGCTATGGAGAAGAACGGTTTGGGGTAAGTAAAGGGAGAGGTGGAAAGAAAGTTACCAACACCAATCAAGTCCAGGAGGCAGCAGGAGATCGAGAGGCTAATCAGAGAGAGGAGACAGTTGAAAAAGCAATGGAAAAAAGCAACCTGACGCAGAGAGAGAAGGTCTCATGCTACTCCAAGAGGACATCAAGAGTCGATTGGCACCCCTTGCGAAAAGCAGAGAAACATGAGGAAACTTCGCAAGAATAAAGAACACACAAGAACACGGTTTCTACAAAGACCCTTTCAAGTTTCATCAAAGACCTCTTCGCAAAGGAACAAAAAGTGGAACTTTGAAAACATCAAAACAAGAATTGGAGGAACACCTGGAAAAGGCCCACCAAGACACGAAAAGGCATGGAGAATTAGTCCATCCCACATGACATCCCCACCATTCAACCACCTGAATTCAACATGGACACCAGCCCTCCGAAATGGAAAGAAGGTAGAGAACACGGTCCGGCGAGCAAGAGCAGCATCAGCTCCGGGGCCAAAACGGAGTACCAAACAAGCTCTACAAAGAATGCACCGGATGTGTTACGCTTTCTATGGAAGCTCATGAGGGTGGTGTGGAAGAAGCAAACATACCTAAGGTTGTGGCGAAGGGCCGGCGGCATACTAATACCTAAAGAAAAGGATGCATCAGACATCAGCCAAATTCCGGCCAATATGCTCCTCCTCAACGTCGAGGGAAGAATCTTTTTCAGCATTGTACACAAAGGCTATCCACCTATCTGGTAACAAACAAGTACATTGATACATCTGTACAGAAAGCAGGAATTCCAGGTTTTTCGGGCTGCTTGGAGCATACAAGCATGATCTGGCACCAGATCCCATGCAGCTAAGAAGGACAAGAGAGACCTACATGTGATCTTCCTCGATCTGGCCAATGCATTTGGTTTCAGTTCCACATGAACTCCTTTGGGAATCTTTTGCCTTTTTCCATGTACCAGAGCACATCACCACACTGGTCAAGAACTATATTCCAAGACCGCAGCTGTGCTTCACAACAGACTGAATTCAGTACAACATGGCAGCGCTTGGAAGTAGGCCATCATGGCAGGCTGCACAGTCTCACCCTTGGCCTTTACAATGGCATGGAAGTCATCATCAGGGCCTCAAAATGGTGGTGGGCGGTGAACGAACCAGAGCTGGGCTCCGTCTGCCACCATCAGGGCATATCATGGACGATATGACAACAATAACCACTACTGCAGCATGCACCAAGCGGCTACTTGGAAAGCTGCAGGAGAACATCAAGTGGGCCCGAATGAAAATCAAACCAAGTAAGTCTCGAAGCATCTCCATATTAAGGGGGTGCTTAGAGACGCAAGGTTCTGCATCGGTGACCGACCTAATACCAACAGTGTCTGAGCAGCAGTAAAAAGCCTGGGCAGATGGTACAAACGCAAGTCTCAAGGACAAAGAGCAGGTGCAACAGCTAAGGCAAGAAATTGTCAACGGCCTGGAGATCATCAATCAGACCCTACTGCCTGGGAAACTGAAGCCTGGTGCCTACAGTTTGGACTCCTTCCTCGGACAATGTGGCCACTGACCGTTTATGAAGCTCCAATAACAACTGTGGAGAAGATGGAGCGAACCATAACTTCATACGCGAAGTAAATGGCTCGGTGTCCCACGATGTCTACTAACATCGGGCTCTATGGCAAAGGGGTCCTGGAACTACCTCTCACTATCTAACAGAGGAATACAAGTGTTCCAAAGTAAGACTCCAGATGACACTGAGGGACTCTAGAGACAAGACCATCAGTGCTGTTTGCGCCGCCCCCTAGTAACCGGCCGGAAGTGGACACCATTGATGCAGTTACAGCAAGCTTCATCAGCCCTGAGGCACAAAGACGTCGTGGGCAAGTGGCAGCAGGAAGAGGAGGCTTTGGCCTTACGACAAGTAAACCAACTTGGCGAAAGGCCACAACATCAGAGCGGAGGACATTGGTGGTTGAGGAGGTGCGGCGACAGGAGGAGGCCGCAAGAAGTGCAAAGGCGGTCCTCCGCTTGCCAAACAGGGGCAATGGATGCAGTGGGAAGGTGTGGAGCGGAGGAAGATCAGCTGGAAAGAACTATGGGAAATGGAATCAAGCAAGATCAGCTTCATCATCAGAGCGACTATACGACGTCCTTCCATCACCAAAGAACCTCAATCAGTGGTACGGCGAGGATCCAACCTGTGCCTCTGCCCAACTCCAGCGACCCTCAAACACATCATGGTAGGCTGCAAGACCAGCCTCACGCAAGGGAGATACACGTGGAGGCATAATCAGGTATTAAAAAGCCTGGCAACAGCCCCTTGAGAACAGGCTGTGTGCGACCAACTCCTTGCCTCCGAGAGCAAGCAACCCCTCCCACTTAAGGGCGACAACCTTTGTCCGAGAAGGACAGAAAAACATCGAAACATCCTTCCACTAGATCAGAAGAAGGAAACCTATGCAGGGCCCGTGACTGGAGGATGCTGGCGGACATCGGCCGACAACTAAGCTTTCCACCTGAAATTGCTTCGACCAACCTCAGGCCCAGATTTGGTGTTCTGGTCCCTTTCACAGAAGACTGCTTACATCATAGAGCTCACAGTTCCATGGGAGAACTCTGTTGTTGGAGGCCTATGAGCGTAAGAAGCTGCGCTACACAGAGCTTGCAGCAGAGGCAAGGCAGCGTGGCTGGAACATCAACGTTTATCCAGTTGAAGTGGGATGCAGAGGATTTGTTGCGTCATCTACCATCAGACTGCTGAAAGGAGCTTGGAATCCATGGTCAGGCTTGCAGAAGACCATAAGATCACTCTCAGACGCGGCTGAAAGAAGCAGCTGTTGGATTTGGCTCAAGCGGAAAGACCCATGCTGGGCCCAAAATGCGTCATGGTGAATCTTTGAGGCAGTTTGACACGGGACACACGCTGAGGGCTGATCATCCTGCAGCGGGCCGCCCTTGTGGAGGGTGTATAGTGATAAAGGCGAAACACCCAGTGATGCAAAGGGTACACTACTGATGATGTGTCCTGTGCCCAGCTGTCCTGAAGGTTACCCAGGCCAAGATATACATATACGTACCCCCCCCCCCCCCAGCCCCCCACCCCCCCCCCCAGCCCCCCCCCCCCCCCCCCTGATGTTGAGCGTCCACCACTCTCAGCAATCAATGATTGTCGTGAAATGCTCCCCACCTACTGGCACAAGGGACTTCTTTAAACATCTAGTCCTGTGTATTTGATTCCCAATCTGTGTAATATTTTAAATTGTATAAAGAATGTCTGGCGTTTAACGAACATTGATGTATATGTTGTAGGCTTTCATCCCAAAATATCTTTCGTTATGGGTTGAACTAATTCATTTTCCCCATGCTTGTGATTCGTCGACGGATTCTCACTATCTAAACAGAATATTGTAAATATATGATATTAATTTGACAGTATTGGGATGTTTACTCAAACATTCATCTAGAATCTCTCTGTCTCTCTAATTCTGTATTCTTGTGTATGTGATTTAACATAATCTTTCAATTGTAAATATCTAAAAAAATTCTTTGAATGTAATCCATAATTTCTGTTATACCTCAGAAACGAGAGGAACATACCATTTCTATAAAGATGTCCCATCTTTTTAATTCCATTTAGTTTTTTCCATTGTGTGAAGCCTTTATTTCCAATACCGAAGGCTTAAATGAAGGTTATTTGCAATAGGGAGCGAAAGTGATAAATTATCCAATTTTAATGTTTTTTTTTAATTTGTTTCCAAATTCGAATACCGCTATGTATTATTGGATTTTCACTATAGATCTTTTTGTTCAATTTTGTAGGGGATAGGAGAATCGGACCAATTTCAAATGGCAGACAGTCCTCCTTTTCCATCTTTAACCAATCTGGTTGTTGATCCCTATCTTCCAACCAGAAATTTAAGTTTTTGACATTGACTGCCCAGAAATAAAATAAGAAATTTGGTAAGACTAATCCTCCATTCGTCTTATATTTACTTAAGTGTTTTTTACTTAGCGACCTTTTTGCATCCAGATTGAACCATCAGATACCAACATATGCCTCTTGGGAACCAGACCCTGGGGCAGTAGCGATGGACACTTTTTCGCTGCATTGGGGGAAATTGTTCTTCTATGCATTCCCCCCTTTCTGCCTCATCAGTCGGGTATTGCGGAAAATCAAATTAGATTCTGCATCAGGGATACTGATAATACCCGACTGGCCCACACATCCATGGTTCCCGGTGGTCCTCGACATGGTGAAGGAACCATGGGTGCAGATTCCTAAAAGCCCAAACCACCTGACACATCCCATATCTGGGGAGAGTCATCCATGCCATGGTCATCTGAACCTGTTGGCTTGCAGGTTCTGAAGAGACCTTTGCTGGAATTCGGGCTGTCGAACAGGACCATGGACATCATCACGCGTCGTGCAGAGAGTCCACAAGGAAGCAATACCTTATCCATGTAAGGAAATGGGAGGTCTTCTGTTCCAGGACTAATATCACCTACGACTCTGCCACTATCACAGATGTGCTGGAATTCCACGTGGGCCTTCACTATGATGAGGGCCTCAGCTACAGCGCCATCAATAGTGCTAGGAGTGCATTATCGTTCTACCTCAGACTGGGAGTGGGATCCCATCCGTTGTTGTCAAAACTTATGAGGGGTATTTTTAATTACAATCCTCTGAGACCACGATACACTGTGACCTGGGATATAAGGATAGTGTTGACTCTACTCAGGAATTGGTCACCAATTTCGGCACTCCCACTTGCAAAACTCACCTATAAAGTGGTGATGTTGATGGCACTCATTACGGCTCAGCGAGTCCAGACCCTCCACAAACTAAAATTGGACAGGATGGTCTCGAACCCCCACTAAGGTAATCTTTTTTATAGATGAGTTACTTAAACATAATAGACCTGGAACAACCGGTCTTAAATTGGAGTTCCACACATATCCCACTGATGTACGCCTGTGTATAGCCACCCATCTCCGACATTATATTAATGTCACTAAAAATTTAAGGGGAATGGAAACAGGTCTGTTTATCAGTTTTAAACGCTCACACTACAGGGTAACTGTGCAGACAATTTCCAGGTGGCTCAGGGTGGTGTTGGATGCAGCAGGGGTAGATACTGATATTTTCAAATCTCATTCTACCAGGGCTGCGTCCACATCAGTGGCGAGGACCATGGAGGTACCCATGGACGATGTCCTCGCAACAGCGGGTTGGGCCAATGAAGGCACGTTTCAACGGTTTTATAATAAACCTGTGGCCTCTCCTGCCACATTTGCAGATACTGTTTTAAGTTCTGTTCCCTGAACAGTCCAAGAATTCAGGGGTTTTTTTGTTTGTATTAATAAATACATGATTGTTTTTTCAGCTCTGTTTCAAGTCTGAAATACGTTAACATACTTCCTCCATCAGTTATTACGGCAGTGTGTGAGCATGGACGTGGTCCAGTGCATGAAATCACAGAGCTTTGAAATCTTCACAAAGTCACTCACGTGACTCCGAAGTAAAATAGTAAGATTAAACGAGAACTTACCAGTTTGAAGTTTGATCCTTATTTTATGAGGAGTTACGATGAGGGATTTCGTGCCCTCCGCTCCCAACCCTCTATCATAAGGTCAACTGGTATATGGTTTCTCTTAATCTTACTATCTCGAGTCAGTTCTGTCATCTGTGATTTCACACCGCTGCTTTGAAGAATGTCGCGCATGCGTGCTGGCGGGGTCTTCACGAAAACCCTCATCGTAACTCCTCATAAAATAAGGATCAAACTTCAAACTGGTAAGTTCTCATTTAATCTTACTATTTTATATGTTTTCTATAAGATTCCCCCTCATCCTTCTAAACTCCTGTGAATACAAGCCTAGTCTATTCAATCGTTCCTCATATGACAGTCCCGCCATCCCAGGGATCAATCTCGTGAACCTACGCTGCACTGGCTCAATCACAAGGATGTCCTTCCTCAAATTAGGAGACCAAAACTGTTCACAATACTCCAGATGTGGTCTCACCAGATCCCTATACAACTGTAGAAGAACCTCTTTACTCCTACACTGAAATCCTCCTGTTATGAAGGCCAACATTCCATTAGCTTTCTTCACTGCCTGCTGTACCTGTAAGCCAACTTTGAGTGACTGGTGTACAAGGACACCCAGGTCTCACTGCACCTCCCCCTTACCTAACCTAACCCCATTGAGATAATAATCTGCCCTCTTGTTTTTGCCACCAAAGTGGATAACCTCACATCTATCTATATTATACTGCATCTGCCATGCATCTTCCCACTCACTCAACCTGTCCAGGTCCCCCTGCAACCTCATAACATCCTCTTCACAGTTCACACTGCCACCCAGCTTTGTGTCATCCACAAACTTGCTAGTGTTGCTCCTAATTCCCACTTCCAAATCATTAATATATATGGTAAACAGTTGCGGCCCCAACACCGAGCCTTGCGGCACTCCACTCACCACTGCCTGCCATTCTGAAAAGGACCCGTTCACTCCTATTCTTTGCTGCCAACCAACAGAATTGCTGCCAACCAATTTTCTATCCATGTCAACACCCTACCCCCAATACCATGTGCTCTAATTTTAGTCACCAGTCTCCCCGTGCGGGTCTTATCAAAGGCTCTCTGAAAGTCTAGATACACTACATCCATTGGCACCTCTTCTTCCATTTTACTTGTCACATCCTCAAAAAATTCTAGAAGATTAGTCAAGCATGATTTCCCTTTCATAAATCCATGTTGACTTGGACTAATCCTTTTACTGCTATCCAAATGCCCCATTATTACCCCTTTAATAATTGACTCCAGCATCTTTCCCACCACCGAAGTCAGGCTAACTGGTCTGTAATTCCCCTGTTTTCTCTCTCTTTACCATCAGGCCAAGGGGATTTATCATCCTTCAGCCTCCCCAATACTATTTCTCACCTAATGAAAATTTCTTTCAGTTCCTCTACCCCCTTAGATCCTCTGTCCTCCAGTACATCTGGGAGATTGTTTGTGTCTTCCTTAGGGAAGACAGATCCCAAGTACCTATTCAACTCTTCTGCCATTTCCTTGTTGCCCATAATATTTCACCCGTGTCAACCTTCAAGGGATCCACATTTGACTTTGCCTGCAATGCAATTCTGATTAATTTCTTAATTGATCTCTGCATTACTCACTGTTAAGTTTTGTTAAGCTATGTAGATAAATGCAAATGGTTATTGCAAAGTGACATGCAATGTCGGTGCATACACGGAGAATGCCAGGCAGAAATATGTAAAGCGGGCAGCTCATTGCAGGCATGCATTGCAGGCTGGATTGACTGTTCTCCAGCCATTCTAGGAAATCCCCCAAACAGGGCTATTTGAAACACTCAAATGAGTGCACATTCTGAGCTTTTATGTGCCTCATGCATGATGGTCTACCCAGCTCCACCACATGCAAGGTGGTGGCACGGTAATGACTGGTTGATGTGGGCAGAATCTGGTACGTAGCCGAGGTTACGACTCAGTGATGTTGACAACCCATCACTCAGCATCAATTTCACCAAGTTTGTCCTTTCAAGCTGAAAGATTTCCTTTTGCCAACAGCTAGAGTATTTGTTCAAGACAGGTTGGTAACTAATGGCTACTGCGGTCATTTGATGTGGGTCCTTTGGAGACCCGAGGAACCATTCAGGAATGCAGCCCTGGGAATCAGACGGCTTTGTTTCAGCTTTTGACAAGCTTATCACTACTGCCTCCTAGGGGTGGGTTTGTGGCCAGTCGCTGTGACCGTCTCGCCGGTCAAATAAGGTTAACTACATGACACAATGAGCTATTTCCTAAGGGAACCTCGTGATGAGGTGTGGCTCACTGTGCTTTAGAAACCCACAGATGTTCCACAGTTACATATAACAACATCCCTTCCATAGGAAGCAGACCTTCTACCGAAGGGAGTCACAGCTGTGCTCCCCAGAGCAACCCAGTAACCCCCCCCACCTTGGCAAAGGTCATAAGTGATAGGAGTAGAATTAGGCCATCAAGTTTACTCTGCCATTTAATCATGGCTGATCCATCTCTCCCTCCTAATCCCATTCTCCTGCCTTCTCCCCATAACCTGTACTAATCAAAAATCTGTCTCTGCCTTAAAAGTATCCACTGACTTGGCCTCTACAGCCTTCTGTGGCAAAGAATTCTACAAATTCACCACCCTCTGACTAAAGAGATTTCTCCTCATTCTTTCCTAAAAGAACGTCCTTTAAATCTAAGATTAAATCTAGTCCTAGACTTTCCCACTAGTGGAAACATCCTCTCCACATCCACTCTATCCAAGCCTTTCACTGTTCTGTATGTTTCAATGAGGTCCCCTCTCTTTCTTCTACACTCCAGTGAGTACAGGCCGAGTGTTGACAAATACTCATCATAGGTTAACCTACTCATTCCTGGGATCATTCTTGTAAACCTCCTCTATACCTTCTCCAGAGCTAGTGAATCCTTCCTCAGATATGATGCCCAAAATTGCTCACTATGTTCCAAATGTGGCTTATAGAGCCTCAAGATGACATCCCTGTTTTGCATACAAGCTCTCTTGAAATGCTAGCATTGAGTTTGCTTTCTTTACTACCGATTTGACTTGCAGATTAACTTTTTTGGAATCCTGCAACAGCACTCCCAAGTCCATTTGCATGTACGATTTCTGGATTCTCTCCCCATTTAGAAAACCTTTATTCCTACTACCAAAATGCATGACTCCACACTTTTCTAAACAATATTCCATCTGCCACTTTTCTGCCTACTCTCCCAACCTGTCCAGGTTCTTCTGCAGAGTCCCTGCTTTCTCAACACTACCTACCCTTGCACCTATGTTCATATCATGCGCAAACATAGCCACAAAGCCTTCAATCCCCTCATTCAAATCATTTATATACAAAGTGAAGAGTATTGACTCCAGCACCGACTCCTGTGGAACTCTGCTAGTCACTGGCAGCCAACCAGAAAAAGTCCCATTTATTGCCAAAGGAAGGTGCTTACTCTTTTATAAGTAAACGCATGACATTTCTTTCCCTCATTTATTTTCCTGCAACCTATTCTCAATCATGCAAGCCCAAGCATCCTCTTCCCAGCCACCTGCACCAGGGCTAATTTACAGCAACGAATTTGTTCACCAACCAGCATGTTCTTTTGGTGTTTAAAGGTCTTTTTTCCCGTAGAGTTCTGCCCATCTATTTAAACCACTTAAAGGAAAGGAGTGGTTTGTTGCAACTGAACAATTTGCTGGATATTTCAGAGCCAACAAGGTGTGGTCCACCCTGTTTCGACGAATGCAATTGACCCGGCATGCACAACCCAATGAGATCAAATGGAACAATAGGGTCCCTACAAAATTTAGCTGTGCACGCCATATACGCAAGCAGAAAAGAAGAAATAGAGGAGGAATAGATTGGGTAAATGCACAGTGTCTTGCCCAGAGTAGATGAATCAAGAACCAGAGGTTTAAGGTGAGGGGGGAAATTTTAATAGGAACCAGAAGAGGTAACATTTTCACTACAAAAAAAGTGGTGGATGTTGGAATGAGTTGGCAAATTACTATCACAATGTTTGAGAAACATTTAGATAGAAACATGATAGGACAGGTTTAGAGGGATATGGGTCAAACGCAGGCAGGTGTGACAACTGTAGATGGGACATGTTGGTCAGTATGGGCAAGTTGGCCCGAAGAGTCTTTCAACTCTGTATCACTCTATGACTGGGTTGAAAGGCATAAGGAAGCAAAAAGAGTGACTTTTTTCCTTAAATTACCATTTTGTATTTCTGTTGTTTCAAGGACAACATTACTGCAAATCAGTTTCCTATTTACTAAATTTAAGTACAGCAGCCATTAAGAGCAGATCTGAATTCACATTACATGATGTTTTGTGCAGATCTCTGAATTTCTCACCCAGCGTTTGATCGGTTCCGAAATTGTGAGCAAGTATGCTGGATACTGGGCAAATGTGTCGATCATCCAATTACTTGCTGAATCTACAACACATCATACAAGAATCAGAATGCCTGTATGTGAAGTTCTGATTTGTCTTCTGTTTTAGGCATGCAACCACTTTGCTGGTATTTGTCCGAACATTGAATCAGTCACCACCCTTTGTGAAAGATAATTCATGTCTAGGGCTACTGGTATTTCTCAGGGAATGAGAACTGTTTGAATCTTTTCTTGACCTGCGCATAAAACCACCTAAATATAAGCAAGCAAACACTTGCATTTAGCAAATAGATCTGCTATGTTTTAAAATCAATACAGGGTCAAACTGGACATGATCCAACACGCCATTCCAACTCACCATTTCAGTCCTCACCCACTCTCAATTGCTTGAGCCTGATGCGCATCGAACAGTTGGGTATAGTGGGGGTGGAGATGAAGCTGGTGTCCAGCAAGATGTCACAGGGCAGCACCATGGCACAGCACTGAAATCCCTAACCGCCTCACAGCTCCTGGAAACTCTAGTTTCAATCCCTGGAGTGCGGTGCTCTCCTCATGGAGTTTGCACATTCACTCGTGATTCCTCCCACAACCAAAAAAAAAAGTCCAGCTTGACTAATTGGCCTCCGTAAATTGATCCTAACATGTGGCAGAGTGGTAGAAACTGGGAGTGATGATGGTCAGTGTACGGTTGACAGTTGGCACAGACTTGGTGGACTGTGGGGCCTGCTTCCATGTGGTACCTTTCTATGACTTTGTGACAATATTTATCATATTGAGCCCTCGGGCAATGTAGGACTGAACCCTTATCCCAGCTTTCCCTTCAGCCTTTGACTCCAGGCAAAGTCAGAGTAAAGCTTTGCCCTCTTCAAAGAAAGGGAATGCTTTCAGAAAACGTTTGCATAGTTAGTAAATTTCATTTATTCAATAACAACTTAACTGAATAACCTACCTTTCTTCACTTAATCTCCAGGAGAAGGAATCCTTTTAAGAATAAACAATGTTGCAGTTACGTGTAGACTCAGGGAAAATAGAGTAAGAGAACCTGGAGCATTAGTGCCAGGAACCACTAAAAAAGAAATGCAGATATGATTTATAACCAAAGAAAGACTCCAAAGTCTGGAGTAATTAAGTGGGTTAGGCAGCATCTTTTTTGCATTTCTGGCTGGCGCCTGATGATGGCTGCCCAAGGGGGGTACTGCTCCTTGCTGTTTTTGCATGTGTTTGTTCGTAAAATTGTGTGCTCGAGTCTGTGAAAATCCACAAGGATCAACTTTCATGAGAGAAGGTAATTCATCAACATCAGATTATACGTATCTCCCAAACATTGTCTGGATTTCTCTCACTCACTAAATTAATTGGACTCCTACTTGTCGGCAAGGGCTTGGTTTTGCTTAGATCTTGAACAGAGGAGGACCCATGATATGACTCTGGATCACCACCCCAATCCGGTGACGATGATTTACCACACACCACTTTCAGAGTATATTCCGTGCAAACTACGTTCTCATCACAACAAAGTGGATAAATGAACTGCATTCCTGCCCCAACAAACAAGGACTTCTCTCAGTCGCTGCCCTGTACTTCACCGAGACCTGGTTGTGTGAGTCGACCCCGGACAATGCACTGCAACTGGCTGGCTTTTAACTACACAAAGTGGTCCGCAAAGCAGAGGCAGCGGGAAAATCAAGAGGCAGTGGAATATACTTCTATACTAACCAGGACTGGTGCAGCGACATCACGGTAATGTCAAACTTATGTTCTCTCAATCTAGAATCTTTCTTTACAAACTGCAAACCCTTTTATTCTCTGAGGAAATTGACCTCTTTTATTCTCGCTGGAGTTTCCCCGCCCAAGCCTGCATGCGTGAGGTGCAAATGCAACTCGCTGACCAGGTAATGAGGGTAGAGAGTGACTTCCCGGACTCCATAGTCATTGTTTTGCAGGACTTTAACAAGGCTTATCTCAGCCGAGAAATTCCAAAGTACAGACTTCATGTTACCTGCCCCGTCGGAGGGGAGCGAACACTCTATCACTGTTACACTTCAATCAAGAACGCATATCACTCTGTTCCCCAGGCGGGACTGGGTCTCTTTGATCATTGTTTAGTTCACCTCATTCTGATCTACAGGCAGAAACTAAAATCTGCTAAGCCTGTGGTCAGAACAATGAAAAGGTGGACAAGCAAGGGCATTGAAAACCTACAGTCCTTCTTTGACTGCACTGATTTGAATGTGTTCAGGGAAACAACCACAAGCCTCAATGAATATACAGACACTGTGACATCATATGTCAGCTTTGGTTCGGACAGTTGCATTCTAGGACTAAGACCCAGTTGCATTCTTGCACTACGACCCGGATCTGGTTTAACATCAACAAGCCCTGGTTTTGAGCTGAACTTAAACAGCTCTGCCAGTCCAAAGGTGTGGCCTACAGGAGTGGGGATGCAGACCTCTACAGGCAGGCCAAGTACAAGCTGAGAAGAGGAATCAGAGCTGCCAAGGAAAGGTACTCTTAGAAGTTGTGCAAGTTCTCAGCTAATGACTCTTCTTCCGTTTGGAAGGGCTTGCAAGCAAGAAATCACCAGCTGTAAGAGAAACCCCCCACCCCTCCAACTCCTTGGACAATCGTCAGCTGACCAAGGATGTGAACGAGTTCACTACAGGTTCCAAAACCATAAAGTTAACCCTTGCTAACCTAACCCCTCCCCCCATCCCCAACACCACTTCACACCTACTACAACCTGACTCCAGACTACAAAGACAGGGCCACAACGTCCACTACCACCCCCCCCCCCCCCCCCCCCCCCCACTCCTGTCCCAAATCATGGCACTTCTCCATCAACCAACAATAGATATTGAGGAGGTGGAGAGGCTATTCAGAAACAAAAAGGCCAAAAATCTCCAGGGCCCCCCCCATTCACCATCAACAACACCCAGGCAACATCTGTTGAGTCTATAAAGTTCCTTGGATCCATCTCTCTCCAAGGACCTTAAATGGGGGCCATCTTCGACTTCCCAGTCAAAAAAGGGCATACCAGGATGTACTTCTGCGGCAGCTGAGGGTAAACACATCTACCCAGGCATGATGTCAATTCTATACCGGGCCATTGAGAGTGTTTCTCACCTTTCATTCATGGTTGGTTTTGCTATGCATCCAAGCTAGGAATCCGCTGGAGCGGAATTGATCAAATCAGCTGAGAATATTGTTGGTCTCAACCTTCCCTCCATTGACGAACTGTACACAGCAGCCAGGTGGAGTGGGTAAGATCATCACTCTGACCCACTCTAAACCCTGGCCACAAACTCTTTGAAGCAATTCACTCTGGATGGCGACTCCGGAACAATCAAATCTGTCACAGCCAGAACTTAAAAACTGCTTTTTTCCATGAGGCAGTAGCTCTATTTAAAACCAAAAGTCTGTAGCCTCCTTTTGCTTCTCTGGTTTTAATTGTATGCACATGTTTAAACTAGAATTTTCTTCTGTTTTTATTCTTATTGTAATGTTGTTTTTTTTTATTCTTAAATGGTTTTACTGTTTGTCGTGTTGTTTATGCAAGCGAGCGCCAAGGCCAAATTCCTGTATGTGTAAATCTTGGCCTAGAACATTTACATCATTTCGTTCATTCATTCATTCATTCATTCATCTACAAGGAGATAAAGGACCAACACATAAACACAGTGTCAAGAACAGAGTGAAGACATCACACATCCCAGTTTGGGAGTTCATGACCTTACCTGGGATGCAGTTGTTTTTCCAGCTGATTACCTACCGGGAAACTGGCCAGCCACACCACCACAGCTCAACACATAACAGTCTGAACAACTTGAGGGAGGAATTATGGTACTTGAGGGAAAAAGGTGATAGTATTTAACAATGAAAGGATATCGTTCTGTTTTCAGTGTACTCATGAAATAATAACCAGTCTCCAAATCAGCTCAATCTCTTCCAATTGCCTGTGGACCTATAGTGTATTATGCACACAGTTGAATGATCAGATCGAAGGCGAAAATGTGGAGAAATGTGGGGTTCTTTCTATGAGAGTTGGTACTTTTTAATATATTTGCCCATCCTTCATTTGTCCATGAACTGAGAGCTACTTCAGAGAGAAGCACACTGGTGGGGCTGTCCAACCCGACAGCTTTTCGGTACAAGAGCCTTGCTCCTGAGGTCCTCCCATAAATTCTTTCTATTCCCAAGGACAAAAGTGGTGCTCCTGCCCCAATTAAATTTGGGGGTCTTTTGTTTTGCTTTGGAGGAAAACTCTTGTTCAACAGAATCGCAATTAAAACTCCTGTATTTTTTTGGGGTTCTTTTTTTGATTTTATTCATAAAAGATTACAAAACGTGGTAGCAAGAATTCCCACTGCTCCAGATGGCGTAACAACCCTGGAAAACTATTTGTGGGCTAGCACTGATGCAGATATACAAACATATTATATTCTTAGCATGCCCACACTATTAAATATCTATCCATTTTAGCAAACAGAATTCTTATTTATCTATGAGCATTTAAAACGTTTAACATTTAGACAGCATCTCATATTTGGCTTGGGCTGCTTACTAACCTGTAGTATGAATTTGATTTTTCTTCATTTTCAAGTAACCAGCTTTCCATCTCTCTCTATGTTCCCAAACCCAAGTCGCCCAAGCTTATCGTTTTCATCAAATCAAACAGCTGACAATGGCCTGTTTCCTTTAACATCATTAATTTTTTCGCATTTAATGAATTCATTTTTTTTTTTTTCTCTTATTCATACGTCTATGTAGCGTTTCCTCCTATCCATTAAACTACGGGGGGGGGGGGGGGAGGGGGCTTTCTGGAGCGCTTGTATGGTGTTGTGGGCTCTCTGAAGGGACTGGTTTCCAGCAGGGCTAGTATGGACATTGTGGGCCAATTGGATTATGGGCTGGAAAGCTCACAGTCACTACAGCTGGTGGGCTGGCAGTCAGTCACTTGGGCTGGTGGGTGGCTGCTCTGTCGCTCAGGGATGGTGGCTGGTGATCAGTCATTCATGGGCTGTGGGCTGGGCAGCCCGTCACTCAGGCTGGTGGGATGGTTTAGCTAAGTCTCTCACAGGCCTGTGGTGGGCTGGCAAACAGCCAGTCACTCTGGGCTGGTGGCTGGCAGATCAGTCACTCCGGGGTGGTGGGGGGAGGGCTGGCAGTTCACTCATAGCTATTCCTTTTTAAAATTCATATTTCAAGCAGGATGTGCAGGCCACAAATTCACATTTCATTTTTGCATTTCAAGCAGAGTGAAGGCCCACCAAATTCAACTTCTTAGCCATTGTAACAGAAGTGCAGGCCATCAAAATTGCAATTTCATTGCATTTCATGCATGAGTGCTGAGGCCATCAAATTGGCCAAAACAACTCATTGCATTGACCATGTATAGGGCTAACAAATCATAAATTGCAAAGTTCTTTGCAGACTCACAAGTTCTGTTGATTACGCTTAGAATCACAATTGTGGAGTCACCCTCGCGATCATCCGAGTGCCTGACTCACTTTCCTGGTGTCCGGGTTTTATTGCCCTGTGTCCCCCCCCCCCCGAAAGGGGCGTTACCTTCCATTTTTTTTTTTCGTGGTTATTGACATGCGAGAGGACCCAAGCAGATGATCTCAAGATTTTAAACATCTTTACTTTTTAAATTTTCATCGATCGGAAATATGTGAAAAATAATCGGGGCTTGCTTAGGGAAGAGAGATGTGTGCTATGATGGCAAAATGAATAGCGATATATTGCGGTAGCGTTTTTTTCTAAAATTCAACATGCAGTGCGACAGGAAGTGGTCAAGAGGTCGTTTTGGTTTTATTGTTGTTTTTCCATTTGATTCATGCATCTATACACTTCTTTCGGCATACTTGCACTATACAACTGTAATTGGTTCAAGTGTAAATTATGTTTTTTGCTGTCTTTCTGCTCACTGGTTAGCCACGAACCTAAGCTTTTCACTGTACCGTGGTACTGTGACAATTAACCTAAACTAAACTAAACTAAATTGTGCTCAGATAAAGGGCCATACGAGGTTGGGGAACATTTTTCCTTCCTGAATTAGGTTATCGACAACAGATGGTATTTTTACAATCATTCCAGCAATAATGTTATCTAACCTTATTACAGCTTTAACAAAAAAAATCAGATTGCCATGTGTGTGAAACTTTAGGTAGTGGATAATTTTATTAGTTGCTAGATATTAGTTCAAAAATCTAAAACTCTGGTTTTTTGATGCAAAGTGACAACTTTTTAACTCTAATACCTCTCATCTAAGGTTTGCTGTATATGGTAAAACTACCTTTCATCAAAAAACATTTACCTGATAAAATAAATAGATTCATCTTTGGAACTGGGCCGACTGTTTATCGTGTGATAATTACCTGTTCTTAATTCTCCTGTGGCACTGTTATCCCCCATTTTAGAAGGAAACAAAGATATTTTGATTACATTACTCAAAAAATGGAAAATTTGGAAGTGCCCTATGCTTATTTGTAGGACTTGATAACTTATCATCTCTGATATAAGTTCACCGCCACTGTTGTGCAAAATTGAGATTGAACAATTGATCAGACTATATTTCTGTTAAATCATTATTTTCCATTTATCCTGGGGATGCAAGGACTTATAAATATACAAAAGTAGTTGTAATCATGGATCGCCTTATTCAACATATGAACACAGAAAATAGGGTCAGATCGTGAGTCTGGCTTGTCATTCAACAGTATCATAGCGATCATTCTATCTCTTTCAGTGCCAATTCTTTAAAGCCGTTAATGCCCTGCTCGTTAAAAAGATTGTCTTCCTCCATAATAGGCAAGGTGCCACAGTGTCGCATACTGAAGTGTTGCAGCCTTACAGCTCCTGAGACCATGGTTCAATCTGAACATGGGGTGCAACCTGTTCAGAGTTTGATTGGTGATCCCTGTAAACCATTGTTAGTGTTCTCGGCTGTGTTCCAGTTTTCCCTCACCACATTCATAAAACATGAAGGTTAATAGATTAATTGGCTTTGTAAATTGTTTCTAGTGATCACTGGTCCGCATAGACTCAGTGGCCCGAAGGTCCAGTTTCCATGCTGTATCTCTAAAACTAAACTAAATGCCTTCAATCGTCTAGACTTCAAAACCCTTTGAAGTAGATGATTTCAGATGTCCATCTCGCTGCACATCACTTCTGGAACAAAAAGATAATTGGCAAAAAGCAGAGATAACATTTTAAAATCAAACACCTACAGATGCAGGAAATCTGACAAAAACAGAAATTGGTGAAAACACTCAACAGGGCAGGTAGACATAAAATGCTGGAATAACTCAGCTGGTCACTCCAACACTCTAGCACTCCAACACTGTGTGTCTCTTTTTTTCTAAACCTTGTGGTGCCACCCGCTAGTTAGGCCACTTACTATACGTTCCCTCGGCAGTCGCGGGTAGGGTCAGTGACTGGAATGGCGGGAAGGAAGTTGTCACAGGGTTTAGGATGTGCCCTTAGTTTAAGATTGAGGCCTGGTTCAGCCTTTCCCCATTCGGTGTGTGTGTTATCTTTGCTTCAACAAGATAGTTCTCTTCGATTACCCAAGTGGGACTGCGTATTCGCCCGCCATATTGGTTGACACGTCGTTCCAACAAATGGTTATTTGAGGTTTTCATAAGTTTGCAGCCAACGATCAACCTCAACAGCCCATGGTCGCTGTCAATTCCAGCCCTGCAGATTGCATCTCCTGAAGCTGCCCCGTGTGCTCTGGACTTCGCAGGCCCCACAGTGTTGTTCCAACAAGCCGAGGCCCGGTTTAACATTCGACAATCACGGCTGTTTGACGTCTGGTACTACTAGTGATCTTTTTTTGGCGGCATTTAGATCAGGTGATGGGCCGGGCATTGGTCCTTACCCACGGCCAACCGCAGGATCAGGACAAATTAGAGGGCCTATTAAAGCGCTTCTCTTGCTGTCCTTTGGGCTCAGCCGCCGGGGGTGAACGCCACAGCGCCGCTCATGCACATGGGCAACCTCGGGCGATCCGAGCTGTCGGAGCTACATGTGATGCTCACCCTCATTGACGGCCCACTGGCGCTGCCCGTTCTCTCTGAGCATCCTTCCTTGGAACTGATGCCGGACGATATCTGCCTGCTGCTTGCCGGTGAGGATTTCACAGACCCCTGCTGCTAGTGGAGCATGCAGACGCGCTGTGGCAAGTCAAACAACAGGGTGCTGGCTCGATCGATCGAGTATCAGCGGTGCCTTGGAGGGCCCAGAAACCAGGCCCTACGTCCACCGGACGCGACTTTTCTTGTCGTATACCCCGTCTCCATCTCCGTCTGCGCTGAGGCCTATCGCGGAGCTGGCGGCCTCCAACTTTAACTGCGACCGACCCGAGGCTCCGGAGGTAGAGCCAGCCAGGACTTACCAGCGCAGGGCTGGCCAACTTCGGGGCTGCGGCGGATTCAGGCGTTCCGGCGGCCCGACTCGGAGCTGTGGCGGCTTTCCGGTGTCGGTGGTGGTGGCGGTGGCAGCGACATCGGAGGCCCGGCCGCGGGCCCAGTGGACGACATCATCGGAAGCTTGCAGGTCACAGGTTGGTGACCTGTTTTTCCGGAGATCCCGCGGCAACAGCTGCGTCCTCTGGACTGGAGGGCGGCAGCTTCGGCAGCTTCGACCGCCCCAGGCCGCGGAGTTGGACCGGCCCGCTCGCGGAGCGCGGTTCACCCACGGGACTTATTTACATCACCCGGTGCGGTCACAACATCGGAGGTCGCCTCAACGCAGAGGACGAGGAAGAGGAAGAAGGGAAGAGACAAAGACAAGATTTTTGCCTTCCATCACAGTGAGGAGGTGTCTGGTGAACTCACTGTGGTGGATGTTAAATATGTGTTTATTGTGTGTTTTTGTTATTTACTATATGTATGACTGCAGGCAACGAAATTTCGCTCAGACCGCAAGGTCTGAATGACAATAAAGTTTTCCAAGTCCAAGTATCCGGGAAATGTCAGGGCCGGCCTCCAGTAGTTTCTGCAGCGGTCGGCCTGAAACATCACCTCTGCACTTGGGATCGACATTCAGGACAACGGTTTCTGGTTGATTGGGGCGTGGAGGTTAGCGTTTTACCCCAGTAGGGGGGGGTTGACATTCATTCTGGCAAGCATGGGCCTTCTCGGACTGCAGTCAATGGCAGCTCCATACGGGCGTTTGGGGTTCACATGATCGCGCTCATCTTTGGCCACTGCCATTTTACCTAGACCTTTACGGTGACCGACGTTTCCCAGCCATTGCTGGGCGCAGATTTCCTCCGGGCCCAATCTCTGTTAGTGGATATGCGGGGGCCATGCCTCGTTCGCCTACCCTTTCGGTTTTGTGCCTACGGTTCTGGGGGGGGGGGGGGGGGGTAGGGGGGTGGGGAGGGGTCCTGTGGCGCCACCCAGTGGTTATGCCACTTACTATGCGATCCCTCGGCAGTCGGGGGTAGGGTCATGTGACTGGGGTAATGGCGGGAAGGAGTTGTCACGAGATTTAGGGATGTGCCCTAGTATAAGTATTGAGCCCCGCGTCAACCTTCCCCATTCGCGTGTGTATTGTTCTCTTCGCTTCATCAATAAAGATCCCTTTGATTCACCACACGAGGCTTGCTTATTTGCCCCCATTAACCTGCTGTTTCTACATTTAGCGGTGTCTGTTGAAATAGAAGCCTGTTAATGTTTGAGGATCTTAATCAGAATATTCAGTCACTAGGTACATATTCTGTGTGGTAATAAAGGTGTGTAGTGTATATGTGATGTACAGTAGGCACACATGCACAGTGTGGTGTAGGAGTCAAATAAACAAGAGGCAAATGTTCAACAAGCTGGAAAGGATACAGAGAAGATTTACGAGGATGTTGGCAGGACTAGAGCTATAATTTGAGTAGGCTGGGACTATTCCTTGGAGCAGAGGAGGATGAGGGGTGATCTTATAGAGGTGTATAACATCATGAAAATAATAGATCGGGTAGATGCACAGTTACTTGCCCAGAGTAGGTGAATCGAGGACCAGACAACATAGGTTTAAGGAGAAGGGGAAAAGATCTAATAGAAATCTGAGGAGTAACTTTTTCACACAAAGGGTGGTGGATGTATGGAACAAGCTGCCAGAGCAGGTAATTGAGGCTTGGACTATCCCAAAGTTTAAGAAACAATTTAGACCGGTACATGGACAGGACAGGTTTGGAGGGATATGGACCAAATGCGGGCAGGTGGGAGCCTGGACATGTTGGCTGGTATGGGCGTTGAGCCGAAGGTCCTGTTTCCACACTGTATCACTCTATGACTATGACTCTAAGCTCAGATGTGAAATCATTATTTTGTGAAAACTATCAGTCGCAGGGAACAAAATCACTGCTCAGGCTTAAACCATGCTGTGTATGAATGGATGTTTGAACATTTCTGTGAATAGTCAGGGCTCCTGGAAATATACAGTGCAGCAAGTTAGCAGGTGCATATAGATGGTGATGGTGTCTTTTTGCCAATACTACATCATGCTACATGGAGTGCAAGAGAGCTGTTGTGTAAACTACAGATATTTGCTTAGCTTTTAGTTCAGAAGTTGCAGGACTATTTCAATCTTAAACCAGATAAACAACAGATAATAAAATAGGAATTGAAGCATTCTTAAAAAAATGTAACCTGAAAGGGTTGGATTCACAAAATATAGAGTTACTGAATGCTGATATCACGATAAAAGAAATCCAAGAATCTATCAGATCATTAAAAAAGGGTAAAACACCGGGACCAGACGGCATTGGCTCAGAATTTTATAAAATATTTTATGATCAGATTGTACCACGTTTGAAATTATTATATGAACATATATATATATACAGCAAAAACTACCAGAAACAGTAAATGAATCTACTATAACACTTTTACCTAAAAACAAACAAAGACTTGGATGAACCAGGGTCATTTAGAGCAATAGCTCTTCTAAATACTGATCAAAAGATATTAACTAAAATATTAGCACAAAGGTTAAGTTCAGTTGTTAATAAATTAGTTCACCCTGATCAAACAGGATTTATACCAAAACGATACTCTTCATATAATTTGAGACGGTTATTCAATATTATATACTTGAAAAGAGATATTAATAAAGATCTAGTAGTTATTTCGTTAGATGCAGAAAAAGCCTTTGATCAAGTGGGATGGCCTTATTTGTTCTCGGTTATGGAAGCTTTTAAATTGGGAGAAAAGTTTATTACCTGGATCAAATTGCTATATACAAATCCGACAGCTAGAATAATAACAAACCAAATGTTATCACCTAAATTCAATTTATCTCGAGGTTGAAGACAAGGTTGCCCTTTATCCCCTTTATTGTTTGCACTGGCAATAGAACCGCTAGCTCTGAGGGTGAGATCACATCCGGAAATATATGGATACGATACTAGAGACACTAAAAATAAAATTTCGTTATATGCGGATGATGTGTTACTTTACATCACAAAACCAGAAACTAGTATTCGTAATTTGTTTAAAATTAATAACTGAATTTGGATCCTATTCAGGATATAGTATTAACTGGAATAAAAGTGAACTTATGCCAATAACGGTAAAAAATTTACACATATTACAACAATTCCCTTTTAAGATAAAAAAAAAAATTAAATATCTTGGCATTTTCATAACAAAAAGATTTGACTCATTATTTAAAGCTAATTTCCCATTATTATTGAACAAATTAAATAAGAATATTTTATATTGGAAAATGTTACCTATTTCAATGATAGGCAAAATTAATATAATAAAAAATGGTGTTTCTTCCACAATTATTATACCTTTTCCAATCAATCCCGATATATCTCCCTGAAAATTTCTTTAAAAAGGTGGACTCCTTAGTCACTAACTTCATTTGGGATTATAAGTGCCATAGAATAAATAAAAAACATTTATGTAAATCAAAAATAAACAGAGGTCTAGCTCTACCAAATTTTATGTTTTATTATTGGGCAGTTAACATAAAAAATATGAATTTTTTGGTTAGAAGAAATAGATAACCAACCAACTTGGTTAAATATGGAAAAAGAAGAATGTACTCCTTTTGAAATTAGTTCAATAATATTCGCTAATATTAATCTAGCTAAGAAAACTTATAGTGATAACCCAATAATAGAAAGTGGAATACGTATTTGGAAACAAATTAAGAAAACATTAAAACTAAAATCTATACCACTATCTCTTAGCATTGTAAATAATGTTACGTTTAAACCTTCAATGATGGATCAAGCTTTTTTACAATGGAAAAATAATGGAATTATTAAGATCGGTGATCTCTATAGGGAAAACTCCTTCCTTTCATTTCAAGAGGTACAACAAATTTATGGACTACACTCTAAAGATTACTTTAGATATTTACAAATTAGAGATTATGTTAAAGCAAATACGCAAGAACTCAGAAATAGAAAGACAGAAATATTAGATGAATGTTTGAATAAACATCCGAATACAGAAAAAATGATTTCATATATATATAACATCTTATTGGAAGGTGATGCTCCATCAACAGAAATACATAGACAATCTTGGGAAAATGAATTATGCCAAACTATTAGACCAGAAGTATGGGATGATAGTTTACAACATATACATCATTGTTCGCTAAATGCTAAACACTCTCTTATACAGTTTAAAATATTACATAGACTATATTATTCAAAATCCAAATTACATAATATGTTCCCAAAAAGTATCTCCTATATGTGATAAATGTCAACATTTAGAAGCCAATTTGTCACATTGTCACAAACTGTATAAAAATTACAAAATTCTGGATAGAAATATTTAGGATAATTTCAAAAGTTGTTAATATAACTTTGATACCTGTTTCAAAGCTAATAATACTAGGAATACTGGAAACAGAACAATTAGTAACAACAAATCAAAGAATTTATATTGTTTATGGGTTAATAATTGGGAAAAAAACTAATATTAAAATTTTGGAAAGGCCCTACATCCTCTACAATCAAAATGTGGAATACAGAAATGTCGGAGACTCTTCATCTGGAGAGATTGAGGCTTGTCCTAATGGACAGGTTAGATCTCTTCAGAGGGATATGGTCTCCATATATTGAATATTTACAGAGTCATAACGGCTCGGTACGAGGGCTTGACTGAGGACTGAATATTAGAATGGATGAAGAAATATATATAATAAATCATGCCTATATCTCCAATGACGGATTAATGATTAATACTCCATTCGCTTTCATATTTTCTTCATTATTTATCTCTATCTTTCCCCACTTTATAAAAAATAATTAAAAAAGCATATAGAAGTATACAGTCCTAAATTTTAATATTAGTAATAATATCAATATAATTAATATTATGAAAGTATATAATGATGTATTTTCATTTATGTAAAACATTGTAATTTTCATAAATATGTTTCTATAATAAAAATATTTAACAAAAGCAATTGCAGTGTTTGAAATTTGAAAACTAGGAATCAAAAGTGAAGCCAGACCAGTCACAGCGTTACCACTTGGGCATCTTCTTAAAGTCTGTGCTGCATGATAGTCAGCATGGGTAAGTTTGGCCAAAATGTCTGTTACCATGCTGTATGAGTCTATGACACAATTCATCGACATGGCATGAACTATGTGAGATTTATCTGAAGAAGGGTCTCGACCCGAAACGTCGCCTACCTCCTTCGCTCCTTAGATGCTGCTGCATCCGCTGAGTTTCTCCAGCCTTTTGTGTACTCTATGTGAGATTTATGATGGATTTTGCAAAAGACTGCTATCCTGCACGGCTGAACAATCTCACGTCAGTCACTGGAGAAAGATAAAACATGGAATTGGGCCAAGACTACTAAGCAACAAATTACTTACGTCGGAAGTCAATTGTTGTTAATTCACTGATGCAACGTATACCTTGAAATATGCATCTAATGTGATGAGGAGATTGTGGTCAAGCTGGGAAAGAGGCTTGAGGGATCATCTTTGGGGTGGAAAAAACTATCAATTCCAACAGTAGAGAAGTTTTATCTCTAACAGTCATTGTAAGCCTTTATAAACAACCTTTGGTCCCAAATTGGTAACACCAATAAGGCTGCAATGAAAATGCAAGGCGAGCTATTCTCTTACTTCAATATGATTGCGTAACATAATTTAGCAGCTCAAGTTAAAATATAGTGCTGAAGCACCTTCATCACTGGAATTTAAAGATTCAGTTGCAGTGAATGAAAGGATGGTCTTCACGTTGTAAAGAACAGAAAATCTAGTTACAAGTACAAATCTAACCAAGAGAACACAGATAAATATTATTCAAAAACAGGTTTATGACAAACCTCCAAAAAAATTAATTGAATGAATAGCACCATGGGCAGACGATACCACCATCATCAGCTGCATATCAAATAGCAACGAGGTGGAGTATAGAAAGGAGATTGACAACCTTGTAAACTGGTGCCAAGTTAACAATCTCTCTCAGTTTCATCAAAATAATGGAGATTGTGATTGACTTCAGGAAGCGAAGCAGTAAACATTGATGGTGCCGACATAGAGATGATCATAAGCGCAAGTTCCTAGGAATAAATATCACCAGCAATTTGTCCTGGACCAGCCACCAAGAAAGCACACCAGCATCTCTACTACTTTAGAAGATTGCCCCCAACAACCCCCAGCAACTTCTACAGACGCACCGTCGAAAGCATTTTATCGGATGCATTACAGACTGGTTTTGGAACAGCTTCGTGCAAGACCACAAGAAATTGTAGAGAATCGTAGACATAGCCCACACCATCACACAAACCAACCTCTCTCCTATTTCCTCCATCTACATACCTCCAGATTCAGGGATAGGTTCTTCCCAGCTGCTCTCAGGTAATTGCCAGGTCCTCTTATCAGTTAAGGGCCTGTCCCACTTGGGCGTCATTTGCGCATCATTTACGGGACAGGCCGGTAGTGACTGATGCGCAAAAATCATCCAGCAGTACGACAGTCGCGCGCCAAGTGCTCTTGAGGGCCCTGCTTCTTTTGGGAGCCATTTGCGATGTTGTTTGTACTTATTCCGATCTCCGTGCCAAGGATTTTCCCAGTGAACATTTTTCAAAACTATGTGCACTTTATACTCAGGTGGTCACGTGATGTGGCACTCAAATGATGCGCAAATGGCGCACCAACAAAATACGGGCGGCGCATGGTTACGGACGTTGGCGCACGGTGCTGCATAATAAATTAACATAGGCAATGTTCGTGAGTCACCATGCGTAACCATGCGCTACACATACGCCATCATTACGTCAGCGTACACCATCAGTACGTCAGCGTGCACAAGGGATGCGTCACGCAGGTGTGGAGTTTACGTGTTCTCCCTGCGACTGCATGGGTTTCCTCTGAGTTAAATTGAATTGAATTGAATTGAATGAATTTTATTAGCCAAATATGTAAGCACAAGGAATTTGCCTTGGTGCTTTGCTCGCAGGTAACAACACAATATACAGTAGACAATTGAAAATAAAACATTATAAGTTCAACATGTGAAGAATTAAATAAAATACCAGAGCACAAGGAGGCTGCAGACTTTTGAGCTATTGAGTAGAGCTACTGCTACAGCAGTTTCCTCCCCCATCTCAAGGACAGGTAGATTTGTGGGTTAATTGGTCACTGTAAAAATTTCCTTGTGTATCAGTAGGTTACAGCATCTTTGGGGGAAGGGGTGGAGTTGAAGGGTGGTCAGTTGATGTGAATGTAGCTCAGAGACCCAGCATTGACCCCCATGGGTGAATTGGTAATATTGAAATTTGCATGTATGGAATCTGGAATTAGACATTACTATATCTATAGCATAGTCGATGATATAAGTTGTCCACAAAACTGGTTCTGTTAAATGAGGACACAGCTATCATACAAAATTCAACGAGAAATCACATTTTTGCAGGGCATCACCTTGACATCTGATTTTGTGAGCATGAAAGCAATTGCAAGTAGATTTGTACATTGCCCATGATAATATAAATATCTCACTGAGCAAGAAGGCCACTGCTATTTGTCAAGTTGCAGAACTGATAATGGTTAATGAAACCTTTCCAAGGAATATTAGTTGATTATTGTGAGAAGGGGTTGATTCACATAAGTCATAGAAGATCAATTGAAATTGATTCAATGCTCCTACAAATCTTACGATTAAATAATTGAAATAACTTTTTTAATCAAAGCATAACTTATCAGCTTCTTTCAGATAATGATCTGTTTAATTCATTTCTATTTGGCTGCTTTATGAGACAAATGCTAATCAGCCCATGCTTATTTCACCAAATGTTTGAGCATTAAATGATGCCATGGAGGGAACAGTGAGAATCATCACTGAAACACTGAACCTGACCCAAACCATCGCCCTTCCATGTTCTTCAGGGATACTGCTTGACCTGCTGAGTTGATCCAGCATTTTGTAATCATATTACAAGTGTGCTCAAGTATAGCAATGACACACCAATTAGCAAACATTTACTAAACTACGAAACACTACACATGTCCTCTGACTCTGCATTTCACAATTTCCTAATTATTTTGTCTAATGTTCCCACTCTCTAACTGCTCCATTCACTCATTGACCTGATAACACTGTTTACACCTCATCCCCACAGTTACCCCAGTTTTAACCTATTAGAGATATCCCTATCCATAACGTTTGCATCCTCCCATACAGCACTGTCCAGTTTAATATTGGAATGGAATGGAATACTTTACATGTGACAGGGCACAGAGAAATTCTTTGCTTGCAGACTCAAGGAATGCAAATAGTCGACACATAAACGGCAATGACAAAGTTACAAAGTATCCCCACCAGCTCCTCCTTTGTGCTCCCTCCCCACCTGCAACCCCCGCCCCCTCCCCCTCATGGCGGTCCCCACACGTTGGATCTTCTATTGTTCTTCCCCCTCCCCCAAATGATCTGACTCGCGACAACGCAACCACGCAAATTCTCCCAGATAATTATAAATAAATTTCAACCGAGTAGCACCAATAAAAAAATGTTTCAGGAAATTCATTAATGACTAAAAATAGTATAGATTTCATTAGTTTCATTACTGTAAATTGGTCCTTGTGTATCAGTAAATTGTTATATTAGGGTGCCTAGTTGATGGGTTTGCAAGAGGAATAGGTGACTGGGGAGATAGTGATTATTTAATGAAATCAAATAATTATAGAATGTGCATGCAGAATGACACAATATGGATGGTTATAGAACATTAATATTTCTGACATGATTAAATTGGTTTATGTATAGATCTCAGGACATTTACAAGGATTCTGATGTAATATTATTAAACAACTCCTGCCTTCCTCTTCTGAAACCCTAGTGAGAAATTGCTATTTGAAGATAGGGATAGAATTGTTAAAACTGAAAAGGCTTGATAGCAGATCATTTGAGTATTTGTCATGTATACAGCACTTTTCACAATCTCAGAGTGCTTTATGAGTAAAAAGAAATATTTGAAATCCACTCACAATTGTCATGCAGGAAGCATGACTCACGAACATTGCCTGTTCACCCACTGCACAATTGAACCCATAAATAGCAATGATCAGATAATCTATTTTGGTGACATTAATTGTGGAGCAAGTATTGTGCGGGATACCAAGACTATCCTTGCTTCAAAATAATACAACACGATCCTTTGCTTTCACCTGAGGAAATATTGCCAGTTTTATACCTTACCTGGCAAAGAATGCTACACTCTCTGAGTGCTCCTATGGTGTAGTATTGCCTGTGTGAACAAGAGGAAGATGGCTGAACTTTGTTGCCATCCCCCACAGTGAGAAATGTCGATCCTGCTGTGGGGGGATGTTTTTATGTTTTATGTTAAATTCTATAGTGTTGTGTTTAACTTATTTATGTGCTGCATGGTAACTCAAATTTCACTGCACCAATTGGCGTATGTGACAATAAATGTCCTTTGTCCTTTGTACCAACAGTTTAATATACTGTAGATGCATTTCTGCATGGTGCGCAGATGCGGCGCCGACAGACAAGAAGCCAACGCAAAGAAGTCGAAGCCAAAGAACCGAATGGGAACGAGGCCAAAACGCCAATAAACCGAAAGAGTCTGAAGATGAAACGCCTACTAATTGAAAGGATGGGACACCTAAATACAAACTAACCGAAAGGGCGGGATGCCTAAAAGCCAACAAACTGAAAAGCTGCGTCGCCTAAAAGCAAACTTGCCGGATGGCCGCTCTGTCGAAACGCCACCTACCCGAAAGGCGGAGTCACCTACAAGCCAAAGGATCGACTCCCACTCAACAGAAAAGTCCAATAATGGACTTGACATTGCCGGGGGGTGGGACCTGTCAGCGATTGGTCCAGACCCCCGCGTCCATCACAAACCTCCGCTCCACCCGACCCGCAGCCCGCGGAGGATGGCCTTGGGAGAGTGGGGGCTGCACACCTTCGGCCACTTTCAACTTGGTGCTTGTGTTCAGATTGCCCAGTCACCTATGGCTTGTGTGGGAAAATGAACCGCACGGTCCAGTCTCCTCTCTCCCCTTTTCTCTCCTCTCCCCCTCTTCTCTCTCCTTCCCCTTCTCTCTCTCCCCTCTTCTCTCCCTCCTTCTCTCTCCCCCTTCTCTCCCCCCCCCCTTCTCTCTCTCCCCGTCTCTCTCTCCTCTATCTCCACCCACAGGAGCGTCCCACAGTCACTGACAGGGATGCACCGCCATCGGACCCCAACCTCCACACCAGGGTGATTCCCACTCACAAAACACGCTCTCTGCCCTCGAAAGCCTCCAACCTTATTGTTCCCCAGCCCCGCACGGCCAGATTTTATCTTCTCCCCAAAATCCACAAACAAAACTGTCCTTGGCAGACCCATTATAACTGCTTGTTCATGTCCCACCAAATAAATTTCTATATACCTCGACTCCATCGTCTCCCACCTGGTCAAATCCCTCCCTACCTATGTCCAAGGCACCTCACATGCTCTTCGTCTCTTCAAGGACTTCCATTTTCCAGGCCCCCAATTCCCTCATCTTTACTATGCATGTCCAGTCACTCTGCACCTCCATCCCCCACAAGGAAGGTCTTAAAGCCCTCCGTTTCTTCCTCAACCTCAGAACCAGCCAATTTCCATCTACTAATATTCTCCTCTGCCCAGCAGAGCTGGTCCTTACCCTCAACAACTTCTCCTTCAATTCCTCCCACTTCCTCCAAATCCAAGGCATGGCTATGGGCAGTCGCATGGGCCCCAGTTATGCCTGCCTCTTTGTTCGGTACGTCGAACAAACACTGTTCCAGATGTACACTGGCCCTAGCCCCGAACACTACCTCCACTACATTGACAACTGCATCGGTGCTACCTCATGCACCCATGCAAAAGTCACTGACTTCATCAACTTCACAAGTAACTTCCATCCTGCACTCAAATTCACTTGGACCATTTCCGACATCTCCCTGTCATTTCTGGGTCTCACTGTCTCCATCACAGGAGACAGACTATTGACCGACATCTATTATAAACCCACTGAATCCCATAGCTATCTGGACTATACTTCTTCCCAACCTGATTCCTGTAGTCTCTATCCCCTACTCCCAATTCCTCCGTCTACGCCACATCGGTGCCCGGGATGAGTTTTTCCATACCAGCTCAATGGAAATGTCCTCATTCTTTAGAAAATGGGGGTTCCCCTCTTCCATTATAGATGAGGCCCTCACTAGGATCTCCTCGAATTCCTGCAGCTCCGCTCTCACTCTCCATCCCCCCATTGGTAACAAGGACAGAGTCCCGCTTGTCCTCACCTTCCACCCTATCAGCCGTCGCATACAGCATACAATCCACCAACATTTTCGCCACCTCCAATGGGATCCTGCCACTGGCCACATATTCCCTTCTCCAGCCCTTTCTGCTTTCCACAGAGACCGTTACCTCCGCAACTCCCTGGTCAACTCGTCCCTTCCCACCTAAACCACCCCCACCCCAGGTACTTTCCCATGCAAACGCAGGAGATACAACTCCTGTTCCTTTTAATTCCCCCCTCGACTCCGTCCAAGGACCCCAACAGTCTCAGGTTAGGCAGCGGTTCACTTGCACCTCCTCCAACCTCATCTACTGTATCCGCTAGTCCAGGTGTCAACTGCTATACATCAGCGAGACCAAGCGCAGGCTAGGCGATCGTTTCGTTGAACACCTCCGCTCAGTCCGCCTTAAACTACGTGATCTCCCGGTTGCTCAGCACTTTAACATCCCCTCCCATTCCAAATCTGACCTTTCAGCACAAATTGGAGGAACAGCACCTCATATTTCGCTTGGATAGCTTACACCCCAGCGGTATGAACATTAACTTCAAACAGCCCTTGCTTTCCCTCTCTCTCCATCCCCTCTCCCTTCCCAGTTCTTCCACCAGTCCTACTGTCTCAGACTACATTCTATTTCTGTCCCGCCCGCTCCCTTGACATCAGTCTGAAGAAGGGTCTTGACCCGGAACGTCACCCATTCCTTCTCTCCAGAGATGCTGCCTGTTCTGCCGAGTTACTCCAGCATTTTGTGTCTCCCTTTGATTTAAACCAGCGTCTGCAGTTCTTTCCTACACCTTTCTTGAGACCCTAAGTCTGAAAAAGGGTTGCAACCCGAAACATCACCCATCCTTTTTCTCCAGAAATGCTACCCGGACCACTGTATTACTCAGCACTTTGATATTAAGGTCTCTTTACCAGAGGCATTCATTATTGTCATTGATGCTTAACATAGTGTAAAAAAGCCCCAAAGTTTCCACTAAAATATGACAAGCCAAACATGAAATCCCCAAACGTCTATGCGGTTGATCACCAGTTATTGAAACTGTGCCCTGACATGCTTGGGTGCAGGAAAGACAGGTGAGTTTATGGTAAGATATTGTTGGATAATTTATTGAAATGTATTCAAAATTGAAGTAACTTAGAAATATTTGTACTGAGAGTTTATCAACATAAAAATCAGTAATGTTACTTCATGTGAACAAAGTAGAATTCTCCTAACGATAGTTAATTGCCATCTGCAACCTTCAGTATATCAAACCTCATTGAAAATGTTACTTCACTCATTAGGCCCGCCCAGCATCACACCCTGCAGCTACATGTTCAATTAAAGCAGAAAATGCTGGAAATGGTGAAAATGCTCAACAGATCAGGTAGCATCTATGGAGAGAGAATCAATTATAGCTTCAGCTCACAGATCTTTCATCGGAACTGGGAAAGGGAAGAAAAGTTTACTTGTTTATTACAGATAATACAAATACAGTTTACGTATTATGTGCCCTTGGATAGCCATAGAGAGTAACGTCTCAAAGTCCAAGCTTTTGGAGTGAATCACACAGATATGACCAGATGTCTCATTTGGTAACTCAAGAGCAGAGGTTAAGTATTGGGCAAAGCACATTCCTACATGCCATGGAAAAGACGTAGGAGGTAATTGGTGTTAAACCTTCTGATTAAGAGCAATGGCTTAATTGTTTTTTTTTTAATTTGGGATTCGATTTAAAATTCCATCATTAAAGTAATGTCCCTCAACGATCTGCTGGTTGTTATTGTGGTAACTCCAAGTTAAGTTACCAAGACACAGTTTTTAAAGGAGTTCGCTCTTAAACTCTGCAAAGCCAAATTAACATAAAACATAAAATGTAGAACAGTACAGCAAAAGAACAGACTCTTTGGCACACAATGTCTGTGCCAAACATGATGTCAAGTTCAACCAACCTCCTCTGCTTGCCTGTAGAACATATAACGTAGAATAGTACAGCACATAACAACCTCCTCTGCTTGCCTGTAGAACATATAACATAGAATAGTACAGCACATAATAGACTCTTAGGCCCATAATGTCTGTGCCGAACATGACGCCAACAGTATCACTTATCTACCTGCAAATAATGTATATCCCTCCATTCCCTGCATATCCATGTCCTATACCAAAAGTTTTTTAAATGTCACTAATGTATCTGCCTTCACCACCACCCCTGGCAGCATGTTCCAGGCACCCACCATCTTCTATGTACATTATTTGCCTGCACATCTCATTTAAACTTTGCCCCTCTTACCTTAAGGTTGTGCCCTGTAGGGTTTGACATAAAACGCAAAGTTAGGTGAGGAGATGAGTCCCAATGTTCAATATATATCTCACAATGTATCATTTAGATATCTCCAAATACTGTTCCAACTTTAACTTCAGTCATTGAAATGAGTTAATCAGTGCAATATTTTAATTTCATTCTCTTTCTTTATTCTATTACAATTAATCAGCAGTTCTATGATTGTTATATCATACAATCACAGAATGGTGATACAGATCTGGTAAACCAGTCTGTTCTCTTCCAGGGATTTAGATATTTAAGGAGGCTTCTCAAGGGTTCTCTTATCTTCAGATCATTTACTTCACCCATTAATTGTTCACAATTAGATTTAAATTGCAAGTGTCCTTCTACGTGGAAAATATGCAATAAGGAAGTAACCCTGGATGAAACAGTTTTAATTCCTTCAAATCTCACAAAGTACTGACAAATGCACCACTGGACAGTGGCTGACATGAGGCAGGAGACATTCACGTTTCCTATCCCCTCCCTCATATCGTTCCATCTGCCCATCATCCTTCCCTGATCTGGTTTCACCTATCTGCCCCTCTCCTGCTCGCTCCTCCTCCACCTGCCTAAAACTTTCCTCATTTCTTATGTTTCCACATTAACTATCAGCCTCTATCTCATTACTCCCTGTTCTATCTCCACCAACTGACTCCACCTGCTCATTAACTCACCTATCATCTGCCCTCGTCTATCTTATGTCTCCCCCTCTCTTCCATATACTGGCTATCTTCCCTCTACATTTACTGTTCCGTTGCAGGATCTTAACCCAAAATGTTACCTGGCCCTTTCCCTCCACAGATGCATTGAGTTCTTCCAGCAGTACATTTTTTTGCTCCAGATTCCAGCATCTGCAGTTGCTTGTGTCTCCAGTGTTAGACACCTGATCTTTTCTTCACCTGAGCAGATTTTGTCTCCATCAGGTTTAAGATTTCCATCTTGGTTATTGGTTATCTGTATTGGTTCATTATTGACATGTGCACACGATACACATTGAAAAATTTTGATTTGCGAACTATCTAGTCAAATCATACATATATGAATACAATCATATTGTATTCGTAATAAGGTGGACGAGTTGAACGTGCAGTATTCGTAATAAGGTGGACGAGTTGAACGTGCAGATAGATATTAATGATTATGATATAGTTGGGATCACGGAGACATGGCTCCAGGGTGACGTAGGCTGGGAGCTGAACATCCAGGGATATTCAATATTCAGGAGGGATAGAGAGAAAGGAAAAGGAGGTGGGGTAGCGTTGCTGGTTAGAGAGGAGATTAACGCAATGGAAAGGAAGGACATTAGCTTGGAGGATGTGGAATCGGTATGGGTAGAGCTACAAAACACTAAGGGGCAGAAAACGCTGGTGGGTGTTGTGTACAGGCCACCTAACAGTAGCAGAGAAGTTGGGGATGGTATCAAACAGGAAATTAGAAATGCGTGCGACAAAGGCAAAACAGTTATAATGGGTGACTTCAATCTACATATAGATTGGGTTAATCAAATTGGCAGGGGTGCTGAGGAAGAGGATTTTTTGGAATGTATGCGGGATAGTTATCTAAATCAACATGTAGAGGAACCAACGAGACAGCAGGCTATTTTAGACTGGGTTTTGAGTAATGAGGAAGGGGTAGTTAGCCGTCTTGTTGTACGTGCCCCCTTGGGCAAGAGTGACCATAATATGGTTGAGTTCTTCATTAGGATGGAGAGTGACATTGTTAATTCAGAAACAATGGTTCTGAACTTAAAGAAAGGTAACTTTGAGGGTATGAGACGTGAATTGGCCAAGATTGACTGGCAATTAATTCTAAAGGGGTTGACGGTGGATATACAATGGAAGACATTTAAAGACTGCATGGATGAACTACAAAAATTGTTCATCCCAGTTTGGCAAAAGAATAAATCGGGGGAAGGTAGTGCATCCGTGGATAACAAGGGAAATCAGGGATAGTATCAAAGCAAAGGATGATGCGTACAAAGTAGCCAGAAAAAGCAGCATACCAGAGGACTGGGAGAAATTCAGAGACCAGCAGAGGAGGACAAAGGGCTTAATTAGGAAAGGAAAAATAGATTATGAAAGAAAACTGGCAGGGAACATAAAAACTGACTGCAAAAGTTTTTATAGATATGTGAAGAGAAAGAGGTTAGTTAAAACAAATGTAGGTCCCTTGCAGTCAGAAACAGGTGAGTTGATCATGGGGAACAAGGATATGGCGGACCAATTGAATAACTACTTTGGTTCCGTCTTCACTAAGGAAGACATAAATAATCTGCCGGAAATAGCAGGGGACTGTGGGTCAAAGGAGGAATTGAGTGAAATCCAGGTCAGTCGGGAAGTGGTGTTGGGTAAATTGAATAGATTAAAGGCCGATAAATCCCCAGGGCCAGATAGGCTGCATCCCAGAGTACTTAAGGAAGTAGCTCAGGAAATAGTGGATGCATTAGTGATAATCTTTCAAAACTCTTTAGATTCTGGAGTAGTTCCTGAGGATTGGCGGGTAGCAAATGTAACCCCTCTTTTTAAGAAGGGAGGGAGAGAGAAAACGGGGAATTACAGACCAGTTAGTCTAACATCGGTAGTGGGGAAACTGCTAGAGTCAGTTATTAAAGATGGGATAGCAGCACATTTGGAAAGTGGTGAAATCATTGGACAAAGTCAGCATGGATTTACGAAAGGTAAATCATGTCTGACGAATCTTGTGGAATTTTTCGAGGATGTAACTAGTAGCGTGGATAAGGGAGAACCAGTGGATGTGGTATATCTGGACTTCCAGAAGGCTTTCGACAAGGTCCCACATAAGAGATTAGTATACAAACTTAAAGCATACGGTATTAGGGGTTCAGTATTGATGTGGATAGAGAACTGGCTGGCAAACAGGAAGCAAAGAGTAGGAGTAAACGGGTCCTTTTCACAATGGCAGGCAGTGACTAGTGGGGTACCGCAGGGCTCAGTGCTGGGACCCCAGCTATTTACAATATATATTAATGATCTGGATGAGGGAATTGAAGGCAATATCTCCAAGTTTGCGGATGACACTAAGCTGGGGGGCAGTGTTAGCTGTGAGGAGGATGCTAGGAGACTGCAAGGTGACTTGGATAGGCTGGGTGAGTGGGCAAATGTTTGGCAGATGCAGTATAATGTGGATAAATGTGAGGTTATCCACTTTGGTGGCAAAAACAGGAAAGCAGACTATTATTTAAATGGTGGCCGATTAGGAAAAGGGGAGATGCAGCGAGACCTGGGTGTCATGGTACACCAGTCATTGAAAGTAGGCATGCAGGTGCAGCAGGCAGTGAAAAAAGCGAATGGTATGTTAGCTTTCATAGCAAAAGGATTTGAGTACAGGAGCAGGGAGGTTCTACTTCAGTTGTACAGGGTCTTGGTGAGACCACACCTGGAGTATTGCGTACAGTTTTGGTCTCCAAATCTGAGGAAGGACATTATTGTCTTAGAGGGAGTGCAGAGAAGGTTCACCAGACTGATTCCTGGGATGTCAGGACTGTCTTATGAAGAAAGACTGGATAGACTCGGTTTATACTCTCTGGAATTTAGGAGATTGAGAGGGGATCTTATAGAAACTTACAAAATTCTTAAGGGGTTGGACAGGCTAGATGCAGGAAGATTGTTCCCGATGTTGGGGAAGTCCAGGACAAGGGGTCACAGCTTAAGGATAAGGGGGAATTCATTTAGGACCGAGATGAGGAAAACATTCTTTACATAGAAAGTGGTGAGTCTCTGGAATTCTCTGCCACAGAAGGTCGTTGAGGCCAGTTCATTGGCTATATTTAAGAGTGAGTTGGATGTGGCCCTTGTGGCTAAGGGGATCAGAGGGTATGGAGAGAAGGCAGGTACGGGATACTGAGTTGGATGATCAGCCATGATCATATTGAATGGCGGTGCAGGCTCGAAGGGCTGAATGGCCTACTCCTGCACTTAATTTCTATGTTTCTATGTTTCTATGTAATCAAACCATACACAAGTGGAACAAGTCATGCAAAGATAATAATACACAGAGTGCAGAATATAATGTTATAGTGTACAAAGTCATGAGTGGAATAGATTGGGTAGATGCACAGGTCTCTTGCCAGAGTAGGGGAATTGAGAACCAGAGGACATAGTTTTAAGATGAGGGGGGAAAGATTTAATAGGAACATGAGGGGTACCTTTTTCACGCAAATGGTGGTGGGTGTATGGAACAAGCTGCCAGAGCAGGTTTTTGATGCAGGTACTATAGCAAAATTTAAGAAACATTTAGGCAGGTACATAGATAGGATAGGTTTGGAGGGATATGAGCCAAAGGCAGGCAAGTGGGACGTGTAGATGGGACATGATGGTCGATGTAAGCAAGTTAGGCTGAAGGGTCTGTTTCCATGCTGTATGATTCTATGACTAGCTACAGAGAATGTGCAGATTTTTTAAAAGAAGTACAAGGGCTGCAACAAGGTAGGTTAGGGTGAAGCATAGTTGAGATAATTGTAAGTCGGCAGACATGTAATGGATGTTAGCAGGCAGCCTCTCCTCTGAGATGGAGATAGATCCAGAAAAGGAAGGAATAATCATAGATTGTCCATGTGAACGTGAGGGTAGGGTGGAAATCGGCATCAAAATTGTAAGGTTCTTCATGAGAGCACCATTAGAGTTGAGAGAGTGGGCCTGGATATGGCTGAACCCTTGTGAGTGCCCATAGCTACAGCTTTGATCTGGGGAAGTGAGTGTTGAAGAAGAAACAGCTCAATGTGAGAACAAGTCCAGCCAAGTGAATGAGTGTTTTGAAAGAGGGGAATTGGAATGGAAGAAATATGTGTAGGAAGCAACCACAGATGCTGGTTTACACTGAAAATAGACACAAAATACTGGAGTAACTCATCAGGTCAGGCACCATCTCTGGAGAAAAAGGAATATGTAACGTTTTGGGTCAAGACCCTTCTTCAGACTGAGGATCAGCAAGAGGCAAGAGGTATGAAAAGATGCAGAATAAATCAGAGCCAGCACCAATGGCCAAGGAGTCCACAATGGTCCAATATTGGCTGTGGACAAGGTGATAATAAGGGGATATGAACAGTGAAACCAGCAGGATGGCTAGAATGGGAGAGTGATGGAGAGAGAGGGTATGTAAAGATTACTCGAAATTAGATAAATCAATATTCGTACTGATGGCTTGTAAGCTGGCCAAATATGTTCAGTAGGGAAAAATAAGCAGAAACCATGAGGCCTCCTGTATGTGGATTTTCGGTAGGAGATAGAAGTGAGCTGTGTGTGGCTGGAAACAGCATAAGGCTGCAAACTGTGCAGGGAATGCCTTCTGATGAAACGAGGTCCATGACTTTCTGGAAGACCATGGCTTGATGTTCGATAATGGAGTCATGATCCAAAGCAAGGGTACAAGGAAGTGTCTAATAGCTGACGTCAGGCTTCAATGAGACAGGTTAGCCCGTGAGAGCAAAGTTTAAAAATCAAGACAGTCAATGTTATGTGAGTATGTAACAATGAATAGATCTTTTAGTTTAGTTTGGAGATATAGCGTGGAAACAGGTCCTTCGGACCACTAGGTCCATGCTGGCAATCAATCACTCGTTCATACTAGTTCTGTTATCCCACTTTCCCATCCACTCACTACATGCTCGAGGCAATTTGCAGTGGCCAATTAACCTACAAATCCGCATGGGTTTCAGCTGTGGTAGGAAACTGGAACATTTGGAGGGAACCCAAGACATGACAGCAGCCGAGGTCAGGATCGAAACCGTGTCTCTGGCACTGTGAGGCAGCAGCTCTACCAGCTGCATCACCGTGCAGCCTAGAGAAGACAATTGGCCAGTGGGAAATATTCAACTAGATTGGGAATGCCAAAGATGTGTAGAAGAGTGGGGTGAAGTTTCCCAGCCGAAGTTGTGGGTACAGAGACAGCGGTAGAAAAGGTCAACATCATTTTCTCTTTCTGTTTTATAGCAGATTTGCAACATCTGTACTTTTTTTTATTTTGTATGCATTGGCAGCTATTCACTGATCACGCAGTTATATTATTCAGTAAAAATAGTTAATACAAATAAGTATTGTAACTTAGCAACTGAAAGAACAATTAACAACTGCAGAAGTTACTGAATAAAAGAACCATGAGAAATGCCAAGGCGACTCAGTGAGTATTGTTACCATACTGACCATTAAATACTGTTGCTGGTAGATGATCAAGTAATAGTTACGATCAGCAACTCCATTCATGAGGTTACTGCAGTTTAAAAACTTTTAGATGGGTGATGAGCTTGGGTCAGAGCAACACCACCATGTGACTCATTAGTAGCTGTTTGCAGAGCTTACAGGAACTTGTTCACTCGGGAGTTTATAGCAGTAATTTTTCCTCCCACACTGAGATGATGAAATTAATCTACACACTAGACGGCACAATGACATAGTCAAATAAGCTGCTGCCTCACAGCTCCAGTTACCCAGGTTCAATCCTGACCTCGGGTGTTGTCAGTGCACAGTTCCCATATTATCACTGTGACAACATGGATTTCCTCCAGTGCTTTAGTTTCCTTGCACATCCTACAAGTATATGGGTTGGTAGGCCATTGTAAATAGCTCATAGTGTGTTGATAAATGGTAGAATCAGGAGGGAAACTTAAGAAACGTAGGGAGGAAGAAATGGGCAAGGATAGGATTTGTGCAAAAAAAATGGGTGGTTGATGATTGGCTGAAGGGCCTGATGCTAATGTTGCATCTCTGTCCAAAATTAAAGGGATTGCTGGCTGAGCCTATTGAATAGGGGAGAAATTGAATTTTACTTCGGAGTCACGTGAGTGACTACGTGAAGAAGGCCGTCCACACACATGCGCGTCATTACGTCTGAAGCGTTACGCACCAACTGACTGGCAGGCGCGCAGCTCCTGCCAGCGGTAAGTTTTAAACCTGGAAGGTAAGTTTTAACTTATTTCTTGGGATGTTTTTGTTTTGCAGGACAGAGTTTGCCTGCTGGATTCGGGGTGAAGTTGGACAGGCCGCGGGAAACCGGTTATGGACTACGGGGGAATCCCGGTCCGGACCGCGGAATCGCGGGTAGCCGGCGGCCATCGGGTTCGCTCCCAAGTCGCTGACAAGGAGGTCAGCGTCACCCAGGAGGGGAATGCGAGTGGGGGTTCGTCCCAGTATGGGCTCCCAGACCGCTATGGTCCCCCCAGAGAAAGGGGTTAGACTGGCAGTTAGCCGGTCTTAATACCCCAGTCTCTGTTAATGGAGTTAGCAGCTCCCATACCGCAATGGTTCCCCAGGGATAAGGGTTAGTCTAGCAGTTAGCTGGTCTTGCAACCCCAGTCATTCACAATGGGGTCTGCAGCTTCTACACCATTATGGTCCCAGAAATAGTGGTTAGACTGGCAGCAAGCCGGTCTAGCTACCCCAGTCTCGGGCAATAGGGTCAGCAACCCCCAGACCGCTTAGATCTTCCGAGATAAAGCAGTTAGACTGGCAGTACGCCGGTCTCGCTACCCCTGTTGCGGACTATGGGGTCAGCAGCCCCAGACCGCTTAGGTCTTCCTAGAGAAAGCGGTCAGACTGGCAGTAAGCTGGTCACGCTACTCCAGTCACGGACAATGGGGTCAGCAGCCCCAGACCACTTAGGTCTCCCAGAAAAAGTGGTTAGACTGGTCTCGCTACCCCAATCTCTGTCAATGGGGTCAGCAGCTCCCAGATCGCTTAGGGCTTCCCAGATAGGGGTTAGACTGGCAGTAAGCCAGTCTTGTTACTCCAGTTGCTGACAATGGGGTCAGCAGCTCCCAAATTAAGGTCTCCCCAATTAAGGGGAAAACTGGCAGTAAGCTGGTCTCGAGACCCAGTCACTAACTATGGGGTCAGCAACTTACAGACCGCTATGGTTCCCCCAGGAAAGGGGTTAAACCATGAGGAAGCCGGTCAGGCCTTGGGACTCGGTCGAGTCGGGCCAGGAGGTTCCCCCCCCCCCTTCTATGGGTAGCATCTGTGAACACCTAAAACCCACCTGGAGCACCTGATGGAGAGGTTGCTCCAGAGAGATATGCTCCAGAAGAGAGCTATCTGAGCCCAGGTATTATGAAAAACCCACTGGCAGCGGCACCTGTGTCAGGGCTGCACAATGTCTCCCTTTCTGAGGAGGGGAGCATCAGGGGTCAGTTTTCGCTCTGGCCCAGAGTCACATTCTGATATAGGTCCGAGGGGCCATGTCAGCGCAGGTATCCTCAGGGGCCTGCGGCAGCACCTGTCTACAAGTCTCCCTCTCGGTAGAGGGGAGTGCGAGGACATACTCGCAAGGGAAGAGGCAGAAAACCTGGAAGGGGCCAGATTCCCTCACGCTACAAGTGCCGGCAGTGAACAGAGCTATCAAATGAAACCATCGTATCAGAGATGATACCCCCATGTCTCAACGTCAGTAAGCAGTTCACTGAAGTTGATGGGCGCTTGAAAGCTGGGCCAAGCCGGTCTCAGGAATATGGAAATCAAGGGTGGGAATAGGCCCCACATCAGGGGCCTTTGGGTTTACCATGAGACCACCGGTAACCATGGAGGTAGGTGGGTCTGGTTCTTTCAAAACATGGGGTAAGTGGACCATTTACAAGTTGGTAATATTCACACTTGTGTTGTACAAATGAAAATGATAACATGTGATGGGTAATTATTACACAGTATACAAGGGTACCAAGCATAGCTTGGAATTGGGGCCAGAGTTGTCTTTCGCGGCAGGCTCAGGATTACGGCCAGCATTGTCTTCCGCGACAAGCTCAGTAATATGGCCAGAGTTGTCTTTCGAGGCAGGCTCAGAATTACGGCCGGAGCAGTTTTAAGGCAGGCCAGTAGTATGGCCAGAGTTGCATTCAAGGCAGGCACGCAATTATGGCAGGCGTGGCCTGTTCCTTGTGAAAGATGGAGGAAGTCGGTTCATATTTCATTTACTCCCATGTGCAACATAGCTTTTCAGTATATGGAATTTCTCTACTGTCTAACTACTAATTTCCTTAGGATATTTATGGCATGCATCGATCTCAAAGATGCATACTTTTAGGTCCCATTCACAGGAGATCACTGGAGACATTTGAAATTGATCTGGAGGATATTTCTTACACTGTGTTTTGCTTAAATCAACTGTTTTCAGCCATCCAGTCAAATTTAAGTTGATATACCAACTTGAAGTTATTGTTTATTGGATTTACCTTTAACTATTAATTACCTGTGATTCCGCCCTGGGGCAACAGATTGGAATCAATTGAAGCCTGTAACAACCTTGTTATCAAGCAGTCTTCTATTTATCAAGTGTAATTGGCTATAGCAGCTGTGTTCCAGCTGTGCAATTGGGCCTTGCATTATTGGAACTTTAACGTGCAAGTAGTAACCTCTCTAGTGCCATATAGGTCATTGTTAACAGAACTATGCTATTATCAGCTGAAGCTACCAAAGTCAATGGTGCTCAAACTAATTCAGCATTGCTCCAGTAGTTTTGGTCACATAATCTTCAGTTATATTACTTACAGATGCTAGAGCTCAAAGATGGAAAATCACGAATGCCATCTCTAGTAACGAAGGCGGATGGGATTTGCATGAATCACCAATTCTTCAGTTATTGGTATCAACTACCTAGACACTAGGTGCATGCTATGGGTTAAAGGGCTATTGTGCGAATATGCATAACCCGCATGCTCAGTTCCAAGTTGATACATCGTGGTGGTGGCATTTGTTAGAAACATGGATGCAATAAAGTCAAAGTATCCTGTCATAATTTACCCAACCTTTTTTGGCGCTGGTGTATCATCAAGCAAAATCAATGACAACACAGTATGGATGTTGGATCACAAAGCATTTTAGGATCTATGGCTCGATGGCATTCAACACCCAATTTTCAGAGTCTGAGCTAACTGACCATGCATGCGGCCGCGACTCTGCAGTGCGCGGTCGGATGGGAACTGATTGCAAAATACATGTTTCACAAAACATGGGGGGGAATCGTCCCCCACCTCTGAAAACATGGAGGAGACCTGTCCCCCCCCCCCCCCGGATTTCTGCCCCTGCACCATTCCACACTATCCAGATCAGGGAATCCAGCTCTTCCAACTTTATACATTCCAAATCATAGCCATGTGATAGACACAAAAAGCTGGAGTAACTCAGTGGGATAGGCAGCATCTCTGGAGAGAAGGAATGGGTGACGTTTTGGGTCGAGACCATTCTTCATCATACACTAGCAACCTTACTGCTGCCAACTCCTTATAATCCAGTCTGAAGAAGGGTCTCAACCCGAAACGTCATCCATTCCTTGTTTCCAGAGATGCTGCCTGTCCCCCTGAGTTACTCCAGCTTTTTGTGTCTATCTTCGGTTTAAACCAGCATCTGCAGTTCCTTCCTACTCATAGCTATGTGAGGCAGGCTTCCTTGCTGAGAGGTTTTCAACGTCAACCAGTCCACCCATAGGTGGGACTTCCACTTAAAAAAAGCTCTGCTCTTTACTTTTCCAGGATATTCAGGAAGTCTCAAATAAAATGCCTGCATGGTGATCCAGCAGAGAAAGAGGCTGTCTAGCTCATCATTCATTTGCCAGCTCTTCGAAGAAACTATCCAATTAGTTCCCCTCCCCGGAGTCCTGAAAGTATTTTCAAATATTTATCCAAAATCCTCTTGAAAGTTAATGTTGAATTTGCTTTCAGGAAGCACATTCCAGATCATAACAAGTCGCTTTAACTTACATCCTACACTAGCAACCTTACTGCTGCCAACTCTGTATAATTATAAAAACATGGGTGAAAAAAAGTTATCTTCATAACATATTGGAAAATCAGATAACACTTTATTAATTGAACTGAAGGAGGCCATTTGTCCCATCCATACATGCTGGCTGAAATGTAGCTATTTAAGCTAAATCCATTTTCCAGTTCCATTCCCATTTCTGCATTTTGAGAGCTCTTCTTGACACTTTTTGATGTGCCAATGAAAATTTGGGGTTAGCATTGTTTAGTTTAGAGATACAGCACGGAAACAGGCCCTTCGGCCCACCAAGTACTCACCGCTCAACAATCCCCCTACACTAGTACGATCCCACACACTAGGGACAATTTTACAACTTACCAAAGAGAATCAACCTACAAATCTGTACATCTTTGGAGAATGAGAGGAAATTGAAGCACCCAGAGAAAACCCACCCGGTCACACGGAGAATGTACATACTCCGTACAGAGACCACCTATAGTCAGGAGTGAACCCAGATCTCTGGTGCTGTAAGGCAGCAAATCTACTGTTGTGGCACTGTGCTTCCTCAACAATCTAAACACTTTAGTATCTGTGTAACCCACACTTTGTGAATTTCCTTATTTACAAAGATTAAAGATTCATTTATAAAAATGAGTAGAAAAGAATTAGTTAAAAATGCAACAGAATATCTTGGATAGCAATGCTTGTGACAATAGAGAAGATGCAAAAAATTAATTCCAGGAATTCACTTGTACAACCATGTTTCAATACTTTTCAATTGAACATTGACTTCAAGTGTGAAATGAGATAACACCCATTTTATATTGCATCAGTCCAGGAATTTGACCCCGTACTTTCCACAGTTATTATGCCTGGCACAATTTCCATGTAAGACAGGATGATGTCATTCCCTATGCAATTTTCCCTTAGGAATATCATTGATTAGTATGCATGACAGAGGTTATGGGGAGAAGGCAAGAGAATGGAGTTGGGAGGGAGAGATAGATCAGCCATGATTGAATGGCGGAGTAGACTTGATGGGGTGAATGGCCTAATTCTATTCCTATTCCTTATGATCTTATAATCATGGGGAAATCTAGACCAAGTTGTCCAAGGAATGAATGCTGTTGGTTACGTTTTACCAATGAGAAGTTGGATCAGAACCCCTTGTAAGGTAACCATTTAACCATATAAACCCCTTGTAAGGTAAGGACTACTGTTATCCTTGATCTTTCATGCCTCTAATACCTATTGCACTGAACTCCCATATGTACCACTCCCTCACTCTTGATCATCTGAGGTTGAGTTTCATTTCTCTCAGACCCATTGATTCCATGACAACATGACCTTTGACATTGTCTGTTGGTTTGTGTCTTATGACCAAAACACAGCCATGTGATCCAAAGGGTAAGCCTGAGTAACTGGTGTGTAATGCCTGCTTGAAATCAATATTATTATTCATTCCAGAGTGCACATTAAGAAAGAAGAACTCACTAGTTTATTTCTGAGCGTTTGATGCAGTTAAAATTGAGTTATTTTGGACTACATTATAACCTCATTAAAACATGTCAAATGTCTCCCAACGTCTCTCTCCAGGTGCCAGTTCACCGTGAATGACAAATAGTAAGCTACAAAAATGTCATCCACACTCTAAAAGGAAGAGAATTGGTTTATAATCAGAAGTATTACGGTATTTTTATATTTTATATTTTTCAATATCTGGAATGAAGCCATCCTATTAATCATCAGCAAAATGCTTTCTTTATTACAGTTCAGATCTGTAAGTATTTGAAACCTTCAGGAGCCCCTGATGCTGTTTTTATTCATTAATTGAGTTTATATTCTTGACTCAAGCCTAATGTTCAGAGTGGAACCCTGTCTGGGTTCTGGGCTGTCTCCCACCACTCCCCACCTGCACAGGAGTGTGCAGGGCAGGAAGAGGTCTAGTCAATCCTGGTTATTATAGCAGAAGTTGCAGAGTAAGCAAAGCCTGTGGGTGCAGTCGGGATTTTCAGCACTGTTGGGTTAAGCAGTTAAATCCAGGAATTGGGCATGTCACAGCTAAAGTGTGGATCATATCCATATGGAGAAATTCCACGTTACAGATTTCAAAGCTGGTGCTCCTTAAAATGAACAAGGTCCGACCTCGGTGAAGTTGCTTTACATTTGCTATGCAAGTTAACTTTGCAGGTGATGATACCTGCACTTTCTTACACCCATTGGCGTCTGTGTTTTCATGCAATTTTTGTGGTATTTCTATGGTTGAATTTCCAGCTTATTTATTAGGCTGTGGTGCTAGAAGACAATTAGCTTCAGCGACGGTTCCAGGGGATCTTGAAGGTGGTGAAAGCCAGTTTGTATCAAGTTGCTCTGTTAAAACATGTCTCTTCCTCTTCCTTCTAGCACCTTGGTCAACTTCATTAAATCTATGGCTGCTTGGCAGTGGAATCGATTTCTCCCATTCTGCTCAATCTAAACCTAATCTAATATTATTTTCGATTAAGTGTAAAATGAAAGTCGGAGAATTTCCAGAAGTGGTTCCGAAATGTAATCATTGTTGTAACGTCGTGATCAGAGCAGCTGATTTCACTTAATATTAAGTCAGCTGAAAGCCCAGTGTTGAGCAGAGTATGTGTGCGCAGTATATGTATCATATCAGGATTGTGGTCTTTCAACTAACATGGCCTTGGTTTAACACATTCAATCAAGCCCTATTGAATGTTTGATTATACGAGCTTCGGGAAGTCGATGATCTTTGCTTTTCACATGTCCACACCTAAGTCCTATGGTGCTTGAATCAGAGTACGAATGAAAATCGCCCTGGCAAAACTGCATGCCCTCAAGGTGGCACAGTGACATAGGAGCAGGTGCTGCCTTACAGCTGCAGAGACCCGGGTTTGATCCTGACTACGGAAAGTGTCTGTATGGAATTTGTACATTCTCCCTGTGTCCACATGGGTTTTCTCCAGGTGCTCCGGTTTCATCCCACATTCCAAAGACGTACAGGTTTGTAGGTGAATCGGCTTCTATTAATTGTAAAGTGTCTCGAGCGTGCAGTATAGTGTCAGTGTATGGGGTGATCGCTGGTCGGTGCGGACTTGGTGAACGGAAGGGTCTGTTTCCACACTGTACAGCACATTCAGAAAGTGTTCAGACCCCTTCACTTTTTCCACATTTTGTGACATTACAGCCTTATTTTAAATGGATTAAAACATTTTTTATCATCAATCTACATACAATAACCCAGTATGAAGAAGCGAAAACAGGCGTTCAGAAATGTTTGCAATGTAATTAAAAAGAAATAACTGCAATATCACATTTACATAAGTATTCAGACCCTTTGTTATGACACTCCAAATTGAGCTTAGGTTCATCCTTTTTACATTGATTATCCTTGAGATGTTTCTACAACTTGATTGGAGTCCACCAGTGTTAAATTAAATTGATTGGACAGGCACACGCCTGTTTATATAAGGTCCCACAGTAGACAGTGCATCTCAGAGCAAAAACCAAGCGATGAAGACGAAGGAATTGTTCGTAGACCCCCGAGACAGGATTGTGTCGAGACACAGATCTGGGGAAGGGTACAAAACAATTTCTGCAGCATTACAGGTCCCAAAGAGCACAGTGGACTCCGTCATTCTTAAATGGAAGAAATTTGGAACTACCAGAACTCTTTATAGAGCTGGATGCCCGGCCAAACTGAGCAATCGGGGGAGACGGGCCTTGGTCAGGGAGGTGACCAAGAACCCGATGGTCACTCTGACAGAGATCCAGTGTTCCTCTGGGTACAGTGGCCAGATGGAAAGCACTCCAAAGTAAAAGGCACATGACAGCCCACTTGGAGTTTGCCAAAGGCTCGAGAAACAAGATTCTCTGGTCTGATGAAACCAAGATTGAACTGTTTGGCCTGAATGCCAAGCGTTCAGAATGCCAAGTCTGGAGAAAACCAGGCACTGCTCATCACCTGGCCAATACCATACCTACAGTGAAGCATGGTAGTGGCTGCATCATGCTGCGGAGATGTTTTTTAGTGACAGGAACTGGGAGACTAATCAGGATCGAGGGAAAGATGAACGGAGCGAAGTACAGAGAGATCCTTGATGAAAACCTGCTCCAGAGCGTTCAGGACCTCAGACTTGGGTGGAGGTTAACCTTAAGTACACAGCCAAGGCAACCCAGGAGTGGCTTTGTGACAAGTCTGTGAATGTCCTTGAGTGGCCCAGCCAGAGCCCAGACTTGAACTCGATCGAACATCTCTGGAGGGACCTAAAAATAGCTGTGCATCGACGCTCCCCATCCAACCTGACAGAGGTTGAGATGGTCTGCAGAGAATAATGGGAGAAATTACCCAAATGCAGGTGTGCCAAGCTTGTAGCGTCATACCCAAGAAGACTTGAGGCTGTAATCGTTGCCAAAGGTGCCTCAACAAAGTACTGAATAAAGGGTCTGAATACTTATGTATATGTGATATTTCAGTTATTTCTTTTTAATTACTTAGCAAACATTTCTGAACACCTGTTTTCGCTTTTTTTTAATGGGGTAGTGTGGGTAGATTGATGATTTAAAAAAAAGAAACTAATCCATTTTAGAATAAGGCTGTAACATAAACAAAATGTGGAAAAAGTGAAGGGGTCTGGATACTTTCTGAATGCACTGTATCTCTAACATAAAGTGTCAAGTCATTGCTAGCTATCAGCATCTACCCCTCAACCTGCCCTCCCATCTGCCTCTTTAGGTGACTGCAGGAGACTTTTTAGGTGACTGCAGGAGACTAAGCAGTCTAATGTTTCAAAATGTTGAAAAATTAGCGGCGACTAGAATTAAGCCGCCATGTAGAGTATGGAGAATTCTCGAGCCATAGGTGGGTCGCCAGGAGGTCCTAATGAGTTGCCAGGAGGTCGAAGGTTCTCGGAAGTTCTCGTAGGCTGTAGCCGGTGCTGACCGGTGAAATTCATTGGCTCATTGGGAAAAAAAAGATAAGCAGTAGTTTTCAGAACCAAGGATAACCGACATTAATGATAAATGTCCACCGAGCTTCACAGCCGTGTTTCTCCAGCTTCTTAAAAGTTGTCTCCACGTCTTCTCCCCCCTACTCCCCCCTCTCTGCCCCCCCCCCCCTCATATTTTAAAGGACTTACCGTACACTGTGCTTTAACTGTCTTCCTGTTCACCGCGATGTGTGTCTGTATCACCTTGGCTTTGCACCGTGTGAATATTTTAGACAGCACTCCCTCCGCTTGCCCTGTCCTTCACCTACATAACGGGCTGGTGAAGGAAGTGATGTGTTTGTGAGTGTGTGTGTGTATTCCACTCTGACTGTTGCCGTTCCATTTTTCTGGTTTTTCAGGCGACTGCCAGCAACTTGACAGTCGCTGGTAGTCCGCTAAAAAATCGCCTAAGTGGGATAGGCCCAGCAAACTCTCGCTTAAAGGTCGTGAAGGAAAACTGCACATCTTCATGGAGAGCAGGTGCGGTGTACATTGATTGGCCTTTAACAAAGGAGTAAATGGGCCAAGGAAGGTAGAAAATAAAAATGCCAGAAACACTTAGCAAGTCAGGCGAGATCAGTGGAAGGAGAAACTGAGTTAGCATTTCAGGCCAACATATCTATTTGTAACAAACTTGAAATACAAACTCTTTTTTCCCTCTCCACAGATGCTGCTTGACACACTATGCCAGGCTTGGTTTATAACATTTATGTTTACAAATGTTTATAACATTTTCCATTTTTTATATTGATTTCTAATCTCTGCAATGTTATGGATTTTCAATCAAATGAGAGAAGTTACGCCCCAGTTTATGAAGTTAAATCCTTTTTTGAGAGACTGATCTTTTCCTCTCATGATCTACACTTCTATAAGATCACCCCTCATTCTGCGCTCCAAGGATTAGAGTCCTAGCATGACACTGGCATAAAGTGAAGGGCCAGATATTCTTGTGTCAGTCTTTCAGTCCAGTACAATAAGGGCCCCTTCACGCTAACTCCCCAGGGGCCCAGTGCACAATCCGATGATGCAGCAGGAGTACAGATCCTAACATGAGCATTCAGGCTAGCCAGTGAATCAGAGGTAAAAATCAGCGTGATATGTGCCAAAAAGTATCATACACAAAGGAGTATTTCTTCAATATTTTAAGAATCTGTGGTAAGGCAAAAGTTGGGATTAAAGCATCTTTTGTTATTGAGTCTCGAGGACTAGTGAGGACTTTAAAAATGATTCCAAGTAAATTATGCTGTCAAAATACACAGAAAAACACCAGTCATAATTCAATGTGTTTTGAAATCAGAAAGACTTTGCCTTGTTACTGCTGGCAATCTGATTAAAAACAAGGCTGTTAATAAAAATAATGTCCTTGTCTATGTTACTTAAGATACATTACACCCTCGATACAACGGGCCGTAAAAGGGGGTCAGAAGGGAAAGGTGTCCGTTATTTCCGATAAATGGTGTCCGTTATTGCCGTTATTGGGTAAATATTAGCGAGTTTAAACCAATGCCTAGTGGGAAGAAACATGGGGTGGGAGGGGGATTAAACCAGTGGGAAATCACAGGCCGGCGTGCCACAGAGCTTCTGGTCCCACACGTGGTGCGACAGGAATGGGCCCGGCACTCACTCCACCTTCATGCCACTCGCTCTCTACACTCCCACAACTTAAAGCATGCCTCGTGGCGCCAGTTCCTTGGCTAACCGGCGGAAGAGGAGGGCCGATGCAATGGGAGCCTCGGTTCGCTGTAACCAAAATCTGTTATATAGAGGCCCGTTATTGTTGATTGTAAATGTTTAAACTGAGATTTATGCGATTTTTGGAAGGAAGGAAGTCCAAGTTGCATCCTTATGTCCAAATGTCTTTTAAATATTGTTATATTACCTGCCTCAACTGACACTGTGTGTGTCAGTTATATATATGTGTCAGTTATATATATTGTTGATCATTGAGTTTGGCCAACAATTGAATCATCTGTTAAACATCACCACTCCATCAAACCTCATGATGGGAATCGATATGATAAATGCACAGAGACTTTTGCCCAAAGTCGGGGAATCAAGAACCAGAGATTATATCATTAAGGTGGGGTGGGAAAGATTTAATAGGAACCTGAAGGAATCCGAATATTATTATATATAATAAATAATATATTTATTATATGTATCAGCTCCATATCTGATATACATATAGATATTCAACCTACTGTCTCTGCCTTCTGTACCCTGCTCCAATAAGCAAAATATATATATTTTAAAATATGACAAAATTATTTGGAGGCAGAGCTGAAGCTAGTTAGCACACAGTGCTTGTGTGGAAGTTTTTGGTTGTGTGCAAAATGTTGGCTTGAGTGATTTTTCATATATTTAATTCCATGTCAAAACATTAAGACTGGAGCATATTTGACTCAGCAGAAAATAGTTGGGAATCCTTGGAGAGTAAATGTCAAACACATGATTCGCAATAAATTACTGAGACCCAGCACTCTGTTTTATGTTATTTAGTTTTCAAGGTTTGAACTTCACTGGCAAGGGCAGCGTTTATTGTTCATTTCTAACTGCTCTTGAGAAAGTGACGGTGAGTCGCCTTCTTGAACCACTGTCGCCCTTCAGGCGAAGAAAGTCCCGCAGCACCATTGGGTTTAAAGTTTAATCCCACAATGATGGAAGATTGGCCAAATATTTCCAAATTAGGACAATGCACGACTCAATGTATATTGTGATCGAAAGCCTCCTTGTTTAATGTTTTCAGCTTTCTTCATTCTCCTCTGCTCTCTCCTACCCTTCCCTCACTTGCTCCATTGCATTCACCTCACAGACCTTATACTTCCACAACATCTCTTACAGTTTACTTTCTCAGGTTTCTCTTCTGACACTCGTGCCCTTTTTTCCATTGTCTGTGTTATGTTTTCTCTGATCTTTCTTTCTGTCTACTGTCCCCAACCTACCTCCCCCACTCCCTCCCTCCCTCCCTCCCTCCCTCCCTCTCTCTCTCTCTCTCTCTCCTCTCTCTCTCTCTCTCTCTCTCTCTCTCTCTCTTCCTTCAACTTTCTTCCCTCTTCTCATGGCATATTTCACTCCATGATCACAGATGAGTCCTTTTCCCTTCTGCCTTATCATTACTGTGCTCTTTCCAATAGGATTTAATTTGGCTTTGACAAATACTTAACATAGCCACCACTATGTGGCAGGCAGAAGCGTATAATTAATCATGAACCATTACTCTTTAGTCAAATGCTGCTGTCCACCCTCCAAGTTATCACACCAAATGATAAATATAATACAATAGTTGCTTTAAGTGACATGAGGGAATTGATGCCTTCAAGTTGAAGAAGTAACTGGTGCAAATGGCAAACTCAAGCCCTGGTGTGGAGACTGCTATCATCCCAGTGCCAAAGGAAAACAAGATCTCATACCTTAACAACTACCATCCAGAGGCTTTGACATCCACCATCATGAAGTGCTTTGAGAGGCTGGTTATGGAACACATTAAATCCAGCCTACCAAGCAGCCTTGATCCACTGCAGTTCACCTACCGCCACAACAGGTCTACGGCTGATGCTATCACCCTGGCCCTACACTTATCACTGACACACCTGGGTAAGTAGGACACCTACATCAGACCTATTTATCGATTTTAGATGTACTTCCAATACCATTATTCTAACCAGACACATCTCCAAACTCGTGGAACTGGGAGTCAGCACCCCTATGCAACTGGATCCTCGACCTCCTGAACCATAGACCACAATCAGTGAGGATAGCAGACAAATCATCCTCTACAATATTCCTCAACACTCAATGTCAACCAGACAAAACAGATAATGATTGACCAGGATGCAAAGCGGTACACACACCCAGTATACACTGATCACGCCAAAGTACAGATAGTCGAATGCTTCAAGTTCCTCAGAATAAATATCACCAGAAATCTGTCCTGGACCAGAGAGTATTTTATCGGGATGCATTGCAGCCTGGTTTGGGATTAGCTCTATCCAAGGCTTCACAAAAAGGCTCCAAGGCTTCAGGGCGTTATGGACATAGCCCAGACCACCACACTAACCAACCTCCCACCCATTAATTCCATCTACATTTCACACTGCCCCGGCAAGGCTACCAACATAATCATACACCTGGTCACTCCCTCCTCTCTCTCCCATCAGGTACAGAAGTTTGAAAGTGAAAGTGAACCTCCATTTTCTTCCCAGCTGTTATCAGGCAAATGAACAGTCCTCTCATCAGCTAGAGTGTGGTCCTGGCCTCCCATCTACCTCATTGGAGAACTTTGAACTATCAGACTTTATCGGACTGTACCTTGCACTAAATGTTATTCCCTTTATCCTATATTCGTGCACTGTGGACAGATTTATTGTAATAATGTATAATCTTTTCTTTGACTGGATAGCATACAAACACAAGTTTTTCCCTATAGCTCAGTACACGTGACAATGAAAAACCAAGCTAAACTGAACTAAAGATGAGAAATAGTCCATTGAGGATTAAACATTTTAATTCCTAGGCCACCTGAACTCTATAAGATATTTGGATAATTACGTGGATTGGAGAGGTTTAGAGGGATATGGGCAAGTAGGACTGTCTTAGATGAGTATCTTGGTGCAGGGCCAAGTTGGGCCAAAGCGACTGTTTCCATGTTGTGTGACGTTATGCCTTTATGAAGCGGAACCTAAGCCAGTGAGAATAAATTCACCTAAATGAAGAAGGCTAATGGTCTTTGACATGTGGTTAGTGTTGGAAGTGTGATCTGCAAGGTTAGATTTAGCATCGGTTTTACATTCCCCATCAGATGATGGAAGTCCTGGTCCTTTGTGGACCCGACTGAAATTCTACTTGAGAACTAGGACATCTTGTGGCCTCCTCCGGCCATTAGTTGCTAGACTCCATTGATGGGTTCATGGATGGCTGAAGATTTGAGTCACGTTATGGTATAGCTGACAACATTGTCAAGACCTCAGTATTTTAAATAGGCGTCCAGTGGTGGCATGGTGGTGCAGCAGTTAACAACGTTACCTCACAGCTCCAGCTACCCGGGTTTGATCCTGACCTCAGGTGGTTCTGGGAGACCCTGCATACTCTTTCTGTGACCATGTGTTGATTTCCTTCCATATCCCATAGGCATGGTAGTTAGTTAGCAAGTGTAAATGACCCTTTAGTAAGGTCAGAATCATACAGGGGTTGTTGGCCGTGTTTGGAAAAATAATCACAGGACAGGAAGGACAGGGAGGGCAGGATGCCGGCATGACCCAATTGACTGAGTGGCTTCATTCTGTGCCACAGTTGGTTGCATCCTGGTTAAGATACTGTGTAAGGAGTACTGCTGGGCTTACAAGAGCCAGCTGCACCTTCATGCCCATGTTAAAAACAGGGTGTCAATGGCCACACAGCATATAACCTTTGCAAACGATCCATGAGGAAGGATGTTGAGAAAAATAACTTGATAGCCTTTGCATCCCTGACGCAGAAATGGTCTCAAATCCTGCACGAGTCTATGTGACTGCACCCATTCACAACAACACTTTTCACACGATGCACCTGGAAGGTATTTATTCTGTACCAGGTCCTTTGCATCAAGGATCCTTTACCAACAATCAGCTCCACAGTATGGTCACAAAATATAAAGTATATTGAAAATGAAACCATGTGTAAACTAAATATGGGGCAGATGTGGAGTTTATGAGGAAATCTATATTTATGTATTACCAGTTTCATATTACATTTCTGTTGCTTAGCAACAGCCAACCCCAGATTCTTTTATGTTTTTCTCTCTATCATGTTTACACAATAATTATATTTGCAATGTCAGAGTGGTCGGCATTGGGCAGCTGTCAACAGCAACATTACGAAAGCAAACATTTCAACAATTTATAGCACATACATCCTGTGTCTAAGCTTTTTAAAGAAAAACACTCAATATTTAGCCAGTACTCTTTTAACACTGGCTAAAAGTTAAAATTTAAATGTTAGCATTTGCACATTAAATGCACGCAATCTCGCACACAGATGCACACTTACACAAATGTGTACACACACATACACACTCACATACACATACAAACAGACACACCCACATTCACCTACACATAGACAAACTCACACAGACACATACACACTCTCATAGACATGGAGATGTGCCCACACATGTACACCAAGATACACACAGTCATGTATACACAGTTAAATGGAAACACAGTCACACAGACATATAGGACAGCACACAGACACAAATAAAGCGCACATAAGCATAAATTTATTTGCACGCACAATGACACCCAGTCATTATATTCATATATAACGATATTCATATCTAGATGCACATGGCATAAACACAAAAACACAACACACGCATATTAATATTCACATATGCTCTTACTTTGCCACAACATATTATGTAACCTAAGAAGCTGTTTGTTGAGCAGCTGAGACCATGGTTAGGGAATAGCTTACAATTGATTTTTAAATGAGAATGTGTGATTGTTGCTTTAATGTAGCTAAAATACTTGCTCTGTGCTTCCATGTTTGGATGAGACATGAAACTAAGTCCCTGCCTGCCTCCTCAGGTGTTAGCAAAAGATCCCAGACCACAATTTTGATGCTAGTTTTCCTGGGGGCTAATAATTATCCTGCAATCAATAGGTCTGGAACAGATTATCTGGTCATTAACACACTGCAATTTGTAGAAGCCTACTGTGTATAAATTGGCTGCCATCTTTCCTACATTACAACACTGACCGCAGTTCAAAAGTAATTAATGTCTTCAAAGCACTCTGGACATGATGAGGTTGTTATAGGTACCACTGAAATACATAACATTTTATTAAAAATCTAATTACGACATTTGGCTGGAAACCCGTGTACGTTACGATTGGCCAAGCATTGGATGGCTGGATGATGAGCAAAGCTACTTTGGTTCAACTGATTTCCAGGGGAGCCTGGTGAAGCTTAGAACAGGCATCACCCATGACACATGGAGGTAACTTTGACATTTGCCAACAATTTAATACATGCTAATTTAGTTAGCAATGTAAAAAAACAAAGCCATGTGAAAATGTCTTCATGCAAGTTTTATATTATTACCTAAAGTAAAAAAAGTATTCCTGCATATCCATACTGGAATAACTGTTGAGAAGACTTTGGTACTAAGGCAGTGAAGCTCAGTACTGTAGCTGGAACCACTTTATGGAGGAACCACTTTGCCAGCTTGTTGTTGTTTGATCCATTATCAGGTACAAATTTAATGCTATGGCCACTCTTTTATTCTTTCACTGGCATTATGATTTTTAGAAAATATTATTCTGAATTCAGAGAGTTCTTCTTTTTAGAGCTGCTTAACTATGAATTTCTAGTACCTCCCAAAAAGATGCTCACACACATGCTGCTCTCCAAACTATTTGTTCAAAATGATAAAAACATCTCAAGAAACATAGAAATTAGGTGCAGGAGTAGGCCATTCAGCCCTTCGAGCCTGCACCGCCATTCAATATGATCATGGCTGATCATCCAACTCAGTATCCCGTACCTGCCTTCTCTCCATACCCTCTGATCCCCTTAGCCACAAGGGCCACATCCAACTCACTCTTAAATATAGCCAATGAACTGGCCTCAACTACCCTCTGTGGCAGAGAGTTCCAGAGACTCACCACTCTCTGTGTGAAGAAAGTCTTTCTCATCTCATAAAAATGTGTCTTCTCAAAAAACCTACTGAAGAGATTATTACCAAGCAAGTAATTGGTATCAGAAGACCTGATATAACCCTCTGTTACTCCGCTAGAAACTGGATAGTTTAATTTACCACAATTTGACATTTTAACTCATTAATTTGAGAAAGAAACCAAGGGCAGAAAATCCTTCAAGTAGGCAGGACGGGCTTTAAAGATGTCAGTTTTAACCTGACGTGTGCATGGCAGCTTATCCTCTCGACATCCTGGATCAATGTGGTAGTCAGAGAAAGGAAGGTGAAATTAGTTTGGAAAGGCAAATCAATTGTGTCCATTGATTATAGTTCTCTTGCTGACTGCTCCAGGGTAGCTCAAGAACACAACAAACGTTCTGTGGAATTCTCTGCCACAGAAGGTAGAGGAGGCCAATTCACTGCATGTATTCAAGAGAGAGTTAAATATAGCTAGATTAGATATAGATTAGATTTATTACTTGTCATTCAAACCTCGGAGAGGCTGAAACGAAACTCCGTTTCTACAAGCCATACAAACAGTACAATTCATTTAAAAAAACACAAGCAATTCAATTCACACAAACATCCATCACAGTGAATCTCCTCCTCACTGTGATCGAAGGCAAAGTTCTTCTCTCTCCCCTGCACCATTTCGCTCCCGATGTCGAAGCCCCAGGCGGGCGATGTTAAGTCCCACGGCCATTGAGGCCGCGCTTGGCGATGTACGGCCCCGCTCTAGGCCCAAAAGTCACAAAGTTGGAGCCCCCGGCGGGCGCAGGAATGTCCCGCGTCCATTAAAGCCGCGCCGGGTGATGTACGGCCCCGCTCCGGGTCGTTCCAACCCCACGACGGGCTGGAGAAGTTGTGTTGCGGGAGCTCAGGAAAGTGGTCTCCCACCCGGACCCGTGAGCTCCCAATATCCTGACAGTCCACCAGCAGTAATCTTCAGCTGGAGCTGGAGCTGGAGCTGGAGCTCCGGAGTCGGGCCGCAGCAGCGAGCCACCACCGCTCCACACGCTCTGAGGCCGGCCAGCCCCACGATGGTTAGTCCATAGCTCCGCAGGCTCCGTGACTGGAGCCCCCAGGTCATCCCAGTCAGAGGCCGCTCCACGGTGCTAGGCCCCAACGACAACGGAGACCCGACAGGGAGAAAGTCGGGTCTCCCGTGCAGAGAAGAGATTTTAAAAGTTTCCCCCTCCCCCCCCCCCCCCCCCCCCCCCCCCCCCCCCCCACATATACACAGTTAGAAACAGTACCAAAAAAACACGAACAACTACATTTAACTAGACAAAAAAAAAAAAAGACAGACAGGCTGCAACGTGAGTCGTGCCGCCGCACCTGAGCTCTTAGGGCTAATGGAATTAAGGGATATGGGGAGAAAACAGGAATGGGGTACTGATTATGGATGATCAGCCATGATAATATTGAATGGCGGTGGTGGCTCGAAGGGCCAAATAGCTTACTCCTGCACCTATTTTCTATGTTCCTTCCCCAATAGGCCATGCCGGTGTCTCACCTTACATTCCCCACTTAGTTGACATCTATCATCTATCTTCCTCCACTTTCCAATGCCTAAGCCTCCTGACCAAGCTAAGGGGAGAGCTGTGCCAATGTTTTTTAAAACACCCAGACCTCACTCTGTAGAGAATTAGACATTCCCCCTCTCCACCTTCCTTCCTAAAACTCTCCCCAGTGGATTAAAATTTAGTCTTTGGATTTTGGATCACAAAATTACAGAAAAAAAACTGTCCAAAAAAAATTGGAGGCCAAGCCTAATGAATTTTTAAGGAGGGTTAACTGAGGGCCTCTTAATATGGATGTGCCCAATATACAACCCTGCAATCACTGCATTTCTCTTCGAAACATAAGACAATATTTATTTCAGGAATTTCGAAAGCTCCTTGTAATTATATGCATTTATCTAACCTCATTCTGCAGTGTTTGTCACTGAAATGAATTTTATGGGGACTGTTTTATTTCAATCATTTACTGACAAGGCCAGTATTTATTATCTGTTTTTATTTACCTCCTAATGAAGGCTGTGGTAAACTGCCTTGAAGGCAGTCCATATGGTGTATCTAGGTGTATATATGGTGTATATATGGTGCCTTGGTCAGTCCATATTTGTGTATCTAGGGACTCCCAGACTTCTATGAAAGACAGAATTTGTCAGTATTTGGAGAGCTGGTAATTTTGTCTGGCACTTGAAGGGTAAATGTTTAACAAGACAAACTTGGGTGTGTAGCATACTATTGGTATGAGTAACTCAACATATGTGGTTTTACATCTGTGACAAGGTATTAGGTCTGTCACTGAAAATCTGAGAAGCTAAGGATTGCACCAGCTGATAATCATCTCCTTTTTCTCAATTTGTAATAACACATGGACAGAGAGATCACTGCATTGGCAACATTACAAGTGTGTGCAGAGTGAAAGCTGCATATTCCAACATAGGGCAAAGATGCAATGAGTGCAGAGAGAGGCACTGAATTCACTTTAGGATATGGAAAATGCAACTCATTTTCTTAAATTCCTTTGTTGGGATTTATTGCCTTAAAGAAAATGTCGAACCCTTCTTTTTGAAGCCTACAACTTCATTTCCAACCTCCCTTTCTTTTTCAAAGTGCTTTGATGAACTGTCGCCTCTTAAATCAGCATCCACCTTCGCCAAAACCTTGCTCAAATTCTTCTATCACAGTTACCAAATTCACTCCGATCAAAGTCACTAGTGACATCCTGCAACTTGATGACAAAAGTGCAATGGCGCAGTGGTGCAGTGGTCGAGTTGCTGCCTCACAGCGCCAGAGACCCTGGTTCGATCCTGACTATGGGTGCTGTCTGTACAGAGTTTGTGCATTCTCCCTGTGACCGGGTGGGTTTTCTCCAGGTGCTCCGGTTTCCTCCCACATTCAAAAGATGTACAAGTTTGCAGGTTAATTGGCTTCAGTAAATTGTCAAAAGCATGTAGGATAGAGCTAGTTTATGGGTTTTCAGTTTTCAGTTTCCGTTTAGTTTATTGTCACCTTTACCGAGGTACAGTGAAAAGCTTTTTGTTGCATGCTAACCAGTCAGCAGAAAGACACTACATGATTACATCGATCCATTTACAGTGTGTAGATACATGATAAGGGAATACGTTTAGTGCAAGGCAAAGCCAACAAAGTCCGGTCAAGGAAAGTCTGAGGGACACCAAAGAGGTAGATAGTTGTTCAGCACTGCTCCCTGGTTGTGATAGGGTGATTGTTGGTGCGGGCCTGTTTCCACACTGTATCTCAAAACTAAACATTTTTTACCTCCTCATCTTCCCCAAGCTAGAGCCCAAGTCTCCACTATCATCATCTGGTTGAGGTAACATCCGTCCACTGTCATCAGCTGATTGAAGTAGTTGTCAGTTCCAAAAAAAATAACTGCATTGCAATTTCTTCAGGTGATATCTCAAATGGAACATAGAGCATAGAACAGTACAGTACAGCACAGGAACAGGCCCTTCTGCCTACGACATCTGTGCTGACCATGATGCCAATTTAAACTGTGTTTCAGCAAGCACATGGTCTTTATCCCTCTATTCCCGGCCTATTCATAGGCCTGCCTAAATGCCTCTTAAACATTGCTATTTTATCTGCCTCCACCTCTTCCCATTGCAGTGCATTCCAGTCACCCACCACTCTCTGTGTAAAAAAAACATGCCTCGTAATTCTCCTTTAAAATCTCCTCCTCTCACATCAAAGCTATTCCGACTAGTTTTTGACATTTTCATTGTTAGAAAAAAATTGACTGTACCTTAACAATGCCTCATAATTTTATATGCATCTATCAATTCACCCGACATTCCAGAGAAAACAATCCATGTTTGTCCGACCTTTACATGCAAGGGTAAAAAGATCCTAATGGGACTTATCTACAGGCCCCCAAACAGTAGCCTGGATATAGGGTGCAAGTTGAATCAGGAATTAAATTTGGCATGTAGTAAAGGTAATGCAATGGTTGTTATGGGAGATTTAAACATGCAGGTAGACTGGGAAAATCAGGTTGGTACTGGACCCCAAGAAAGAGAGTTTGTGGAGTGCTGGAATCTTAGAGCAGCTTGTCTTGGAGCCTCCCAGGGAGAAGGCAATTCTGGATTTAGTGTTATGTAATGTTATGTTACGGATTTGATAAAGAAACATGAGGCTAAGGAGCCATTAGGAGGTGGTGACCATAATATGGTCAGGTTTAATAGTAAGATTAAATGAGAACTTGCCAGTTTGAAGTGTAATCTTTATTTTATGAGGAGTTACGGTGAGCGATTACGTGAAGAAGCCCCGCCAGTGCGCCTGCGCGTCAATCTTCAAAGCAGCGGCGTGAAATCACAGTAACTACAGTTGAAGTGATATAGTAAGACTCAGAAGACTAGAACTACCAGATGATCTTTGCAACTTATGAGGGCCGGGAGCGGAGGGCACGTAATTGCTCACTGTAACACCTCATAAAATAAAGATGAAACTTCAAACTGGTAAGTTCTCATTTAATCTTACAACTTTACTTCGGAGTCACGTGAGTGATTCTGTGAAGATTTCAAAGCTCTGTGATTTCTTGCCGTAGACCCAGTTCCATACGACACACTGCTTCGGTGACACAGGATAAATAAATAATGTATTGAACATTGTTTAAATTATACAATGAACGTTTTAAACAATAAAAGAACAGTAATAACCCCTCTCTCCCAGGGGAAATTACAAAGGAGAACTCAAACAGAACCCAAAACAGCATGCCCAAATCCTTCCATTGCAAGGACAGGTTTATCATAAAATCGTGAAAAGGTTCCTTCACTGGACCATCCTGCGGTGAGGATTTGGTCTAAAGGCACGTTCTGTGCCTTTGCTGCATACGTTGACCCTGGTGGAGTGACATTTAAACACATCAGTGTCTACTCCAGAATAATCCAAAACCTGTTTCAGGCATCTAGAAATAATTTGTATGCTTTAAAGCTTATTTTGGTTCCAGACGTCCCTGGCCTGCTTTGTTTGATTAGATCATATTCATAAATATTCTCTACAGAAGAATAATGCTGTCCAGTTGTAGCTTTTGCAATATCTGGACCTGTTGCATTGACACTAGTGCCATGAGCATGACCACTTTGAGCGTTAACCTCTGGAAAGGCAGAGATGTAATTGGAGCCCTTTCCGAAGCAGTGTGAGAACTATGCTCACATCCCAGATTTCCGTATATCAAGGTCTGGGAGGGTTTTTGTTAAAATGCCTCTCATGAATCGGGCCACCAATGGATGAGATCCGACAGAGTGTTGTCCCGACCCTCGCCCTAAATAGGAGGACAAAGCACTTTGAGCACTATTAATGGCAATATAGCGCAACTGCTCATCAAAATGCAATGTAGCAAGGAACTTCAATACATCTGGTATGCCTGCAGTATGATAAGATATATTTGATTGTAAATAGAACATCTCCCATTTCTTAATATGAGATACATATTGTTTTTTAGTACTATCTCTCCAGACCACGGTAATCACATCCACGGTCCTACTCGATAGTCCAAGTCCCTGGAACTGTCTGGTCAGAATATACAAATCAACAGATTAATATGCTCATGTAAAGGGTGACTCTCTCCTGTCACATGGTGAACCAACAAGTTGCTGCATTTGGGGATAGTCATGAATGGCTGTGTCATCAGTCTCAGGACCAATGGGAACCATGGCTGTGTGGACCAGTTAGGAACTACCAAAATGCCTCAAGCAGAGTCGTGCTTTGGTGAGACATTGACTGATGAGGCAGAATGGGGGAAAAGCGTAAAAGAATGTACGTCCCCAATGTAGCGAGAATACATCCACCGCTACTGCCCCTGGATCCGGTTCCCATGAGACGTATTTAGGTAACTGGTGATTTAACCTGGATGCAACAGATCTATGTCTGGCAATCCATATCGGCTGACAATCATTTTGAAAACTTTTGGATTTAGCATCCATTCTGTGTTGCCATTGAATTTATGTGACCTGGTGTCTGCCACTTTCACGTTATCTCTACCTGGTAGGTAGATAGCTGAGACCTTGATGTTTCTCGTAATGCACCAGTGCCAGATGAGGTTCGCCAGATTGTCACATGATAATGACCTAATTCCACCCATGTGATTGATATATGCAACAGCTGTGGTATTGTCAATCTGAAGCTGAACATGTAAATCATGCATTGTTGAGCAGAATGTTTTTAGGCCATAGAATGCACCAATCAATTCTACATAGTTTATCCCTTGTCTCTGCAGGATTAATGCCTCTTGCACACTCCATCTGCCGCCACAGCTGGACTCGGTATCAGTGGCTCCCCATCCCTAAGCACTAGCATCAGTTTGAAAACTGAAGGTTATTGAGTCAGAATGTCTCTATTACATCGTGAGACATTAGTTATCCACCATCGCAACTCGGCGATAGCTTCAGTTGGCAATGTCATTGGTCTATCGAAATGACCTGCATGTTCTTTCAGTGCTTGTTCTTTAGCTCGTTGCACATTCTGATAGTGCGGAGTCTGAACTGCACTCCAGGGAAAACCGCCACTAATTTACCAACAACACTGGCTACTCATCAGATGTAGGGTTGTTGTTCATCTACCAGATTGCTACAGGCCTCCATAATTTCTACAGTTCTGACCATAGGCAAAGTTACTGACATGTTAGTTGAATCAATGATGAACCCCAAATAGTCAATCATTCTAGATGGTACTAATTTGGATTTAATTGGATGGATGAGGAACCTAACCTCTCAAACAGGTGTTTGGTAACTGAAACCGATTCCTCAGCTGCTTCCAGAGTTTTGCCTATGATCAGAAACATCATCCAAGTATGCCATTACAATGTGATTCTGAGCGCGGAATAGCCCTAATACTGGTTTTTAAAAAATTGTAAATAATCTTGGGCTGAGGTTAACCCATTGGGCAAAGCTTTAATTTGCCACAGCTGTCTCATCCAACTAAATTTTCAAGTATCTACGGTATTGGTGATGAATTGGTACTGAATAATATGCATCTTTCAGATCTATGGTTGCCATATAACACCCCTTTGATACCAGTTGTTAGCAGTACTGAAAGTTTCCATTTTTAAATGTTTATATTGGACATAAGAGTTAAGTCGGGTTAGGTCCAGAAGTTAGGTACCGATTTTACTTCGGTACGCGACTCCGAAGTAAAATCTACAATTGGAGAGGTGGAAGGGTAAATCGGAGGTGTCAATGTAATGCCCCTGCCCCACTTAGGAAACCTGAACAGAAATCTCTGGCGACTTTGTGCCTCACCCAAGCTTTCCGTGCGGTTCCCGGAGGTTCCCGAAGGTTCCCGGAGGTTTTTGTCAGTTTTGACCATTAGGGAGACTGACAAAAACCTCCAGGAACCTCTGGGAACCGGACGGAAACATTGGGTTGGCCGCAAAGTCTCCAGAGGTTTCCGTTCAGGTTTCCGAAGTGGGACAGGGGCATTACAGTTGAATAAAGGGGACTATGGAGCCATGAGGGAGGAGCTGGCCAGAGTTGACTGAAAAGATACCCTAGCAGGGATGACAGTGGAACAACAATGGCAGGTATTTCTGGGAATAATACAGAAGGTGCAGGATCAATTAATTCCATTGAGGAAGAAAGATTCCAAGGGGAGTAAGGGGCGACCATGACTGAGAAGGGAAGTCAGGGACAGTATAAACATGAAAGAGAAGAAGTACAACGTAGCAAAGATGAACAGGAAGATGAACAGGAAGCAAGAGGATTGGGTAATGTTTAAAGAGCAACAGAAGATAACTAAAAAGGCAATACGGGGAGAAATGATGAGGTACGAAGGTAAGCTAGCCAAGAACATAAAGGAGGATAGTAAAAGCTTCTTTAGGTATATGAAGAGGAAAAAAATAGATTAGACCAAATTTGGACCCTTGAAGACTGAAAAAAAGTGAATTTATTATGGGGAACAAGGAAATGGCAGATGAGTTGTACAGGTACTTTGGATCCATCTTCACTAAGGAGGACACAAACAATCTTCCTGGTGTACTAGTGGCCAGAGGATCTGGGGTGACGGAGGAACTGAAGGAAATCCACATTAAGTAGGAAATAGTGTTGGGTAGACTGACGGGACTGAAGGCTGATAAATTCCCATGGCCTGATGGTCTGCATCCCCAGGGTACTTAAGGAAGTGGCTCTAGAAATCGTGGGCGCATTGGTGATAATTTTCCAGTGTTCTATAGATTCAGGATCGGTTTCTGTGGATTGGAGGGTAGCTAATGTTATCTCACTTTTTAAGAAAGGCGGGAGAGAGAAAACAGGGAATTATAGACACAGACATCGGTGGTGATGAAATAGTGGCACATTTGGATAGCAGTAACAGGATCAATCCGAGCCAGCATGGATTTATGAAGGGGAAATCATGCTTGACTAATCTTCTGGAATTTTTAGAGGATATAACGAGGAAAATGGACAAGGGAGAGCCAGTGTACCTGGATGTAGTGCACCTGGCCTGTCGGAAAGCATTTGATAAGGTTGCACATTGGAGATGTGGGCAAAATTAGGGCACATGGTATTGGGGGTAGTGCTGATATGGATACAAAAATTGGTTGGCATACAGGAAACAAAGAGTTGGGATTAACAGGTCCCTTTCACAATGGCAGGCAGCGACTAGTGGGGTACCGCAAGATTCGGTGCTTGGACCGCAGCTATTTACAATATACATCAATTATTTAGATGAAGGAATTTAAAGTAACATTAGCAAATTTGCAGATGACACAAAGCTGGATGGCAGTGTGAACTGTGAGGAGGATGCTATGAGAATGCAGGGTGACTTAGACAGGCTGGGTGAGTGGGCAGATGCAATTTAATGTGGATAAATGTGAGGTTTTTCACTTTGGTAGCAAAAACAGGAAGGCAGATTATTATCTAAATGGAGCCTAATTGGGAAAAGGGGAAGTACAACAGGATCAGGAAGCCCTTGTTCATCAGTCAATTAAAGTAAGCATGCAGGTACAGCAGGCAGTGAAGAAAGCGAATGGCATATAGAAGCAAAGAGGTCCTTCTGCAGTTGTATAGGGGCCCTAGTGACACTGCACCTGGAGTATTGTGTGCAGTTTTGTTCCCCTAATTTGAGGAGTGTGCTGTGTATGTTTACAAGGTTAATTCCCGGGATGGCGGGACTGTCATATGCTGAGAGAATGGAGCGGCTGGGCTTGTATACTCTGGAATTTAGAAGGATGAGAGGGAATATTATTAAAACATATAAGATTATTAAGGGTTTGGACACGATAGAGGCAGGAAACATGTTCCCTGTGTTTGGGGAGCCCAGAACCAGGGGCCACTGTTTAAGAATAAGGGGTAAGTCATTTAGGAGATGAGGAAACACTTTTTCACACAGAGAGTTGTGAGTCTGTGGAATTCTCTGCCTCAGAGGGCGGTGGAGGCCAGTTCTCTGGATACTTTCAAGATAGATCTAGTTAGATATTGTCTATTGTCTATTGTCTATTATTGCTAATACTCCCTAATTCAGACACCTTTCTGGTAAATCACTTTTGCATCCCCTCCAAAACCTCCACAACCTTCCTGTGATCCAATAACCCAAACTGCACATGCTACTCCAAATATGGCTTAACCACAGTTGTATAATGACTTACCAACTTATATATTGCATACCCGAACAGATGAAGGCAAGTATCACGAGTTGCCATTTTCTGGAAGCTAGTAACTTGCACGGTAACTCAATACACTTCAGAATTCTGCCATTTACTGCATACTTTCCTTTTACATTAGCACTGGACTGAAACCACTGAAAGATTCACACTTAAACTTATCATCTAACTAACATGTTCCCTGTCAGCAACATTGTCTGAAATAAGGTTGGTTATAAGTATACCATTATTGACACCAATGCATTAAGCTCTATATCTTTCCAAGTCCTTTTTGGCCATCTACCCTAATGTCTCGTCATATTGCTTCATGGAAAATAATATTTGATAATATTCTTGTGAAACTCTATGGGATATTTTGCTCCATTAGATTACCACATAAATGTGGGAACCTGTTGATAGAAACATAGACACATAGAAAAATAGGTCCAGGAGTAGGCCATTTGGCCCTTCGGGCCAGCACCGCCATTCAATATGATCATGGCTGATCATCTAAAATCAGTACCCCGTTCCTGCTTTTTCCCCGTATTCCTTACTTCGTGTAGCCCTAAGAGCTAAATCTAACTCTCTCTTGAAAACATCCAGTGAATTGGCCTTCTGTGGCAGAGAATTCCACATATTCACAACTCTCTGGGTGAAGAGGTTTTTCCACATCTCAGTCCTAAATGGCCTACCCCTTATTCTTAAACTGTGACCCCTGGTTCTGGACTCCCCTAACATCGGGAACATTTTTCCTGCATCTAGCCTGTCCAATCCTTTAAGAATGTTATATGTTTCAAGCAATTACCTTGATGCTGTGTGCTGTTAACCATACTATTTGTCTCAACGCCTATTCCCCCTGGACCTGTAGGCACAGGCGTATTGCTGATAGACATATTTAGATTATAAGTATTTACATTGTTTGAATCTGAACTATTTTATCACATGGAAGAAGCAAATTATTTGGGGAATTTCGGTTATTCAACAATATGAAGGTTAATTGTTCATGAATGTTGGTACTTTGCAACTGGAAGAGTCAAGAAATTCAAATAAACCTAGCACGTCTCAAAACCTTCTTAAGGTTGGACGGTGACTTGGACTCCTGCTGCCTGTAATAGGGGGTATTAGCTACAAAGGGAGGTTGGACAAACTTGGATTGATTTCTCTGCAATGCTGGAGGTGGAGGGGAGATCCATAAACGTATATAAATATATATGAGAGGCATAGATAGGGCAGAGAGTCAGATTTGATGGGCTGGAGCAGCATTCCCAGAGGTCAGGATCAAAGCTAGGATGCTGACATTGTAAAGCTGACCTCCACTAGGTACAGACTATGGTCTTCAATTGAACTGAATGGTGTGACCTGGGTATAGTTGCCAGTTAGGAGTTGCCAAAAACAAATTCCTCTCTCTTTATATTTTGAATTCTTTAGTGAACATTTTGCTCTGATTATTTTATTTTTCAGTTTCTTTCCTAGCATTTAAAGCTTACTTACTTTAAATTATCTCAACATTTTCTCTTTTCCAAATGAACAAGGTAAACATCATTCAACTTTCCTCACACATTTTTCTGATTACTAAGAATGACTGTGGCGATCTCTATTGCAGAGTAAGATTTTTAAATGTAACCTGAAGAACAGTGCCTGAGTGTTTGGGTGGGTCTGTTGATGTTAGGCAATAATATCAGTTTCAAGGTGGAGTGATTTGCAAGAACTTTGGTGCAAGTCCAAAATCACTTTCACCTGAGTCACATAGTTATTATCAAACACAAAGAGAATCTCCCTGCAGTTCAGTACTAGAGATAGGTTTGCGCAAGGTGGGTAGAGGCCAGGTGTAGAATTAATTTCTCCACCTATGGGAAAATTCAGTTTTCATTTTCTATGTTTTGCAAGCTATATCCACATTTACAAGATTGTCCATTTCCTCTTACCATCTCCCACTGCACCCCACACTCTAATACCTAGCTGTGTCTGGGGAAAATTATTGACAGCATAGACACAGAAAGGCACAAACTTCCATCTGTGTTGTAAATTTTAAATGTCTACTAGACCAAGTGCAGACCCGTTGGGTCTGTTCCCCCAACGCGCGTTTGGGAGGGGGGGGGGTGCGGGGTGGCGTGCGGCATCACATACACTAACCACCCCCACACTAACTACACCCTTGATATTATATTAATATTATTAATTAGATAATTTTACCCCATAACCGCCCTAGCCACTGACGCATAGCCCCCAACTCGCAGGCGTGTCTAGAGAGGGAGAGGGGGTAGAGAGTGAGGGCAGAGAGAGAATGGCGAAAGACAGTAAGAGAGGCAGAGACAGAAGGGAAAGAGACAGGGGGAAGGGGGGTGGAGGAGAGGGAGGGTGGGGGAAGGGGGGAGGGTGGGGAGGAGGGAGAGAGAGATGGGAGGAGAGAGAGGGGGGAGAGGGGGGCTGATGGGGGGGAAGGGAAGGGATGGAAGGAAGGGGGTAGGGGATGGGTGGAGGGGAGGGGTGGAGGGGATGGTGTGGAAGGGAGGAGGGAAGGGGGGTTAGGGGAGGGCAGGGGAGAAGAAGGGAGAGAGAGAGAGAGAGAGAGAGGGGAGGAGAGTGAGAGAAGAGAGAGAGGGGGAGAGAGAGAGCGGGGGAGGGAGAGAGGGGGGAGGGAGAGAGAGGGGGAAGAGAGAGGGGGATGGAGAGAGGAGGGAGAAAGAGAGCAAGATGGTAGGGAGAGAGAGCGAGGGGGAGATAGAGGGGGAGGGAGAGAGAGGGGAGGGAGAGAGAAAGAGGGGGAGAGAGAGAGAGAGGGGGGGAGAGAGAGAGAGGGGGGGAGAGAGAGAGAGGGGGAGAGAGAGATGGGGAGAGAGAGAGGGGGACAGAGAGAGAGAGTGGGGGAGAGAGAGGGGGGTAGAGAGTGCGAGCACAGAGAGAATGGGGAGAGACAAAGAGAAAGGGGCAGAGACAGAAGGGCAAGAGAGAGGGAGAGGGGGTTGAGCGGAGGAGGAGGGAGGATGGGTGAGGGAAGGCGGGTGAGGGGGGGGGGAGGAGGGGTGAGAGATGGGAGAAGAGAGAGAGGGGAGAGAGAGGGAGAGAGGGGGCTTGAGAAAGCGGGAAAGGAAGGGGGAAGGAGAAGGAGATGGGGTAGAGTAGAGAGCGTCAGAGGTGTAGGGGAGAGATGGGGAAGAGTGGGGAGGGAGGGAGCGGGAGAGGGGTGGGGCAGTGCATCTATTCCCCACTCCCTCTCACCCCCACTCCTCTCCCTTTATTCCCACCCTCCTCACCTTCCCATTCCCCCCTCTCCCTCCCTCCTCTCCCTCAATCACCCAACTCCCCCTCTTCACCTCCCTCGGATCGGGTCTTACCCCACCCGCCCGTCGCCTTATCTTTTCTCCTGATCTGCAGAGCATGCCGGCGTGAGAGTAGAGCTGTGGGCTTAAAACCAAAGATCCTGCTTGTGACACTCTGGAGCGAGCAGAGGACGGGAGGGGCGCGCAGGCGGGCTGGGCTTCGCGAGCTGCACCAGCTTTGCGGAACTGATGCCTTATCTCTCCTTCCAAATGGCAGAGCATTTTGAGAATGGGGGGGGGGTATTTGAGCTGGTGTACGGGCAGGCGAATCCAGCTGTGGGCGTCGTGGTGCGAGTATAGTTGGAGAGGGGGGAAGCGAGCGGCGAGTCCAGCTGCAGGAGGTGCAAGCATAGTTGGGGGCGAGAGCGCGCATGCGAGTCCAGCTGTGGGAGGTGCAAGCGTAGTTGGAGGGAGGGGGGGAGCCGGGCTGCCAAATGAAAAGAGAGAAGCGGCTTGGGATTGGTCGGCATGTGGGATTGTGACGGAAGCAGCCCGTGAGGTGCCGTTTCGATTTTAAAATGAGTGAGTGTGGGGGGTGGGGAGTATTTTATTTTAAAATGTGTACATAAAAATGTCTAAATGTAATGAGGAGTAAATCCGTGCATGTAGAAGCGAAATCGCTAGCGAAATGGAAAATATAACGGCATTTTCCCGTCTGGTTTTGGCAGACCATGGAATCAAAGGCCAAAGATCTTATCTGAACAAAAAATGGAATGTAACATACACCCACAAACACACACACACACACCGCCAACACAAACACACACACAGAGTTTTAAAAGTATACTAGACCAAGTGCAGACCCGTTGGGTCTGTTCCCCCAACGAGCAGTTGCGGGGGCGGGGGGTGGGGGGACAGCATGTGGCATCACACACACTAACTACCACCCCACACACATGCTAACTGCCCCCCTTGATATTATATTAATATTATTAATTTGCTCCTTTTACCCCATAACCGCCCTATCCACTGACGCATGGCCCCCAACTCGCAGGACTGGGGGGGGGGGGGTGAGGTTGGAGAGTGAGGGCAGAGAGAGAGTGGGGAGAGTCAGAGAGAGAGGGGCAGAGACAGAATGGCAAGAGACAGAGGGAGGGGGGGTGGAGGGGAGGAGGAGAGGATGGGTGGGTGAGGGGGGGAGGGTGGGAAGGAGGGGAGAGGGAGATGGGGAAAGAGTGGGGAGGGGGAGGGGGAGATTGGGAGAGAGTGGGGAGGGGGAAATGAGGAGAGAGTGGGGAGGGGGAGATGGGGAGAGAGTGGGAAGGGGAGGAGATGGGAGGGGGAAGGGAGCGAGGGGGATGAGGATGGGGGAAGGGAGGAGAGCGGGGAGGGTAAAGGAGGAGACAGGGGTATGGGGGAGGGGGGAGGGGGGAGGGTGGGTGAGGGGGGTAGAGAAGGGTGTGGGGGTAGGGGAGGGGAGAGGAGAGGGGAAGGGGGGAGGTGGGGAGGGGTGGGAGGGAAAGGGGAGGGGAGGGGGAGGGGGGGGGAGGGGGGGAGAGAGGGGGGGGAGAGAGAGGAGGGGAGAGAGTGGAGGGTGAGAGAGGGGAGGGGAGAGAGAGGAGGGGAGAGATAGAGAAAGGGGAGGGGGAGAGATAGAGAAAGGGGAGGGAGAGAGGTGGGGAGGGGGAGGGAGAGGGGAAGAGTGGGGATGTGAGGGGGAGAGGGGTAGCAGGGAGTGGTGCAAGAGAGAGGGGAAGGGGGTGGGGGGAGATGGGGTGAAGAGGTGTGTGGAGGGGGAGGAGTGGGGAATGACGGGGAGATGGGGTGGGGAGAGAGGGTGAGATGGGTAGGGGGAGAGAGGGGGAAGTGGGGGGAGGGAGGGAGGGGGAGAGGGGTGGGGGCAGTCCATCTATTCCCCACTCCCTATGACCCCCACTCCTCTCCCTATATTCCCACACTCTCCCTCCTCACCTCCCCCATTCCCCCCTCTCCCTCCCGACTCCCCCACTTCACCTTTCCAGGATCGGGCCTTACCCCGCCCGCCCGTCGCCTTATCTCTTCTCCCAATCTACAGCGCATGCCGGCATGAGAGTGGAGCTGTGGGACCAAAGATCCTGCTTGTGGCTCTCTGGAGTGCGCAGGGGACGGGAGGGGCGTGGCGAGCTGCGCCAGCTTCGCAGAACTGACGCCTTATCTCTCCTCCCGATCGGCAGAGCATTTTGAGAATGGGAGGGGGCGGCGTTTTGAGCGGGTGGGCATGCGGGCGATTCCAGCTATGGATGGCGCCGCGCGGCACGAGCATAGTTGGAGTGGGGAGGGAGCGCACGGGCAATTCCAGCTGCGGAAGGCGCGGCGCGAGCATAGTTGGAGGGGGGAGCGCGCGGGTGAGTCCAGCTGCGGGTGGCGCAGGCGTAGTTGGAGGGAGGGGGAGCCGGGCTGCCAAATGAAGAGAGAGAAATGGCTTGGGATTGGTCGGCATGTGGGATTGTGACGTAAGCAGCTCGTGAGATGCCATTTCGATTTTAAAATGAGTGAGTGTGGGGGGGGGACTATTTTATTAAAAAATGTTTACATAAAAATGTCTAAATGTAATGAGGAGTAAATCCGTGAATGTAGAAGCGAAATCGCTAGCAAAATGGAAAAAATAACGGAGTTTGAGCATGTGGTTTTGGCGGACCATGGAATCAAATGGAATGTAATAGAAAGATAGATAGAAAGATAGATAGAAAGATAGATAGAAAGATAGATAGATAGATAGATAGATAGACAGATAGACAGACAGACAGACAGACAGACAGACAGACAGACAGACAGACAGACAGACAGACAGACAGACAGACAGACAGACAGACAGACAGACAGACGGACGGATCCCTCAAAATTGACCTGATCATGCCAATTCCCTATCCTCCCACCTGTCACATCAAGCCTACTGTTGCCGGAGCACTAAGTTCCAATTTCCTTGCTGTATAATTGGCTTTCTACGACTTAAATGACATTCCTTTAAACTGAACTGTTTGATCTGGTTCTAAGTGGTCAATCTTTACGTTCTTTGGTGATACATTTGCTTGAAGCATTCCGCTGAAGCACCTTAGAATGTTCTGCTAAGTGGAAGATTCTAAAAAATGCAAGATGTTATTGGATCCCAGTGGTTGTTGTATATGTGAATTGCTGGGGGTGGGAATGTTGGTGGAGAGGGGGAGTTTGTTGGTGGAGCAAGGATACGTTCTCAAAACCCTTCTTTACGCCTTGTACACCCACGACTGTGCAGCCACATACAAATCTAATTCAATTTTCAAATTTGCAGACGACACCACCATTGTGGGCCGGATATCAAATAATGATGAGACGGAGTACAGGAGGGAGATCGAGAACCTTGCATCCTGGAGACAACAACCTTTCTCTCAATGTCAGCAAGATGAAGCAGATAGTGATCGAGTTCAGGAAGAGAAGCAGTACACATATCTCAGTTTGTATTGACAGTGCCAAAGTAGAGATGGTCAAAAACATCAGATTCCTCAGAGTCAATATCACCAACAACTTCTCCTGGACCACTCATATTGAAGCAATGATTAAGGTGATGACCTGCATAATTGACAAAGCTGTTATGATGACAACAAACAGAGCAATATGATAGGCCTAAGATTGTTTAAGTTACTGGCTCATATTTGCAATATTGAAAGATATGAAAAGCCTCCGGACGCACAAAGAAATGCACATTTTTAGCGTTCAAAATGTGCCTCCCGCTACAACTAACGAGGAATGGCAGTGCTCTTAGAACCAATTAGGACCAAGGAATGTTGGCATCAAGGTAAGCTGCAGTGAGGGGAGATTGCCGATGAGGGCAATAAGGGCCTTGGCAATAGGTTGGCCTGGGATTTCTGTGGGCTGAGGTGTGAGAGGGTGTGAGATGGAGTGAGTGGGACCACTGGTGAGAAGACAATTGATTGTGGATTAGTCTAGCAGGGGCAGTGTGAGGGTGGAACGTGAGATAACCAGCTATTCAGCAGAGGGAGATAGGGGAGGTGGGTGCATCCTGGGACTGGGACAAAAATCATCTGATTTGCAGGAAAGGTCTTTACTGTGCAAGGTCAGGTATGGATCCAAAGGGTAGTAAAGGATTTTACCTACCAGTATAATGTGAATAAAACAGTCCATGTTGGAGATGTGTGGGGTCTTTTATAATGCTGTTGGCCTTGGACAAGCAACGTTTGCATGCAAAGTCCTGGATTGAAGGAAGAGAAGTCCCGATGATTCTTAGTTCAACTTCCAAAGCAGCATTATGCAGAACATTAAAAATCATCACAAATACTATTTTGTCACATGTCAGTCAATTTTAGATCACGTTGCAGTAAAATAAAGTGTGTCAGGATCCAATACCTGGGCCATTGTGCCTGATTCCTAACTTAGGTCTGCAATAACTTAGCAAAGCAGTTGGCTCAGGAATAAATAAGCATGTACAATAAATTCTGACCTTGCCTGCAGCATTAGTTTAGTTTTTGTGCAAGTTTAGTTTATTGTCACATGTACCAAGGTACAGTGAAAAGCTTTTGTTGCATGCTAACCATTTGTTGCTTGCACGTGGTCCCATGAACAGCTTTGTCATCCCATGAACAAATAAAATTTAAAAGTCACAAGGAAAATTTTGCAAAATCAGTTGTGAAGGAACAATTTTATCACCAGGGCATGTGTCTCAATACTGTTATTAGCTATACCTATAATGGAAAATTGGGGGATTTTTCTTTGCTTATTTAACCCACTCATTAAGTTTTAGGTAAATATTGATTTCCTATCAGTCTGTTGGCATTGCTACAGCAGCACGTTGCAAATTCTGTTGACGGTAAAAGGTGCAGAAAGTGGGGAGGCACATACAGGAAATCAGCAAGTGACAGTGAATAGTTCTGCTGATAAACTAAACAATTTGTGGTTATTGGGGAAGAGCAGTGTCACAAATTGGGCAAAGTCGTGTTTGGAATTGTGATCGGCTTGAGTCAGCACTAGTTACTCAAAGCGAATGACTCAATCAACCCAATATTGACTTTACACCCACATCGTGCACCTCACCCTTATGAAGTGGATTCATTGAGGATTCTGGAGCTTAGCCTGATCGTTGGCTTCTAAAAAGTTGGCTAATGTTCATGGAGTATGTGTTTTAGCACTTTTTGACACTGAGGCTTAAATATTGTAAATAGATTTGAGCTCATGTTGCCAGCTCTGCTTGAAAGTATTCCTGGATATCTTATCACATGGTTTCCCTTCTCCAGCACTCCTGTCCAATCAAATTCTCTTTTTTCCAATCTTTGATGCCAATACAAATTAGTTATGCACTTTATTGGTCGGTGGGTGCGCTGCGAGCCGGTTGCTCTGCCAGAAGTGTCATTTTCAACTTTTTTGCTTTTTTAGTATGTCCCAGTGTGTTTTTTTAATGTTTCTTGGTGTGTCTTGATTTGACTTGATTTGACTTGATTTAATTTTATTGTCATTGTCTTCAAGTAAGAGGCAACAAAATGCTATTTCCCATATAGTCATACGAATAAAAAAATGTTTAAAACGCAGAACACAATAGTCCACAACACAAGCATCCGCACAGTGGCACCAAAGTTCCCCACTGTGAGGGAAGGAGTCCAGTCAACCGCCTCGCTGATGTTCCCCGATGTTCACCCGTGGTGGTGGCCTACCGAGCCCACCACAGTCGCCCCTACGGGCGGCACGATGTTCAGGCCCTCTCTCTGGGAACGATGGAACCCCGACGTTGAACATCCTCAGCGGCCTGGACCTCTGAATCAGCCACCTCCCACCGGAGTCCATGGCTCCCAAAATCCACAGGCCGAGTTGGGCAGGGATCCAACACTGGCGGCCCCCGTCAAAGGGTCCCAGGACTCCGCGATGTTGGTCAGCGCCGCCCGCGTTGCGAGCTCCGCGAACCACAGCTCCACCATGTCGATGCAGCAGGCCCAACACTCCGGAGCCTGAAGCGGTGATCCCAGGTGAGGCATCGCTCACTCCGGGGTGTATCGAGCGCTGCGCTGCCGCTGCTGAAGCTAGGGTCCGGTCCCTGCAGGAAAGGCTGCACCAATCCAGTTGGTAGGCCACAAGGAGCGAGGCAAGTGCGCAACTCGGATAATAGTCGCATTCTCACCAGGAAGTGACTGAAGGACAGTTTCCCCCTTACCCTACCCCCACCCCAATTAAAATACTAAAAAAAACAAACACATACTTTAAACATACTAAAAATAAAAAAGATCAAAAGTCAAACAGACAATAGTCTTGTGTGGGGGGTGGTGTGGGGGGGTAAGAGGGAAACTGCTTTGGTCGACACCTCCACGGAGAGGCGACTTTTTCCATGTCACCTCCCTCGCGGCTCCGTCCGCCGGACCGCGGCCTACATCAGCTTGAAGCCGCGGTCTGCGGTGCTCTAACCGCGGGTGCGGCATGTACATACCATCCGGAGCGGGATCCCTCGCCGGGGATCCCTGGAGAAGAGCTCCGACCGCCCGCCTACACCATCTTGAAGCCGCAGTCTCCGGTAGGGAAGCATCGATTCGGGACTTACCTTGTCTGCACATCTGGCCGCCCACGGCTGCGACTGCGGAGGTTGGTGGTCCCGACCACGGGGGATAATGGAGGAGGACTGACTAAACTTTCTGTCTTCCACCACAGTGATGAATGCTGAGGTGGATGTTTGTGTTAAATTTTTTATTGTGTATTGTGTGTTATTTTTTATTGTACCGCTGCTGGTAAATTCATTTCACTGCACTTTATTGTGCATGTGATGAATAAATCTGACTATTGACTATTGACTATTAACTATTATAAAAGTTGCATTCTTTAACAATTAGAAAGAATAACTTTTTGCCAGTGAAAGTGTGATGGCATGTGATAGCACCAGTTAACCTCTTCCTCAGCATATCATTCCATTCTACATGCTTGGTGATACAAGCTTCGAAACCCCACAGGAAGGTTCAAGCCTAGAAAATGCACCGAATGCAAGATCATTGGGCTATTTTGAGAACTAAGAAATCCAATGCAAAGATTAGAGTTTTGCTTTTGCACTAACCACTAATTGATGTACTAATGGCCTGAAGTGCCATGCCAGAGATAAAAGCCAACACCAAGATAGTATTTGTGCAAAGTTCACTTGCATTTCCTGGCTTTTGTGGGGTTCTCATGTAGAATCAGGATTCAGTAATACCAGTGATACTGACAAGTGACCAAGCCTGGCAAAGTCCCTGCCATGAAGTCTGGTGCTGGCAGATCGATGCCGCAGTGTGATCCTCCCTCAGATTCAAATCCAACAACTTCCTAAACCCGAACCCAGCCCAGACAGCCGCTTGCAATCCCCATTGTCCACCATTCCCCCCAGCCTCGTCCTCAAAATCCTGGTCAGTGCCAAAACTGATCTCCTAATCTGCCCCTCTCATCAGCCCATGCCAAAACTCCCTATGGCAACCGCCCCACTCCGTAACCAGAAACGAGACTCATTACATTTTTAGGGACTCATCAGCAGAGAAGGCTAGTGGCTGCAACCTTCCCTCCATTGGTGAACTGTACACTGCAAGGGCCAGGAAGCGAGCAGGCAAGATCATCTCTGACCCCTCTCACCCTGGCCACAAACTCTTTAAATCACTTCCCTCTGGAAGGCGACTCCGGACTGTCAAAGTTGCCACAGCCAGACATAAAAACAGTTTTTATCCATGAGTAGTTGCTCTACTTAACAGCAAAAAATCTGTAGCCTCCCTTTGTTCTGTTATTTGGTCGGTTCACATGCTTAATCAATGGTGTTTTATCATTAATGTTTTGTTATTATTGTTAATGTTTAGTGTTTTCTGAGTCATTCGTAACTGTCACTGTATGTCATGTTGTTATTTGTGCGTGGAGCACCAAGGCAAATTCCTCGTATGTGAATACTTGGCAAATAAACTTACTTACTTACTTACTTACTTACTTTTTTCTCTTCTTCCTTGACAAAGCAAGGTCAATTGATGTGGGTGTAAAGCCTACATGTAGATCAACTCTCAACCATCCATTTTCTCTAATCCTGCATTAGTCCCATTTTTTTAATTATTCCTACATTCTCTCCAGGTCTCCCCAGATTCTACCTCTTACCCATAAATCAGGGTCAAGTTGGAATGGACCATTAACCCACCAACCCGCTCTTCTCTGAGATGTGGGAAGAAATTGGAGCACCCAGAAGATATCCATGTGGTGATTGGAAGAAGGTGCAAATTCCACACTAACTGCTCTAAGGTCAGGATAAAACTCTGGTCTCTGTCACTGTGAAGTATGAGCTCTACCAACTGTCCCACTGTGCAGCCCTGATCTTAAATACTACTGGTCAAAGCATCAACGAGATTGGCCAGTCAGCATGTAATAAAAAGTGAAATGCAGATGCTGGTTTATACCAAAGATAAATACAAAGTGTTGGAGTAAATCAGCAGGTCAGGCAGCATCTCTGGAGAAAATTGATAGGTAACATTTCAGGCCAGGACCCTTCTTCAGACTGGAGTAGGAACCCGAAACAAAACATCTCCTGTCTATTTTGTCCACAGATGCTGCCTTTTGTGTCTATCTAAAGGTTGTCAAGTTGCAACTACTGTGGTTTAGTGACCGCCATGAAGGATTCACAATGCTGCAGTCCCCTTCCTTCCTTGCATCCAGTTCCCTCACTTTTTGTCACCAGAATCAGCTTTTGGTAACTAGTCAACAGAACTAATTTTTGGTTCATGTCAATGAACAGCCATTAGTTTGACACGATGTTGAGCACAAGTGGCGGCACAGTGGCACAGCAGTAGAGTTGCTGCCTTACAGCACCATGAGACCCAGCTGCAATCCTGATTACAGGTGCTGTCGATATGGAGTTGTACTTTCACCTTAGGACTGCATGAGTTTTCTCCAGTTGCGCTGGTTTCCTCCCATACTGCAAAGACATACAGATTTGTAGGTTAATGAGCACGGTTAAATTGTAACATTGTCCCTAGTGAGAGTGTTAGTGTATGGGGTGATCACTGGTCAGCACGGACCTAGTGGGCTGAAGAGCCTGTTTCCGCACTGTATCTCTAAAAAATGAACAATGATAACAGTGGGAATGTAAACATTTTTTAAATGCCCCTTCCCCTGCTTCTTGTAGTAACCTGAGGACACAAAATGCCAGAATAACTCAGCTGGAATAACTCAGCATTTATGGAGAAAATGGATAGGTGATATTTCAGGTCAGAAGGGTCCCGACCTGAAATGTCACCTATCCACATTCTCCAGGGACATTGCCTGACCCGTTGAGTTACTCCAGCGTTTTGTGTCCTTTTTTGATATAAACCAGCATCTATAGTTCCTTGTAGTAAAGGTGATTTATTTCTGCCTGCTTGCAATTAGTTTTCAGTTTGGATACCCAATAATGGCTTCAAATGTTGACAACTGCAGCAATCAGCAGGTGCTTGGGAGGGACATTCCTTGAAATTGCAAAAGGATTGTAGCAAAGATGATGCGTTGCTGTTTTTGAAATCAACAAGGCAACACAGTCAGGCAATTATTGAAGATTGGACCTCTATAACTGCAGTTAAACGTTCTTGACTCTTAAGGGCCTGTCCCACTTAGGTGACTTTTCAGCGGACTGCCTACGACCTTCAAGCTCGAGGCTGTTGCTTCAACTCGCCTGAAAACCCGCGAACTGCAACGGCGACCGTCAGAGCGGATCACGCACACATACAAACACACCGCAAAGGCGGGGACCAGGGAAAGCTGGGGAGTGGAGAGCATGCTGACCGGTTGCATCGTGGCTTGGTTCGACAAACTTGAGTGCCCCGGAGAGGAAGAAGACTACAAAAAGTAGTAAACACTGCCCAGTCCATCATCGGCTCTGACCTCCCTTCCATCGAGGGGATCTGTTGCAGTCGCTGCCTCAAAAAGGCTGGCAGCATCATCAAGGACCCACACCATCCTGATCATACATTCATTTCCCTGCTACATTCAGGTAGAAGATACAGGAGCCTGAGGACTGCAACGACCAGGTTCAGGAATAGCTACTTCCCCACAGCCATGAAGCTATTAAACTTGGCTTGGTCAAAACTCTAAACTCTAAACATTAATATCCCTTTATTTGTTATTTGCACATTTATCAATTTATTTATTCATGTGTGTATTTACGTATATAATGGTATATGGACACACTGATCTGTTTTGTAGTCAATGCCTACTATGTTCTGTTGTGCTAAGCAAAGAAAGAATTTCATTGTCCTGTCATGGACACATGACAATAAACTCTTTTGACTCTTGACTCTTTGAGTGCTGTCCGAAATTCACATGGTGCAAAGCCAAGGTGATACAGACACACAGCGCTATGAACAGGAAGGTTAAAGACGGCTAGTACAGTGTACGGTAAGTTCATTAAAAGAGCGGGGGGGGGGGGGGGGGGGGGGGGAGGGGGGGGAGATGGGGGGGAGAAGGGGGGAGAAGGGGGTGGAGAAGTAGTGGTGACACTTTTAAGAAGACCAGACAACTTTTAATAAGCCAGAGATACACAGCTATACGAAGTTAGCGGGCATTTAACATTACCGGTCGGTTTTCCTTGGTTTGGAAAACTCGTGCTTACGTTTTTTTCCCCAATGAGCCAATGAAAATGCCTGGCCAGCAAAGTAGATTAACTAAAATTGCCTACGACTATCTACAACGACATGGCAACCCCACTACCACTGCACCTACGACTACAAAAGTATCGATTTTCTCCATGGCAACCAATTTTTGGTCGCAGAAAATTTGGTCAACATACAGAAAATGTTTCAACATACTGGGCCGCGACTTGTTACCACAATGTGGGAACTGCTCTCGACCATGGAGGAGACTCACCGCAGACCACCTACGAACATGTGGCGACCATGTGGCGATCTTATGGTGAGCACAGAGTATTCTGCACTCGCCAATAAGGTTGCCTAAGTGGGACAGGCCCTTTAGCCTTCTCCTGAGTATGGCAAGAGAGGTAAAGTAATTGCAATATCAAGTCTTGTGATATAGCACTTAACGCAATGATATGCTGAGCTATATCCAAACCTGACACTTAAAATAAATACTATTGTCCCTCAAAGAGCAAGGGAACCATTTGTCGGCATCACGCTGAAGATCCAACAACAACATTAATCTGCATTAATATAGTGTGTTCGATATAACAAATACATCCAAAAATGTAACCCAAAAATGGTTAGAAGACGACTTTGGAATAAATGACTAAAAGCATGGTCACTGTGAAGTTTTAATGATCATTCTATAGGTGGAGAAAGATACAGAGAGGCAGCGAGTTATGAAAAGGGAATTACAAAGCTGAGGAATTTAAGAATGTAGGCACAGCCACCGAAGATAAAGCAATGGAGTTCAGGGGAATACATGTCTAGAATTTGAGGAACTCAAAGATTGTGGAAGATAATGGTACTGGACGAGATGACAGATTCAGGGAGAGATTTAGAGAGAGGTTAAAGCAAGAATGAGTATTGTAAATACTAATTGTGGCCCATCTGGGAGACAATGTGTATCTGCAAGCTTGGGATGATGGGTCCATGGAGCTTGGTATTGCTAGGATTTGAGAAGCAGAATTTGGGAAGAGTTCAACTTTACAGAGAACACAAATCAGAATGTCCTCCATCTGACATGCCTCCAGGCCCAACCACAATTCCCTCTCCTTCCCCACCTAATGCCTTGGGCTGAGCCAGCGACTCAATCGTTCCAGTATGCTCAAGGTGAAACAAGAATGCCTCTTGTTTTTGCTTCGAATCTGTGTCATTTTCAAAAGCAATTAAAGACAAAGAACTTGCCATGATTTCCTAATTGCAACATCAAAACATCCATGTGCTAATGTGGTGTTTGGAGCAATACATTCTAGATAGCGACATGTTTCAAAATGGGATGCATTAAATGTGCCAAACAACATTACATGTGTGCTGTTGTCTGAGATTATTATCTGTACAACAAGAGCAACCTGTTTTCTCAGCAGGTACACACAAAGCAAATAGAGTGCAGCTCAACAGGTTTCCTTGCAGAGGCACCTCAGATATTATTAATTGTTGTTGCAAAAATGACAAACATAGTTTCTTGTGGTGATAAAGCTAGATTAGGTCTACAAGGGGTATCTGGGCAAAAACCCATTTTTGTTCTGTTTGTATATTCCTTGGGCATCATTAATTCTGCAACCTCAGTTTTTACGGACTTTTGGAATGTGTGAGTTGTCTTGAGAAGACTCCCCTCCTTCAAACAAGAAGGTCTGGGGACGTCTTGAAAAGATGGAACAATTGATTGAGCGAATGCTGAACCATGAAGTGTTCCAGACGGGGTCGCATACCCCCAGGTTTCCCCAACAGCTTTCTGGAGCAGCCTCAGGCAGAGGCCCGTATGGCGAGGAGGACTATCAGCACGCCTACGAGTTCCAGTGGGAATCCCCATCACCAGCACCTTGTTTAGGGCTGGGTGATACCTCCCTAGAGCAAGGCTCGGGAGAGCAGGGCAGGAGGAATCTGACCCTGAAGTTAGTGTCACTGCTCTTGTGCATACACCAAAGCACATGAGCCATGCTCCAGGTGTCCCGGGTGTAGCCAGAAATGTTGCCATACCGGAGGGGGCTGCTGAAGCCATGGAGGATAATCTGGCCAGCAACATTAATTATATGGCCTCTCACCAGCTTCAGGACTCCATTATGCAGGAGACTTTGCTTCGTTACCAGACACCTGTTAACTGTGCATCGCTTAAGGTGCCCACCGTGAACGCGGCTATCTGGGGGCAAATGAGTGCATCCAGGAGGGGGCAAGAGCTGCGATTCCAGAAAGTCCTCAAATTGGTGGGGGCAGATGGTAAATTGGCATTTGGGCGAATGGTCCAAGGAGCGCCGATGTCAGGTACACAGCAGGATATGTTGGCCCTGCTGTGCAATGCTCATTTTGAGCTCAACTACATCAGGAAGATCGCCATAAAAGCCAACACTAAACCCACGCTTTGCGGCTCTATGCAAGTCCTAGAATGTCCAGGCGCCCAATTTTCTATTTGGTAAAGATCTGGCGAAGCAGGTTAAAGATCTCGAGAAAGAAGCAAAAACCATCGGCCTCATTTAGACGTATACACCCTCGGGCACGATACCGCCTCACAAGCCTTTTACCTTCAGGCGAACTACAGACGTTGGACCAGGTCAAGGACGAAGCAGAGGGTTTCCAGCTACACACTGTTCGTACGCACTCCCGCACACACCCAACATGGCCAGGAGGTTGAGAAATCCGAGATCAGCCATGGAGGTACGAGTAGCTGATTCAGTCCAGGATATATCCTCTGGGGAGCAGCCTCCAGTTGGGGGTAGGTTGTAATTGTTTTATGATGAATGGTGCTGCATAACATCAGATCTATTTATACTGGACAGTGTCCGGGGGTCTCGAATTGAGTTTATGTCAGGAATACATCCACCCACACAAAATACGCCTAGTCGGGTATTGGTTTTTTCAGGACCAGAAACTCTACAGGTGAATGATGAAGTTGGGATTTTATTCCAAAAAGGGGTAATTGAAAGGACGGCATATCATCCTCAACAATTTGTGTCCAAAATATTCCCACAGGCAGAAAAAGGATGGTGAGTGTCGAGCCATTCTGGACCTAACCTGACTAAATTCTTATGTCCAGCATAGACATTTTAAAATGGATACTTTCAGTACTGCTAAGCAGCTGATATCAAAAGGCTGTTATATGGCAACCATAGATCTGAAAGATGCATATTATTGAGTACCAATTCATCATCAGTACCGTAGATAATTGAAATTTAGTTGGATGGGACAGCTGTGGCCTAACGGGTTAACCTCAGCTCCTAGGTTATTTACAAAGTTGTTGAAACCAGTTCTGGCGCTACTCCGTGCCCAGAATCACATTGTGATGGCTTATCTGGATGATATTTTAATTGTAAGCAACACTCAGGAGGCAGCTGAGGAGTCGGTTTTAGTGACCAAACACCTGTTTGAGAGGTTAGCTTCCATCCAACTAAATCCAATCTAGTACCATCCTGAATAATTGACTATTTGGGGTTCATTATTGATTCAATTGATATGTCAGTGACTTTGCCTATGGCTAAAGCTGTTTAAATCATGGAGGCCTGTAGCATTCTGGTAGAGGAACAACAACCCTCCATCCGGCAAGTAGCCAGTGTCATTGGTAAATTAGTGGCGGCTTTCCCTGAAGTGCAGTTCGGACCTCTGCACTATCAGAGTTTGCAATGAGCTAGAGAACAAGCATTTAAAGAACATGCAAGTCATTTTGACAGACCAATGCAGTTGCCAGCCAAAGCTATCGCCGAGTTGCAATGGTGGATAATTAATGTCTCACAAAGTACTAAAAACATTTTGACTCAATGACCTTCTGTTATTTTACAAACAGATGTCAGTGCTTTGGGATGGGGAGCCACTGATACCGAGTCTAGTTGTGGTGGCAGATTGAGTGTGCAAGAGGAATTAATCCTGCAGAGGTATGGCATAAATTACTTAGAATTGCTGGGTGCATTCTATGGCCTAAAAGCATATTGTTCAACAATGAATGATTTACATGTTCAGCTCCAGATTGACAATACCATGGCTGTTGCATATATCAATCACATGGGAGGAATTAGGTCAGTATCATGTGATAATCTGGCTAACCTAATTTGGATTGGTGCATTCCCAGAAATATCTGGGTCTCAGCTATCAACCTACCAGGTAGAGATAATGTGGTGGCAGACACCAGGTCACGCAAATTAAATGACAGCACAGAATGGATGCTGAATCCAAAAGTTTTTAAAATGATTGTCAGCTGGTATGGCTTGCCAGACATAGATCTGTTTGCATCCAGGCTAAATCACCAGTTACCTAAATACGCTTCATGGGAACCAGATCATGGGGCAGATGCGGTGGATGCATTCTCACTACATTGGGGACGTATATTATTTTACGCTTTTCCCCCATTCTGCCTTATCGGTTAATGTCTCACCAAAATAGAGCAGGACTCTGCCTCAGGCATTTTGGTGGTTTCTGACTGGCCTACACAGCCATGGTTCCCATTGGTCCTGAGACTGATGACACCACCATTCATGACTGTTCCCAAATGCAGCAACTTGTTGGTTCATCCGGTAACAGGAGAAAGTCATCCTTTACATGATCATATTAATCTGTTAATTTGCAGATTCTGACCAGACCATTCCAAGGGCTTGGACGTTCGAGTAGGACCATGGATGTGATTACTGCGGCCTGGAGAGATAGCATTAAAAAAACAATATGTATCTCATATTAAGAAATGGGAGATGTTTTGTTTACAGTCAGATATATCTAAAAGCATACTGGATGTATTGGAGTTCCTTGCTACATTGCATTTTGATGAACAATTGAGCTACAGTGCCATTAATAGTGCTCGGAGTGCTTTGTCCTCCTATTTAGGGCAATTGTTGGGACAACAATCTATTGGGTCTCATCCGCTCGTGTCCCGATTCATGAGAGGTATTTTTAACAAAAACCCTCCTAAGCCTAGATATACAGAAATCTGGGATGTGAGCATAGTTCTCACACTGCTTCGGCGATGGGCTCCAATCACATCTCTATCTTTTCAGAAGTTAACACTTAAAGTGGTTATGCTCATGGTGCTAGTATCAGTGCAACGGGTTCAGACATTGCAAAAGCTACGGCTGGATAACATGTATTCTTCTGTAGATAATATTATGTTTGATGTATATGATTTAATCAAACAAAGCAGGCCAGGGATGGCTGGAACCAAAATAAGCTTTAAAGCACACCCCGTTGACGTAAGGCTGTGTGTAGTTACGCACCTGAATCAATATATTGAGGTAACCAAGAGTCTCAGAAGCTCTGAAACAGCAATGCTCATCAGCCACAAAAAACTTCATAAAAATGTGTCAGTACAAACTATTTCTAGGTGGTTGAAACATGTTTTGGATTGTGCTGGAGTAGACACTCATGTGTTTAAATCTCACTCCACCGGGACGGCGTCAACATCCACAGTGAAGGCACAGGACATGCCTCTAGATCAAATCCTCGGGGCCGCAGGATGGTCTAGTGAATCAATGTTTTCAAAGTTCTATGACAAACCTGTCCTGGCAATGCAAGGTTTTGGGCATGCTGTTTTGGGTTCTGTTTGATTTCTTTTTGTAATTTTCATTTGTAATTTCCCCCTGGGATAGAGGGGTTATTACTGTTTTGTTTATTATTAAAATATTCATTGGATAATTTAAGCAATGTTCAATACATTATTTGTTCAATACTGTGTCAAGTGAAGCACTGTGTCATATGGAACTGGATATATTGCATGAAATCACAGAGCTTTGAAATCTTCACGTAGTCACTCACGTGACTCCGAAGTAAAATAGTAAGATTAAATGAGAACTTACCAGTTTCAAGTTGATCTTTATTTATGAGGAGTTACAATGAGGGATTACGTGCCCTCTGCCCCCGACCCTCATAATCACAAAGATCATCTGGTAGTTCTAGTCTTTTGAGTCTTACTATATCACTTTGACTGTAGTTACTGTGATTACACGCTGCTGCTTTGAAGTATGACGCGCCTGGTGGGGCTTCTTCACGTAATCCATCATCGTAACTCCTCATAAAATAAAGATCAAACTTCAAACTGGTAAGTTCTCATTTAATCTTACTATTAACACCCATGGCCTTGTTGAATGGTGGGCCTGGGCAGAGGACCATAGGAGCCCTTTCCTTTCCTTATATTCTTACGTTCTTATCCAAGCAAGATGCTGATTTGTACATAATCATAATGTAATTGTCATAGACCCATTCAGCACAGAAACAGGCCCTCCAGCCTAAATCATTTGTGCCAAACAAGATGCTAAATGACATTGTCCAAAATGTTTCTTTACATGTGCCTGTTAATGCGTCCTTGAAATATTGTAATTGTACCTCCTCTTCAGCATCCTCTGGCAGTTTATTCCATTTATACACAACTCTGCGTGTGAAAATATTACCCTTCAAATTTCTTTTAAGCCCTCGCCCTCTCACCTTAAACCTATACCCTCTAATTTTATGTTGTTCTTCCTTGGGAAAAATACTATGGCTATTCATCTTATCTATGCCCATATCATGATTGAACTTACCAAAATTCAACACCTCGTACTTATCTGAAATAAACTGTATCCATCTTTCCTTGGACTACTTATGAGGTCAGAAGGAACGACAATATAATCATATGTGCAAGCAACACCTACTATGATTTCCTTAAGGGCCTGTCAGACTTAGGTGACTTTTTAGGCAAGTGCAGGAGACTCTGCACTCACCTCATGATCGCCACATGGTCGCCACATGTTCGCTGGTGGTCTCTGGTGAGTCTCCTTCATGGACGCGAGTAGTTCCCGCATTCTGGGAACTAGTCGCGGCCTCAGTATGGCTGCAGCAAATTTTTCAACATGTTGAAGCATTTTCTGCAACCAAAAGTTGGTCGCCATGAAGAAAATCGATACTTTTGTATTCGTAGGAGCAGTGGTAGTGGGGTCACCAAGTAGTTGTAGGTAGCCGAGGTAGCCGTAGGTAGTTTTAGTTAATCTCCTTTGCTGACCGGGCATTTTCATTGGCTCATTGGGAAAAAAATGTAGCACGAGTTTTCAGAACCAAGGAAAACCGACTGGTAATGTTAAATGCCCGCCGAACTTCACAGCTGTGTATCTCTGGCTTATTAAAAGTTGTCTGGCCTCTTAAAAGTGTCTCCACTCCTTCTCCCCCCCCTTCACCCCCCTTCTCCCCCCCTTCTCCCCCCCCTCCCCCCCTTCCCTTCTCCCCCCTTCTCCCCTCCCCCCCCCCCCCCGCTCTTTTAAAGGACTTACTGTACACTGTGCTAGCCGTCTTAACCTTCCTGTTCATCGCAGTGTGTGTCTGTTTCACCTTGGCTTTGCACGGTGTGAATTTCAGACAGCACCTATTCGCTTTCCCTGGCCCCCGCCTTTGTGGTGTGTGCGTGCGTGCGTGCGTGCGTGTGTATGTGTGTGTTCCACTCTTGACACTCGCCGTTCAACTCGTTTTTCAGCGAGTGCCGCAAGCTTGATACTCGCTGGCAGTCCACTTATAAATCGGCTAACTGGGACAGGCCCTTTACTGTAGAGAATATAAATGCAGCAGAGAAAGTCACAAAATGCTGAAGTAATTCAGTGGATCAGGCAGCATGTCTGGGAAAAGGGACGGAACCCTTCCTCAGACCCAGTCTCCTCAGTCTGAGAAAGGGTCTCAACCTGAAACGTCACCTATTCCTTTTCTCCAGAGATGCTGCCTGACCCGCTGTGTTACTCCAGCTTTTTGTGTCTATCTTCAGTGTAAACCAGCATCTGCAGTTCCTTCCTACACATAACTAGAGCAGTATTTTAGGTATAACTTAGACTACATTATAAATGTCAACAATGTTATTTGAACTAACTAGCATAATCGGAAAGTTGGGTAAGAAAACCATTACCTTCCTTCAGGATGTGACCAGACCCTACAAACTCAGTGAAGCAGCAGGCAATAGCTCAGAATATTACAACCCCTGCATTATATGTGTGAATCTATGTATGTGGATTCCATAGGTCACATCAAAGATTGGGAGAATGAGAGTGCGTGTTCATTTCATAGACAGCAGCACTCAGTATTCAAGGTAGAGCATCTGATTTCAATCTAAAAGAAAGAAGAGATTCTAAGCTTATTAGTCATGGAAAAGGCTGTGAACACAAGTACAAGGTTTAGCTTAGTTTAATTTGGTTGAGTTTATTACTGTCACAGAGATACAGAGAAAAGCTTGTTTTTGCATTTTGAGAGCTTTTTTCTTTACAGTCAAAGAAAAGACCATACATTAATATTATCAAGCCATCCACAGTGCATGAATAAAAGATAAAGGGTTACAGCATTAATGCAAGAGATACAGTATGGACACAGACCCTTCGGCTCACCAAGTCCAATTCGACCATCGACCCATTCATACACTAGTCCTATGTTATCCCACTTTTACATCCACTCCTTACAGACTAGGGACAACTTACAGTGTCCAATTAACTTACAAACCTGCACCTGTTTAGTGGGAAAAGAAAGAAAATGGGAGCTCAAGAACAACCAAACCATCTAGGGGAATAGAACTATATGGAGTATTCACTTCCCACATAAAGAGGATGGACATGCTTCTTATTGTCATAAATATATGTAGCTGGAATTCTGTGCTGAAAGGAACCAAGTGTTGAGTGCTGCAGTGAGAGAGAGTAGGAAAACAATATTAGTGGTGGAAATTGGATTTGAAGTGTACCACACTCTGACTAATGTATTAGCTTCAGAGAAGACAATTCAGAAGGATACTTGGATACTTCAAACCACAGCCGTGTCAGATTTGGCATATACACAGTCAAAAGGTGGGAGAAACACTGAGTTATTATATCATTGCATTTAGACCTAGTGAGGTAAAAGCGACCTTGGGGAGCTTTTAAGTCAGACTAATTAATGTCTCGATTAAGGGACAGAAGAATCCAATCAAAACTCAGAGACAAATAAAAAATCGGTTTGATTCGAATGTGTTGGACTACCGGACCAAAGAATGCCAGGGAGTTTTATTCTTCTGCAGCTGCAAGTTTAACAGTCAAAGAACAATTCCTAAAGTTTTTGGTGCTGAAATCAGGGCAGCATCATGTGTTGCATTGATGTTGTTGCGATATGTTGGCAGTCATTTCTCATGCAACTGTTTTTTTAAGAGTCCAAGAGTTGGTCATGAGAAACGGAAGGTTAAGTAGCAGTGGTCTCTGAAACAAAATGCAAAAGTACAGAGTTTAATTTGCAATATCAGCACATAGAGATTGAGTTTCTTTGAAGAAGTCACAGAGTCTGCAAAATGTTACGATAGCGTGAATTATTACTGTACAACACATCTTGAGCTACTTACAGTCACTTATAGACTATGTGACATGGCCAGTGGTACCTGGTTGACAAGATCTAAAATTGATTGTATGCAAGTATTCACCGTTCAAGCTGATACATTATCCAGATCACCACATGAATCGTCCTATACTGGAAGCAAAATTATTTTTCACACCACAACTTCTGAACAACCTAATCATCAATGAATGGTTCTGTTCAAGTGATCCAACAAGATGTATGACTAAAATAGACCCACAGATTTGGACCGATCTGAGCAAGAATTCAAACAAAGCTCTACATCGCAAGTTTGAATTATTAACCAGCCAAGGATTTCAAACAGGAAATATTGAATATCATTGAAAGTGATCACAGGTCAAGAACTGTAGATGAGCTACATGCAACTTGCTGAAATCATCAACATGAAGTGTATTGGCTTAAGACTGATGAAGAATTGAAGTTGTGTACAGTTTTCCAGCAACACAGAACAATGCCACCTAAGATGTCAACCAGACCATGGAAATGGTTGATTTGCCCTTTGCATGAAGCCCATGGCAAAAGGGGAACAATAATTTCCTTATTCCAATTGATGTAATCATAAAATGGATTGAAGTCAGACATTAAGTTAATTGTATAACAACAGAACATAACAATTAAGAGCTGAGATGTACTTTTGCTAAGGGTACACAAAAGGCTGGAGAAACTCAGCGGGTGCATCAGCATCTAAGGAGCGAAGTAGATAGGCAACGTTTCGGGCCAAAACCCTTCTTCAGACTTTTGCTACGATGGAATACTAGGAGAATTATCTCTGAAAATGGACCGCAGTTCACTTCATATTTATTTTTAATTTGTAACAGCATCAAATATCTATCCTTCCTTCATAACATCTTCTTCCAATAAGGCAGTCTAGAGATCTGCTGTAAAAAAAATTTGTTAACTTCCTCACAACTCCACACTACCACAGGTTTTACCCAGGCAGAGCTGATAAACCATTATCACCTCCATGCCTAATCAAGCATGGTACGACTTACAAGGGAGAATGAACACGGAGTAACTAAAACAGAAACCAAATGTTCATGGCAAATGAAAGCAGTTACAACAGTGGTAAGAGTGATAGTGTCATTAAATCAGTACCTCATATGAGATTCAGTCATAGGACTTCAGTGAGGCAGTCCAAGTCAATAGTCAATAACATTTAATTGATTCAAATTGGAAATAAAATAGCAAACACACACGTAGTAGATTAAATGGTCACAACAAGGAACATTCTTTAAGTCACTGAATTCATACATGATGATGACTATTCCTGACATTAATATAGTCAATTACTGTTCAAAAGTCACAAAATATCAGAATCAAGCAAAGAAGTTCTTTGTTTCCTCAATTCCAGGAAAGAGTACAAAGTATACAGTCGGAAACAAGTATACAGTTAAAGAGGTCAAATTAACTGAGAAAGAGGTCAAATCAACTGACTGAACTACTAGACTCAGTGGACCCGTTGGGTCCCAGCTTCACAGGGGAGGGCGGGTCCCCCAACTCAATATTCCACCTCTCCACCAATTCCAATATTGCTGGCCAGTGGGGGGTTTTCTGGAGTGCTAGCATGGTGTTGTGGGCTGAAGGGACTGGTTTCCAGAAGGCTAGTATGAACATTGTGGGTTGAATGGATTCTTGGGCTGACAGCTCAGTCACTGAGACCACTCACTCGCGCACACACACACACTGACACACAGACACTCACACATACTCACACACATTCACACACACATACACTCACAAACACATACACATTCATTGACTCACACACCATATATATGGCAGTAAACTTTCTTGAATACTCACATGGCTGAACGCAACCTCTCCACTTTGGGGCTTCTGCAGTCAGCGGCACTTCCGCAATCAGCGTGACCTCTGCACTCACCGGAAATTACGCAATCAGCGCGACCTGTCCACTAAGCAGAAGTCACAAAATGAGCAGCAATTTTGAACCAAACACAGTCAGATCTAATAAAGCATTTATTCCTTCCAAACACAGTCAGACCTAATAAAGCATTGCAGTTTCAAGCACAGGCAGGGCAGCAGGCCAAACAACTCACGGCATTGTCATAAAGGGCTAACAAATCATTTATTGCAAATACATTGCATACTCACAGTTCAGATGATTCATAGCTGAGGATGAGAGTCGTGGCCTCTCCCTTGCGATCTTGCAGAGTGACTGAGTCATGTCCAGGCGTCCGGGGTTTTATAGTCCTGCCCCCCCCCCCCCCCCCCGGAAGGGGTGTTACCTTCATCACGGCAATTGACAGGTGAGAGGATCTCAAGGTATCTTAAACACACATAACATTTTGATTTTTAATCGATGGAAAAATCCTCGGGGCCTGCTCAGTGGAGGAGGACTGTGAGTAAGATGGCCAAAAATCCTAACGATATATGGTAGTGTCTTTTTCTAAAATCAATTTACAGCGCAGACAGGAAGTGGTCAAGTTGAGACTTTTAATTATATAGATATTTAATAATGAAAATAATCCACACTCATTTTCTTCAAAGAGCGGAAGTGATGTGATTTATTTGTATTTTGCCTTTGTAAATAAGCCATGATCAATGGCAGACTGGAGTCACTATGCATCTTTTCTAATGGATATATATGTTGTAAGCACAATGTGTAGGGAGTTCCTTGTAGTTGAAGTAAAATAAACCTCTTGTGCTGTTTAACTGTTATTGTGATCAGAACATGGTAGTATTCAGGAACAACTATAGGATATATTCCATCCTGGTTGGGAAGGCAGTGGTTCTAAGAAAGTAGACAACTACAGCCCAGAAATGTAACCATAAGGCACATCGAAGGTAGACACAAAATGCTGGAGTAACTCAGGCAGCATCTCTGGAGTGAAGGAATGGGTGACGTTTATGATGGAGACCCTTCTTCAGACATTTTTTACATCACTGAATTCTTTCTTTCTTTTAAAATATTTTTATTAGCCTTTTTTCCCAAAAACAAAAACAAAACAATAACAAAAAAGAATAATGATAAACATAACAATGATATTGATACATAGGGATCAGGATTACATTAATAACAGGTGTAACCTAAATATGAGTGCAGTGTCAAAGTACACATTAAATATAGACCTCCTGGTCTCTTTGTAAATATAGTTAAATGTTTAAAAGAAAACTTATATATATAAAAAAAACCAAAGAGATAAAAAAGGAAAAAAATAAAACCCCCCTAAACTAGAAAAAAAAAGCAAAACAGAATCTGAGCTGCAAAGAATTTCAACAATTTAAGTCCCTGTTTGTCGTCAAGTCCGTTCCACCGTATAAAGGTTAAATAATTTTTATAACGGTTGGAAACAATTTATGTTGTGTGAAAATGTTGAATAAATCTTCCCCAAGTCTTATCAAATTTAACCAAGGGTTCAACAATGTCACTCCTGATTTTTTCTAAATTTAAACATGATATCGTTTCAGAGTACCAATGGAGTGTGGTCAGAGGGTTAGAGTCTTTTCATTTAAATAAAATAGATCTTCTGGCAATTAATGTGATAAAAGCAATCAGCCGATGGGCGGAACAGGACAAATGAATAGAATTTAACATTGGTAGGCCAAAAATTGCAGTAATAGGATGAGGTTGTAAATCAATACCTAAAACTACAGGAATAGTATCAAAGATTTCTTTCCAATATTTTTCCAAAAGTGGGCAGGACCAAAACATATGGGTCAGTGAGGCCACTTCAGAGTTACATCCATCACAGATAGGATTTATATGACCACAAAAACGAGCTAACTTATCTTTTGAGATATGAACTCTGTGAACCACCTTGAATTGTATCAAAGCGTGTCTTGCACACATTGAGGAAGTATTAACTAATTGAAGAATCCTCCCCCATTTCTCTATAGATAGAAAAATTTGGAGTTCTCTTTCCCAGTCATTCTTAATCTTAATTTTATCAAATATATCTATTTGTAATTTCAAAATCAACTCATAGTCGTTATTAAGCCTTTCTGATAAGGGTTCAAATATAAAAACAAATCCAGGATTTCGGTTTGATGTGGTAACAGAAAAAAGGATAGCCTTCAAAAATGTCTAATTTGTAAATATCTAAAAAAGTGTGAATTAGGTAAATTATGTTTATTGTAGAGTTGTTCAAAAGACATAAAACAACCATCCAAAAACAAATCACAAAAAGCTACTAATCCCTTCATCTTCCATAACATAAAGGCTTGATCAGTAGTAGAAGGTAGTACGAGTAAATTAGATATGATAGCACTCGATAAGATAAAATCATTCAATCCGAAAAACTTATGAAATTGAAACCATATTTGAAAAGTATGTCTTATTATTGGATTAGTCGTACATTTATTCAATCTCGTAATTGTAAAAGGTAACAAGGCCACTTGAATAGAAGCCAATGATTGCCCTTGCATAGAATCACTTTCAAGATTTGTCCATCCTGCGCATTGGGTATTTTCTAAATCTTTTGTCCAAAACGTTAAATAACAAACATTAACTGCCCAATAGTAGAATCTAAGGTTCGGCAGTGCCAAACCACCGTCTTGTTTTGATTTCTGTAAGTATTTTTTACTTAGTCTGGAATTTTTATTCTGCCATATATATATTTTGGAAGAAATTTTGGAATCAATAATTTTAAAGAAAGATTTAGCAAAAAAAATTGGTATCGTCTGAAACAAATACAAAAGTGTAGGTAACATAAACATTTTAATAGCATTGATTCGGCCGATTAAAGATAAGGACATTGGTGACCATTTAGTAAACTGTTGTTTGATATGGTCAATTAAAGGCGTAAAAGAGGCTTTAAATAAATCCTTGTGTTTCTTGGTAATCTTTTTAAATATTTTTTTAATTTTTTTATTAGAAGTAATTTACAATAGTATAAACCAAAAATAACATAATACATTTCATGTACCACTTCTTGTTTTAAACTTTAATAATAGGAAAGTAACAGAAGGAAGAAAAATAGAAATAGAGAAAGTTAGATAAGATAGTGAGTACGTGAAAAAGTGAAAAGAAAGAGCCTGTAAAGACGTAGGAAGAGTAAAAGAAAGAAAAAGAAAAAGAAAAAAAGGAAAATATAAGAAAATAAGATAAGATAAAAGGGATGTACCTACTTCATATCTTTACACACCCCTCACCAGGTCCTGAATCAGTTTATTTCCAGAGTTATGTTCCACCCTATGCTTGTAATAAGTCGATAAATGGAGACCAATTCTTTAAGAGACCAATTCTTTAAGAATTGGTCTGATTTGCCTGCTAGGACGAATCTTGTGTCTTCGAGGTGTAACATTTCGGATATATTTGAGATCCACATTTTTACCGTTGGTGTGGGTGCATTTTTCCAAAATTTAAGTATGAATTTGTTTTGGTGTTATTAAACCATAACTAAGGAAACTCTTTTAAACGAAGGTACACAAAAGGCTGGAGAAACTCAGCGGATGCAGCAGCATCTAAGGAGCGAAGGAGATAGGCGACGTTTCGGGTCGAGACCCTTCTTCAGACTGGTCAGGGATCAGGGAAACGAGAGATATAGACGGTGATGTGGAGAGATAAAGAAAAATGAATGAAAGATATGCAAAAAAGTATCAATGATAAAGGGAACAAGCCATTGTAAGCTGTTTGTGGTGTGAAAATGAGAAGCTGGTGCGACTAGGGTGGGGGAGGGGCGATAGAGAGAGGGAATGCCAGGGCCTGAGGGGTGAGGGAGAGGTGGGAAGGGGAGGAGACAGCAAGGGTTAACAGAATTGAGAAAATTCAATGTTCAAGCCCAAAGGATGCAGACTCCCCAAGCGGAATATGAGGTGCTGTTCCTCCAACTTGCGGTGTTGCTCACTCTGGCCGTGGGGGAGGCCCAGGACCGAGAGGTCGGATGCGGAATGGGAGGGGGAGTTGAAGTGCTGAGCCACCGGGAGGTCGGGTTGGTTAATGCGGACCGAGCGGAGGTGTTCGGCGAAACGATCGCCAAGCCTCCGCTTGGTCTCACCGATATAGGTCATCTGGCATCTGGAGCAGCGGATGCAGTAGATGAGGTTGGAGGAGGTGCAGGTGAACCTCTGTCGGACCTGGAAGGACTGCTTGGGTCCCTGAAAGGAGTGGAGGGGGGAGGTGAAGGGACAAGTGTAGCATTTCTTGCGGTTGCAAGGGAAAGTGCAGGGGTAGAGCAGGAGGGAAGGGAAGAATTGACAAGGGAGTTGCGGAGGGAGCTGTCTTTGCGGAAGGCAGCTCAAAGCCGACTTCCATTGTTCCAAAAATAATAAATTCTGTGTTAGGTTTCAATTTTATTTAAAATAATTTTGTAAACATTTCAAAAATTTAATTCCAACATTTTTGGATTTTTATGCAAAAAACAAAGGAATGTGCTATAGTTGCATCTTGAGATAAGGTAATCTTAATACCTAAATAAGTAAAACATTCGGTAGTCAATCTAAATGGAAACTGACCATTATTCAAAACTAGATTGTTTAATGGAAAAAGCTCAGTCTTACTAAGATTTAGTTTATAAACAGAGAAACTACTAAATTGAGTTTGTGACCTGCTGAGTTACTCCAGCATTTTGTGTCTACCTTTGATTTAAACCAGCATCTGCAGTTCTTTCCTACACATGATTATTTTGAAGAAGTCTTCCATATTTTGAGAACTAGCCCTGAGAGTTCTAATCCTCACTATCCTCATGTTCTACTGCAAAGTTTAGGTAATCGACGGAGAAGCAAGTTGTCTTTCCCCCAAGGTCTCGTTGCTCTTTTGAAGTGGTTTGCCCCATACACCAAAATGGTTCGAAGAGGACAATGACATCCAGTTACAACTTCACATACAGACATAGAGTCATAGAATGATAGAGTGATACAACATGGAAACAGGCCCTTCGGCCCAACATGCCCACACCGGCCAACATGACCTAACAACACTAGTCCCACCTGCCCGGTTTGGTCCAAATCCCTCCAAACCTGTCCTATCCATATACCTGTCTAATAGTTTCTTAAATGTTAGGATAGTCCCAGCCTCAACTACCTCCTCCAGCAGCTCGTCCCATACACCCACCACCCTTTGTGTGAAAATGTTACCCCTCAGATTCCTATTAATTTTTTTCCCCTTCACCTTAAACCTATAGCTCAGGTTTCTGCACAGAGAAGCAGACGACTCCTGAGATTACTGGCAATTAACATGTGCAACCATGTTAAATGTTGTAGATAACGCTGCTCTTTCAACCAAACCTTGCAGAAGACGAGGCAATGAAAATCTTTACCCAAACTATACCTGGACAAACTGGGCAAAATCTCTCCCATTGGCTTTATGCTGGCTAATAATTCCATGGAAGATTGATTATATCTTTATTACTGCTTAAAGAAACCTAGTGCATCTGAAAAGGGCACAGTTTATGACATGGAAGCAATGACATATTTTGAGCTCCAAATTCTTTTTCAATCTTTGGAGCGAGTCATAGAGTTATACAGCAGGCAATACTCTGTCCACCTCATACCTGATGTTCAGCAAAGCACACTGGCTATGTTCTCGTCATGCTGCTACCATTGGGAAGAAGGAACAGGAGCTGAAAACTGTTAGCACGAGGTTCAAGAACAGGTTCTTCTCATCAATCACCACCTCCTGGGAATGACTCAAAAGATAAACTCCACAACCCTTTCTCAGCTCTGAACTATTATGGACTTTTTATGAGGTTGCACTATGTACCTTGCTTTATCCAAGTATGGTCTGGTTACCTGGTAGAACTGAGCATTTATTGTTTTATTTTTTGTTGTTGTGTTAATGTACCTGTGAAAAGTGCAGCAAGTAAGAATGTTATTGTTCTGTTCCCAATTCATGTGACAATTGATGGGTGGCAAGGTGGCACAGCAGTAGAGTTGCCACCTTACAGCGCCAGAGACCCAGGTTCGATCCTGACCACGGGTGCTGTCTGTACGGAATATGTACGTTCTCCCCCGTGACCGCGTGGGTTTTCCCCGAAATCTTTGATTTCCTCCCACACTCCAAAGACGTACAGGTACAGTATGTGGGTTAATTGGCTTGGTATAAATATAAATTGTCCCTAGTGCGGGTAGGGTAGTGTTAAGGTATGGGGATCGCTGGTCAGTGTGGACTTGGTGGGCTGAAGAGTCTGTTTCCGCACTGCATTTCTAAACTAAACTAAAACTATTGACTCTCTCTGATATTTGTGAATTTCAATGTAAAAAATGAATTTTAATTAACTAAGTTGTTGCTGTAAACAAACAAGTCCAATGCACGCATGTGGAATTTTAGTTTTATATGTGCAAAATTAATGGTGCTGGGAAATAAAACTCCCTTATCCCAGATCATGTGCTACTAATTTCTGTTCAATGACATCAGCAGGTCAGTAGTAGAGTGAACTTTCCTACACCAAACATTCTAAACCCCAGTTTCTGAGTATTAATGATTTATCTTCAATTTTTTGCCAGCCTATCTAAATTTAGCCCGCAAGTTAAACAGCGGTCAGTTCCGTGATGCATACTCACACCTCCTGGGAATGACTCAAAAGATAAACTTAATGGACATGCATAAGATGAAGCATTGCATCTGGTCATCGTTAGACTCGGGTCCAGAGCTAACAAGTTAAAGGCAGAAATGTGATATTTAAACCATGCCCAATTATGTTGGGGCAGGATGATTGTGTATGTCGTTGTAAACTGGATGAATTACTTGACCCCTTCTTCACTTGCTACACTCGAAGGTAGTATAAATCCTTTATTGTCATTTAAACTGTCTCCATTTCGAACAAAATTGCATACCTTGGAGTCATTCCAAAAAAATAAAATAACAGAACACACAATGAACACAGTTTAACATCCATCACAGTGAGTCTACCAAGCACCTCCTCACTGTGATGGAAGTACTGCAGGTGGCAGACCTGAACCGTTAACAGGTTCCGGCCGTTCTTTTTCCGCCAGTACTGCTTGATTTGCCAAGTGTTTCTGCTTTATTTCAATAGACAATAGACAATAGGTGCAGGAGTAAGCCAGTTGGCCCTTCGAGCCAGCATTGCTATTCAATGTGATCATGGCAGATCATCCCCAATCAGTACCCCATTCCTGCCTTCTCCCCATATCCCTTGACTCCGCTATTTTTAAGAGCCCTATCTAGCTCTCTCTTGAAAGCATCCAGATAACCTGCCTCCACCGCCCTCTGAGGCAGAGAATTCCACAGACCACCACTCTCTGTGAGAAAAAGTGTTTCCTTGTCTCCGTTCTAAATGGCTTACTCCTTATTCTTAAACTGTGGCCCCTGGTTCTGGACTTCCCCCAACATCGGGAACGTGTTTCCTGCCTCCAGTGTGTCCAAGCCCTTAACAATCGTATATGTTTCAATGAGATCCCCTCTCAGCCTTCTAAACTCCAGAGTGTACAAGCCCAGCTGCTCCATTCTCTCAGCATATGACAGTCCCGCCATCCCGGGAAATTACCTTGTAAACCTAAGCTGCACTCCCTCAATAGCAAGAATGGCCTTCCTCAAATTAGGGGACCAAAACTGTACACAATACTCCAGGTGTGGTCTCACTAGGGCTTGGTACAACTGCAGAAGGACCTCTTTGCTCCTATATTCGATTCCTCTTGTTATAAAGGCCAACATGCCATTCACTTTCTTCACTGCCTGCTGTACCTGCACGCTTACTTTCATAGACTGATGTACAAGGACCCTCAGATCCCGTTAACTTCTCCTTTTCCCAACTTGATGCCACTTAGATAGTAATCTGCCTTCCTGTTTTTGCTACCAAAGTGGATAATCTCACATTTATCCAGATTAAACTTCATCTGCCATGCATCTGCCCACTTCCCCATCCTGTCCAAGTCACCCTGCATTCTCATAGCATCCTCCTCACAGTTCACACTGCCACCTAGCTTTGTGTCATCTGCAAATTTGCTAATGTTACTTTGAATCCCTTCATCCAAATCATTGATGTATATTGTAAATAGCTGCGGTCCCAGCACCGAGCCTTGCGGTACCCCACTAGTCACTGCCTGCCATTCTGAAAGGGACCCGTTAATCCCTACTCTGCCTGCCAACCACTTCTCTATCCATGTCAGCACTCTACCCCCCAATACCATGTGCCCTAATTTTGCCCACTAATCTCCTCTGTGGGACCTTATCAAATGCTTTCTGAAAGTCCAGGTACACTACATCCATAGATGTACAGTACATTCAGTAATGTGCGGGTTGGATTGAACTTTGACGTTTGGCATACTGTGACTTATACATTGTTGTAATGAATTTAAGTGACTGTTTAATCAACCAATATAGTTAATGTACCCGATCAATTGAAATAGATGGCTGTCAAAATGTATGGTTTATCACAGAATCCTCTTAAAGTGGTCAGGACACCAACTTTTCAGACCTGGAAAATAGGAACAATTCCTTCGTCTGCCCAGTTTTGGCTATTTCCCTATCTCCATACCATGTTCCCCCTCTCTCCCAATATAATTTAATTCCTATCTTTCTAGATATCTATTTATCACCTTCTTAAATATATTCAGGGAAGTGACCTGCACAGCCATCTCACATTTTTTATTGTACCATTCTTATGCATATGGCTATAAACTTGACTTGACACCTTCTACTGCTACACCACCCTCATCTCAGTCCATACGTCTAAGGCTCTCTCCTGAGATTGTGACTTTGCTTCTGTCCTCCCAGACAAGAGATACATCCACCTGTGTCCATTCCGACAAAACCTTGTCAGACTTGTGTATGCCTCATATGTCGCTTGAGCAGCTTAACCCAGCGATATGAATATTGACTTCTCTAACTTCAAATAACCCTTGCTTTCCTTCTCCTGCCATCCTTTCCCATCCTAGTTGACTGGCTAGTTTGTCTGTCTTCCTGATTAAATTTTACTGATTGTATGCCTCGTTGTCACCTTCCCCCCAACATTTTCCTTGATTTATGTCCCCTTTGATCTCTCATTTTCGCACCTTACCCTATAATCTCCATGTCTCCCTCTCCCCTGACTGTTAGTCTGAAGAAGGTCTCAACCCGAAATGTCACCCCATTCCTTCTATTCAGAGGCGCTGCCTGTGCAGCTGAGTTACTCCGGCATTTTGTGTCTATGTTCGATATATACCAGCATTTGCAGTTCCTTCCTATGCAGATTTCCTCTTGTTGTTCTAAACTCTCCTGAGAAAAAGACAAAAAAGGCATTATGATTTCCCTGGAATAAGGCACAATAGCTCAGATTCGTATCGATCATGCTCCATCCATTTTCAGTGGTGCCAATGCGTGTCGATCAGCAAATACTAACGTGGGAGAGAGAGACGGCTACATGACCGGATGGTGGTGGGGTATGTGATGAAAGCTTCAGGAATGCATCTGACCAGAGATGATGCGCCTCAATCTATTCTTCCCACTACCTCTCACATTCTGCCCCCTACTCTCTCAGCACTTGTTCTCTCAACACATCATCTCTGCCCATTAATCTGTCATCACACTCACTGTCCATTGTACTCTACGTCACTCTATATATCAATCACACAGGCCTTTCGTTTTCTATTTGTCACATTCTATTCATTACACATCATCCGACATACTTTATCTGACTCACTTGGTCTATCATTCTCTGCCCATCAAACCCTCTACCCATCATATGTTCTCCAGCACACACACATGCATGGTTTATTAATCTCACGATCATTCACGTTGGGTCCACCACACCACACACTGTTCGCGCATTTCACTCCATCCATAGCTCCTTCATTCTCTGATGCTTACTCGCTATCCCTCCTGAGACTTTGCATGTCTCTCTTTGTCTCTCTTTGTCCCTCTCTTTGTCCAGAGAACAATACCCTCTGCCTCCAATTCTCACCCTCTGCCTCAGACTCTCTGTATGTCACACTATGGTCCTCACCCTCTCCTCAATGTCCTTCATCCCTCACTCCACCCATCACTGTACCCCTCTTCCTCTGCCCCTCTCCCTCTCACCCTCCCCTCCCCCCCTCACACTCGCATTAATATTGATCAGCTGTTTCACAACCCTGATTTCATTATTGAAATAAGCTTCCACGTATTTTATGCTATTCTGCTGAAGGCTATGTTCGAGGCTGTTTGGTGTGGGAGGGTTTTGGCACTATTGTGCCCAGCAGAATGCCGGATTCCCCTCAACATATTTCCTGAGCACAAATATTCCATTGCCAACATAAGCAACATTTACATCGGGCTGCAGAATGCACATCACGTATTATTTTTTCTTGAATTATTTCTCTGTCAGACTTTACTCTCCTCTCAACATTCAAATTTTACAATAAGCAAAGTTGGCCTAGTTTATTATCTCAAACGATAATTTGTTTAATTCATGTGGAAATTGTATGCCTGGTTATGTGTGAGCCTGGATGATAATATGTTGAATGGTCTCAGGAAACTAATCCTAGTCTTAAGCCAGGGCTTTGGCCTTTGTCACCTGTGAATGATAAGGGGCTTCATCAAAAGTGAATAAAATGTTAGAACAGTTCAGTATTTACCATCAGAAAATGCTCATGATTTTCAGGGCATCAGGCTGCGTCACAGGGAGAGAAAGAATAAACCCTTCATTAGAATTGGGAAGGAGTCAAAAGAAGCTGGTTAAACTGCAGGGGGGCTTGGGAGAAAGGGATGCATCAAATAGGGCAAAGCTGGGGTGACCATAAAGGATAAACTGATTCAGCAAGGTTATCTGATCAGTGAGTGAACGGGGACACAAGGTTTACAAAGAAAAGACACAGTATGCTGGAATAAATTTGCAGGTCAGGCAACATCCCTGGAAGACAGGGATAGCTGATGTTTCAGGTCGGGCCCCTTCTTCAGACTGTGAATGGGAGCAGTTAGAGAGTAAACTAGACAATAGAACATAGATAAAAGAGTGTTATGGGCCTGTCCCACTTAGGCGATTTTTTGGGTGACTACAGGCGACTGCCACAACATTTTCAACTTATTGAAAATATTTTGGCAAGTGGTGAAAATTCTTGCTGTCATAGGTTGTCGTAGGTGATGTCATAGGTTGTCACCAGGTGTCGTAGGTGAATTCCATTAAAATGAGTCCCTGGCAGTCACCTAAAGAGTCGCCTAAGTGGGACAGGCCCATTAGTGTTAGAAATTACAAGCTGGAAGGTCAGCAGGTCAGGGTGGGCATGTCCTCCACTCCCAAAAGAAAAATGATGACAGAAATATCCAGCTGAGCCAATATCATAGAAGGACTACTGACATAGACTGAGAAGTTACTTTAAGTAGTAGAATTCATTAAGCGCAGAAAACTGCACAGACAGAAATGTAAATGCTGCTCCTCAAGATTGCATTGGGCCTCATTGTAAGGGTAGAGGAGTTCACAGATCAATAGGTCAGAGCAGGAGTCGGATAAGGATGGTGGAATGAAGAATGCTACTTTTCTTTTATTTCCCCCATTTTTACTCGTTGGCAGTAAAAGACTTGGCCAGCTCTGCATTTTTAATTCTTACAATTGCTTCGTTTAGTTAGTTTAGTTTAGTTCAGTTTGGTTTAGTTTGGTTTAGTTTGATTTAGTTAGGTTTAATTTGGTTTAGTTTGGGTTAGTTTAATTTAGTTTAATTTAGTTTAGCTTAGTTTAGTTTAGAGATTTAGTTTAGTTTAGAGATACAGCATGGAAACAGGCCCTTTGGCCAAGTGCCTCCATATCCACTATCAATCACTCATTCACACTAATTCTATGTTATCCCACTTTCTGATACTCTCATTACACGCTGGGGGCAAGTTTACAGTGGACAATTAACCTACACATCTTTGGGAGGTGGGAGGAAACTGCAGCACCCAGAGGAAACCCGTGTAGTCACAGGGAGATCTTGCAAACTCCACACAGTCAGCACGAGATCAGAATTGAACCTGGGTCCAGCAGCTGTGCCCCCGTGCCGACTTTATCTATGTTCTTTTGCTTATGTTCTCATTCTCCAACTGTTTCCATTAGGTCACTGACCAGACAACTCTGCTTAAGCAGTTTATCCCCATGGTCACTCTGGTTTTACCACCCTCTCTCCCACCCTCCATGCAGCATTACAACATTTGTTTGTCTCCTTCCCAGTTCTTACAAAGTCTCTCTAACCTGAAACCATATAACCATATAACCATATAACAATTACAGCACGGAGACAGGCCCTCTCGGCCCTTCCAGTCCGTGCCGACCATTTGTTTTCCCCTAGTCCCATCTACCTGCACTCAGACCATACCCCTCCATTCCCTTCACGTCCATATACCTATCCACTTTACTTTTAAATGTTAAAATCGATCCTGCCTCCACCACCTCTGCTGGAAGCTCATTCCACACAGCCACCACCCTCTGAGTAAAGAAGTTCCCCCTCACGTTACCCCTAAACTTCTGTCCCTTAATTCTCATGTCATGCCCTCTTGTTTGAATCTTCCCTACCCTCAATGGGAAAAGCTTATCCACGTCAACTCTGTATATCCCTTTCATCATTTTAAAGACCTCAATCAAGTCCCCCCTTAACCTTCTGCGCTCCAAAGAATAAAGACCTAACTTGTTCAACCTTTCTCTGTAACATAGTTGCTGGAACCCTGGCAACATTCTAGTAAATCTCCTCTGTACTCTCTCTATTTTGTTGACATCCTTCCTATAACTAGGCGACCAAAATTGTACACCATACTCCAGAATTGGTCTTACCAATGCCTTGTACAATTTTAACATTACTTCCCTACTCCTATATTCATTGAAACATTAACACGGCGTCTCTCCTTTCAGGTGCAGCCTTATCTGCTGAGTATTTCCAACATTTTCTGATTTTTATTTGATTTTCAGTATTCAATATCATTGTGTATCAAGTGTAGGTATTCATGTTTCCATATCAAATGTCCATGTCTAAACAGGTCAGTGGAAACAGGCCAGTGGAAATCATGAATCAAACAATTTATAGGAAAGCACATAACATTTCTTCAAATGCATTTTAAAACGAGGGATCATTTTGTGCTCATATCAACCAGAAAATGCATGGGGAGGTAATGAATATTGGTCAGATGGGACATGATTTACACATGGCTATTTTTACCAGAGAAGTTTAAAAGTGCCTTTGAGTTGTTCCCGTTTGTTAGAAGTTGGTTGTGAATAGACAAAGTAAAAGAGGAGGCACCACCCATCGTGTCTGGCATTTGCCCCTCACAATATGAATAGTGGGTTAAGCAACATCTGTGGAGGCAAAGGGATGATCATCAGAGACCCAAGCTCAATCCTGACTACGGGTGCTGTCTGTGCAGGGTTTGCACATTCTCCCTGTGGCCGCGTGGGTTTTCTTCAGGTGCTCCGGTTTCCTCACACATTCCAAAGATATGTAGATTTGTGGGTTAATTCTGTAAAATTATCCCTAGTGTGTGTAGGATAAAACTAGTTGACGGGCAATTACTGGTCAGTGCTGACTTTGCGGGACAAAGGACCTGGTCCTCTGTATCCACGCTGTATCTCTAAACTAAACTAAACTAAACTAAGATAAAGTAAACAGAGGGGATACATTTATAAAACGTAGTTTTCTTATACACAAAGCCATGCTGATTATCCCTAATCAGACTTACCTTGTCTGCACATCTGACCGCCCGCGACTGCTGAGGGTTGTGGTCCCGACCACGTGGGAAAATGGAGGAGGACTGACAAACTTTGTGCCTTCCACCACAGTGATGAATGCTGTGGTGGATGTTTGTGTTAAATTTTTATGGTGTATTGTGTGTTTTTTTCTTTATTATACCGTTGCTGGTTCATTTCACTGCACTTTACTGTGCACGTGACGAATAAATCTGACTTGACTTGAAAGTCCTTGTCTTTCCAAATGCATGTCTCTCCAAATCCCTTCCAATCACTTACCCACCACTGATGTTAGACTCTCTGGTCTATCGTTCACAGGCTTTTCCTTGCACCCTTTCTGAAAGACGGGAACAGCGTTAGCCAGCCTTCAGTCATCTGCCACTTCACCCATGCGGAATGGATAAAGTTGTTCTTCAGCAAAAGGAATACAGTTGAAATTGAAGGTGCAGGCAAAACTATGCTTCTTTTAGGTGAAACCGCACAAGAATATTAGAAAGTGATCGCTCTAATGCAGATAGGCTCTGATGTGAAGACCATTTTGGATGGCGCACTGCAAGACAAAAGATGATTTGTTCAATCAGGTAACAGACTGCAGTATCACTTTAATCTCGCACTTTCAGTGATTGTAGAAAGCTGCAAATTCAGGACTCGATAACAAAGGTCATGTGAAAACACTGGTGATTGTGCCGAACCTTTCGCAACACTGTCAGTTTTGCACCTGCCAGCATCAGGTGTTGCAGAATAATTATCTGTTGTAGCACGTGAGAAAACTAAAATAAATGATTAAAGGGTAAAGTTTAATTTTTTGAGCATGCATATAAAACCTGCACATTAATGGTGGGTGAATTCCAAGAATGCTTGAGAGTTTTGGTTGGTGCCTAATGTCAATGTTAATGTTCATGAGGTCTAACAACAATAGAAAGGCAGGATATTAATACTAATCTAACAAATACGAGGTGGACCCACATGAACAAATTAGAAGCAAAAGATGAGGGTTGCAGGAAAAGCTGCTGCTGGATATAATGAATATCATTCATCACAAGTAGGACAGTTTGAAGCTGTGAATTGTGCAATTGCATAAAGTAAGATCATAAAGCACATGTATAAACAATGCCAAGTGCTAGTTTGACTGCAGAAGGCCCATACAGGGACCATATGTGCTGAAGACTCTAGTGGGGTGGGTGGGTAACTGATTAAAGGCCCTGTCCCACTTTCCAGAGTTACTCACGAATTCTCCCGAGTTTTCCCCTTGGGTCAAACTCAGAGATTACGGTAATAGCCAGCCGTTGGTTCTCGGGGCTATTTTTTTTACTCATGGACATTTTTCAACATGCTGAGAAAATGTCCCGATTTACCTGATGCCCCGAGTACGTACGGCTGGCATTACGAGCTGCTACAAAATATCTATGGACTCCTACAGTCTCCTATGGACTCGCTACGGTCTCCAATGGACTTGCTACTGACATTCTCTGAGTTTGAATCAAGGGGAAACCTCAGGAGAATTTGTGAGTAATCGGGAAAGTGGGACAGGCCCTTAACTCTGCAACAGTGCGTGCAAAAATTATTGGGCAACGACCTTTATTGTGAAGCCCAAAGCTGATAAAGACAGGCTTGGCAGAGACTGTGAGGTAACCCTTGGCTGAGCTCCAAACAATGAGTGAACTTCCCCATCACATGAACTGTGTGTTGAATGAGCAGAGGCCAAGTACTTTGCCAAGTAGAACCTGGCTTGTTCACTTGCATAATTAAACATGAACAAAACAAAGTACCATCTAACAATCAACGTCCATGACGATATCCCAAGTCAGTATAAAACGAAAATTAAACTGCAGGTGCTGAAAGTCCAATACAAAATCTAAAAAGGTTGAAAATACTCAGTAGATCAGAACCTCAAAGTGAAACGTTATCTCTATTTCACCTCCGACAAATGTTGCATTTTGTGTTTTTATTTCATATTCCAAGCTGGTTCGTGACATGAAGTCATTACCCAAAATATACCAGCATGGTGAGATATTTGATGGCACGGCAAGGTATCGCTAAGCATCATCACCTTGGCATGTCATCATCTAAAATAAACAAAGCCACCATGGCAAGACGTTGGTGCGGTGGTAGAGTCGCTGCCTTACAGAGCCAGAAACCCGGGTTCGATCCTGACTACTGGTGTTGTCTGTACGGAGTTTGTACGTTCTCCCTGTGATCGCGTGGGTTTTCTTCGTGTACTCCGATTTCCATCCACACGCCAAAGACATACAAGTTTGTAGGTTAATTGGCTTCTGTAAATTGTAGTGTGCAGGATCGTACTAGTGTACAGGGTGATCACTGGTTTTCGTAGACTCGATGGACCGAATGGCTGTTACTGCACTGTATCTCTAAAATCCAAAGTCTAAAATCTCAGCTACGGGTTATCTCTGGTTGATTCATTATTTAGAGATGAATTTATTATTACATTGCATGCATTTAATAGATATTGGTCCAATCCAAAATGGAGAATGTTTTTTACATTTGATTGTAGATTTGATTCTTGGGAAGAAGGCCTTGTCCTTTGTGGAGAAATTAAGGAAGAATGGTTTAAAAGAATAAAATAGAGACACAAGAGACTGCAGATGCTGAAATCTTATGCAAAAAACAAGCTGAGGTACGAGCTGTCAAACATCACTCTGAAGTAGGATCCCAACCTAAAACATCACGCATCCATTTCGCTCCATAGATGTTCCCTCCAGCAATTTTTGTTTGTTTGTTTTAAAAGAATAGAAGTTTTTCTCTTTGCGACCCACAACATTCTTAAAGAAGTTCAAAAAGATGAATGTTATGAGTTTGTTTCCTAATGCCCCTGTCCCACTTAGGAAACCTGAATGGAAACCTCTGGTGACCTTGCCCACGACCCAAGGATGCAAAGAGTAGGAGTGAACGGGTCCTTTTCAGAATGGCAGGCAGTGGCGAGTGGAGTGCCGCAAGGCTCGGTGTTGGGGCCACAGCTGTTTCCCATATATATTAATGATTTGGAAGAGGGAATTAGGAGCAACACTAGCAAGTTTGCGGATGACACAAAGCTGGGTGGCAGTGTGAACTGTGAAGAGGATGTTAGGAGGTTGCAGGGGGACCTGGACAGGTTGAGCGAGTGGGCAGATGCGTGGCAGATGCAGTATAATATAGATAAATGTGAGGTTATCCACTTTGGCGGCAAAAACAAAGGGGAGATTATTATCTCAATGGGGTTAGGTTAGGTAAGGGGGAGGTGCAGCGAGACCTGGGTGTCCTTGTACACCGGTCACTGAAAGTTGCCGTGCAGGTACAGCAGGCAGTGAAGAAAGCTAAAGGAATGTTGGCCTTCATAACAAGAGGATTTCAGTACAGGAGTAAAGAGGTTCTTCTGCAGTTGTATAGGGCTCTGGTGAGACCACATCTGGAGTATTGTGTACAGTTTTGATCTCCTAATTTGAAGAAGGACATCCTTGTGATTGAGGCAGTGCAGCAAAGGTTCACGAGATTGATCCCTGGGATGGCGGGACTGTCATATGAGGAAAGATTGAAAAGACTAGGCTTGTATTCACTGGAGTTTAGAAGGATGAGGGGAGATCTTATAGAAACATATAAAATCATAAAAGGACTGGGGAAGCTAGTTGCAGGAAAAATGTTCCCAATGTTGGGTGAGTCTAGAACCAGGGGCCACAGTCTTAGAATAAAGGGGAGGTCATTTAAGACTGAGGTGAGAAAAAACTTTTTTACCTAGAGAGTTGTGAATTTATGGAATTCCCTGCCACAGAGGGCAGTGGAGGCCAAATCACTGGATGGATTTAAGAGGGAGTTGGATAGAGCTCTAGGGGCTAGTGGAGTCAAGGGTTCTGGGGAGAAGGCAGGCACGGGTTATTAATAGCAGACGATCAGCCATGATCACAATGAATAGTGGTGCTGGCTCAAAGGGCCGAATAGCCTCCTCCTGCAACTATTTTCTATGTTTCTATGTTTCTAAGGTTTCCATGAGGTTGCCGGAGGTTTTGGTCACTCTCCCTAATAGTCAAAAGTGGTTTCCGCGTGGTCGAGCCTTTTTCTAGGTTGCTTTGATTATTTCAACATAATCAAAACCGGCCTCGACTAAAAATAGGTTGCCGTTTGGTCGAATCCAGTGGAGTTGGGTCGCTATTTACTTACAGGCAGTCAAAGGCCATCTCCTTCGCTGACTGGCTATTTTGATTGGCTCATTGGAGTTTCACGACCTAGAAGACCCACCGGAAGATAAAATGCCCGCTAAACTTTATTAAACGTCTTAAAACTGTCTCCACTCCTTCTCCCCCCGCCCCTTCTCCTCCCCTTCTCTCCCCACTTCTCTCCCCCTTCTCCCCCATTCTCCCCCCCCTTCCCTTCCCCTTTTCTTCCTCTTCTTCTTCTCTCCCCATCTCCCCATTTCTCTCCCACCCCCCACTTCAACCCCCCCCCCCACCGCGTCTCTAAAGGACTTACCGTGCTCTGTGGCAGCTGTTTACCTTCCTCTTCATCGCACAGACAGTGCTCCTCTGCTCTCCATGGTCCCCACCTTTGCGATGTGTTTGTGTGTGTGTGCGCGGTCGGTAGATGCAGCTCACGGTATCTTTGGTCAGTAGATGCAGCTCACGCTTCAGTCGATCCAGGTCAAGGCTTTCCAGGCGAGTGACCAAAACCTCCGGCGACTCATGGAAACCTTGGGTCGTGGCAAGGTCACCAGAGGTTTCCGTTCAGGTTTCCTAAGTGGGACAGGGCATTAGCCTGGAGAATTTTGAAATTGGAGTTCATAGTGTCAGTGTCAGGATAAGGAGTTTGCAGTTTAGGATGAGATGGGGAGAAATTTCCCCATTCAGCATTTGTTAATCTTTCAAATCTCTGCTCAGATGAATATAGTTGCTCAGTCACTGAGTTTATTCAAGATTGGAAATCATAGATATTTGGACACCCAGGAATCAGTCATAAGGGGTAGGATGGGAAAATGGTTCAAGCACAGGATCAGCCATAACTCTTGAATGAGAGGCTGATTAGCCACTCCTTATAACTTACTTGCCTTGATTTCCTGTAAGGAATACCCAATATTAAGACTAATTCCCACTTAAAATCTGCGAACCTCTTGCATTCATTAACTTCAACTCTATATTTCAAATCTTATTGCCAATGTGTTCCTCTTGCCTCTTGCACTCAATGGCTGTCATGGCTTGGACAGAGAATGTGAGAAGTATGGCTTAAATCCATCAGCGGAACAGCCCACAGAGAATAATTTTACAATATAATTGGAAATATATAGTGCCGGTAAAAAAACTTAAGTGTATCGTATTTTTAATAAAAGAACCAGGGTTTTAAGAGCATCTGCTAGTTCCTTCTCTTGGGGAGTCTCTTTAAGGACATATTGGATCTTAAAATCCATTATTATGACTGATTTATTGTTTAATATTCATCAACTCTTAAATATGTTTTCTGCCGATTTATAATGAAATGGGAGCCGTAGTAAAGAGGGGCTGATTCCTGTAAAACTGCTTCAGTCTGCAGAAAACTGTGGATTACAGAAGATAACTCTTATCCATTTTAAACAAAAGAAAATTAAAACATGCTGTTGAATTGCAAATACGGATAATTTGTACAGCCTGGTTTTAAAGTCATGAGAGTAAAATAAAATGCCATTTGATTTGTCTGCCTGAAACCATTGCAATCTATTCTGTTTGATTAATGTTGGATAAGATCTACAATTTGTTTTTCCATTTTCTTATGTAAAATTTGAACATGTGTCATTGTGTCCTGTTTCATTCCCGCATTAGTTTTAAGCCCCCTTACTCTCTCTGTATTCAGAACTTTTTTCTTGCACTGTGCTTCAAAATAATTTAAAATGACAGTCTTTTCTTTGTGGTGCAGGACTTTATTTTTTATACTGCAGTCATAAAAGAACTTGGTAAACAGAGTGACAAAATGAAGGAAGTTTTAATTTTTTATCACCATAGACTTCGTCTTTTTAAACTTGTTCTGTTTCAAACCTGTTGTTACACTTGTTCTGTCCTCAGGGTAAAGTGTAAAGAATTGCTTGAAAGAAAAGAGGAGGCTTGCATTTCTAAAGAGTCTTTCACAACATCAACACTGGTCTGCTGGAGGCACGGCAGCAGTCTGGTGTTTGTCCCAGCAGCTTGGCTCACCCGGAGAGGGAATGCCACCATGCCAAACCCCTGCTCGCCCCCTGGGTTGGAAATCGGAGAGGAGATGGAAAGAGATGGTGACAAATGCTGGACAAGGGGTCCGGTGAGAAGAACCAGGAGGTCTTACCTTCCGTGGCCTTGAAGTTGGTTGCGGGAGGCGCCCCCCGCAAAACAAGGGCTGAAGAGGGCCAGGCGTGGAGAGGGACATCCGTTCGCAGGATGAACAAAATGGAAGCGAAGGCTACCTCGACTAAACCTACGAGTAAAAAAACATTTATTATTTCCCACGGTGACCTTTTTTTTCTCGCGGGCATTTTTCACCATGTTGAAAAATACGCCGCGACCTAGCTGAGGCCTCGAGTAATCGGGGACTACTCTTGAGCATGAAGGAGAGTTACAAAGACCTCCTAGGACCTCATGTCGACCATGCTGCGAGTATGAGTCGAGAGCAAACTCTTATAAACTCGCGAATTAGGTCCTTAATGATGCTGCAACTAAGAAATTCATTGATCCATTGTTCCTACATGTGGCAATTAGGCACTCTTGATACTTGCAATTTATTTTATTTGTTCGACCAGAATTTCCTCTTTGAAGTACATTACCGTGCACATAGAAAATAGCTCAGTAAGCCCTTTGGCTCACAAAGAGCATGCAGAACATGATGCCAGATTAAACTAACCTCCACTGCCTGCATGTGATCCATTAGACTTCCATTCCCTGCCTATCCATACGCTTATTTAAAAAGACTCTAAAATGCTACTTTCATATCTGCCTCCACCACCACCCCTGACTTTGTTCCGACACCCACCACTCTGTAAAAAAACTTGACTCACATATCTCTTTTAAACTTTGCTCCTATCATTTTAAAGCTATGCCCTCTAGTCTTTGTCATTTCCAACCTGGGAAAAAAGTTCTGACTGTCTAAGGCTCTCATAATTTTATATACTTCAATCAGCTTTGCCTTTTGAATCCGATGCTTAAGAGAAAACATTCCAAGTTTGTCCAACCTCTCCATATGGATAATATTCTCTATTCCAGGCAGCATTTCGGTAAGCCACTTCTGCACCCACTGCAAAATCTCCACATCCTTCCTGTAATGGGGCAACCAAACTGCACATAATACTCCAAATGTGACCCAGTTAAAGTCCCATTAAGCTACAACATGCTTTCCTAACTCTTAGGAAATCCATATTCAGTTTTGAATACATATGACCAAATAAGGATTGTCTGGATGAAATTCCATCTCTGCTCAATTTTCCAACTGATCGATGCACTACTGTGCCTTTAAATAATCTTTGTTATCTACAACTCCTCCACTTGTCATCTGCAGACTTATTAATCTGACCCCCTACATTTTCATCCAAGTATTCAAAGAAACAAAGGGTCTGTTCTTCATGGCATCATTCTATGTTGAGTTTTAAACATGGAAAACAAACCTTTTTCACCACACCCCCTGCCCATTGCCCACATGAATGTATTGGCCCTGGAGAGGATCCAGTGGAGGTTTACAAGAATGATCTCATGAATGAGTGGGTTAACATGATGAGCATTTGATGGCGCAGGGCCTGTATTCACTGGATTTAGAAGAATGAGGGGTGACCTCATTGAAATGTACCAAATAGTGACTGGCTTGGATAGAGTGAATGTAGAGAGGATGTTGTCACTAGTGGGAGAGTTTAGGACTGGAGGTCATGGCCTCAGAATTAAAGGACGTTCCTTTAGGAAGGAGATGGGAAATAATTTCTTTAGTCAGAGGGTGGTGAATCTGCGGAATTATTTGCCACAGAAGGCTATGGAGGCCAAGTCGATTGATTTTTTTTTTAAGGCAGAGAAAAATAGATTCTTGATTAGTACGAGTGTCAGGGGTTATGGGGGGAAAGCAGGAGAATGGGGTTAGGAGGGAGAGATTGATCAGCCATGATTGAATGGTGGACTAGTCTTTATGGACCAAATGGCCTATTTCTGCCCCTATTACTTATGACCTTATGACACGGGAAGCATTCTTTACATGCAGACCATGCAATGCATGATTCTGAGCATCACTCTTCCAAAGCTGCAAAACTCCTGAACCAACTGCCTCACAGGATGAGTAGCTCTCTCATCTCCATTCCCTCTTTTTGGGAAGCACTTGGTCTTTATTACATCCTCCAGTCTGCAATACTTTCACGACTTGCTCTGAGAATTGTACATTCAAGCTTATCCCTGGCATTTGAGGGCACATTCCCAGCTATCACTGCAGTGTAATATCAAGAGAGTATTTTATTGTTGTACCAGCTGATGTCTGCATAAGATATTGAAAAAAAACATAGAAACATTGAAAATAGGGGCAGGTGTAGGCCATTCAGCCCTTCGAGCCAACACCGCCATTCAATATGATCATGGCTGATCATCCAGAATCAGTACCCTGTTCCTGCTTTCACCCCATATCCCTTGATTCAGTTAGTCCTAAGAGTTATATCTGTATATGTTGCTTAAAAGGGGCACACTAAGTTTTTAACTTTAAATTATTTATTTTACAAAGAATGGGTCATATTTTCTAGCCCAAATTTATTTAATCTAAGTGAGAGACAAATAGCTACAGGAGGGCAAGATGAGTTCAAACAGAGAATGATGTGACCAGAGTTCATTTTCACATTACTCACCAATGTCGCACATCATTAATGAGCCGTACGATTATGGAACTAAAAGATGCGTCTCATAGAGGGGAGCACTTACTGCAGAAATAATTGTTGGCACTCCAGTCTTCCAGATCAAAATAGACGGACCTGTAATTGAATTCCCCATTTTAAAAATGGCTTTATTAAAATCTGAAGCCTCGCACGTTGAATTTTTTCATTGTTGTCTCTCCATCTCCGTCTCCATCTGCTCTGAGGCCTAATCGCGGAGCTGGCGGCATCCAACTGGGGCTAACCTCGAGGCTCCGGAGGCAGAGTCAGGACTTACCATCGCGAAGCTGGCCGATTTCGGGACTGTGGTGGCGCTGCGGCGACATTCCGACTTCGGAGCCTCGGAGGCTTCGGTCGTGGGCCCAGTGGACGACGACATCAGGAGCTCGCAGGTCCTAGGATGCTGACCGATTCTTCAGAGGTCCCGCAACAACAGCTTCATCTCGACCCGAAACGTCGCCTATCTCCTTCGCTCCTTAGCTGCTGCTGCACCCGCTGAGTTTCTTCAGCTTTTTGTGTAACCTTCATCCGCTGGACTGGAGGGTGGCTGCTTCGTCCGCCCCGGGCCGCGGAATTTGAACCGGCCCGTTCGCGGAGTTCGGATTCGGCCGCGGGACTTACCATCACCCGGCGGGTGGCCCAACATCGAAAGCCTGGATCACCTCAATGCAGAGGGAGAACAAGGAAGGAAGAGACTTTAGGAGATTTTAGGACTTTTGCCTTCCATCACAATGAGGAGGTGTCTGATAGACCCACTGTGGTGGATGTTAAACTGTGTTCATTGTGTGTTCTGTTATTTTATTCTCTGTCATCAGGACTGCATGGTACGTAATTTTGTTCAAACCAAAAGTTTGAATGACAATAAAGGATACTTAATATTTTATACTTTATAAATCTACAATTGTTAGCACAGTTCATTTTAAACAGAACTTTTCTCCATGCAGTTTTCACTACAGTTTTCCAAACCTCTTTCCACTTGCCATGACTGTGAGATCTAAACAAACTGGTCTCCTCAGAAAGGGCAGCACGGTGGTGCAGCAATACAATTGCTGCCTTACACAGTGCCAGAAACCCAGGTTCGATCCTGATCTTGGGTGCTGTCTAAACGTTGTTTGCATGTTCTCTCTGTGATCATGTGGGATTTCTCCAGGAGCTCCGGTTTCCTCCTATACTCCAATGATGTGCAGGTTTGTAGGTTAATTGGCCTCTGTAAATTGTAAATTGTCCCCTAGTGTGTAGGATAATGCTAGTGTTAAAGAAAGGTAACTTTGAGGGTTTGAGACGTGAATTGGCCAAGATAGACTGGCAAGTGATTCTTAAAGGGTTGACGGAGGATATGCAATGGAAGACATTTAAAGACTGCATGGATGAACTACAACATTTGTTCATCCCAGTTTGGCAAAATAATAAATCAGGGAAGGTAGTGCATCCGTGGATAACAAGGGAAATCAGGGATAGTATCAAAACAAAGGATGAAGCATACAAATTAATCAGAAAAAGCAGCCTACCAGAGGACTGGGAGAAATTCAGAGTCCAGCAGTGGAGGACAAAGGGCTTAATTAGGAAAGGGAAAATAGATTATGAAAGAAAACTGGCAGGGAACATAAAAACTGACTGCAAAAGTTTTTATAGACATGTGAAGAGAAAAAGGTTAGTTAAAACAAATGTAGGTCCCTTGCAGTCAGAAACTGGTGAATTGATCATGGGGAACAAGGACATGGCAGATCAATTGAATAACTACTTTGGTTCTGTCTTCACTAAGGAAGACATAAATAATCTGCCAAAAATAGCAGGGGACCGGGGGTCAAATGAGATGGAGGAACCGAGTGAAATCCAAGTTAGACGGGAAGTGGTGTTAGGTAAATTGAATGGATTAAAGGCCGACAAATCCCCAGGGCCAGAGAGGCTGCATCCCAGAGTACTTAAGGAAGTAGCCCCAGAAATAGTGGATGCATTAGTGATAATTTTTCAAAACTCTTTAGATTCTGGAGTAGTTCCTGAGGATTGGAGGGTAGCTAATGTAACCCCACTTTTTAAAAAGGGAGGGAGAGAGAAAACGGGGAATTACAGATCAGTTAGTCTAACATCGGTAGTGGGGAAAATGCTAGTCAGTTATTAAAGATGGGATAGCAGCACATTTGGAAAGTGATGAAATCATTGGACAAAGTCAGCATGGATTTATGAAAGGTAAATCATGTCTAACGAATCGTATAGAATTTTTCGTGGATGTAACTAGTAGAGTGGATAAGGGAGAACCTGTGGATGTATTATATCTGGACTTTCAGAAGGCTTTCGACAAGGTCCCACATAAGAGATTAGCATACAAAGCACATTGTATTGGGGGTTCATTATTGATGTGGATAGAGAACTGGCTGGCAGACAGGAAGCAAAGAGTGGGAGTAAACGGGTCCTTTTCAGAATGGCAGGCAGTGACTAGTGGGGTGCCGCAAGGCTCAGTGCTGGGACCCCAGCTATTTACAATATATATTAATGAATTCTGGATGAGGGAATTGAATGCAACATCTCCAAGTTTGTGGATGACACGAAGCTGGGGGGCAATGTTAGCTGCGAGGAGGATGCTAGGAGGCTGCAAGGTGAATTGGATAGGCTGGGTGAGTGGGCAAATGCATGGCAGATGCAGTGTAATGTGGATAAATGTGAGGTTATAATCTTTGGTGGCAAAAACAGGAGGGTAGACTATGATCTGAATGGTGGCCGATTAGGAAAAGGGGAGATGCAACGAGACCTGGGTGTCATGGTACACCAGTCATTGAAAGTAGGCATGCAGGTGCAGCAGGCAGTGAAGAAAGCGAATGGTATGTTGGCATTCATAACAAAAGGATTTGAGAACAAGAGCAGGGAGGTTCTACTGCAGTTGTACAGGGTCTTGGTGAGGCCACACCTGGAGTATTGCGTACAGTTTTGGTCTCCTAATCTGAGGAAAGACATTCTTGCCATAGAGGGAGTACAGAGAAGGTTCACCAGACTGATTCCTGGGATGGCACGACTTCCATATGAAGAAAGACTGGATAGACTCGGCTTGTACTCGCTGGAATTTAGAAGATTGAGGGGGGACCTTATAGAGAGTTACAAAATTCTTTAGGGATTGGACAGACTAGATGCAGGAAGATTGTCCGCGATGTTGGGGAGGTCCAGAAGAAGGGGTCACAGTTTAAGGATAAGGGGGAAGTCTTTTATGACCGAGATGAGAAAATCATTTTTCATACAGAGAGTGGTGAATCTGTGGATTCTCTGCCACAGAAGGTAGTTGAGGCCATTGGCTATATTTAAGAGGAAGTTCGATGTGGCCCTTGTGGCTAAAGGGATCAGGGAGTATGGAGAGAAGGCAGGTACAAGATACTGAGTTGGATGATCAGCCATGATCATATTGATTGGCAGTGCAAGTTCGAAGGGCCGAATGGCCACTCCTGCACCTATTTTGTACGTTTCTACGTTTGGGGTTATCGCTGGACGGCGCGGACACGGTGTGCTGAAGGGTCTGATTCCGCTCAGTATTTATAAATTCGAAAGTCGAAAGAGGCTGATGTAATTTCAAACCACAAGCACAGAGCCAAGGATTACCACTTTTAATACCATTTACATCTCCATACACCAGAAGCTAAATGCAAATGAAGAATACGGATCTCCAGTCCATTCACAGCATATGGATCGAACATGATTTGAAGGGTGTAGGAATGAACTGCAGATGCTGGTTTAAACCGAAGATAGATTCAAAAAGCTGGAGTAACTCAGCGGGTCAGGCAGCATCTCTGGAGAGAATGAATGGGTGCCCTTTTTTGGGTCTCGACCCGAAGCATCACCCATTCCTTCTCTCCAGAGATGCTGCCTGTTCCGCTGAGTTACGCCAGATTTTTGTGTCTATCTAAATAATTTGAAGGAGTTGGTAGGCAGATTCTGAGCTCAATTAGGAGTGAACCTGTAATTGTGGGTCTGGAGTCACATAGAGTGCTCTCCATTCTCCACAATTTGAGATTTGTAATAGAAAAAAAACACATTTGGTTAAAGTGCACATTGTCAGATTTTAATAAAGGTAATTTTTATACATTTTGGTTTCATCATGTAGAAATTACAGCAGTGTTTATACATAGTCTTCCCATTTCAGGGGACCATAATGTGTTGAGACACAGCAATGTCATGTAAATTAAAGTAGTCATGTTTAGTATTTTGTTGCGTATCGTTTGCATGCAATGACTGCTTGAAGTCTGTGATTCATGTACATCACCAGTTGCTGGGTGTCTTCTCCGGTGATGCTCTGCCAGGCCTGTATTGCAGCCATCTTTAGCTTATGCTTGTTTTGGGGGTTAGTCCCCTTCAGTTTTCTCTTGAGCATATAAAAGGATTGCTCAATTGGGTTGAGATTGGGTGATTGACTTGGCCACTCAAGAATTGACCATTTTCTAGCTTTGAAAAACACCTTTGTTGTTTTAGCAGTATGTTTAGGATCATTGGTTTGCTGCAGAACGAACCACCAACCAATGAGTCTTGAGGCATTTGTTTGAACGTGAGTAGATAGGGTGTGTCTATACACTTCAGAATTCATTATGCTACTACCATCAGCAGTTGTATCATCAATGAAGATAAGTGAGCCAGTACCTTCCGCAGCTGTACATGCCCAGGCCGTAACACCCCCACCACCATGTTTCACAGATGAGGTGGTATGCTTTGCATCTTGGGCAGTTCCTTCTCTCCTCCATACTTTGCACTTGTCATCACCCTGATGTAAGTTAATCTTTGTCTCATCTGTCCACAAGACCTTTTTCCAAAACTATGGTTTCTCTTTTAAGTACTTCTTGGCAAATTGTAACCTGGTCATCCTATTTTTGTGGCTAACCAGTGGTTTGTATCTTGCAGTGTAACCTCTTTGTTTCTGTTCATGAAGCCTTCTGCGGACAGTGGTCATTGACAAATCCACTCCTGACTCCTGAAGAGTGTTTCAGATATGTCAGACAGGTGTTTAGTGGATTTTTTAAATTATAGAGAGAATTCTTCTGTCATCAGCTGTGGAAGTCTTCCGTGGCCTCACAGTCCCTTTGCGATTAGTAAGCTCACCAGTGCTCTCTTTCTTCTTAATGATGTTCCAAACAGTTGATTTTGGTAAGCCTAACATTTGGCTGATGTCTCTTAACAGGTTTATTCTTGTTTCTCAGTCTCATAATGGCTTAATTGACTTAAATTGGCACAACTTTGTTCCTCATGTTGACAAATGGCAATAAAAGTTTCCAAAGGTGATGGAAACACTAGGTGCTGAGAGCTCTATTAAACCTGCATTAAGGAGACAATTAAACACACCTGAGCAATTACAAATGCCTGTGAAGCCATGTGTCCCAAACATTATGGTGCCCTGTAATGGGGGGACTATATATAAACACTGCTGTAATTTCTATATGGTGAAACCAAAATGTATAAAAATGGCTTTTAATAAAATCTGACAATGTGCACTTTAACTACATGTGAATTTTTTCTATTACAAATCTCAAATTGTGGAATACAGCGGCAAATAAATAAATGATGAGTCTTTGGCCCAAACGTTATGGAGGGCACTGTATTAAACCAACGGAGAACAGTCAAACCCTTTCTCTGAAGGACATTTGTGAACCAGGAAGATTTTTATGACAAACCAGTTGTTTTGTCCTCACTACTGTTGGTAGAGTACCTGCCACAATTCCTCCCTCTGGCAAATTGTTTCTTATTCCACCACTGAGTGTTGGTTTGGAGAGATTGGCAAATACAACATCTCCATGTGAAGACTGTGGAGGGGCACAAAAGCCTGATATACATATGCATGCTTTTACTCACTGATGTTTGTACTAAAAAAAGATGGATGTATCTAAAACACTTCGTACTACCAATAAAATATAAAATCAGTTCAAAATTATGATAACATTTTGTGTTAAAGGAAAAAATAAAAGAAATGTTAACCATTTCACCATAAAGGAGTAAATTATCCATTTGTACTCAGAAATTCACTTGTATAATCATTGATGTTAATTGATGAACAATTTTCACTGCATGACTTTTATGAATACATCCCAGAAAACACTATGCGATTAAACATAACACATATGGTTTCCTTTTATCCAAAGACTGAAGAGAGTCAAGGGGCAAACAATAAACATTCCCTTAGCAACCACTTTGCCACCAATGTATAAAGACAAAAGACCTAAACTAACCAGCTAAATCATCCTCAGTAATCAAAACCTGAACTGTGAAGGTAATAAATAATGCAAACTGCGCAAAGCTGTGTACATTTCAATGCCACATTTAATTCATGGAGAATTCTCCTGTGCTGCCCTCAGACCTTGAGAATGCATCAAGTGGCCTTCACTGAAACAGGCCATTCAGCCTGACTGTGTAGGAAGGAACTGCAGATGCTGGTTAAAACCGAAGATCAACACCAAAAGCTGGAGTTTGAGTCTAAAGAAGGGTCTTGACACAAAACATCACCCATTCCTTCTCTCCAGAAATGCTATCTTTCCTTCTGAGTTACTCCAGCTTTTTGTGCCTATCATTCAGCCTGACTGCTCCACATACACCTCCTCCCTCCTGCTGCATCAGTATATCACATCTATTCTTTAAATTCCCATCTGAGTATTCACTTTACCATTAAATCCTTCTCTGCTATGTGCATCAAACACTTCCAGTGGGAGCTATTCCACATCCTCACTACTCTTTGGTTGACAACATTCTTCCTGACTTTTCCAATGCAGTTTCACACATTGTCCTAAACAAAGACCTCAGGTTCATGTCTAGCCTCAAAGTGGAACCATCTTCTATTAATGATTTCAAACTATCTGATAATTTTACATTAGGTAATCACTCAATCTTCAGTGCCTTAGATGAAAGAAAATGCTGACTATGGGAGCCCATCTGTACGGAGTTTGTATGTTTTCCCCGTGACCTGTATGGGTTTTCTCTGGAAAGCTCTGGTTTCCTCCCACACTCCAAAGACGGACAGGTTTGTAGTCTAATTGGCTTAGTGTAAATGTAAAAATTGTCCCTAGGATAGGTAGGATAATGTAAGTATGTTGGGATCGCTGGTCGGTGTGCACTTGGTGAACCGAAGGGCCTGTTTCTGTGCTGTATCTCCAAACTAAATCTAAACTATATGAACCCCATTCTTAACCCTGATGTCTTTGCCCATCTCATTCCCCCATTTGAGATATTTCTTAAAACATTTAATAAAGCATTTGGTCAACACTCATCTCATTATGTGCTTTGATGTCAGATTATTTTGTTTAACCATATTGTGAAATGCCTGGGATGTCATGCTACATAAAAGTTGCTATATAATGCAATGTGGCACAGCTCGTGGTTTTGCTCAATGTTTGTTAACAATGGCTCATGCCATTTATTTTCCTGTCAACAACACTATTTAAAGTTAAGTTGCCAACTTTGTGACAGTTGTACGTTAACCTGTTTTTCTATTTGACAAATAAACTAATTGCTTGCATATAGAAACATAGAAACATAGAAATTAGGTGCAGGAGTAGGCCATTCAGCCCTTCGAGCCTGCACCGCCATTCAATATGATCATGGCTGATCATCCAACTCAGTATCCCGTACCTGCCTTCTCTCCATACCCTCTGATCCCCTTAGCCACAAGGGCCACATCCAACTCACTCTTAAATATAGCCAATGAACTGGCCTCAACTACCCTCTGTGGCAGAGAGTTCCAGAGACTCACCACTCTCTGTGTGAAAAAAGTCTTTCTCATCTCGGTCTTAAAGGATTTCCCCCTTATCCTTAAGCTGTGACCCCTTGTCCTGGACTTCCCCAACATCGGGAACAATCTTCCTGCATCTAGCCTGTCCAACCCCTTAAGAATTTTGTAAGTTTCTATAAGATCCCCTCTCAATCTCCTAAATTCCAGAGAGTATAAACCGAGTCTATCCAGTCTTTCTTCATAAGACAGTCCTGACATCCCAGGAATCAGTCTGGTATCCCAGGAATCAGTCTGGTCATCCCAGGAATCATGGCGGCACTTTTTTAATATCTCTCTCGTTCTCTGGTGCATGTCAATAATAACACTACAACAATAACCTGCTAAAACACCCTAAAATTGTTCATGAGAGCAACTAGCAGAAGGAAATTGCCACTGCTTAATTAAAAGCTTTGTTAGAGAGGTAGCATCTCCAGAACATCTTAAAGAAGGATAACATAAAGTGCTGGAGTAACTCAACAGATCAGGTAGAATCACTGGAGAAAAAAGGTAGGTTACATTTCAGATCTTCAGACTGAAATACAATACAATACAATACAATTTTTGTTGTCATTTGAACCTCATTGAGAATCTCCTCCTCACTGTGATGGAAGGCAAAGTCTTGTCTCTCCCCTACTCTCCATTCTTCTCCCGATGTCAAAGCCCCCGGCGGGCGATGGTAAGTCCCGCGGCCATTAAGGCCGCGCCGGGCGATGCAACGCCGCGCTCCGGGTCTTGATGTTGGAACCCCCAGCGGGCACTAGCGGGCACTAGCTAGTAATGTTGTTGAGGTAGGATTAGGATATTGAGGTTTGGGCCAAGAACCTCTTAGTTGCAGGAAAGTAGCTGTTCCTGAACCTAGTGACACGGGACCTTAAACTTCTACATTTTGAGATTTTCAAGGCTAAGAGGCTCAGTAGCTGATGGCATAGTGGTGTGATTAAACATTAGGGATGTTCAAGGGACCTGTATTGGAAGAGAACAGAAATCTGAAAGGTTTATGGATCTGGAGATGTCAAAACAAAGATTATGGAGACCTTTTGGCATTGAAGTGTGAGCAGGGGCTGTTGTAACGGAAGGTGTAGGGATGGGGGGAGGAACACCTCATATTTGGGGGGCATTCCCATATTCACATTTACCCGTTAGTATTAGACCTATCACTTGGACTCTTTACTCTTATAGTCTTAATCACAAACATAATGTCATCTCTGTCTAACCCCACCACCCAATCTAACGCCAGTTCAATAAAATTGTTTCTTCATGGCCCAGAAAACAGCATCTTTTACAAGTTATATTAAACAGTCTCTCATCTTTGTTATGTCAGGCTGCTCAAATGTTCCCTCACCTTGGCCTCTGATTGACTCCAATAAAATATGATGTCGGGGCTCAACCCAAAACGTCGACCATACCTTTCCCTCCACACATGCTGCTCAATCAGCTGATTTCCTCCTGCAGTTTGTTTTTCTGCTCCAAATACTTCTGAGTCTTAGTCACTGGTATAATAAAGGAATAAAGGAATCATGTGGCAAGCTCCTTGAAGCAGTTGACAAATAAGTATTCACAACACAAATAATTCCTCTGCTCTTCAATGAAGTGGTGCCATGGAAATTATTACATGAAGTCACACAGCACAGAAACCAGGGCTTCAGCTCAACAGTCTGGACTATCGTGTAAGCACCCATTTACACATCCCATTTTATTCTCCCCGCATTTTCTTCCACTGCATCCAGAGTCTACCACTTAGCTACATATTAGAGGCAATTTAGAGTGGCCAATTAACCCACTAGCCTGCACATCTTCAAATGGAATAATGCAGTCTTCTTATTATCGAGTCCGCACACAAGATTAGAAGTTGTTCAGCCAGCGCTGAACACACTACTTGGCAAGTGCATACAATGGTGTCTGTCTCGCGCTTCTTGTGCTTCTTGGGCGTGGTGCTGGAAAGATTGGTGAAAATAGGGCCGCAATGTTAACGCACTATCCTTGACCCCAGTAATGGAGTAATAGAATGATACAGCGTGAAAACATGCCCTTCGGCCCAACTTGCCCATGTCAACTAACATGCCTCATCTACACAAGTCCTATCTGGCCCATAACCCTCCAAACCTATCCTATCCCTGTACCCATCCAAATGTCTCCAAAATGTTGTGATAGTACCTGCTTCAACTACCTCTTCCAGCAGCTTGTTCCAAACACCCAAAACACCTTTTTTTTGTTAAAAAAAAAGTTGCTCGAAGTTCCTATTACATCTCAGGGTTTTCTCTGCATCCCTTCTTGAATAGAGGTACAACATTTGCCACCCTACAGTCTTCCGGCATCACACCCATATTTAATGACCACTCTTAAATCTCAGCCAGAACACCTGCAATAGTGTCCTCGGATGTATCTGATCAGGCCCGGGAGATTTGTCTACCTGCTTTAGGGCCTTCAGCACCTCCTCGACAGTAATACTGACTGTCCTCAAGACACTTCTATTGTCTGTTCCAAGTTCCCCAGTCCTCGTGTCATTCTCCACAGTAAAGGAGGAGACTTACTAAGACTTACAGAGGAGAAATACTCAATGTAAACTTCGCCCATCTCCTCTGGCTCCACACAGAGTTAATCGTTCTAATTGCTGAAGGGCCCCATTCTCTCTCTGGTTCCCTTTTTTCCCTTAAGTACTTGTAAAACCTCTTGAGATTATCCTTAATATTTTCTGCCAGAGCTCTCCTGTCCCCTTTTTGCTCTCCTGATTTCATTTTTTAACTATTTCCTCAGTTCCCGATACTCCTCCAGGGATGCACTTTATCCCAGCTGCTTATACCTACCCCATGTCTCCTTATTACTCTTGACCAGAGCCTCAATCTCTCTTGTCAACCAAGCTTCCTTACACCTACCTGCTTTCCTCCATCACTCCTACAGAAACATGCCTGCGCTGGACTCTTGTCAGCATACTTTTAAAAACATCCCACTTTCCTGAGGTGCCATTTCCAATCAACTTGAGCAAGCTCCTGTCTAATTCACAAAATATGGGAGGAAACAGTAGCAACTGGAATAAATCCACGCAGTCACAGAGAGAATGTACAAACTCCACACCCTCAGTATTGAGATCAGCATTAAACCTGGGTTACTTGAATTGTGAGGCAGCAGCCCTACTATCTGCACCACTGTGCCACAAATCCACTTGAGGCAATGGATAAGGCCGCAGTTAAACAGATGCAAAGGATAATACTACAACAGAGTTTAGATTTTGTGTCCAGATCTTTGGAATGGGACTTGAAATTGCAACCATGTAGACGCAGAGATAACGAAGTCCACAACTACTTCCTTAGGGTGCTTTGAGACTAATTCGAAGCCACAGCTCACTGCTCATTATCTTTATATATGTAACTGAGCAGAACTTTCTCACATCAGCAATAAGAGGTGTGGGTGAAATGTGGGAACACAGTGGCATGGCTAATAGAGCTGCTGCCTCACAGCACCAGAGAGCTGGATTCAATTCTGACTTCAGGCGCTGTCTGGTTAAGTTTGCACGTTCTCCCACATGGCCCATTTTCCTTCCACTTCCCAAAGAAGTGGTGGTTGGTGGGTTAATTAGCAGCTGTAAATTGCCGCTAGTGTACAGGAAAGTTATAAGATGTGAGAAGTTGATAGGAATGTGGAGAGAATTAAAAATGTGATTAATACAGGATTAATGTAAATGGATCATTAATGGTTGATGTGGACTCAGTGGCAGAAAAGCTGTATCTCTCTACAACTTTAGTTTAGAGATACAGCATGGAAACAAGCACTATGAGTGTACACTGACCATCGATCATGCGTTCACACTAGGTCGGTCCCAAATCCACATCTTTGGAATGTGAAACTGAAAGAAACCTACACGGTCACAGGGAGAATGTACAAACTCCATGCAGATGGATCCTGAGTCGAGGTCAGGATGGAACACAGGTTTCAGGCTGTAAGGCAGCAGTTTTACCAGCTGCGCCACTGTGCCATCATTTATTTAACGATCATTTAACCATGTCATTGGTTTATTGTCTAATTAAATAATGGCAGGAAAACACTCAAGAATAATATTTGAATATGAAAATATTCAGAGCTTGTTGGCATGCTAAGTTATGTGTCAATGCAGAGGCATTGAATTCATCTTACAGTAATGCTTTCAAAGGTCAGTCCACTAAACAATATATTTATCTTAGATTAAATAGATACCATCGACAGTTATTCCCCCTGCCAGTATGACCCGATCAGCTCCGGGGTCTCTTGTTATTCATTAGGCTCACTTTAAACAAGACATGGTTACCAACGAGACACAAAGCTGCGATTACTCCACCACTTAATAGAGTTGCAAAGATTGATGCCATATTATGCATCCATAACCGGCTCCAATCAGCTAAAGTGTTGCACATCGTATCTGCCTGGATATTCCCCAGGACTATCAATTCTTCAATAACTCCAAGGTTTAATAAAATAAATACACAAAATGCTGGATTAACAACGGAGATCAGGCAGAATTCTCTGGAGAACATGGATAGGTAATGTTTTGTGCCGGGCCCCTTCTTCAGCCTTTCTCAGGTGATGGACACAAAATGCTAGAGTAACTCAGCGAGACAGGCAGCATCTCTGAAGAGGTGACGTTTTGGGTCGAGACCCTTCTCTAGACTGAAGAAGGTCTCGACCCGAAACGTTGCTCATTCCATCTCTCCAGAGATGTTGCCTGCCCCTCTGAGTAACTCCAGAATTTTGTGTCCATCTTCGGTGTGGACCAGCATCTGCAGTTCCTTCCTACACAGTCTCCATAGCTGATGTTTTCGGTCACGACTTGGAATGTCACCAATCCATGTTCTCCAAAGACGCTGCCTGAGCCGCTGAGGTACTCCAGCACTTTGTGTCTTTTTACGCAAATCAGCATCCGCAGTTCCTTGTTTCTCCAAGGTTTCATATCATACCCAGTCTAAAGAAGGGTCTCGACCCGAAACGTCACCTATCTCCTTCGCTCCTTGGATGCTGCTGCACCCGCTGAGTTTCTCCAGCCTTTTGTGTACCCCCCCTTCATATCCTTGCACACTGCTCCAAACAAGATCCAGGGAAATATTAATGGGACACCAAAAATAAAGCTGAGTTATTTGTATTCTTTTTCAATTTATTCATTCATCCTGAAGTGGGGAAAATACAGCTATTTGACTGATTATCATTGTGTCACATGAAAGATGAAGCAGGCACACAGCATGGAACCATATGCAGAAAGCAGAACCCTCCTCAACCCATTCTCCTGCCTTCTCCACATAGCCTCTGACACCCGTACTAATCAGAATCTATCTAGCTTTGCCTTAAAAAATATCCATTGACTTGGTCTCCGCAGCCTTCTGTGTCAAAGAATTCCACAGATTCACCACCCTCTGAGTAAAGAAATGTCTTCTCATCACCTTCCTAAAAGAACATCCTTTAATTCTGAGGCCATGATCTCCAGTCCTAGACTCTCCCACTAGTGGAAACACCTTCTTCACATCCACTCTATCCAAGCCTTACACCATTCGGTAAGTTTTAATGAGGTCCCCCCTCATTCTTCTAAACTCCAGCGAGTACAGGCCCAGTGCTGTCAAATGCTCATCATATATTAACCCTCTCATTCCTGGGATCATTCTTGTAAACCTCCTCTGGACCCTCCCCAGAGCCAGCACATCCTTCCACAGATATGGTGCCCAAAATTGCTCACAATTGCAAACAGTGCCGGAGATCAGGATCAAAACTGGATTCTTGGATCTGTGAGGCATTGTTCCATCAGCCACACCATTATGATTCCCAATAATATATTCAGCATTGTGTGGAAAGGTGGGACTCAATAGGGTTGGGCTTGTTGGCTGTCCAATGGTAGGAGTGTGGAGGGAGGGAGTGGAAGCAAGTGGCTGGAATAGCAACTGCAGACAGGACAAACCAACACCACCCTTTGTAACACCTGCAAACCAACCCTCTTTACAAGAAGCAACTGTGCATTACCACTGTACTAGAAATGTACTGAAGTTCTGAGCACTGCTTTAATGATTGTTATATTCTTTTGCGGAACAGATTAAAAACTCTCTGCCTCGAAATTAGCATTTTGGCAGGTTTGCACTAGCTATGAACTCAATTATTATTGACCCCCTGAAAGATCGTGTCTTTGAACCTGCAAAGGTTATGCAAACAGAGTGTTAATAAGAGCAGCAGAGAAATAACATGCTTATTTTAGTTCGTTTTTGTTGCAGACGGTTTCACAAGTACATGTGATTGCTTGCTTTGGAAAACTCATTTCAGTGCCGAACATTCCAACACAGATAAAGCAGTGATCTAAATTAAAGGGTATCCTCAAAAGATAAGTATAATCTAGCTATAAAATGGTGCACCAAACTGAACAAAATAAAAAATAACTGGATCCTGAAGTCTCGCTGTATATTTCCATTTCATCTCTCAGGCAGACCATAGGCTGACTTACTGGAGCCTCTGGGCCTAATTGCTCAAAATCATCTTTCATCCTTTAATTTTCATAAGTTTGCAAGTCCAAAACCCTGTGATGAATCCAGAACTGATCTCAGACAGCTTTAAGCTCCAGATGAGTTGCAACTGAATCTCAGGTCTGTTGTGAATCAGCCCTGAACTCAGGGATAAGACTGGATTGTGCACTGCTCCATGAATAACACACTTTCCTCTAAGGTACAAAGGTTGGGGTTCAAATTCTACTGCAGAGATGTGAGGGCAGGAGGAGTGCCCCACAGTCTGAGGTGCTGCCTTTGGGTAAAACATTATACTTAGGGTCCATCTGCCCACTTGATGAATTGCAAAATAATCCAATCCAGTCTGGAGGAGTGCCCCACAGTCAGAGGTGCTGCCTTTGGGTAAAACATTATACTTAGGGTCCATCTGCCCACTTGATGAATTGCAAACTAATCCAATTTACTACTCTGAGAAAAAGAGAGCTTTCCCTGTACATCGGCAACATTGTCCTTTTAACTCAAAAAGATTAACTAGTTATTTATCTCACTATATTTTGTGGAATCATATTTTGTATCATGTGCTACTGTCATTTTCCGAAGGTACAATAGTCAGTGTAGTTCAAAAGTAATTAATACCTTGAGAATATCCGGCTTTCCATATCCTTTGACAGATGAAGGGCAATAATGCATTGGAATTATGCAAACCGACGGATTTGGTCATCCATCTCCCGTGGAGACCAAGTATTAGGCGTGAAATTAACATGAGTAGTATTAAAACAAGGAGTACAGAAAGAGCAGAAACTGAACTATAGTGACATGGATTTAGTTTGGATTCACCACAATGCAGAGCAGCATTTTATTGCTCACTGGTTTGTGTGTAATGTGGGTGGGAACTGGAATTTAAACTGTTCGTCTTTGGAACAGAACTTGAGATGGACTGACTGAGAGCCATCAGGGAGAGGTGTCCAGGGCTGAGAACATGGGAGTTAAGGACTTGATGAATTACAGGGAAGATGTTGAAATCAGACCTGAGTTTAACCAATGGCTATTTTTCATCCCCTGTGATCTGACTGTTGTGGAATGTCTTCTCAGATTTCTAGGAATAATGCTTGGCAATCTGTGCATGACCTCTTCACATTTATTTGGTCTATTGTGTGCTTCCTCATCACAGATCACCCCACCAACTTATGCAAATAAATAAATTGCTGTCAACATTTCTCTCTGCATTCTCCATTGAAAATGTTGCCACAGTGGCGGACTGGCTTGAGCAAGGCCGGCCTTAGGAGGTGCGGGGCCCAATTGGGAACAATTTTGGTGAGGCGCAGGTTCCCAGCCAAGGTCTGTCAGCCCTGTTATTTAATATATATTATGAAATTGTACACTGAGGTGCTATGAATTATACACTGTTTTAATCACTCCTGCTCCTGTCTGACTGTCACTACCTCTGCTGGCTTCCAAACTTCACCATAGCTGCTAATTACCATTAAACTGCATTATGTGATTGGACACAATACCCTTGGAGACAGCGGCTGATTGGACGGGAATTTTAAGGCAAGCTGGTTGGTGATTGGATGCAACCCCCTTAGAGACAGCAGTTGATTGGCCGCCAAATAATCGGGCACAAAAAAAATGGACAAATAGGTAAACAATAAAATCGCTGGTCGGTGCGAACTCAGTGGACTGTCTGTGCTGTATCTCCAAACTAAACAGTATAACATGCAGGTACATTAATTTAAAATAAAATTCAGTGATTATTTCACATGATTTCTCACTGTGTAAAGCTCAGTATCTGACCAATCTCTGTTTAACACGTTTGGTCTGCCTTGGGCATTGACTCTGAACTAAAAACTTAAACCAGACTCAATTGTATCGTCACATTGGACTCAGTAAACTCACACATTTCTGCATTCAGGAGGCTGCTGTGGTTGGAATTGGAATCACCGGCTCTGAGACCAGAGTGGGTAAAGGGACCTGCGATCAATACCTAAGATGATAGCTCTTCTCAATAAAAAAACAGTGAAGCTTTTCACTCTAACCATGACGGTTGGAGCTTCTTGCAAGGTGATCTATGACCTCGCCAAGTAAATATTGTCGTAATGCTCAGTTGAGGTCAAATGAAGAAGATATTCATTATATCGTTCATTGGAGCCCATGGACGTGTCACTAAAAGGAGTGAAGAAAACAATCTCCACACTGCTTGTCCCCACGTTTAATGAAGTGACTTTTAAATTACTTGAAATAAAAGTTGATTACCACTGCGTCACCGTGCCGCGAAGGTATCTCGTGCGAGATTTGAAATCCCCATCAAGTCATAATGAACCAATAAAGATGCTCTGCTTTCTTTCCATAGATTATCTGTTCAGTTTAGTTGAGAGATACAGCGCGGAAACAGGCCCTTCAGCCCACCGAGTCCACACCGACCCCTGCACACTAACACTATCCTGCACATAGTTCGTCAGGCTGAGAGTCAGGGGAGAGGGAAACTAGAGGTATGAAAAGATACAGAACAAACCCCAGAACAGAATGATCTATTCTGTACCTTTTTTAACCTCTAGTTTTCCTAATAATATGGAAACCTTTGATCCATTGAAACAAAAATAGACACAAAATGCTGGAGTAACTTGACGGGACAGGCAGCATCTCTGGATAGAAGGAATGGGTGACATTTTGGGTTGAGACCCTTCTTCAGATCCTTCAACCATTGAACCAACTCATTGGAGGTCTGTGAAACAGTGCAGGTAATGCACCTTCTAGTTTGGTCCAGCACTTTGGGGAAGTGAGTTATGCTTTACTCTAAAATCTTGGCAACAAAAGTCAATGACACCCCCCCCCCCCCCCAACAAAAAGGAACCGCAGATGCAGCCGTCACCGCAAAACATCAATGATTCCCGTAATGCAGAGGCGACAGGGTGAGAGAGATGGAATGAGAGACTGAAAGACAGAGAGACACACCGTGGGTCGGTAGGTGAATGACTAACCCGAACACCAAGAAGAAGCTCATGGTCCGGAACTCTCAATCATGATGGTGAGTTTTAAGAAATTCTCAATGTGTCATCAATGCATCGATCTATATTCCTCAGTAAATGTAATTGTGTTTTGACCAAGTATTAATGACGCCACGTTCCTTTGAATAAAATTCACATTTACTGAGGAATGTGGATCGATGATGACACGTTGTATAACTACTTGTTAACTACTGCCTGTTAGCAAGTGTTAACAGTAGTATTTAACAAATTGTTTTTGTCTGATGGCCGGTGCAGTGGTTTTTGTCCATGTTCGTTTTTTTTAAAAATCCGTATTTAACAAGGTGAATGTTTTTTTTAAATCTGTATTTAACAATGCAAATTTGTATTTCTGTACGAAATACAGAAAATTAGCGCGGTACCCAATTGGGAGCAATAAGGCCGGTCCTGGGCTTGAGCAGAAAAGGAGGTGAGTAACCTTCTATGTTTGCCCTGTCCTGCTTGAGAAGTCTTTGTAAATTAATTATCTGTAAAAGATGCAGCTTTATGCTTTCTCAGGGATATCCATGTTGTTTTAGGACAGCAATACTTGGTTATCTTGGGTCCATAATTTGTTATTCTGTTCAGAGATAAGCTAAAACAAACATTGGGAAGACAACTGAAGTTGCATGATCTGTTCGGGATGAAATGTGTGTGTGGATGTGTGCAGTGAGTGTCATTGTTTGCATTTCATGTTTCTGTAGAGAAGCCAGGTTTTTTGGAGAGGATTTGCAAACAGTTCTTCCCCACTTTGATTGCATAAGAGTGAACAACACACAGATTACTTCATCGCCAAAATAAAGGTTGGCCTTTTGGTCCTTTGCTGTTTCCTCTCATTCACCAGGCTATTGTAGCTCGTTCCCACCCTAGCCCTGAATCCTTGAATCTCTTTGATCTGTTTTTCTCCCTCAGCTGCTTGCTTGTCCTTTCCTTGTTCACATTACGGTGTTCTCTATACTGATAACCCGTCAAACCCGATTTCTCCCCAATCACTCACCACTCTGCTGTCCATGCTTGGCCCCTCAATGGATTTTTCCTCAGGCATTGTCCTGCTCCCCTTGAAGACTGCTGTTCATAATCTAACCCCTGATCCCTTCAGACTTGCAAACCGCAGCCCTCATCACCACCCCCTCCCCCCCCCCACACACACACTTTTCATCTGCAAATTTGTTGTCTCTCTGATCCTCCACCCCTTAAATTTTCATTTGATGGTGCAATCATGTTACCTGTCACCCCTGAAACTCCATCATGGTCCTGACCTTTCCTCAAGCCCACAAATGTAAACAAATGAATTTAATTGTAGGTATATTGTGTACTGAGGCACAGTGTTTTGCATGCTATCCAATCAAATCAGTACAATCAGGCCAAACTCTAGTACAATAGGTAAAGCAATAGATTGCAGAATATAGTTCACAGCATTGTAGCACACCAGTTCCAGAGACAAAGCCCAATGTCCTCAATGGGGTAGCGGTGAATCAGACTGTACCCAAGCATATGGAAGGACCATTCAGAAGCCTGATAATGGAGGGTAAGAAGCTATTCCTGAGCCTGGTGGTGCGCACTTCCAAGTTTTTGTATCTCTTGCCCGATGTGAATTGGAAGGGGAAGGAATGACTGAGATGGTACGTCATTGATTATGTTGACTCCTCCTCATGCTTTCAAACCTTCTCTGTGAACCTTTGCGTGATCACCTACAATTTTCTCCATAAGTACACACTGTGTGTGTCTAATATGGCATGATTGCACTTTCCTACCTGTTTGATTATATCCCCTGCTGCACTGCCAATGTCTTCCCCTCCTCCATCAAGCCCACTTCGACATTTTATGTACCGACCTTTCCTTAGGTTTCTCATCTTCTTCATCAATGCAGTGCATCTTGTCAACACTATCCGCATGTACATTGGCAATAACCAGCTCTATCACTCAATCTTTTGTCAACTCAATCTACTGAGCTCTGATCCTCTTCAAAAATGCCTCAGTGTAGTTTATCAGCAACACCAGATCCCTGTCATTAATCCTCTCTTTTGACTCCATCCGAATTCTCACTTAATTTAACTTTCAACCCGATTCTTGACAGCCTCGACATTATATTTGCCTTTGAGCTCAACCTCACATCATATATCCTTTCCATCACATCCTTCTCCCCAAAAACATTGCCCATGGCTATACCTTCACCCATGTATTTGTCATCACCGTAAACTCAATCCTTCTGTAGAATGTTCCTCAGATAGTCAAGAGTCAAGAGTGTATTATTGCCATATATCTGGAAACAGAACAATGAAATTCTTACATGCAGCAGCACAACAGACATGTAAACATAGTATTCTGTAAACACCGTAATAAACAATAAAAAGAAGTTCAGTATATAGAAAACAAACAGACAATAATAGTGGAAAGACAAAAACAATGATCCCCAAGTCTATGTAATTCGGAACTTATTTAAGTTGTGGTATTTAATAGCCTGATGATTATTTGGAAGAAGCCGCTTCTGAACCTGGACGTTACAGTTTTCAGGCTCTAATACATTCTTCCCAATAGCAGGAGTGAATTTAGAGCATGGCCAGGGTGGTGTGAGTTTCTGGCTGTCTTTTGAGCCAGCGACTGCTTATAGATCCCTTCAATGTTGGGGAGGTCCATACTCATGATGGACTGGGCAGTGTTCATCGCTTTTTGCAATCTTCATTCCTAGATGTTTGAGTTGCCAAACCAGGCCATGATGCAACAAGTCAATATGCTCTTTACTGTACACCTTCAGAATTTCAAAAGAGTATTCATCAAAATACCGTAATTCCTCAATCTTCTAAGGAAGTAGAGGCATTGGTGGACTTCTTTATGGTTGCATCAATGTGCTGGGTCCAGGACTGATATTCAGAGATGTGTATGCCCAGGAATTTGAAGTTTTTGACTCTCTCCACCACCGTCCTGTTGATGAAGACAGACTTCACTATCTCCACCCGACCGCCCCTCCCTGAAACATAAAACTCTGCTGCCCATATCTTATCTGGCAACAAGACATTTTTGTCTTTCACCTGCCTCCATTTTTGTGAGATTCTGCTGTCCTTTGCCCTTGAAATTTGCTCCTCACCTTCATTTCCTTTCATGGCCTCAGCATCCCATATTTCCCATACCTCCTCCAGTCTTGAAAATCTTCACACACAGCCCCCGCCTTCGCAAGCCCAGCACCTCATAAATCCACCCCTCCCTTTACCCTGTTGAGCATCAATTTTGTCAGCTGACACCCAGACACTGCAATTTCCTGAGTAAGTCTATGAATCTGTGGAATTCTCTGCCACAGAGGGCAGCGGAGGCCAATTCATTGGATGTTTTCAAAAGAGAGCTAGATATACTGTAGCTCTTTGGGCCAATTGAATCAAGGGTTATGGGGAAAACAACAGGGGTACTGATTTTGGATGATCAGCCAAGATCATATTGAATGGAGGTGCTGGCTCGAAGGGCCAAATGGCCTACTTCTACACCTATGTTTTATGTTTCCATGTTTCATCCACGATGCCTTGACCTGCCCCATTTAACGTTCTTCTTTACGCTCTCTGCTCTACCTTCCCAATTCCACTTTTATTTGTGCACTGATTATTTTCAGAGCATACCACACTGTACAATGGTGATGAAACTTATCTCCCTCTTTGTCCTTAATATTTAAACTTCTTCTGTTACTCCATTATTCCATGCACAATTTCAGCATCAATTTTTCTGAGTTTTGAGGAGTTTCAGGGAGAACCTTGTTTCAAACTGTAAAGACAAGGAGGCAAGCAAGATGTATCCCTGATTTCTGAATCTATCTCATTGTGACCCTTGCGTTTTTTTATCTGCACTTTCTCTGGAGGTGTAGTGCTATATTTTGCACTCATTTGCATGTTCCTTACACTACCTATTGTACTTGTGCATGAACAGATAACATAGAACATAGAACATGGAACATGGGCTATGGAACGTAGAACGTAGAACGTAGAACAGTACAGCATAAGAAAAGTTTCTTCAGCCCACAATATCTGCGTCAACCACGATGCCAAGACCAACTCTTATCTGCCTGCATATAATCTCCATATCCTGCCATTTCCTGCATATCCACATGCTTATCCAAAAGTATTTTAAGTGCCACTGTTGTATCTGCCTTAGATACCACCCCTGATATCACATTCCAAGCAATCACCACCATCTGCATTAAAAAACTTGCCATGTTCATCTCCTTTAAACTTTGCCCACTCACTTTAAAGCTTTAAAAAAGGTTCTGACTATCTATCCTATCTATGCCGCTCATAATTTTATATACTTCTAACACATCTCTCAATATTTGGCATTTCAGAGAAAACAATCCAAGTCCAACCTCTCCCGGTAGCTAATACACCCTAATCCAGGCATCATTCTGATAAATTTCCTCTGCACCCTTTCCATAGCTTCCACATCCTTTCTGTAATGGGGCGACCAGAACTGCCCATAATACTGAAAATGCCGCCTAACCAACATCTAACAGAGCTGCATCATGACTTCCTAACACTTATATTCAATGCCTGACCTATGAAAGCATGCATACCATCTGCCTTCTTTATCACTCTCTCTATTTCTGTTGCCACTTTCAGAGAGTTATGGATGTGGACCCCAAGATCTCTCTGAACATCAATGGTGTTAAGGGTCATGCAATTCATTGTATATTTTCTCCAACATTTGACCTCCCAAAGTGCAACACCTCACGCATGCCAGGATTAAAGTCCATCTGTCATTTATCCACCCAATTCTGCAGCTGATCAATATGGCACTGTATACTTTGACAGTCTCCCTCACAGCCCGCCACCACAGAAATCTGCTGTCATCCGCAAACTTGCTAAACAACCCATCTATGTTTACAATAGACAATAGGTGCAGTAGTAGACCATTCGGCCCTTCGAGCCAGCACCGGCATTCAATGTGATCATGGCTGATCATCCCCAATCAGTACCCCGTTCCTGCCTTCTCCCCATATCCCCTGACTCCACTATCTTTAAGAGCCCTCCCTAGCTATCTCTTGAAAGTATCCAGAGAACCGGCCTCCACCGCCCTCTGAGGCAGAGAATTCCACAGACGCACAACTCTCTGTGAGAAAAAATGTTTCCTCGTCCGCATTCTAAATGGCTTACCCCTTATTCTTAAACTGTGGCCCCTGGTTCTGGACTCCCCCAACATCGGGAACATGTTCCCTGCCTCTAGCATGTCCAAACCATTAACAATTTTATATGTTTCAATAAGATCCCCTCTCATCCTTCTAAACTCCAGAGTGTACAGTCAATATATATATATATATATATATATATATATATATATATATATATATATATATATATATATGTGTGTATGTATATGTGTATATGTATATGTATGTATATGTATATGTATATGTATATATATGTATATATGTATATATCACAAACTGCAGAGGTCCCAGCACAGATTCCTGTCAAAAACCACTGGTCAAGGATGGCCAGACTGAATATTGTCCTTCCACGACAACTCTGTCTTCTATCAGTAAGCCATTTCTGAATTCATTTCTTGGATTGTACTCATGTATGGTATGGCTTTACTGGCAAGCATGCATACATTTTTTGCTGTAACATGTGACAATAATAAACCAACACCAATAACAATAGCCTAGTCTGAGTCAATAGTTTGGTGAAAGTTGAAAACAGAGCACAACTGGAAAAAAAAGATTAAATTGCCTTCAAATCTGGGAGTCATGCTATTAACAAATAAAGAAAAGGCAAATCAGATATTGTGCATTGGGCAGAAAACAGGCAGAATTATCTGTTCCAGCTTCGATAAACAAGAGCCATGGTGACAGATGTGTACTTGCTGACGAACATTGGACACTCATTACAAGTCCCAAGTAGAGCTCCAGGCTCTAATCAATTGCAGCCTCTTCACAACACAAGAAACACTGGAGAAACAAAACAATCCCTGGCGTGTGTGAACTGTCAAAGCTGTGCACTAACACGGAGCATGTGTTGATTTACTGCCCTCTGTGACCTATGCGTGGCAAATTATCCCTTAAAAACAGGACACCAGGTTCCTCTCATAACAACTGCGGAGGCCACTTGATGCTTTTCTCATCAACTATATAGTTGAAGAGGGAACTGAGTCCGCAAGCTCGACTTTACCCTCTTATGATGCTGGCTATCATCATTGTATTGTATGGTACGATAAGCTCCATTCAACCTCAATAATGCATACACAAAACAGCTACTGTGGGCTCAATGCTAGTTGTCAGTGGCCACAGGACTCATCTCTGGAGCATGATGGGATATTCTCTTCTTGCCTCAATGAGGGAAGTTCCACCAGTATTCAAGAAACTCAACACCATCCAGCACAAAGATGCCCACTTTATTGCCACCCCATCCACCACAATGAACGTTTAGTTCATTTTAGTTGTGTTTAGTTTAGTTGAGTTGAGTTGAGTTGAGTTGAGTTGCATAGATACATAGAAAATAGGTGCTGGAGTAGGCCATTCGGCCTTACGAGCCAGCACCGTTAATCAATGTGACCATGGCTGATCATCCACAATCAGTACCTGTTCCTGCCTTCTCCTCACATCCCTTGATTCCGCTAGCCCTAAGAGCTCAATCTAACTCCCTTTTAAATGTATCCAGTGAATTGGCTCCACTGCCTTCTGAGGCAGAGAATTCCACAAATTCACTACTCTCTCGGTTTTTCCTTTTCTCTTTTAGTTTTATACTGTCATTGACTTCCCTTGTACCACAATTGCCTCTTACTCCCCTTAGAATCTTTCCTCCTTTGGAATGAAATGATCCTTCATCTTCTGGATTATTGATGGATCGTTGGGTTGAGTTGAGTTTAGTTTATTTTTGTTTCGTTACTTGTCATGTGAACAGAGGTACAGTGAAAAGCATTTTTGTTGCATGCTACCCAGTCAGTGGAAGGACTATACTTGATTACAATCAACCTGTCCACAGCATAAAGATACGCACGATAAAGGGAATAAAGTTTAGTGCAAGATAAAGGCCAGTAAAGTCCGATTAACGGTCAGCTTTTCGTCGTTGAGGTAGATGGTAGGTCAGGACTGCTCGCTTGATGGTTCAGTTGCCTGATAACCACTGGGAATAAACTGTTCTCGAATTTGGGGGTGTGCATATTCATACTTCTGCACCTCTTGCCATCTACTCCTGACTCAACTGTGTCTGTTGTGCAGGTTGTACTTTCTGCAAAATACACTGTAATCACCCAGGCCACACCGACAGCCACAAACTGTCATTAGGAGAGGCATGGGAAACAGGATCGGGGCAGCAGGTTGACCTCAAGGTTCCCCTCCAAGTCACCAGCATTCTGGGCTGGAAACGTATCACCGTTTCTTCATCATTATCGTGTGTAAATCCTGGAGGTCCCTTACCGATACTACTGTGGGAGTACTGTCAGCTGAAAGACTGCAGCGGGTAAAAAAGGCAACACAAGGTCAATTAGGAATAGTTAGCCTTTCACCCACACACTGTAAATGGACAATAAACACATACCCTCACATGCAATGGACTAGACTCAATGGGCTGAATGGCCTAATTCTTCTCCTATGTCTTATGGACTTAATGGGCATTAGCAAACTGAAAAGTGGTGTGTTTTCTTTTTGTTTCTGCTTTTCTTGGAAATGGGGGATTATTGGGAACAGTGCAATTCGTACCTTTCATGCTTCCACCCAGGGGAAATGCATACTCACTTAAATAATTTCCATGAACAAACCAGACTCTGCCGCAGGCTCCCTCACAGTTTCTAGAGAAGGGCTGCTTAGATCACAGACTGATTCAGTTCATCCCCCTAATGTATCAAAGCCAAACCAATTTGCTTTCTAAGTTGGCTTCTCCTGACTGCACAGTCATTTCTGTTTGCACCATTTCATATTGTTTTCCCTGCAGCCAGTTCAGTGAGGGAAGAAACATGGGTAGTTATAATTCTGAGCAGGACAAGTTGGCAGGGAATATCTTGCAACTATTTCAGTGAAGGGAATAGCCCAGAGTAGACAGCAGACAAACAGGCCACTCGTCCTAACCGCTCGTTACTAGTGAAACACAAAGTGCTGGAGTAACTCAGCGCAGCAGGCTGTATCTCTGGCGGACATGGATGGACGACGTTTTGGGTCGGGAACCTTCTTCAGACAATAGGTGCAGGAGTAGGCCATTCTGCCCTTTGAGCCAGCACCATCATTCAATGTGATCATGGCTGATCATCCACAATAAGTACCCCTTTCCTGCGTTCTCACCATATCGCCTGACTCTGCTATCTTTAAGAGCCCTATCTAACTCTCTATTGAAAGCATCCATAGAATTGACCTCCACTGCCTTCTGAGGCAGAGAATTCCACAGATTCACAACTCTCTGGGTGAAAAGGTTTTTCCTCATCTCCGTTCTAAATGGCTACCTCTTTTTCTTAAATTGTGGACCTTGGTTCTGCACTCCCCCAATATTGGGAACATGTTTCTTGCCTCTAGCATGTCCAATCCCGTAATAATCTTATATGTTTCAATAAGATCCCCTCTCGTCCTTCTAAATTCCAGAGTATACAAGCCCAGTGGTTTCATTCTATCAACATATGACAGTTCCGCCATTCCAGGAAATAACCTCATGAACCTACGCTGCACTCCCTCAATAGCAAGAATGTCCTTCCTCAAATTTGGAGACCAAAACTGCACACAATATTCCAGGTGCGGTCTCACTAGTGCCCAGTACAACTACAGAAGGACCTCGTTGCTCCTATACTCAACTCCTCTTGTTATTAGCTTTCTTCACTGCCTGCTATACCTGCATGCTACCTTTCAGTGACTGATGAACAAGGACCCCTAGATCTCGTTGTACTTCCCCTTTTCCCAACTTGACACCATTCAGATAATAATCTGTTCCTGTTTTTGCCACCAAAGTGGATAACCTCACATTTATCCACATTAAACTGCACCTGCCATGCATCTGCCCACTCACCCAACCTGGCCAAGTCACCCTGCATTCTCATAGTATCCTCTTTTCAGTTCACACTGCCACCCAGCTTTGTGTCATCTGCAAATTTGCTAATGTCACTTTTAATCCCTTCATCTAAATCATTGATGAATATTGTAAATAGCTGTGGTCCCAGCACCGAGCTTTGCGGTACCCCAATAGTCACGGCCTGCCATTCTGAAAAGTGACCCGTTAATTCCTACTCTTTGTTTCCTGTCTGCCAACCAATTTTCTATCCATGTCAGTACCCTACCCCCAATACCATGTGCTCAAATATTGTCCACTAATCTCCTATGTGGGACCTAATCAAATGTTTCTGAAGTCCAGGTACACTACATCCACTGGCTCTTCCTTGTCGATTTTCCTAGTTACATCCTCAAAAAACTCCAGAAGATTAGATAAGCATGATTTCCCCTTCGTAAATCCATGCTGACTCGGACTGATCCTGTTACTGTTATCCAATTGTGCCGCTATTTCATCTTTTATAATTAACTCCAGCATCTTCCCCACCAGCCAAGCTAACTGGTCTATAATTCATTGTTTTCCCTCTCCCGCCTTTCTTGAAAAGTGGGATAACATTAGCTACCCTCCAATCCACAGGAACTGATCCTGAATCTATAGAAGATTGGAAAATGATCACCAATGCATCCACTATTTCTACAGCCACTTCCTTAAGTACCCTGGGATGCAGACCATCAGGCCCTGGGGATTTATCGGCCTTCAGTCCCATCAGTCTACCCAACACCATTTCCTGCCTAATGTGAATTTCCTTCAGTTCCTCCATCACCCGATCTTCTGGCCACTAATACATCAGGGAGTTTGTTTGTGTCTTCCTTAAGGTCCTGTCCCACTGCGGGGACCTAATTTGCGAGTTTAGAAGAGTTTAGGAGAGTTTAAAAATGTGTCATTGTCTAGTTGTATCGCCGAAGTAGAACACCTCCTACGACTATGTAGAGAACCTCCTACGAATATGTAGAAGACATCCTTCAATCTTCTTCGACCTCCTTCAACTATGTTGAAGATTAGCTTCGACTAGCTTCTGAAAATTGGACACCGAATAGTGGAGAGTGAAGATGACCACCTTCGACTATACTAAGACTATCTACGACCACCTTCGATTACCTTCGACTACCTTAGATTACCTTAGATTGCTTCCGATTACCTACGAATAAGATGCCAACCTACTACGACCTACTTCGACTAAGCCTACCATTAAAAAAAAAATATGCCGACCAATGCCGACCAATTTTCGCAGTCAATTTTCATGGAGTATTTTTCCATGCCGACCAATTTTTGCGGTCAATCTTCGCGGACAATTTTCGGCATGCTATAAAATAGTCTTTGACCAAACTGAGGCCTCAAGTATGCGGGAACTTCTCTCGAGCATGAAGGAGAGGTACCTCCTAGAACACGTGTCGCCCATGCTGCGAGTTTGAGTCGAGCACAAACTCTTCTAAACTAGGTCCCTGTAGTGGGACAGGCCCTTTCAGTGAAGACGGATCCAAATTACCTGTTCGATTCATCTGCCATTTCCTTGTTCCCCACAATAAATTCACCTGTTTCAGTCTTCAAGGATCCAATTTTGGTCTTAACTAAATTTTTCCTCTTCACATACCAAAGAGTGACTGTGGGACATGCTGGTCAGTGGACAGACTGTGGGGCGTGCTGGTCGGTGGAGTGACTGTGGGAATGGGTGAGTGGTGGAATATTGCGTTGGGGGAACGCGGCCCAATGGATCCCACTTGGTCTAGTAACATATAAAAGGTGATTTTCAACATGCCTTGTCCAGCGAGAAATTCCATGGTCAATTAGTCGACTCACTTGATGAAATTAACGTGCCGACCTGAAATAAAGTCGGTTTAGTGGGTACGAAGATTGAGCTGACAAAAGCAGACAGAGAAATTGAATTGAAAGATTAGCGAAAAGACAAACACTAACATTAATCATTAAATTCCCAATGCATTCCAAAATGTCTTTATTGGGGAATGTCAGGGAGTTCTCCCACTTTTTCCAAATTACTGCAAAGAGATCTTTTAAATAGCCTGGTACATTAGATAGTACAGCACAGGGGTGGCACGGCGGCGCAGTGGTAGAGTTGCAGCCTTATAGTATCAGAGACCTGAATTCAATCTTGACTACATGTGCTGTCCATACAGAGTTTGTACCTTCTCTTTGTGACCGCGTGGGTTTTCTCCGGGTGCTCCAATGTACACGTTTGTCGGTTAATTGGCTTTGGTAAAGATTTGATCCTGCACACCAAGATAGTGTGTAGGATATTGCTGGTGTACAGTGATCACTGGTCTGTGCGGACCCAGTGGGCTGAAGGGCCTGGTTTCACGCTGTATCTCTAAACTAAACTAGTCTAAGACAAAAATAGGCCCGTCACCCCACAATATCTGTGGCGAACACGATCCCAAGACCAACTCTTAGCTGCCTGCGCGTAATCCACTTCCTTCCATTCCATGCTTATCAAAGAGTCTCTGAAATGTCGCTGTCAGAAGTCAGTTGTAAGTGTATTCCATCTGCATCAGACCAAATGGGTTCAAGTGTCACTGCTGACCCTTGGCATAAAAATGTAGGTTGATACTTCATTGATTGAAGTGCACTGCGCTGACATGTCACCGGTTACATACATTTGATGCAGCTTTAAACGGAGGCCCTCAGCTCTCTCACATGAATGTGATAGATCCTCCGGTAACTCTGGACAAAAACAGGGGAGTTCACCCTGGTATCCTCAAGTCAATATTGAATTGACAACAGGAACATGGACTATCTGATCATTATCAGATTGCTGCTGATGGGAGTTTGCTGTGAATATATAGGACACTGCTGTTTCCAGATAAAAACCCAGAGCACATGCCCAAAATAAAACTTGTAAGGAAAGCAGTACAGAGTGAGCAATGCCAAGGTTGTGAGTTGCAGCTTGTGGGCCTGTCCCACTTAGGCAACTTTTTAGGCAACTGCAGGAGACTATGCAGTCGCCACATGTTCGGGGATGGTTGCCGGGGAGTCACCTTCATGGTCATGAGGAGTTCCCGCATTCTGGCAACTAGTCGCGGTCTGTTATGGTCGCTGTGAATTCTTCTACATGTGGAAAAATTAATGGTAACTAGAATGCAGCCGCCATGGAGAGTAGCGAGAATTCTCGAGCCGTAGGTGGGTCGCCAGCAGGTCATAGTGGGTTGCCAGGTGGTCGAAGTTCTCATAGGTTCTCGTACATTGTAGCCGGTGCTGACCGGTGGCTCATTGGGAAAAAAAAAGGGAGCAGTAGCTTTCAGAACCAAGGATAACCGACCGGTAATGTTAAATGTCCGCCGAGCTTCACAGCCGCGTATGTCTGGCTTCTTAAAAGTTGTCTCCACTTCTTCTCCCCCCCTATTCCCCACCTCTCCCCCCCCCTTTTTTTTTTAAAGGACTTACCGTACTTTAGCCGTCTTAATTACAGCGCCAACCTTCCTATTCATCACGGTGTGTGTCTGTATCAGATTGGCTTTGCACCGTGTGAATTTCATTCAGACAGCGCTCCCCCCGCTTGCCCTGTCCCCCACCTGCATGACAGGCTGGTGAAAGAAGCGATGTGTGTGTGTGTGTTCCACTCTGACAGTCGCCGTTCCAGTTGTCAGTTTTTCAGGCGACTGCCGGCAACTTGACAGTCACCTGAAAAATCACCTAAGTGGGACAGGCCTATTTCCTGGAGCGCACGTTTTACAGGCACCTCCCACAGCCATCTGCAGACCACCAATTGTTGTAAATGCCACCTGATTGTTTTGATAAAAGTCATCTTAGCATGACACAGTAACCGATGGTCCCACCTGGCCGCGATTGGTCCATTTTCCTACAAACCTGTCCTATCCATGTGTTACGACTCTCGAATGCAGGTATTCAGAGCCGCGTAACATAGTCAAAAACCAGGCTCAAGTTCAAGGAAATAGTCTTTTATTTAATTAAAACTCAAACCTGATTCATCAACCCAGTCAAGGACAAGAATAAACTAATAAACAAAGATAACAGTGCTCCAGCCAGCCTTGCAATGGGCCATCGAACTAGAGTCTCTAACCTGCCTAAATGGAAATAACCCTGAAACAAAATACACAAAAACCCTCAGGTCAACCCTTATCCGTCCCAATTCAATATTAATTGACAAATGTAGGTAATAATACATAAAGTTCTATGCCATGTGGCCAGCCTCCTGCAGCTCACACCAGCAACCTGCTCATGAGTCAGGGTCGACGAAGAGAGAGTTCTGGGAGACTCCTGGTATTTAAGCTTCCGATGAGTCACCCGTCACCTGACGCAGCTTGGCCAATCGGGTACAGGAGCCCTTAACCCCTTGATTCCTGACTCCCTGCCACGGGGCCTGCACTCTGGAGAGAAACAAAAGAGTTAAGTAAATAGCATTCACCAGGGGGGGGGGTAGTACCTAACACCATGTACCTGTCTAACTGTTTCTTAAATGTACTCCATATACTCACCACCCTTTGTGTGTAAAAATTACCCCTCAGATTCCTATTAAATCTTTTTTCCTTCACCTTAAACCTATGTCCTCTCGTCCTCGATCCACCTACACTGGGCAATAGACTCTGTGCTTCGACCCAATCTATTCCTCCCATGATTTTATACACCTCTAAAGATCGCCCCTTATCCTCCTGCCCTCCAAGGAATAGAGTCCCAGTCTACTCAACCTCACCTTAAAGCACAGACCCTCCAGTCCTGGCAACATATTTGTAGATGTTCTCTGTATCCTTTCCTGCTTGTCAACATCTTTCCTACAATATGGTGCCCAGAACTGAACGCAATACTCTAACGTTTGCACATTCTTTCTGTGATCGCATGGGTTTTCTTCGAGTGGTCGAGTTTCCTTCCGCATCCCAAAAACGTGCGGGTTTGCAAGTTACTTGATGTCGGAATAAATGCTTCTAATGTGTAGGGAGTGGTTGCGAAAGTGGGATAACATAGAACTATTGTCAACAGGTTAGCGGGGACTTGGTGGGCATAAGGGCCTGTTTCCAAGCAGTATCTCTAAACTAAACTAAGACTTCATTGGCTGCAAAACAATTTGGGACTTTCTAACTATATAGATGTAAGTATTCTTTTTCTCTTTCTGACACTTCCATTCAATGCACTGGAAGCTTCTGGCTTCATTTTGTGCTCAGATCTGCACAGTGATGCTAGGAGTCCACATCATTCCCACCCAGAGGCAAGGAGCTTCCACCACATGGATCAGATCTTTGTGCAATGTAAATAGAGTGACAGCAAGTGAGCAGCCTGGTTTCCATCTCTTCCCATCTTTATTTCCATGAAGTTACTGAGCTGCTGGTTTGCATCCACCAGTTTCCCCTGCACCACCTAGTTTGGTTCCATCCCTTGTGCTTGTGCATGGAGTAGTGAGCAGTCACTGGCTGCAAGCCCGAGTGCGGCCACAGTACCACGACAACAGAGTTGGTACTGGTACCTCAGCCAGAGTGCCCTGCAACCTGGAGTGGTGCCTTTGCCCAGTGCTACACAGTGCTTCTGGTGACGCTGTTGTCTACTCCATCCAGATGCAGTTTTTCAAGCCACTGGTGCTGGGAGCGGTGTTCTGATATCCACTCTGCAATGTAATCAGGATTCGTTCCAACACTCCAGCAGCCAAAACAAACAGCACCACTTCTATTCGAAGTGCGTCTGTGCAATATAAATGCTGTGCTTGATGTTGCCTCTCGCCATTTTGCTCTGTTTATTTTGTTAACATACATGTACAAATCTACAAGTGTTAACCACGGCTTACTCAGTTTGTAGGCTTCTGTTATATGTCTCTGTAAATAGCTCGTTCTAAGCTTCCCCCAGTCTAGTTTCAGTCAATAAAATACTGAGTAAAGCAATTGCGCATCTAAACTTTATTTTGGAAAAACACAATAACAGTTCCCCTCTACTTTACCTAACCACCACGGGTTCGATCCTTGTATCTGCTTGGCCAAGCCCTTCTAGCCTTGTGCTCCAAAAGGTCACGCAGTCCCAAGCGTTCTTCCAGAAGATCCACACAGGACCTCTTGGGACCTACCTTTTATAGGTCCCCGAACCTTGAGGGGCCGAACCATATGGGGTGGTCACTTTACAGTCCAATAACAGATATCGATTTACACAGTATATGATAGACATTTCCTTAACCCAATAATACAGTGACTAATACAATGTATTTGAAAGTAAGTTCTAGAAGGAAGCAAACAAGAATAAACATTGAAACATGTGCCCTGAGATTCAAACAGTTTCTCCAAGGCTCAACAGTCCGACCAATCATCAAATAACAGGATGACTCTCTCGCAACATTATTTATACTATTTACAATGCCCTTGCAGTGATCCAATTGAAATGATGCATTTAGGGTTTGTTTGCAAAACTGCTATAAATTTTATCAATTTAGGAGAAACACCTGGACCCCTCACCATCCTGCATACCAGTCTGTGCCTAGTCTGGCTGGCGCCATCCAAAGCCTGTAAATTTCAACTGACAAGGGTTAAGTAATTCTGACAAGTGCAGGGATCCTCCATTTTATTCTGTCTTTCATTTGGCCAGTATTAACATTCCCCCCGTTTTATCATTCATGATAACGCTCATCATAAATGATAAACCCAGAATACAATGATGACTGCTATACTTTAACAAATGTTCTAACTAGAAGATGTTGATGTAGCTGCTCAGAATTTCATTGTGCTTCCTGCATTTTCATGACGTAACTCCATGATTTCTGTCTGATGAGTCTTCACCTCCCGAGTTTTCATGGAGACGAATCCCATTCATCAATCTTGATAGTTCATTGGTTGTTGATTCGTTGTAGAGTGGAGAATTTCTAAGAAAACCTAGGAATAAACAAGTTAATTTCCCATACCTTCACTAATACTTTTACAATGAAATGCCCAGGCATTTCTTCCCTCTACTTTTACTGCTGTCGGAGTCATTAGAAGAACTTGGTAAGGTCCTTCCCAACGAACTTCTGATCCTTCCCTTACCTAATTCTTCACGAAGACATAGTCTCCAGGTTTTACTTTAATGAGAGTTGCTAATTAAGGCATATCACCATAGGCTGCTCTCACCCTACAATGTAAATCCCTTAAGGCTCTGGTCAAGGCTAAGATGTAGTCGATCATCTCTGCAGTCATATGGTGGAAATTAACTATTTCCATTGTGTTCTGGATCCAAGGGGTTTTTAAAGGCAAACTGTAAATCATTTCAGCTGGGCTTAATCTAGATTTCCCTGCAGTCGTGACTCTCATCTGAAATAGGGCTATTGGGAGTAATTTAATCCATCCAAGTCCAGTCTCCGCCTTTAATTTGGCTAATTTTGTTTTAAGGGTCTGGTTTGCCCTTTCTACAAGTCCAGCAGCCTGTGGTTGATAAGAACAGTGTAATTGCTGCTGGATCCCCAGCTGTTCACAAAATTCTTTATTGATTTGTCCAATAAAGTGTGGACCGTTATCAGAGCTAAGTTGAATGACTTTTAGTCTGTCTCATCATTTTAGGTACCACCACCTTACGTTCCCACGATACTTTATTAGCTACTAAGTCGGCATTACGATTTCCAATGTCTACTGAGGTCTGTCCTTTAGTTTGGGTGCTACACTTCATTACAGAGATTTGTCTGGGTAGCATCAAGGCCTTCAATAAATCTGTCACCAATTGTTTGTTTGATAGTTGGGTTCCTGCAGAAGTTAGGAATCCCGTATTTTTTCATAATTGTCCAAATCATGCACACCCCAATTGTATTTCGAGAATCAATGTAAATATTTCCTTTTTGATTTTCGCCAATAATAAAGTCCAAATTGAAGCAAATAATTCAGCTTGCTGAGCTGAATAAGGTGACTCAAAGGCAGCTGCTTCGACAACCTCTGTCTTTCGATCAACTATTGCATACCCAGACAATCTCTCACTCCACGGTCCAATGGATGCACTCCCATCCACATATAATGTGATGTCAGAGTCTTCCATTGGTGCATCCCTCAAGTCCTCTCTCACTGATGTTTCTTCCTCTATAACAAATATACAGTCGTGTCCTGCTTCTGATTGCTCTTCTAAGGGTGAAATAAGAAACGAGTCTGGGTTAATCAATGTACAATGTATTGAACTGCAATTTCAGATTGTTCAACAGATAGATCTCATACTTACTTTGGCGGGCCATTGTTAAGTGCTGGTTGGAAGCTGCCCCAACAATGCCGATACCGAATGTGAACTATACGCTACAATTTCCTGCTGCAGTGTCAAATTAGCAGCTGATTGTAAACTATTGTAGATTGCAGTTAAGATTTATGTGCAAAGAGGATGTCCCCTAGCTACTGGATCTAATTTAGATGAGTAATATGCAACTGGTTTATGTCTATCCCCATGCTTTTGCGTTAATACCGAAGTGGCACAGTCAGATAGAATTGTACAATGCAGCTGGAAAGGATGATCGTATAATGGTATTTCCAATGCCGCGGCTTGCACCAATGATCTTTTTAAGTTTTCAAAGGCCTCCTGTGCTTTCTTTGTTCATTTAAATTTGCCCTCCTCGCTAGTATAGGGTGTTAGCTCCTTAGTTTCTAGAGCTATATTTGAAATCCAGGGTCTGCAATAATTAACCATGCCCAGCCATTGTCTCATTTGCTTGGCTTTTTTTGGGATTGGAAATTCGCAGATAGGTTCGAATCTGCTCTTCTCAAGACTTCTTTCAGTGGCCGAAATAATAATTCCTAGAAATTTTACTTTCTCCTGAGCTACCAGTACATTTGATGGTGAGACCACATATCCTAGATCAGCTAAATGGCAGTATCTTTCCATTACTGGATTCATTTTTGCTGGCTACTAGTAGATCATTGACACACTGCACTAATGATGAATTTATTTTGAACTTCAAGGTACCCAGTTGATCCTGAAGACACCTGGAAAATAAAGTAGGCAAATTGATAAATCTTTGAGGCAATCTGGTCCAGGTGTATTGTTGGCCCCTATATGTGAAGGCAAACAAATATTGGCTGTCTTCATGAAGAGAAAGAGAAAAGAATGCATGTTGCAAGTCGACTATCGAAAATACTTTTGCTTCAGCCGGTATTTGGGCTAGGATATGGGCAAGGTTTGGCACTAGGGCGTGAAGTGGTTCCAAAACAGAATTGATTTCCTTCAGGTCTTGCACGAGTCTATATTGGCCCTCCCTTCCCGGTTTTGGAACGGCAAGAATACGCGTGTTACAAATTGATTGGTACTTCACCAATATTCCTTGTTCTCGCAAACCGCAAATTAATTTTACAATTCTGCTGATGGCCTGTAGTTTTAATGGATATTGTTGGATTGAAAGAAGTGTTACCCCTTTCTGCAGAGCTACACAGATGGGATTGATGTTCAGGCATCCTATCTGAGCTGTATCTTTCCCCCACACTTGAGGGTCCACATACTCGTATACCTCACTCCCCAGATGATGTCGTAAGTGGGTAACAACTTTCCTTGATAAACGTTCCTGATAAAATTCAACAACATATTGATTAGAAAAATTTTGCTTTCGATAATTATTTGGGTCTGCCAAGGTAATTGCCTTTCTTATCATTGTTCCTAGGTCTTTAGCTTTTGCTGGGAAATTCACCTTTCGGGTGTTGTGAGGAGCATCTTCTTCAGTTCTTTTCCATAACTGTGCTCGTATTTTACCATACTCGGCAGCGCCCTCTTTTCCTTCCACTAGTGCCAACATTTCTATCTCCCAATCCTGTCCGATGTAAAAATGGTTTCCAGCTCTCTGTCCTTCCCACTCCTATCGAAAGCCAGTGTAATGTGAATTGGGGATTCTTCGTCCAGATCTAAGCTCCGTCATTGAGGGGTCACTGTGGAGTAACTTTGCCGTACGGGGGCCCAGGGGGTCACTATTATGCCTCTATTGCCACATTCTGTTTTTAGTTGGAAAGCACAGAACAAATCTCTCACCTACAGGTTGCAATCTAATCTGGTGGTTATCACAAATCTTTGTTTGATTGCCTTTCTTCCATATACTACTTTGACTGGCTCAGAGATGGGATACTGGAAAATGTGTCCTTGAAACCCGGACAGGTTCTGAACTTCTCTTGATTCTGGTAAATTATAAATTGATTGAAGAGATGACATGGATGCACCTAGTCTACTAGTAAGGTGCAGATTTTACCTTCTACCTGTAGAGACAACATAGGTTCTTCATCAGACTTGCATCCAGTCACTACTAGGTTTGCTAATCATAGGTATGTGAATGGGTTATCCTGGGAAAAGGAGATTTGTCCCCTTGGCTCTTAATTTTCCTGCGTTCCCTCTGTGCTCTCTAGGATCCCATTGATTCCTCCATTCTCTTTGATCTTGGAAATTTCTTTGTGACCCCCTCTTTCGTTCATTTCTTTATTTGGGCATCCCCTACTCCAGTGACCTACCCCTCTGCAACAATAACACTGGCCCATTCCTGGCCGGTATGTCCTCGACCCTGGTCTTTGGAGCACTGGCTCTAGGGCAGATGCTTCTCCATAATATCGGTCTTGATGTTCCGGGACTCTAATTTCTCCCAGTCTACGGTCTGCTGGTACTCTGGGGATCCATGGTTCAGGGTCGAATTTTGGTACTTCTTTTCTGATCACATAATTGTTTTTTTTTGTTTTACTGCAGGCGGGCTATCCTGCTTCTTTATGTCCCTCCAGTGATATCTTACAGCCCTAGACATTTGACTGGCACTATTTTCTGTCCAATCCATGTTAATGGATTCTGCTACGTTGGTGGGAATAGGATGGCACATTATTGAGGGGAATTTACTCCATTTCTGTAATTTAAGTCACCCGATTGATCCATATATAATTCAGAGAGTCGCTCTAAAAGTTCATCTGCTCCTTCTCCCCTTTTTGGTCTTACATCTAGTATTCTGGCTAAATTGATTGGTTTCTCAAGGGTGTTTGCAAGGGCTGTTAAAACTGCTTCCCGCCTTGCACTATTGTCCGCTATTATATTTGCAAGAGCTTCATGCGACGGATGCCCTAAATTCGTTAGGAATCTAGTGTGCTCACTTGGGATAATTATTTGCTGGATCACCACCCATAAATCTTGGGAATCTGCGTGGTAAACGTGCATTGTAGTTCTTAAGTGAACCATAAAAGAAGCGGGTGACTTTCTACGATCGGGTATTTGACTTAAAATAGCCATCATCGCGTTAGGCTTCCATGGGGAATAGACTCTAATTGTGCTGGGATTATTTGCACACACTGCGTTGGTTGGATCAAAAGAAGGATTTGGCATTTCCCTTACAGGGAACTGTCTAAGGGTTGTTTGTTTAGTTTCAAGATCTACCTCGGCTTCTTCAATTGTTGTCTCAACCCCAGATGGATTTTCCCCTTCACCAGGGGGTTCATGGTACATTCTAAATTATTTATTTCCTTCTCTAACTGCTCATCCAACTTGTCTAGGGGTACACTCTTCTTTCTCCTTAACTAATTGAGTTCTTTTTCTACGCTGGCTTCTGGTACCATGAACTCTAGGATTATCTGTAATGGAAGGAGCGGTCGGGTTTAAGGAAGTCTGTGCCATTGAATCTATTTGTCTATTACGTTCACAAGCTTCACAATGTGTATCTGTGACATGGGGATTGCAAGATGAATAAGGTAGTGGATGTGAATTCCTAATTTTGACACTTTCCCAATCTTCTAAATATTCATCGTCACCCCCCTCATAACCAGTGCCAACCATCGGATCAACCATCACGTTTAAAACCTATGGATGCCAGTTTCTCTGTGGAACATTTTCTTTTCCCCTTATCTTTAATACTCTCAGGCTCCTCTCTTAGGCTACCTGGAGGTTCAAATGCTTCAGTATCCTCTAATTTTATCCCCCGCTTTAGAGTTGCTTCCTTCCAACTTGCCATTCTTTCCACCTCGCTTTCTGTTCCTTGTAATAATTTTTCCACACTTCAATTAATTATTTTGCCTCTGCACTATCGCTGCATTACCAGACAATCTGCACCATGTATTTCAATCCCTTTACTGTATCTATGCCCCCTTTGGGCCGTATTTCGTTCCCTAATTCTCTATTTAGTATTCTCGAAAGAATTATCAATCGGTCAGCTTTTTGTGGAAATTCACAACATATTTGTTGTAACGGACTTTCCGAGTCAGCGATCATATCTTTATTTACATGGTTCCCCATTCTATTGGATATGGAAGCAACTCTCAAGCCACCCACACCTCTCAACATTTTTTCCCTTTTTAATTTTTGAAATGTCGTTTTTAAACAATATTCAAAAATTAAGGTGCTCCAGGAAGCAACCAACCACAATTACACACATTTCCGCACCCCGTTTCCTATCCCCAACCTTAATCTAAGCACATGCAAATGAGCTCTAAACACGCAAGCAAAATCGAATACAAAAAATAAATGATTCCACTTATTATGTATGCCTAACCACATTCAATAGACAATAGACAATAGGTGCAGGAGTGGGCCATTCGACCCTTCAAGCCAGCACCACCATTCAATGTGATCATGGCTGATCATCCCCAATCAGTACCCCGTTCCTGCCTTCTCCCCATATCCCCTGACTCCTGGACACATTCCTGTAAAAACCATAAGCACTCGTCTAATAGAGCATTTGTAAATTATACAGTCTTAAAATTAAATCGCAGTATTTTCAATCCCTCCTCATGGTGTGCTCGGTAAACGGAACGATCCCTCCCCCGAAACAGCGATCGAAAGAATATGAACCCTGATCGAACCACCACAAATCGGATTCTAACAATACTACAATCTCGATTAAAACAGATACAAATATTCAATTCAAACGCACTTTAACTCAAATTATCTAACACCCAAAAATCCTTAAGCACTCACACAGACAATACAAGTAGCGGTCCGCGATCGTAACACACTCTAAATCTTTTTACATATACCAAGTATTTATACAATTCAGTTCCGATAGAGATGCTAAAACGGACGATGCTGGTTGGACATTTACAATTTACAATAATAATTCAACACGCTAGCACACAGTTTATAAACAATCAATCCCAATGCCCCGTCGCACTGTTATCAAAAGCACGACGGATTTTGACAAGCTGGAAAGGGTACAGAGAAGATTTACAAAGATGTTGCCAGGACTGGAGGGTCTGTGCTCTAAGGGGAGGTTGAGTAGACTGGGACTCTATTCCTTGGAGCGCAGGAGGATAAGGGGTGATCTTATAGAGGTGTATAAAATCATGAGAGGAATAGATCAGGTCGATGCACAGAGTCTCTTGCCCAGTGTAGGTGAATCAAGGACCTGAGGACATAGGTTTAAGGTGAAGGAAGAATGATTTAATAGGAAATTAAGGGGTAATTGAGTGACTATGTGAAGAAGGCCGTCTGCCCGCATGCGCATCATTACGTCTAACGCATTGCGCAATGACTGACTGGCAGGCACGTCGCTCCTTCTAGCGGTAAGTTTAAAATCCTCAGGTGAGTGTTTAAACTTTCTCTGAGGTCGTTTGGCTTGGTTCTGTAATTCTTGCCCACAGACAAGTTTGAACCTTTGGAGAATGTTGAAGGTGAAGAGCTGCCGAAGGACCGCGGGATTGCGGGTGGCGGGCGGCTGTCCATATCGCCTTCCGGGTCGCTGGCGGTGGAGCCAGCGACATCTGACTTGGTGCTGGGAGATAGCACCGTGGCAGTCCCACTTGGGCGGAAAGCCATTCAGAAGTCTGTCAGGCCCGTGGACTCGGATGAGGCGGGCCAGGAGGGTTCCTCTCCTTCATTGGGTAGCATCTGCGGACGTCTAATCCACATGGAGCACCTGATGGAGAGGTTGCTCCAAAATGATATGCTCCAAAGGAGGGAGCTATATCAGCGCGGGACTCCACGGGGGCCCATGCCAGTGGCACCTGTTACAGGGCTGCACAGATTCTCCCCCTCTGAGGACGGGAGCACATGGGGTCAGTACCTATCTGACTCGGATTTCGGTGGTATAGCTGGTGAGCATACCCGGGGGCATGAATCAGAAGTGCCAGCAATGGCATAAGAATTTGCCATCCCGCCGCAATCAGGGAAACCCCTGGACAAGGACCTAGCCAGTAGCATCAACTATCTGGCCTCTCACCAGCTCCAAGATCTGGCCATGGAGGAGACTACCAACAAGTGCCACACTCCTGCCAAACTGTGCCTCATTGAATGTGCCAGCCGTAAATCACTCCATCTGGGGTTACAATGGAGGGGGCGTCAGAGCCCAGGAGGTGAAGCTCCAAAAAATATTAAAATTGCTCGCCTCAGGCATTACGGCCTTTGCCAGGTCAGTGGATGGGGTGCCCCTATCTGACATACAGCAGGCCACCATGGCATTAATGTGCAATGCACATTTTGAAATGAATTGCCTGCGGAAAAATGTGATCCATAAAAGAAGCAGGTGACTTCCTACGATCGGGTATTTGACTTAAAATAGCCATTATCTCTTAGGCTTCCACACTGCCCTTGCAAACACCCTTCAGAAACCAATCGAAATTAATTGCCTGCGGAAAATGCCATCCGACCAGCATTGAACCCCAAATTCAGTGTAAGGAAACCCCAACTGTGCTGTGCAAAGCCAGCAATGTCCAACCACCCAATTACCTGTTCGGGGAAGATCTGCCTAAGCAGGTCCAGGAGCTGGACGATGAGGCAAAGACGGTACACCTGATGAAAGTCCCGACTACACCCAAGGTCTCATCGTACCGGCAGCAGCACCCCTACACTCCCTTCAACACCAGGCAGTACACCAGAACTGGTGGGAGACCCGAACAAGTGGCACAGAGGTCTTTTTTGGACTAAGGCCCAAGTCGGCCCACTTCCAAGATGCACGGAGGGCACCCGCCATCAATCCTACCCCCCAAATATCAGGGGCGGAAACTAACATCATACCACCAGTAACATCTGAGGTAGGTGAATCTAGTTCCTTGCAGAACACATTACGCATGACTCAGTCACAAGTTGGGGGAAGATTGCAACATTTCTTGAATGAATGGCGTTGGATCACACCAGATCCATTTATACTGCACAGTATACAAGGCTTCCAAATTGAATTCCTTCTCAATTCGCCACCACCCACACACCATTCACCAAACCGCACATATGTTTTTTTCACAACAGGAAAGTTTGGATGCACAAGCTGAAATTGAAACTTTACACAAAAAAGAGGTAATTGAGAGGTCGTCTCATGAATCTCACCAATTTGTATCTAATGACAACACAGAATGGATGTTGAATCATGAAGTGTTTAACGACATTGTCGCCCGATATGGCGTACCAGATATTGATTTGTTCACATCCAGACTAAATCACCAGTTACCCAAATATGTATCATGGGAACCAGACCCTGGGGCAGTGGCAGTAGATGCATTCTCGCTACACTGGGGAGGAATGTTTTTGTAAGATTTTCCCCCATTTTGCCTCATCAGTCAGTGTTTGGCAAAAATCAAGCAAGACAACGCCACAGGCATTTTAGTAGTGCCTGACTGGCCTACACAGCCTTGGTTCCCACTAGTCCTGGCAATGATAACATAGCCTTTTATGGCTGTCCCCAAAAGCAGAAATCTGCTGGTTCACCCAGTGAGGGGGAGCAACCATCCACTACATAACCGAATCAATTTATTGGTTTGCAGATTCTGAGGAGACCATACCTGGGGCTCGGATTATCAAAACGCACGGTGGATGTGATAACTGCGGCCTGGAGGGACAGTACTAAAAACAGTACATCTCTCACATCAAGAAATGGGAGATGTTCTGTTCACTCATAGACATAACGTATGACACAGCATGAATCACAGATGTGTTGGAATTTCTATCAACCCTATACTTTGATCAGAAACTGAGCTATAGTGCCATCAATAGTGCCAGGAGCGCATTATCCTCATACTTAGTGCTGGGATTGGGACACCACTCAGTAGGAACTCACCCTTTAATAACAAGTTTTATGAACAACATTTTTAACTCTATACCACACAGGCCCCGGCACAATGAGTTATGGGATTTGAGCGTGGTGCTCACACTGCTTCGCCAGTGGGCTCCAGCTTCGTCCCTGCCTTTATCCAAACTAACCCTCAAGGTCGTCATGCTCATGGCACTGGTCTCAGCACAACAGGTCCAGACGTTACACAAATTACGACTGGACAGCATGGTTTCATCTGTTAATAATATTACCTTTTTCATTTATGATTTAATCAAACAGAGCAGACCGGGGGTGTCAGGGCTCAAGCTAGTGTTCTTGGCATACCCCATGGACCCACGGTTGTCTGTAGTAACACACATACTACAGTACATCAAGGTCACCAAGAGCCTCAGAGGCTCCGAATCATCTGTATCATAAGTTACAAAAAACCTTATAATAAGGTATCAGTGCAAACCATTTCTAGATGGTTAAAAGAGATCCTGGCAAGTACAGGTGTGGACACTGAAATTTTTAAATCTCACTCCACCAGGGCTTCATCTATGTCGGCAGCAAGGACAATGTACGTCCCTCTGGACCACATCCTAGCAGCTGCAGGATGGTCCAATGATCAAACGTTCCAAAGGTTTTACAAAAAACCAATTGCCGGACCGGGGGATTTTGCCAGTTCCATTTTAGATTCTGTTTTATAGCTTCCCCCCAGGATGGGAGGGGTCACTATTATTTTTCTTTGATGATTAAAGCATCAGGATTTTTAACAAACAATGTCATTTCTGAATGCATTAGTGTCATTAACTGATCCATGGTCAATTGATGCAGTGTGTGACGCTAGGACTCGTATCCACGGCATGAAATCACAGAGCTTTGAAATCTTCACATAGTCACTCACGTGACTCTGAAGTAAAATAGTAAGATGAAATGAGAACTTACCAGTTGGAAGTTTGATCTTTATTTTATGAGGAGTTACAATGAGCGATTACGTGCCCACTGCTCCCAACTCTCATATTATAAAGGTAATCTGGTAGTTTCTAGTTCTCTCCAATCTTACTATGTTCAGGTCAACTACTGTTAACTGTGATTTCACACCGCTGCTTTGAAGATTGACGCGCATGCAGGCTGTCGGCCTTCTTCACGTAATCGCTCATTGTAACTCCCCGTAAAATAAAGATCAAACTTCAAACTGGTAAGCTCATTTAATCTTACTATTTTTGCACACAAAGGGTGGTTAGTTGTATGGGACAAACTGCCAGAGGAGGTAGTTGCAGCAGGGACTATCCCAACATTTACGAAACAGTTAGACAGGCACATGGATAGGACAGGTTTGTAGGGATATGGACCAATCGCGGGCAGGTGGGACCATCTGTGTCACTGTGTCATGCTAAGATTAACTTTTCTCAAAACAATGAGGGTACATCAGGTGGGATTTACAACAATTGGTGGTCTGCAGATGGCCGGGGGGTGCCTGTAAAATGTGCGCTCCAGGAAATGGGCCTGTCCCACTTAGGCGATTTTTCAGTCGCCTGAAAAACCAACAACTGGAACGGCGACTGTCAGAGTGGAACACACACACACACACATCGCTTCCTTCACCAGCTCATTATGCAGGCGGGGGACAGGGCAAGCGGGGAGAGCGCTGTCTGATTGAAATTCACACGGTGCAAAGCCAATCTGCCCCCTCACTCTCTCTGCCCCCCTCTCTCTCTCTCACTGCTTCTCTCTCTCTCTCTCTCTCTCTCTCTCTCTCTCTCTCTCTCTCTCTCTCTCCCTCTCTCTCTGCCCCTCTCTCTGCCTCTATCTCTCTCTCACAACCCCATTTCCTCTCCCTCTCTAGCCACGCCTGCGAGTTGTGGGCTATGCGTGAGTGCAGGGCGAGGGATGGGATAAAAGGAGCGAATTAATATTATTAATATAATATCAAGGGGGGTGGTTATTGTGTGTGTGTGGGGGGGGTAAGTGTGTGTGTGTGTGGGGGGTGGTCAGTTTGTGTGTTACGGCCGCAGCCCCCCCCCCCCCCCTCAAGTGTGCGTTTAGAGGATGGGACCCAACGGGTCTCATTTGGTCTAGTGAATTTTAAATGCTTCATATTGTTTGAGGAAAGGCATTACAAATTATTAATAATTTCCACATTTACACAGGGTGATCTCCTACCCAGGGTCACCCACTCCATCCTAAGCGAACAACTGACTTATTGTGAGGCACAGTAGTGCAGTGGTAGAGATGTTGCCTTTCGGTTTTAGAGACCTGGGTTCCATCCTGACTATGGGTGCTGTCTGTACGGAGTTTGCACGTTCCCCCTGTGACCACATGGCTTTTCTTTGGGTGCTCCCACATTCCAAAGACGTGCAGGTTTGTAGGTTAATTGACTTGTATAAATTGTCCCTAAAGTGTAGAATAAAACTAATGTATGGGGTGATTGTTGGTGGACAGAAGGGCTTGTTTCAATGCTGTATCTTTAACTAAACTAAACTAAGAAATCGGAGATAGACACAAAATACTGGAGTAACTCAGCAGGACAGGCAGCATCTCTGGAAAGAACAAATGGGTGATGTTTCGGGTCAAGAGCCGAAGTGTTGCATTGAGGTTGGTTTGTTTATTTAGTGATGTCCTACATGATACTTCATTCCCTGGAGATTAAACATCCTGGAGTACGGCATGATAATGAAAGAAAAAATGAACCTAATTTACAAGGTTGTTCCAGGCTGTAAAATAAAGAATCGCCCCCATAATCTACAGCTATATTCAAAGTGGTGTTCTGATAACGAGAGCTCATCAGGATCACTTGGATTGTTTTCACTGGAACATTGGAGGTTGGGGGGGGGGGTGATATATGTAGGTTAGCAAAAATTGTAGCAGGATCTTGATAAATTGGGCAGATGAGCTGACGAATGGTTAATGGAGATTATCGCAGTTAAGTGCAAGGTGTTGTATTTTGGGATGTCATACCAGGGCAGGGCCTTCATAGTGAATGGCAGGGTTCAGGGTAGTGTTGTACCACTGAGGCATCTAGGAATGCAGGTATACAGTTCCTTGAAAGTTGCATCACAGGAGGATAGGGTGGGCAAGAAGGCTATCGGCACATAGGCCTTCATCAGTCAGAGTATTGATTATAGAAATTGGGAGATTACGTTACAGTTGTATGAGATTATTGGTGAGGCCCTATTTGGAGTATTGTGTTCCGTTTTGATCACCCTGTTGTGGAAATGATGTTGTTAAACTAGAAAGTACAGAAAAGATTTACGAGGTTGTTGCCAGGACTCGAGGGTCTGCACTCTAGGGAGAGGTTGAGCAGGCTTGGACTTTATTCCTTGGAGCACAGAAGGATGAGAGGTGATATTATAGAGGTGAATAAGATAATGAGGGGATTAGATAGGGTAAATGCACACTATTACCCAGAGAAGGGGAATCAAGAACCAGAGGACATAGGTTTAAGGTGAGGGGGGAAAGATTTAATAGGAGCCTGAGGGGCAACCTTTTTACACAAAGGGTGGAGGGATACGGAATGAGAAGCCAGAGAAAGCAGTCCAGGCAGGTGCAGTAAACCCTTGTGTTAACTGAACTCTTTATAATAGATTTCAGTTATAGCGGATGTCATCACACACCCAGCTTGCATCACCTTCCTGGCTGCTTACCGCCCCAGCTGCCCACACCACCCCCAAATCCCCAACCCCTCTCCAGCCACTGCCACTGCCACAGCCACCACCACCACCACCACCACCACCACTGCCACCACTGCCCCTTACCTGCACTACGATTGACCCTGACGATTGAATTCCCCCCCCCCCCCCTCCCAATCCTTGCCTCTGCCACAGCCGCCAGCCGACCGGAGCCATCAACTCACCTGAATTCCAGTCCCAGTTCCAGACCGAGTTCTTGACTTGAAACATAACCTATCCATGTCCGACAGAGCTGCTGCCTAACCTGCTGAGTTACTCCAGCATTTTTGGTCCTTTTCTGTGCTATCCAGTAACTGCAGTTGTTTGTTTCAGCCACTCATTGGACAAAGTCAGCATGGATTTATGAAAGGTAAATCACGTCTGACGAATCTTATAGAATTTTTCGAGGATGTAACCAATAGAGTGGATAAGGGAGAACCAGTGGATGCATTATATCAGGACTTTCAGAAGGCTTTCGACAAGGTCCCACATAAGAGACTAGTATGCAAACTTAAAGCATATGGTATTGGGAGTTCAGTATTGATGTGGATAGAGAACTGGCTGGCAGACAGGAAGCAAAGAGTGGGAGTAAACGGGTCCTTTTCAGAATGGCAGTGACTAGTGGGGTACCGCAAGGTATGCTGGGACCCCAGCTATTTACAATATATATTAATGATCTGGATGAGGGAATTGAATGCAACATCTCCAAGTTTGTGGATGACACGAAGCTGGGGGGCAGTGTTAGCTGCGAGGAGGATGCTAGGAGGCTGCAAGGTGACTTGGATAGGTTGGGTGAGTGGGCAAATACATGGCAGATGCAGTATAATGTGGATAAATGTGAGGTTATCCACTTTGGTGGCAAGAACGGGAAAGTGGACTATTATCTGAGTGGTGGCCGATTAGGAAAAGGGGTGATGCAATGAGACCTGGGTGTCATGGTACACCAGTCATTGAAAGTAGGCATGCAGGTGCAGCAGGGAGTATAGGAACAGAGAGGTTCTACTGCAGTTGTACAGGGCCTTGGCGAGACCACACCTGGAGTATTGGTACAGTTTTGGTCTCCAAATCTGAGGAAAGACAGTCTTGCCATACAGGGAGTGCAGAGAAGGTTCACCAGACTGATTCCTGGGATGGCAGGGCTTTCATATGAAGAAAGACTGGATAGACTCGGCTTGTACTCGCTAGAATTTAGAAGATTGAGGGGGGATCGTATAGAAACTTACAAAATTCTTAAGGGGTTGGACAGGCTGGATGCAGGAAGATTGTTCCCAATGTTGGGGAAGTCCAGAACAAGGGGTCACAGTTTAAGGATAAGGGGGAAGTCTTTTAGGACCGAGATGAGAAAAAAAAAATTCACACAAAGAGTTGTGAATCTGCGGAATTCTCTGCCACAGAAAGTAGTTGAGGCCAGTTCATTGACTATATTTAAGAGGAAATTAGATGTGACCCTTGTGTGTAAAGGAACCAGGGGGTATGGAGAGAAGGCAGGTACAGGATACTGAGTTGGATCATCAGCCATGATCATATTGAATTTCGGTGCAGGCTCGAAGGGCCAAATGGCCTACTCCTGCACCTATTTTCTATGTTTCTATGTTTCTATAGCACCTTATTCGATTATAGCAGACAATCAGCAATAACAGGCAACAGCAACCCCACCACCACCACCACCACCACCCCCTTCCATGGTCCTTTATAACAAGGATTTACTGTACCATCACAACATTTAAAATATATTTGGATACGTACATGGATAGGATAGGTTTAGGAGGATATGGTCCAAACGCTGGTAGGTGGGACTAATGTAGATGGGACATGTTGGTTGGCTTGGGTAAGTTAAGCTGAAAGGCTTCTTTCCACACAGTTTGACTATGACCAATTATATAAAATTATGAGGCAAACGTAAGGCAAAAATGTCCAAGACTAGAGGGCATAGCTTTAAGATAAGAGAGGGGAAAAGTTTGAATGAGATGCACGGGGAATGTTCTTTACACGGAGGGTGGTGTGTATCTGGAATGCAATGCCAGGGGTGGTGGCAGAGACAGACATGGTAGTGGCATTTAGGATGCATTTAGATAGGCACATTGTGTGCTGGGAATGGAGGGATTTGGATCATGTACAGTCTGATGAAATTAGTTTATCTTGGCATCAGGTTTGGCACAGACATTGTGGCCCATAGGCATTCTTGTGCTATATTCTACAGTATGTTCTATGTCACCTTGACATCTGAATTGGTGAATGCACCAATGAGTGCAAACAATTAAAAGGGAAGGTCCCATGTTTAATAGCCATTCGTCACCGAACTTACTGAATTGTAATGGGATGCTGAACAAGGACATAACTTTCGGCATGGAAAAATAGATAGAAGGAGCAGGGCTAGGCTATTCTGCTCTTTCAACCTGCTCTTTTGAAAGTGGCTAGAGAATACAAACTTAAGTTGACCCATTCTTGTTGCATCTGACTGAGATCTCAAAGGTCGGATTAACCTCATTACTAACCACATTGGTTCTTCATCAGCTTTCATGAATGCAATATATTGCCTTCTTCTGGAATGTAAACTTTGACTTCAAATGTTCTGCTATTGAATGTCCACGTCATTGGATTCAGGTATCAAATGCCTGCCCACGTAAGATACCAGAACTCTGCTCGATGATAAAGTCTTCCACATGAACTGTGGCAGTGTGGCAAGATTGCTCGCACAGAATAATCCACAATCAGGGAACTACTTAATGGCATGTACGTTCCTTAATGAGTACAATTCAGATCAAAGGTCTAATCATCCGGGACAGCAGCAAGTTATGCAGGTAGATATGTCACCCAGGGTGTCCATGTTTACTGCATTCATTTGAGGTGCATTTTAAACCCAGAGTGCATTGTAGAAACTTGCCCGGCAGCATTTCCAATTGGCCAGAGACCTGATTTACTCTGGCCCCACTCACCGTTAATAGATTTAAGTTTAGGTTTAGGTTCATTATTGTCACGTGTACCAAGCTTTGTTTTGCATGCTATCCAATCCAATTTGATAATATTATACATAGATACAATCAACCAAGCTCAAGTGCTATAGGTAGAGCAAAGTGAAAGAGATAAAGTGCAGAATATCGTTCTCAGCATAGTAGCGCAACTGTTTCAGAGACAAAAGAGCCTGCAATGGGGTAGAGGTGAGAGAAACAGCACCCTAGGTTTTCGAAAGACCGTTCATAAGTCTGACAGCACATTCAGAAGCTTGATAAAAGGAGTTCCAGTCTGCAATTCCCAGCATGGTTCAGGTGCGTTTGAAATGTTAACCACGGGCTTGCTGCACTCTCACGTCTGATCAAAAGACTACGGGTCCAGGTTTTGGATCAGTATCCTTCTTCAGACTCCAGAATTCAGAAATCTGAGGTGTATAAGGACTTCGGATTGCTGGTGCAGGATTTCCAAAGGTTTAATTTACAAGTTGGATCAGTAGCAATAAAGACAAATGCAACGTTAGCATATATTTAGAGAGGACTAGAATATAAAAACAGGGATGAAATGCTGAGGCTTTATGAGGCACTGGTCAGACCACATTTGGAGTGCTTTGGGCCCCATACCTAGGGAGGGATGTTCTGGCAAGGGTGAGTGTCCAGTGGAGGTTTACGAGAATGATCCCGGGAATTAATGGTTTAATGTGTGATGAGTTGGGTTAACAGCTCTGGGCATGTACTTGCTGGAATTTGGAAGGATGAGGAGGGACCTTATTGAAACTTACTGAATAGTACAAGGCCTGGATAGAGTGGATGCGGGGCAGATGTTCCCATTAATGGGAAAGTCTAAGACCAGAGAGAACTGCCACAGCCTCAAAGGTTATGGGGAAAAGGCAGGAGAATGGGGTTGAGAGGGAAAGATTGAACTTACGTAACATCACCTGTCCCTTTCCACCATGGAAGCTGCCTAGCCCGCTGAGTAGCTCTAGCATCTTGTTGTCAACTCTAGAAATGCAAGTATTACTTTCATTTTCTCCTTTAAATGTTTTTTTCTCACATGCCAGGAGTTAGCAGATAGAGCAGTTCAAGGCTATCAATCATATGGGTGAGCCAGGACTCTGGTATGTGTGGGGAAGGCATGGACATAGCAAGTCTTGGACTTTGCCCTTGTTAAAGAACTGCCTCTAATAACAGCTCCCATAAGACTACAGTACCTTAGCTCCTGATTCACACTCCATTCCACAAAGCGTTTGACACCTACACTAAAATTATCCTGCAACTTGGTTGCTTTGTACTGCATTCATCAGATTTCTTGCACTGAGGAAGTAGAAAAACATCTTCTTGCTTTTGGAAATGGTGTTCAAATCTGTGCAAAAGGATTTTTTGTTTTGAGCAGTCCATGCCTGGCCACATCATGCAGTGCCAGCTTCCATCGAGGTATCTCTGAGTAAGACTTTTTCCTGTGCGTCATTATCTGTATATTACTAAAACTCTCTGTTTGGTTGTTTGTATGCATGTGTGCATGTGTGCGTGCATGTGCTCTGGTTTCCTCCCATATTCCAAAAACGTGCTGGTTTGTAGGTCAATTGACATCTATAAATTTTCCCTAAAGTGTAGAATAGAACTAATGTATGCGGTGATTGTTGGTGGGCAGAAGGGCCTGTTTCCATGCTGTATCTTTAACTAAACTAAACTAAGAGATCGGAGGTAGACACAAAATGTTGGAGTAACTCAGCAGGACAGGCAGCATCTCTGGAGAGAAGGAATGGGTGATGTTTTGGGTCAAGACCCTTCTTCAGACGAAGGCTCTTGACCCAAAACATCACCCATTCCTTCTCTCCAAAGATGCTGCCTGTCCTGCTGAGTTATTCCAGCATTTTGTGACTAACGTTAGTTCAAACCAGCATCTGCAGTTCCTTCCTACACATAAGAGATTGGCGGTGCAGCTTTTTAAGTGATAAAGCAAAGCATTCCCTGAGTGGGGGCAAAATGCCAGCTGGAATTAGACCAGCTGGTTCAGAACAAGTTACCAGCCAAATCTTTGCCCCTTTCTTGCCCCTTTCTCTTTCCAGTTTGAAACAAGGTTCTCCCTGAAACTCCTCCTCTGCCTCATTGACTCATATTTTAAATTAAACCATGCTTTATAACACAGCTTTTTGATCCATGCCAATATATTCTCGACTCAGCAACATTCTTTATTCAACGATGAAACAATGCCGCATCGGGATTTTTCTTTTGGAAAAGGTGCTTTGATCCTTTGACATTTGTTTGTTGACAGTACCGGGAGTCCAACAAAGGATGTCATGAAACATGAAACATCCTGTGAAAATGCAACTCTTTCTTACAATAGATTGGGGAGTAAGACACAGCCAGCAACATGTCTTTAAAATAATTTAAGACATTTGTTTTATCCTAATGGTCCAACCGGAAATCTTTATCCTCTTGTTTCCCAATCATAAATCCATCCCCATTTCATGATACCTGACAGACAGAAACTGCTCTCGTGCATCCCTTATCGCAATCCACTCCATTTGCCCAGCCATTTATGCTTGGCTCTCGTGTTACTATGAAACCTTCTGGAATGAGACTGCAGGCGCTGGAATCTTGAGGAGGAAACAGAGTGCTGGTAAACTCAGCAGGTCAGGCGGCATTTGTGGAGGGAAATGCACAGACAAAGAACTGAAGAAGGGTCCTGACCCGAAACGTTGTCAGCTCATTTCCCTCCACAGATGCTCCTCACCCGCTGAGGTCTGAACCTTGAATGAGCATGGTACTTTCCAACTTCAGGTGAAATTGTTTCAATTTATCATGCTTGTGTCCCCTTCTTATCTTATTTCTACAAATTACCTCCCTAATGGTCAGCACTGATGTGCCTTATTCTGTGATCTGTCTTAACCGGACATCATATTGTCTTTGGGTACACAAAAAGCTGGAGAAACTCAGCGGGTGCAGCAGCATCTAAGGAGCGAAGGAGATAGGCGACGTTTCGGGTCGAGACCCTTCTTCAGACGCAGTTCCTTCTTTAAAAATCATATTGTCTTTAATGTAGCACGTCACACCTTCTCCAAGTTCTCAGGATAGGTCCCTAACCCAAAACATTTCCCTTTCCACAGATGTTACTTGAAAGGCTGGATTATAGTCATGGAGAGTCATAGTCATACAGCATGAAAACAGGCACATGGCCCCAATTTGCCCATGTTGACCAAGATGCCCCATCTACACCAGTCCCTTCTGCCTGCATTTGGCCCATATCCCTCTAAACCTGACCTATCCATCTACCTGTCCAAATATATATTACTAAAACTCTGATCTTGACCACTTCCTGTTGTTCTGTATATTGATTTTAGAAAAAACGCTGTTACTTACGGCTGTGTTTTACTCAGAGACCCCCTCCGCTGCACAGTACAAGAGGATTTTTCCCATCGATGAAAAATAAAAGAGTTATTAGTGTTTAAAAAATGTTGAGATTCTCTTTCCTGAAGGCCACACCCCTTCCCGAGGGACTATAAAACCCGGAAGTGTTGAGTCCCTCAGTCAGTCTCTGCAAGATGGGGGAAGCGAGAGGCTCATGACTCTCAGTCTGAGCTGTGAATAACACTGAACACATGTCTACTAAACTGTGAGTGTGGTTTTACTGACCTTGAGTGCCCTTAATGTGGTTTGAAAATGAAAATGTGGTTGGTTTGAAAAAGCACAGCAAATGGTTGGTGGTGGTTGGTTTGAAATAAAGCACAAAAAATGGTTGGTGGTGGTTGGTTTGAAATAAAGCACAGAAAGTGGTTGGTGGTGGTTGGTTTGAAAGAAAGCACAGCAAATGGTTGGTGGTGGTTGGTTTGAAATGGCAAATGATTAAAAGTCTAAACTTGACAACTTCCTGTTTGCCCTGCATTTTGATTTTAGATAAAATGCTAGTACTTATGGCAGTGATTTGTGGCCATCTTACTCAGTCGCCCTTCGCTCATCAGGTGCAGAGGATTCTTCCTATCAATGAAAAATAAAAGTGTTATTAGTGTTTAAAAAATGCTGAGAATCTCTCTGCTGTCAATCACGCCATGGAGGTCATGCCCCTTCTGGTGTGAGCTGTAAATTAACTAAACACACTGAATGTCTACTGAACTGTGAGTGTGGTGTTGATGTGATGTTTTGTGGTGTTTTGTGTGGATTTATGGTGGTTTCACCCTGCTTGAAATGGTATAAAACTGCATTTGAATGTGGTGGCTTTTCACCCTGCATGAAATGGTATGAAACTGCACATGAATTTGGTAGCCTTGCACCCTGCTGAAAGTGGTATGAAATTGCACTTGAGTTTGGTGGATTTGGATCCTACTTGAAGTGGTATGAAACTGCACTTGAATTTGGTGGACTTGCACCCTGCTTGAAGTGGTAGGAAACTGCACTTGAATTCAGTGGCCTTGAACCTTGCTTGAAGTGGTAGGAAACTGTACCTGAATTTGGTGGCCTTGCACCCTGCTTGAAGTGGTAAGAATCTGCACTTGAATTTGGTGGCCTTGCACCCTGTTTGAAATAGTAGGAAAATGGCTTTGAATTCGGTGGCCTTGCGCCCTGCTTGAAATGGAATTTCAAGGAATATCCGTGACTCAACTGCCAGCCCACCAGCCACGAGTGAGCTGCCAGCACATCAGGCTTGAGGGACTGAGCTGCCACCTCAAAAATCCATTTGACCCACAATGTCCATACTAGCCCTCTGGAGACCAGTCCCTTCAGCCCACAACACCCATACCAGCGCTCCAGAACAAACCCCCCCCCCACCCCCACCCCCACTGGCCACCAATATTGGAATTGGTGGAGAGGTGGAATATTGCATTGAGGGACCAGCCCTCCCGTGTGAACATGGGACACAATGGGTCCCACTTGGTCTAGTATCTTTTAAATGTTGTTATAATACCTGCCTCAACTAGCATCTGGCATCTCGTTTATTATCGTCACATGTACTGATACTGTGAATTTTATTTGTGTGCTAGCCAATCCAGAGAACAATTTCTCCTAAGTATCCAAGTGGACTAACCAGTCGCCTCCTCAACAGTGGGGATCAAACAATTAACCTTTGCTTCAAGTGTGGTTAAGGCATTGATTGCACATTGCCCTGTTGCATAACAGGCAGCGATTGCTGGTTACTCTGATTGTGGATACACAGTGGAAGCCAATATCATGAGTACAATCGAGCCATACACAGCTTGTCCAAAGAAAGAAATAACCAGAGTGCAGAATATAGTATAAATCCTGATTGATTTATACAGAGTAGAGATTTCAAAAAGTGGAACGATTTTTGTGGATGATAGTAGAACCTCTTCTGGGACCAGTACACAGAACGTCTCCATGCCCAGCAACATCTTGGCAGAGCTCTTCTGGTAGTCAATGTTCCTACTCAACCAGTTAGCACTGCCAACCAAAGACGTCTACCAGTCTCGCTCCTTCCTAACATTTCTTCCAGCCCCACAAAAGTTCCCCGCCCTCCTTCATGCCTGTAATGCATCCAATTTTCCATCTAGAGCTTCAGTTGTCAGCACCGATCTCTGGAGTCTCTTCCGAGACCCCTCCACTATTCCTCTGTAAAATGTCCTTATTGGGCTTGGTCACAAGTCTGAATATCCTTATGTTCAAATAAGAGTAAGATTACTGCAGTAAAATAAATATATTTCACCAAGGTCTGTATTTTCCAGAGAACAATTTGTCATAATCATCCACGTGGACTAAATTCACTACACTATCAGGATCACAACAAAATAATTAACCTTTGCACCAAGAGTGACTAAGGGCATTCAATGCACATTGACCTTTTGCACAATAGGAAGCTAGTGCTAGGTACTCTGATTGTTGCATGCCACAACAAAGGACAAAATCATGAGTAACCATCCCCACTTACAGCTATTGTGCATGATTAAAGCTAACTGCTCCCCTTGAAGCAGGGGTGTTGGGCTAGGTTTATTATTGTCATATGAACCCAAGATACAATGAAAACTTTGTTTGGCATGTTGTGTTGTGTGGGTGGTGACTGTGGACCTCTATTCCATGGAGGCATAACGATCAGGGAGAGAGTGGGCTCCAAATGATTTGCATGCTGTTCTGGAGACCTTGGATGAAAGATGTGGAGAGGAGGAATGATGTACTGTGAGGAGCAAGTGGGTTGGAGCCCCAACCCTGGACAATAGCAGTGGAGGAACATGGATGCAGAACGAGGGGAAGCCCAATCATGGGTTCATTGTGTAGTTGCCATCATAGGTTGCAACTTTAAATGCGATCATGCACAAACTGCCTCAGACATTGTTCACGGCACCACATACCTGTTACTCACACAGCAACATGAACACAGTGGTCAGCTCCATCAGCACAGTTACTGACCCAAACACGATGCAGGAATTTGTGGTTTTGGTCTCAACATCCATTGCCACAGAGCAGAAGCCATCAAAAGCCAACCGTCTGTGTAATGGCTGGGGATTACACTGTGAAAAGGGGCTTCCAGACCAATGCAATCCTAACCTCCAGCACAATGCACGGTACCCATTCACCTCCTTCTGCCCAACATTTGCTTCCTCTCATCCTCTTTCTCCTCTTCCCCCAGCTGCTGCTCCTGATTTTCAGCAGATCACCTTGTCATTGCTGGTAACACTGTTTTCTCCCGATGGCAAGGATGGGCAGCATACTGTAGGCCCTCTCAAATCATGGTAACCCAATCTATCAAGTAGATCATTTATCAACAACACTAACTTTTATTCCTTAAGACTTCAGTTCCTCATTATGACCTGAGCCTTTTGGAACATAATGTCAAACCATTCAGTTCACCCAATGATATCAGACAATCTTCTTGTTTAAAGAACTTTTAAACATTGGGAGGTCTTTTTTATTTGTTATGACAGACTTCAACATAAATCAAGTCAAACTCATCCCTGGAACTGACATAATGTTAATGGTAATTAAGAAAGGTTACTTGGGGATACTTGCTCCTATTTGTAGACTTCTCATGCGGCATGTGATAATTTATGTATGTTGAACTCCATTTCAGACATTTTATTCCATTGATATCAAACTTCTGAGAAACGAGTTCAACGCGCATAAATTACTAGATTATGCATTTAGCACGTACTACAGTACATAAGGTCAAATTTCCTTCCCTCCGTGACTTCCAGATAGAAGAAAAAAAACTATCATGTACTATTTAATTATTTGAGGAAACTTCAAATATATCTCAAGGTTTTCTGCAGATCATTCTTAATAAGTGAGAGGATAAAGAGACTGGTAAACACAAATATGTGTTAAGCACAGCACATATCCCCACAATCTCCCCCGCACCATCAAATATATCACACTCTTGCTACTATATTTGCATTGGCTGGTTATAGTGTGTATATTAACAGTGTAAATCAATACTGTTGCTCACACAGTCGAAAACTTGGCTTCACTTTGCCCTAAGGTTTGCGTGCAGGAATTGTCCTCAATTGCATATATATAATATATTAGAGCACACTCAGCATCCTTTGCTTTGGGATGTAAGCTCGGGCTTGATTTGATTTTAGATACACTTGTCCTACAGTGATTAATGCCCTGTTTCAATGTCTCATCTTCTAGTCTGCTTTATGAACTCTTCCCAAACTTTATTGCATGCAGCCTTGCTGGCATCAAGTATGATCTATCTATTGCTTTGTACTCACTGGCCTGCATTGGTTCCTTCTCCCACAACACTTGCACTTTAAAATGTTCATTCTTGCATACAAATCTGCGCATTGATCTTGTGCCTCCCTCTCTGCGTGATGGGCATCAGCTCCTCTGGGACCTCTGCCTTCCAATCACAACCCTTTTCCCATCCCTAAATTCCAATATTCTAGCATTGGCAGCCATTCCTTCAACTGCATAGATTCTGGAGTTCCCCCCTAATCCTTCCGTCCACTTTATAACTTTCATTATTTAAGGCGCTCCTTCAAAATACACTTCTCGGACCAAACTCTTGGTCACCTGCCCTACTTGCTCCCCAGTGTGGGTCGGTGTCAATCTTTGTCTGATCATTTTCCAGTGAATAGCCTAGGGCTGTTTTGCTATGTTAAAGGCACTAACTATATAAATGTTGTTGCTCTCATGAGTATTCTGTGCCTTGATTCTCTACAATTCAGCTTTTATCTGTATATCTTTTCTTGTCTTTCCCTGTCCTTTTGCACTCTTAATGCTTTTTTTCTTTGGCTCTATGAGATGTGTTTTGTTTACACTCCAAGATGTTTTGCTTCCAGCTTTTGGAAAAAAATTATAGCTGGCAATTTAACCCACTGCCTCATCTCTATAGCAAGGCTCAGGAATCCTGATACTTTTGCCTGCATTTTTTCCCCCTTTATTTATTCATTTCAACTGATGTTTTTGCCTGCTCACAAGAATCCATTTACATTCAACAATGTATATATTTTATTTTTATGTAGTCTTTGCTGAGTGAATGTGTCCCAAAGCACATGGCATGACAAAAATGGATCCTGATCATGGAAATGAGATTTGAAAAGATGCATCCACGAAGCTTATTCTTTATAATGGGACTTCAGTGATAGCAGGAAGGAAACTGTAGACCAATGAGCCTGAGCAATCACACCTCCTGCAAAATATTGCAGTCGCTGAAATAGTGAAATAAAAACAGATGAGAATGGAAATGTGCAACAGGTCAGGCATCATCTGCATGGAGACAACAAGTGCTAGCATTCATGCCAGTGCCCCTTTTACTCCTGCAGAGATGACAATAGATATAACGCACAATTGTCCAGCACCTTACACGGCCTTGTGATATCCCTAAGTACTTCACTGCCATTAAAGTACTTTAGACATACAGTGCAGAAATTGGCCCTTCAAATCACCAAGTCCGTGCCGATCAGCGATGATCCCGTACACTAGCACCATCCTGCACATTAGGAACAATTTACAATTTTACTGAAGCCAATTAACCTACAAATCTGTAAGCCTTTGGACTGTGGGAGAAAACCAGAACACCGGGGAGAAACTCATGTGGTCACAGGGAGAATGTGCAAACTCCATTCAGACAGCACCCATAGTCAGGATCGAACCCAGATCTATGGCCCTGTAAGGCAGCAATCCTATCGCTGTGCCACTGTGCCATCCCTACATTTGGAGTGCGGGATACCAATGCAAGAAACACAGCAGCCAGAAAGTGAACAGCAAACTGCCACAAATTGCCCTGCAATAGATAACTGGGCAATCAATTTTATCTAAAGTTCAGACTGTAGCTCACTGGCCTCGGTACTGATGTTGGTGGAATAGCTGATGCTGCAACTGGTTCTGCTGGTTTTGCTATTGGTGCTACTGGTGATTTGGGTGTTGGTGTTGGTGCTGGTTTCGCTGGCAGTGGTAGTAGCGGAGAAGTTACTGGAAGTGGTACCAGTGGTGGTGGTGGTGTAGGTGTTGATATTCCTCCAATAGAATAAAGCAGAAAGAGGCCGACGCACCTGGGATCACCAACACACAGAATCCTCTTCATTTTGTTTAAGAAGGAACTGCAGATGCTGGAAAATTGAAGGTAGACATAAATGCTGGAGAAACTCAGTGGGTGCGCCAGCATCTATGGAACGAAGGAAATAGGCAAAGTTTCGGGGTGAAACCCTTCTTCAGACTGATGTGAGGGTGGGGGGGCAGGAAGAAGAAAGGAAGAGGAGGAGCCAGAGGGCTAGAGGGAGAGATGAGTAGGGGAGGAGACAGTAAGGACTACGTGAAATTAGAGAAGTCAATGTTCATACCGCTGGGGTACAAACTGCCCAAGCGAAATATGAGGTGCAGCTCCTCCAATTTCCGGTGGTCCTCACTCTGACCATGGAGGAGGCCTAGGACAGAAAGGTCGGATATAGAATGGGAGGGGGAGTTGAGGTGCTGAGCCACCGGGAGGTCAGGTTGATTATTGCTAACCGAGCTGAGGTGTTCGGCAAAGATGGTGAAAATGTCAGAGGATTATCTGCCGTATGTGACGGCTGGTAGGGTGGAAGGTGAGGACAAGGGGGACTCAGCCCTTGTTGTGAGTGGGGAGATAGGGAGTGAGAGCAGACTCATGGGGTATAGAAGAGACCCTGGTGAGAGCCTCATCTATAGTAGAAGAGGGGAACCCCCATTCCCTGAAGAATGAGGACATATCTGATGCCCTGGTGTGGAACACTTCATCCTGGGTGCAGATGTAGCGTAGATGGAGGAATTGGGAGTAGGGGATGGAGTCCTTACAGGAAGCATGGTGGGAAGAAATGTAGTCCAGATAGCCATGGGAGTCAGTGGGTTTATAGTGGATGTCGGTCAGTAGTCTATCACCTGCGATGGAGATAGTGAGGTCAAGAAATGGTAGAGAAATGTCGGAAATGGTCCAGGTGTATTTGAGTGTGGGATAGAAGATAGTGGTGAAATGGATGAAGTCAGTGAGTTGTGTGTGGGTGCAGGAGGTAGCACCAATGCAGTCGTCGATGTAGCAGAGGTAGAGTTCGGGGATGGGGCCACGGTACGTCCCAAACAAGGATTGTTCGACGTACCCAACAAAGAGGCAGGCATAGCTGGGGGCCATGCGCGTGCCCATAGCTACGCCTTTTATTTGGAGGAAATGTGACGAGTCAAACGAAAAGTTGTTAAGGGTAAGGACCAGCTCTGCTAGGCGGAGGAGAGTATCAGTAGGCGGGGATTGGTTGGTTCTCCGGTCGAGGACGAAACTGTTGGTTTACCAGGATGTTGTTTGGTATTTGGGGTTGGACACTTTCTCTGGAGCGTCAGAGGCTGAGGGATGACCTGGTATCAGTATAAGAATTATAAGAGGTAGAAATAAGGTAGACAGAGTTTTTTTTCCCGGAGTAGAATTGTCAAATACTGGAGGTCATAAATTTAATGTGAGAAGGAGATTTGCAAGGCAGGTGTTTTACACAAAGAGTGCCAGGTGCCTGGAACGCCCTGCCAGCAGAAGTAATAGAAACAGATACAATTGCAATGTTTGAGATGCATTTAGACTGACATATGAACAGAGAGGGAAAATAGGAATTGTGATCACGTGCAGGCAGATGGAATTAGTTTAAGTTGGCTTCATGCTCTTTGCAAATATGGTAGGATAATGGTTCTGTTCCTGTACTTTTCTATGTTCAATGTTCTAAAGTTTTTAAAGAACAAGTGAAAGAATTGGAACAGTGTAGGGAGTGAGATCCAGTTGGACCCGGGTAGGGGAAGAAATGACTGTGAGCGGTGAGATGGTCAAAAACAGTGCAGAGTCAGAACTGGTGGAATGCAGGTACCTGAGGGATTGGAGATACCACAAAGAGAATGGGAGAGATGGAGTGAAGTGACAGAGAAGACAACATTATTTTTCCATATAGAAATATGTTTGCTTTCAGCAGGTGTGGCTATCTTAGGGTGTGGACATTGTCCCGAACTGTGACATTTTGGCAACAGTGAGTATATTATTTGAAAACACAGGTTCAAGTTAATCACATCACTCTATCTCTTCAATCTTTATTTGTTATAAGCCAAGATACATTTGTGGCCTTGAGCTGTTTTGATTTTCTAAATGCCCAAAAGTGTGATGAGGTCAGCAGAACTTAATACAAGCCCTAGAGGAGGTAAGTGAAGGAAAGAAGAATTGAACCGAAGGTTGCTCTGTCAAAACAGGGAACAAGTGCCTTGAGACAGCTGGTGTAGGTCATACATAGTGCCTCACTGCCAATAATTGGCATTGCTCTCCAAAAGCACAACAGGCTTATTCCACTGAAGTTTAAGACACATATTTAAAAAAATGAAGATTACGTCTAAAGAAAATCCAAAAAAGGAAGACAAACTGTTGTTGTTTCTCGATGTTTCCATTACAAATCTTGTAGCCATGTGTTGATTTTGTCTTTGAATTTCGTATTGTCAATTTAATAAGCATGATATGAAGCTTCCAAACAAAATATTTTAATTCTTGCGTGTTCTCTATTTTACTCCATCATGAGTAAAGGGATGGAAACTTGTCCATCAAGCATTATTGCGTATCTTGCACCCAAGCTTCACTTATGGACGCTTTATTTGTGTGATGTGTCATCACTGTTCTAAGAGCACCCGATTTGCACATAATTGTCACCAGATTCCCAGATAATATATATTTTTATGTAATGTTATTTGAGGAATAAAAATGTTCTATAGTGCAAAGTCAACATTGGTTATGCACAAAATGATAGAGTAGGACTTTAACTCTCATCTTTCACTCAGAGATACCCATTAAGCTACAGCAAGATCACATTGCCAGAAAAATTAGCATAGATGAACAAGGATGCAATGTTAACCATAAAATACTTCAGAAATTCCCCGTATACCCACCCTAATTTGCTGTACTTTTACAAAGTTGGTTTAGAGAAAATTGGAATATATTGCCAAATATTTTGAAACGATTATTTCGTATTCGGATTTAGGTTTGGAATTAGAATGTAACATTGGAAAACAATCCAGGTCTAGCAAACACCTAACAATGGCCTGTTTCCTTTACATCGGTACTTTTTTGCATATCTTTTATTCATTTGTTCTAAATCTCTCCACATCACCGTCTATATCTTTAGTTTCCCTCTCTCCTGACTCTCAGTCTGAAGAAGGGACTCAACCCGAAAAGTCAACCATTCCTTCTCTCCAGAGATGCTGCCTGTCCCACTGAGTTACTCCAGCATTTTGTGCCTATCTTCGGTTTAAACCAGCATCTGCAGTTCCTTCCTACACACCAGGTCTAACCCAGGTCAGAGGAGGGAAAACCATAAGTCTTCATCACTAGAACCACCAGGTGGAGCCAGCAATGGCTGCCTCACCAACAGTCTGTCCGCCCCTTCCTTTTCTGTTGTTTCTTTAGTATGTGTTAAATGTTTGTTTTTAATGGTCTTTTGCTTGTTTATGTGGGGGGGTGGAGTTGGAGGAAACTTTTTTTAAATCTCTTAACTCGACGGAGATGCGATTTTTTCTGTATTGTATCTCCGTCCACTGTGGCCTAACATTGAAGAGCTGGAAGTCTCTGCTGGAGACCGACTTCGGGAGCTCCAACCGCAGGATCCTGCAGGACTTTAACATCATGAGCTGGCGATCCCTTTGCCAGAGATTGACCTTTGAGCTTCAATCCACGGAGGCCTGCAAACCTTAACATCGTGAAGCTCGCGGGCCCTGGTTAGAGACCAACTACGGGAGCTCCAAGCCGCAGGAGCTTCACTCGCCCAGATGCGGGGGCTTCGATCACCCCGGCGTGGGAGCTTCAATCACCCCAATGTGGGGGCTTCGATTGCCAGCTGCGTGAGCCTCGATCGCCCTGATGGATGGTTCGGTTGCCCCGACAGCAGGAGAAAAATGAGGGAAGATTAGACTTCATTGCCTGCCATCACAGTGAGGAATGTGGGGAATCCACTGTGGTGGGTGTTTATGTTAACTTTTATGTAGTTGTGTGGCTTGTTTCTTTTTTTCATATGGCTGTAATGTAATTCGCATATCACTGTACCTTAATTGGTACACGTGACAATAAAATACTTTTGAAACCTTTGAAACTTTTGAAACCTTTGAAATAAAAACATATACTACTTCCAAATCATCAGAATTTAGCAAATTTACTGAACAAGAAGAGAGAAAAATACAAAGGAGCAAATGGTTGTTCCAAAACATCTATATAACTAAAAGTCTCATCTTGACCACTTCCTGTCTGCGCAGTATATTGATTTTAGAAATAATGCTACAATATATCACTATGATTTTTGCCATCTTACTCACAGTCCTCCTCCGCTGAGGCAGCCCTGAGGATTTTTCCGATCGATGAAAAATAAAAAAAATTTATGAGTGTTTAAAAAATCTTGAGATCAACTGATTGGTCCAATTACCCTGTCAATCACTACGATGAAGGTAACGATGAGCGAGGATGCCACAACAAATGCTGGAGAGGGAGAGATAAAAGAAGGAGATGTCAAGCAAGCTGATTCAGTGTGATGCTTGTAGTATGTGGGAGGTCCTCGACGAGTCCTACAGTAAGATTGTTACTCCTAAGGTACTGAAAGAGAGAAGATGGGTGACGGTGAGAAAGGGAAGGAAATATGGAATGCAAAAGTCCCTGGGTGTTGTACATCTTGTGAACAGGTTCACCCACTTAGAAACTGTCGGGACAGAAGACATTAATACACTGAGCGGCGCACTGGCTTGCAAAGGAAAAAAGTTGCTGTTAAGCCAAAACCAAAGAGCCCGACGTCAGGCAACGCAGTGGTCATTGGAGACTCCATTGTGAGAGGTATGGACAGGGGTTTCTATAGCAACAGACAGGATTCGGGGATGGTGAGCTACCTCCCTGGTGCAAGGATCCAGGATGTCATGGACAGAGTGAAGAAAATCCTGAGGGGCGAAGGTGAGCAGCCGGAAGTGGTAGTGCCTGTTGGCACAAACAATGTCAGAAAGAAGGGGATGAATATTCTGAAGCGTGACTTTAGAGAGCTCGGAAAAATGCTGAAAGGCAGGACCTCCAGGGTGGTTATCTCCGGTTTGCTTCTAGTTCCTCGTGCTGGCGAGAGCAGGAACAAGGAAATACAGGACCTGAATGTATGGCTGAGGAACTGGTGCAGGGGGCAGGGATTTAGATTCTTAGACCACTGGGATCCGTTTTGGAGTAAGGGGGGACTGTACAAAGGGACAAATTGCACCTTAACAGGTGGGGGACCAGCATTCTGGCAGGCAGGTTTGCCACTGCTACACAGGTGGTTTTAAACTAAATAAGGGGGGGGGGTGTCAAATGGGTTTGTCAAGGATGGAGTTAAAGGGAAAGGGATAGTTAATGACCCCAGAATCAATGGGAAAGAAAGTTCACAAAGGGATAGGAGGGTATGGCCAAGTGTAATAGGGATTGGTGTGAAAGGAGAGATATGGAATGAATTAAAAATATTGTATATGAATGCGCAAAGTATAAGAAGTAAAGTAGATGAGCTTGAGTCTCAGTTAGAGGTTGGTAGATATGACATTGTGGGGATTACTGAGACGTGGCTGCAGGAGGATCGGGCATGAGAACTTAATAGTCAGGGTTATACATTCTAGAGAAAGGACAGGCAGGTGGGCAGAGGAGGAGGAGTAGCTCTCCTGGTGAGGGGTGGAATTCCAGACCCTTGCTGGAAGTCGCAAGAAAGATTTTAAGGGGATTAGGAGGCAACTGTGGCAGACAAGAAAAGTTAGGGATAGAATAAAACTAAAAGAAAAGATGTATAACACAGCAAAGAGTAGCCGGAAGCCAGAGGATTGAGAAACTTTCATAGGACAACGGAAGGAAACAAAACGGGCAATATGGGCTGAAAAGATGAAGTACGAGGGGAATGGCCAGGAATATAAAGAAGGACAGTAAAAGTTTCTTTAGATCTGTTAAGGGAAAAAGAATAGCAAAGTCAAACAGTCAAACCTTGAAGGCAGACACGGATGAAATTATTATGGGGAATAAGGAAATGGCAAAAGAAATAGGAACTTCGGATCTGTCATCACTAAGGAAGACACAAACAATCTCCCAGAAGTAGTGGAGGACAGAGGATGTGGATAGAAAATTGGTTGGCAGACAGGAAGCAAAGAGTAGGAGTGAACGGGTCATTTTCAGAATGGCAGGCAGTGGCGAGTGGAGTGCCGCAAGGCTCAGTGTTGGGGCCGCAACTGTTTACATATAACATATAACAAACATATAACAATTACAGCATGGAAACAGGCCATCTCCGCCCTTCTAGTCCGTGCCAAACACTTACTCTCACCTAGTCCAATCTACCTGCACTCAGACGATAACCCTCCATTCCTTTCCTATCCATATACCTATCCAATTTATTTTTAAATGATAAAATTGAACCTACCTCCACCACATCCACTGCAAGCGCATTCCACACAGCTACCACTCTCTGAGTAAAGACGTTTCCCCTCATGTTACCCCTAAACGTTTGTCCCTTAATTGTCAAATCATGTCCTCTTGTTTGAATCTTCCCTACTCTCAATGGAAAAAGCTTATCCACGTCAACTCTGTCTATCCCGCTCATAATTTTAAAGACCTCTATCAGGTCCCCCCTTAACCTTCTGTGCTCCAAAGAATAAAGACCTATCTTGTTCAACCTTTCCCTGTAACTTAGGTGCTGAAACCCAGGCAACATTTTAGTAAATTTCCTCTGTACTCTCTCTATTTTGTTGACATATTTCCTATAATTTGGCGACCAGAATTGTACACCATGTTCCAGAATTGGCCTCACCAATGCCTTTACAATTTTAACATTACATCCCAACTTCTATATCAATGCTCTGATTTATAAAGGCCAGCACATCAAAAGCTTTCTTTACCACCCTATCTACATGAGATTCTACCTTAAGGGAACTATGCACAGTTATTCCGAGATCCCTCTGTTCAACTGCATTCCTCAATTCGCTACCATTTACCATGTACGTCCTATTTTGATTTGTCCTGCCAAGATGTAGCACCTCACACTTATCAGCATTAAACTCCATCTGCCATCTTTCAGCCCACTCTTCCAAATGACCTAAATCTCTCTGTAGACTTTGAAAATTTATTTCATTATCCACAACACCACCTATCTAAGACTGTGGCCGCTGGTTCTGGACTCGCCTACCTGGACACCACCTACCTAATTTACCATATATATTAATGATTTGGAAAAGGGAATTAGGAGCAACACTTGCAGGTTTGCAGATGACACAAAGCTGGGTGGCAGTGTGAACTGTGAAGAGGATGTTAGGAGGTTGCAGGGTGACCTGGACAGGGTGAGTGAGTGGGCAGATGCATGGATAATGTGAGATTATCCACTTTGTTGGCAAAAAACTGAAAGTTGGCGTGCAGGTACAGTAGGCAGTGAAGAAAGCTAATGGAATGTTGGCCTTCATAACAAGAGGATTTCAAATAGGAGTAAAGAGGTTCTTCTGCAGTTGTATAGGGCTCTGGTAATACCACATCTGGAGTATTGTGTACAGTTTTGGTCTTCTAATTTGAGGAAGGACATCCTTGTGATTGAGGCAGTGCAGCATAGGTTCACAAGATTGATGCCTGGGATGGCGGGACTGTTATATGAGGAAAGATTGAAAAGACTAGGCTTATATTCACTGGAGTTTAGGATGAGGGACTATCTTATAGAAAAATAGAAAATTATAAAAGGACTGGACAAGCTAGATGCAGGAAAAATGTTCCAAATGTTGGGCGAGTCCAGAACCAGTGGCCAGTCTTAGAATAAAGGGGAGGCCATTTAAGACTGAGGTGAGAAAAAAAGTTTTCACCCAGAGAGTTGTGAATTTGTGGAATTCCCTGCCACAGAGGGCAGTGGAGGCAAATCACTAGATGGATTTAAGAGAGATAGAGCTCTAGGAGCAAGTGGAATCAAGGGATATGGGGAGAAGGCAGGCACGGGTTATTGATTGGGGACGATCAGCCTTGATCACAATGAATGGCGGTGCTGGCTCGAAGGGCTGAATGGCCTCCTCCTGCACCTATTTTCTGTTTCTATGCCCTTTCCGGGGGTGGGGGGGGCAGGACTTTAAAACATCAGATGCCTGGACTCGAGGGAGAGTCCACAACTGTGATTCTAAGCTGTGAATCAACTGAACTGTGAGTCTGCATTGTACTTGCAATAAATGATTTGTTAGCCCTTAATGACAAAGCAATGAGTTGTTTGGCAATTTGGTGGCCTGCACTCTGCTTGAAATGCTATGAAATTGAATTTGGTGGTCTGCACTCTGCTTGAAATGCTATGAAATAAATTGAATTTGGTGGCATGCACTCTGCTTGAAATGCTATGAAATGTAATTTGGTGGCCTGCATTCTGCTTGAAATGCTATGAAGTTAAATTGGGTGGCCTACACTCTGCTTGAAATGCTATGAAATTGAATTTGGTGGCCTGCACTCTGCTTGAAATGTATGCAATTGAATTTGGTGGCCTGCTCTCTGATTGGAATGCTATGAAATTGAATTTGGTGGCCTGCACTCTCCTTGAAATGCTATGAAATTGAATTTGGTGGCCTGCACTCTGCTTGAAATGCAATGAAATTGAATTTGGTGGCTTCCATTCAGCTTGAAATGCTATGAAATTGAATTTGGTGGCCTGTACTCAGCTTGAAATGCTATTTCAAGGAATAGCCATGAGTGAATTGCCAGCCCAGGAGAGAAATTGATCTGCCTGCAGTCATAAAACACAACAAGATACATGAAACATCAAATTAAAGGGATGAGTGGAAATACCAGGATTGGGGATGTGCAAAGATTGGGAAGGGGAAGGTGTGTCAGTCTACCCCACAACAGAAGGAGGAGGAGTTGTACAGTTTAATAGCCACAGAGAGAAAGGATCTCCTGTGGTGTTTTGTGCTGCATCTTGGTGGAGCCAGTGCTTACTAATGCACTCCTTACTAACCTCTTGAGGCATTTAGAATTTGTGGCACTCATGCTCTGTTGAATGCACTAAACACCAGACAAAGCAGTGTCCAGATGTTAGATTTTTTATCATGGATAATATTTATTATATTTTCTGATGAGATAGAAGGTCCATCGAGTCAATGTCTCATAGTTTTCACTTCAATCTAATTTCCCACTTATTTCCCTTTAACATATTCTATTTCACATGCTCACCAATTCCCCACTGATTCTCCTGCCACCCCTCTATATATGTGCAAATTTGGTGTCCAATTAACCAAACAACCTTAGCAAATGTGAATAACCATCCTGGTTGGTCCTTTTTTTCATTTATGTAAAGGATACTGAAGACCTCTTTCAAGAAATGGCATGAAAGCGGCTCCATTTCAATGGTTCAATGGTTCAATGGTACTTTATTCTCACATGTACTGATGTGTAGTGAAATTCTTTGTTTTTGATTCATGATTCAGTAAAAATATTACTTAAACATATGCCCAATCATAGTTGTACAAATGTACAAACTTAATATAGACAGCACCCGTAGTCGGGATCGAACCTGGGTCTCTGGCACTGAAAGCGCTGTAAGGCAGCAACTCTACCGCTGCATCATCGTGCCAACACAGTTTAGGCGGCAATTTTTATGATGCCAGTCTAAAGTTGTTATTAATGTAGAGTTAGTAACTTGGCCCTAAAGGCCCGTTGTCCTGGCGGCATTGCATGGTTGGCCTGACCTGGCCAAGCAAAGTTGGTGGTGCCCTCCACCGATACTCCACTGCTCCGTGCCACTGAAGGCCATGACTGATCCATGCACTTGGCCTCTTGGAGTGGCATCCGATCCAATCGAGCCCCAGGCTGCTGCAGGGCCTCCAGCGGCGCACTCCTCTGATGCCTCGATCCCTATCCATGAGCTCTCATTCATCGCCACACACAGCCACCGTTCAGGCTTCCTCCCCAGGCAGCGCCTCTTGCAACATAGCATCCAGAGCGTTTATGAGGATGCAGGAGGTAAGACCCCTATCCAATTCCTGAGGTCCCTTTCAACTCCCTGAAACTCTGGTCCCCATGATCTGCATCAAAGCACCAAGATAAGCATTTCTTCTCACTCAAATGAGAAAAGAAAATCTTGGAATTACTAAGAAGATGAGCAAGTATCTAAGTTCAGCAGCAAAACAAAACCATCTTGAGCTGAGGGTGGATTCACTTTTTATCCAATCACCTCAACTCTAATGCCAGCCAAAGTAACACTGAATGGGATTGATTACCTTGGTTAAAAAAAAAAGTAAGTGCAGGTACAAAGTTTTGTATGTTTTGCTTTTTTTAACTTTTTAATTTTGCTACAATTCAATTAGTTATTTTGTTTACTTTTATTCAAATGGCTTTTTTTTAAATTAAAAAATGATACAAAGTGCTGGAATAACTCAGCAGGACAAATCCATTTCCCCCTTCCCCCTCTCATCCACCTAGATTCCTTCCTCTGGCTTCACAATGTGTACCTCCTCTATATTCAACACACCTTTTCTCTTTTCACCTCTGGCCTTTATCCAACCATCTGCCTTTCAAACATCTCTCACCTGTATCCACATATCACTGAAGAAGCAGTCTGAAGAAGGGTCTCGACCCTAAACTTCACCCATTCCTTCTCTCCAGCGATGCTGCCTGTCTGAAGAAGGGTCTTGACCCTAAACTTCTATCCAGAGATGCTATCCTATCCCGGCAGTTACTCCAGCATTTTGTGTTTATCCACATATCACTCAGCAGGCTTTGTCCTGCCCCTAGTTTCTTCCAGCTTTGTCCCCCACCCCCAACCATCATAATCGGTCTAAAGAGGGGTCCCGACCTGAAATATCACCGAGCATTGTTCTCCAGAGATGCTGCCTGACACAGTGGGTTACTCCAGCATGTCGCTGGAGTAACCCACTGGTTACTTTGTAACCAGCTTCTGCATGGTCTTGTGTGTTTTTTATATATATCTTTCTTACTAGATGTTTGACATGCTGTCTTTGAACTGACTGTACCCCAGTTCATGATTTCCCTTTCAACCCACTTCAACACCTATTCTTGAGCTCTCTACCAACTCTCTGATGCCTTGATTTCCACACTCTATTTCAACATTCATACTCCCTTCAAACTCACTAGGTTCACTGGAAATTGTATTACAGTACCATGCAACATCTTAGAAAAAAGAAGAATTATAAGTATGCCAGGGTATTAATAGGAATAGCATCCAATACAGGCAGTACCTGATATATGGGCACTCCTAAGCAGGAATTACTTCCCATAACTTTATTAAATTCACAAGTCGAACGAAAGGCACATGTTTCCATTCCTGTGAAAAGCAGAACTATTTTCTTCTCTCTCTACTTTTGATAATGGTTCTTTCTTATGTGCATTTGGTGTCACTTATTACAATGTTGTTTTTGTATTTTCTAACCTGTGGACAAAATCCTGGGGACAAAATTAATTGTAAAACTGGAACTTGTTCGTTATCTGTAGTCTGGAAAATCAGCTAGTCAGATACCACTGAAGTCCTAAGCATTTTAGATTATCGGAAATTTAAAATGAATTAAATTTGCCACTTAATAAAAGGATGCGTGTAAAATAACAGTTTCAGCAACAGTCATGCCCATGAAGAAAGATTGAATGAAAGATTGCAGCCCAAGTTCAATGGCCCAAGTTTCTGAATCTTTCAACCGTTTAAAACGTTCTAGATAATAATACATCTTGGATCTCATGTTAGGAAATAACTGACTTTTCCTGAAATACATGCTATTTCCAGGTGTAACCATTTAGAATCTGAACTCGTTGAACTATTCTGTAACATACCAGATGTTGTAATTTACCCTCCAGAACTTTCAATAAATTCTTCCACAATGGAATTTACGGGTTGTGTAACTCATTGGGCATTTGGTGCAGCAGATGAGGCAACATTCTCTTCGATGGCAGGTGCTCTTGCCTCCAGCTCTGAAGCTGGCATTCAGTACATACCTCAGCATTTAATAAGTCTCCCAGCAACTTTAAGCAACAGGATAAAAACTGCAAAATGGATCTAAACATTGTCTGTCATGATTCCTAGTTTTGTCATCAACCATGCTTGATGTCGGAATGCTTGCGCATTCTGCAGCAGGGTGCATTTGGAACACACGTGTGTATTTCGCAATGCAAGCCCATGGTTATATCATTTATGTCAAAGGAAGGGTCTCGACCCAAAACGTCACCAATTCCCTCCCTTCAGAGATGCTGCCTGTCCCGCTGAATTACTCCAGCATTTTGTGTCGATCTTCAGTTTAAACCAGCATCAGCAGTTCCTTCCAACACATTGATATCATTGATACAATTTAACCCAATGTCTGCAAACACTTTACCAAAGGGATGATCCATACAGAAAGGATTGATCCTTGCAGAAAGTCAGAAAGATTCCACCTCATACAAGTGGGAAGAGAGTGAAAGGCAGTAAATATTATTCTTGTGTAACAGCACATGAAAGTACAGCCTCAGTACTTCCAGGGAGCCCACCTGCTTTTACAGACCTTCTCCTGATCACAGGTTATTATCTGGTGAGTTATGCAACACGCAATGTATTTATTGAAAATTCTGGAGAGCAACTCGTAACATCTGTCATCCTGCTGCTTAGACCCAGTGTGTTGAACTGTTGCAGTGGGTTCAAAATACGAGGTCTGCATCTATTCCTCAACATGCATGAAGTAGATTATCATTACATTGTTGGAGTTTATTATGCACAATTTGACTTCCATGTTTCTTACATCATACTCATGATATCAGTGAACCTTAAACCCACACTATTTGGATCTGAATGAAAGAATAGTAGTGAATAGGCAAGGCCATTCAACGTTTTGGGTAACTAAAGGGCCTGTCCCACTTGGCCTCATTTATGCGACATCATTTAGTTTAGTTTGGTTTAGTAATACAGTGTGGAAACGGGCTCTTTGGTCTTCTGGAGTCCACACTGACCATACGCTAGTTCTATCCTACACAGCAGGGACAATTTACAGAAGTCAATTAACCTACAAACTTGTACATCTTTGGAATGTGAGGTCACCAGAGCACCCGGAGAAAACCCACACAGTCACAGGAAGAATGTACAGACTCTGTGCACCCACAGTCAGGACTCTGGCACTGTAGGGCAGCAACTCTACCGCTGTGCCACTGTGCCGCCCGAGCATGAGTCTCTCCTCAACGCCTTTAGATCCAGATGCCTGATGGAGCTTGGAGGATGCTCTCATATTTGGTTCCCATACTGGCCTCAGCCTGCAACTCAATGCAGACAGCACCAACCAGGCTGAGCGGTTGCATCAGGCCATTCCCAGCTGTTGGTGGGAATTCCCAGAGAACTGACTTGACCTCACTGCTGGAGAGATGCTCTGGTCTTCCTTTCTACTACTGGCCTTATGTCACAACTGTTGGCAGTTGACCGATATGTCACAGCTAGTGTCCAGGGTCATCTCACAGACTCTCTGTCTGGTGATCTACTCATCCCATATAACTCCAGAGAATTTGGAGATGGAAGCTGCTCACTTTTAGAGAGTTTAGAGTCTTTCTTACTTTATTTTGCATTGTTTAATATTGTCACACGTGCCAAGATACAGTGAAAAGCTTTGTACTATCCAGTCAAACCATATTATACATAAGTCCAATCAAGCCATAGACTGGGACAACAGGTCGAGAAAAGACTAGAGAACAGAATACAACATAAGAGCTACAGAGAAAGTGCAGATAAAAAATGCAGAGCCCACAATGAGGTAGGTTGGAAGATGAGACTACTTCTCAGCTTGTGGGAGGACTGTTCAATAGATTGATAACAGCAGAGACAAAGCTGTTGAGAGTACAGACAGCCTCCTTTCTTACAGCAGTCTGGGTAATGGAAATCTGCCCAACCTAATTCATAAATCACAACCAAAAAATTTGGCTATGGAATAAAATATGTGCTCTTCTGAAATTTTGTGGGGATAACTAAATAAAGAAACTTTTTTTTTTCAACTTGTCTTTCCTGGCATATGCGCAAATGAAACAGCTTTGCATTATGAAAATCAGGATGCGGGTCATTTTCTAAGAACGTAACTTCCCATAACATGGTGGTCGCCTATATTCAGAGATATTTGTGATCAAAGATGATCTCCAGTCATTCCAGCCAGGGGAGCATAATTTACCAAAGAGGATAGAGGCTTTTTGCATCGTCTCAATAAGCTGGGAGAATTGAGCCAAGACAGCAAAAGTGACCTATGTCATCCAGATTTATATAATTTATGTAGGTTTTGAATTGAACCCAATACAACTAGGTTTTTTTTTGCAAACCAACATCTGTATTTCTTTGTTTCTACAAATAGCTGTGCTTCTGTTCCTCATCATATAAATTAATGACAATAAACGAAAATGTACATTGATTGAGATATTTCTAAAAAAATTTGCTGCAAAAAAAAAAAGCATATTTTCACCCATGCTTTCTTCTGAGTAGCTCCGAGCCAAAACGATGTGGTTTAAACAGCTTGAATTCAAATTCCTGAAAAACAGTGCTGCCATCTTTTAGATAACATGCTAAACTAAGGCTGGACCACTCTCACAGATGCACATGAAAGATTACCCTGCATTGTTTTGATGAGCAGGAGAGTTATCTATGCTAATCTGGACAATATTTTCATTTCAATCAACATAATGAAACCAAGCCATGAGATCTTTCTGTACATAAATCTGCACTTATCATATGGTAACTGAAACATGAAGCGGGAGGTAAGGGGGACATGCGGGGGGGTTGGGAGGGGTGGCTCCTGAGCCATTATGATGGGCACGATAAAAATTCAAAACCCTCATGTCCCTTATTAATATAAAATATTAACATCTCTCTTACAGTGATGATATGTAATGAAACATAAAGGCCCTGATGAGCTGTTGGGACAACAGTTGGGCTCTGATTCAACAAACAAATATGCAGAACAGTGCCAGTGTGCATCAGAAATACACACACTTTGAAGGATGCCCCTAGTGAATACAAACACATGTTCCTCAGATGTTTTTTTGTCTCTCTGTCAATGGACTATTCCAGAAACCTCAATGGCATGGTTGGTACACCAACGGAATTTTCTGTGCAGGAACATGGTTCAATTACTGCTAATTGAGAAGTTGGCTGACCAACACGAACAGTAAAGACCACCTCCCTCTTCCCTCTTCCCTCTTTCCCTCTTCCCTCTTCCCTCTTCCCTCTTTCCTCTTCCCTCCTACCTCTCCCTACCCCCCCCCCCCCCCCCCCCCCCCCTCCAATACCCATATGTCAGCGGGATAAGTTGTGCTGAAAACAAAGGACATAATTTGAGCAGAAGATAGACACAAAATGCTACAGTAACTCAGCGGGACAGGCAGCATCTCTGGAGAGAAGAAATAGGTGACATTTCAGGTCGAGACCCTTCTTCAGACTGAATTTCATTCGAGCAACCAAGCGCACTCTAAGATTCTGACAATGCAGCCACCGATCTATTGAAATCCAATGTAGATTGCACACTTCAGCTGTTCAATACAGATCTGGTTGCCTCCCAAACAAATCTGCATCCAATTCTGAAAGTCAAAGCTGAATCGACCTCAAACCAATCTGGACCAGTGGAGAAGTGCTTGGTCTCAAAATAAAGATTGTCATTAAATACACTGAGTACACAAGTACACATGGATGCCAACATAAATCACATCTGCACTGAATCCAAAAGGTAAGCAAGGATGGATTGGTGGTAGATGCCAATCTAATTCACAATGATTTCCAAGCAGAAGATTCCCATGCTATACTTTAAGGCTAGACCCACAAAGAGTAGAGTTCAGGCATTCCTAAAAGTGAACAGATTAGACCAGTCGAGTGTAGAAAGGCACAGTGGATGCTGGTGTATAGAGTTATACAGCATGGAAATCAGGTCCTTTGGCCCAACTTGCCAACACTAGTCCCACCTGCCCGCGTTTGGTCCATATCCCGATAACCCTGTCCTATCCATGTACCTGTCTAAATGTTTCTTAAATGTATATATTTGAAATTCACTACAGAACGAGCCCTTAGTAATTTTCACACCATATCTTGAGCAATTCCCCCCATATTTCCAGCTATCTACAGCTGCCATACCATTCTATTGGTCCCCACATGCTCTTGCGTCTCTTTGGGTAATCTTCTCACCACTTCCACAATTAATTTATGAAAGGAAGCATGTCAGCGATTTCTCTTCTTACCCGAAATGGACAATGTTCTTCCTGCAGCTTCACCCTCTGTGGCGGACCACTGAAACCACACCAGGATGACACAGACTGCGTTTTGACATAACCTGAAACAGACCCTCTCAAGCCCCAAGCCATCCTCAAACAATCCTGTCTGCCGGTGAGTGTGACCCGCAATAGCCTCTAATCCATTGTCACAGTATCCTGAGTGAAAGTAGACAAACACCATTATTTTCATTCTGAAGGTAATGACTGTTGGCATCTGCTGACTTCACAGATTCATGTGGAACCTCTGTCTTTTGTGAAATAGCTTAATTTCTGTTTGGGGATTAAAATAAGCTGCAGTCTGCATTCCATCAAAATCTCTGCGCCCCTTCAATCCTGGTCTCTTGCCATCCACAATTTCCTCCTTCCTCTTTCGGCGGCCTTCAAAATCAGAGACCCCTCAACTCTCCAATTACCTCATCTCTCTCACTTTCACAAGGACATCATCTGAGCAACCTTGAGCACTCTCTCAAGTATTATAGGTATTGCTTTGTTATGAACACTCACAACAAGTCACAGTGAAAAACGTTGCTTTGTGTGTTCTGTGGGCAAATCATAGCATAATAAGTACATCAGGTAGTGCAAAGGATAAAATAAACAGTACAGAATATAATGCAGAAGATAGACGCAAAATGCTGGAGCAACACAGCGGATCAGGCAGCATCTCTGGAGGAAAGGAATACGTGAAGTTCTTCTGAAGAAGGGTCCCGACCCGAAACGTCAACAATTCCTTTTCTCCAGAGATGCTGCCTGACCCATTGAGTCATGACAGCATTTTGTGTCTATCTTCAGTGTAGACCAGCATCTACAGTTGTTTCCTACATAGAATATAATGCTCCATCCACAGAGAAACATTGATACAGACTGGGGCATGTACTCCATGACCTTGAATGTGATGATTGACAAGGCAATGGGATTTGGCAAAACTTTGGAACAGGTTTAGGGAAAGGGGCAGGGAATTAGGATGGACAAAAGAGTATTTTCAAACACCCAGTTCAAGCCTCCTTTACTGCTGTGAAGTACAATGGTTGTAAGTTCAGTGATTCATTCTGTAAAAATGTTATCTTTATTATGCTGTGAATTTTATGTTGTTTACACGCCAATGAAACACTGAAATTGTTGCAAAATACTAAGGTCAATTGATTTGTGACAGCTGGATTATTGTTTATTTTTTGGTAATTGTTTATTCATTCATGATTCTAGGTATTTAGTTGTGTTTGAGTCATGCAGTGCTGCATGCTTAAGGGAAGGTGACATTTCACACCATCACAACCTTTCACACCAGCACAACCCACAGTCACTGTAAGTGCGATGGACACCTTTACTGAGTGATATTACTTTCCTAATCTTGCACTCCCCTGGGATGTCAAGCTCTTTTACCCTCAGCATTCCTGAACCCTGAGAGCATTCAGCATTTGTCAGATTCTCCGTTGCTTCTGCCCTGAGCATTTACCCTTAATCTCCATGGGTGGAACAATGGCCGAACAAGTGGACATCCAGAGACCTGGGATTCGACCCTGATATTCACATTTTATGTTTTTACATTGCACTACAGTCTCATTGTATCATTATCCCTTTTCCCATTATATCGACCACATCACAAACCTTTTCCACTCCACGTATTTCCTTACAACCTGCCACCTCCTTCATAAGTATTCCCGATTCTGATGGCAGATCATCAAACTGAAATGTTAACTCTGTTTTCTTTCTCCATGGCTGTAGACAGAGCCCCAGAGTATTTCCAGCATTTATGTTAATATTGCAAAATTCAGCGTGAAGAATTGTATCCGCAATTGAAGCTGATGGAGCCAAATTTCAGGAGCAGAGTTCAATATGCACGTGTTACTGCGGCACACATTCAGCAAAGGCATAAACCACTATCATTGTAAATGTACACTCAAGGCAAAAAATGATGACTGTCACATCAAGCAAAAGATTAAAGCTTTCTCCAATCTCTTTCATTGACACAAATCCAACTAAACCAAGCTGGAGAATTTTTCTACATGATTCGGCAGTTTTACGAATGAACCAATTTCCTGGCAGTTATGGCTATTCAATCGTTCACCTCTGAATAACAAATAAAGAATCACGTCTGAGCCCTAACTATGAAGTGTTAAATTCCACAGAGAAATCGATGGACAGTGCTGAGACCATGCTGGAATACCAGCCATGGTTGTATTTATCCCCAAGCATTTAGTTCCATTGAAGAGGAATTTCCCCCTCTCAACTTCCCTCCAGTGAATGCAGTAACTACTGCACATGACCACATAGCTAAAACACCAAAGAAATGCCTGATGCAGCTGTGGACCCCTTGCATTCTACAGCTCTGAGGATAACCTGAACAATCGAAGAATCTGAGAGATTTTCCAGGGTAGAGTTTGCGAGCGTGGGGAGTTGCAGTGGAGAGGAGGGGTGGGGCAAGGTAGGGGTGAATCTGCAATTGAAAAGAGCCACTGCGAGTAAACCTTTACCCTGGTCCCCCACGATGAGAAAACACAAAACACCCAAAGAAGACAACATTGCACAGAGGGATATGCATCAGGTTCAGACCTTGAACTACTCCTAATCTCAAGATTTCTTGCCATGTTTTCCCAGCCATTAGTTGACATGCTTCAACAGATGGGAGATAATGACTATCTGATGCCGCATTCAATAAGGTTTAAGTTTGGAGCACGTAACATTGCAGCATATTTATAATATACTTTGCAGAAAATGAATCTATTCTATAATGTTTCAAGGGTAGTAATTGTGTTGGGAAGTCAAGGAAGATCGTGAGGGCTATTTTCGAGAGGAGCAAAGAAGATGAAATTATTTATTATATAAGGGTGGCAAAGGCACAGCTGGTAGAGCTGCTGCTTCACAATGCCAGAGTCTTGGGTTCGATCCTGCCTCAATTGCTGTATGTATGGTTTGTACGTTCTCCCTCTGACCACGTGTGTTTATTCTGGGTGCTCCGGTTTCCTCCCACATCCCAAAGATGTGCGGGTTAGTAGGTTAATTGGCCTCTGTAAAATTGCCCTGACTGTGTAGGGAGTCGATAGAAAATTAAATAACATAGAAGTAGAGTGAATGGGTGATCAATGGCCAGTTTAGACTTGATGGGCCAAAGGGCCTGTTTCCATGCAGTTTCTCGAAACTTAAATAAAAATGTCCCATCTAGCTATTGTGGCATCCTTAAACAATTAGGATGTAACAAGATAAAAAACATGACCATTTGATATTTGTATTGATACTACGTCTTTTACATTTACTGAATTATTGTGGTCTGTTTTCTAACATCACTCAGTTTCAACTCTGGATATAGGTCAAGGCACAAGTATTCCATAAGTTTCAAGAGTTTAGGAGAACCCGGCGTGGGGGGTCCACCGTGAGGGAGGAGGGATGGGGGGGGAAAGAATAAAGGGGAAACTGGAGAGAGTAGCGGGATGGAATTTGAGAAAACGCCCTTTATGGGCGACTATTTGCATACCTTGGCAAGGTGTGCAAGCAAATAATTTCACTGTGACTTGTCACATGTGACAATATAATATTCAGTTCAGTGCCCATAGGGTTAACAGTGCAGCTGCCTGTGGGATGGGGAGATGTCAGGAATGCATTGCAATCCTGAAAGATGCCGTGAAATAAACAAACACCAGAAGTTAAAAGTGATATGAAGCTCTAAGTGAAGTGATAGCTCTTAGCTGGAGTTCTGTTTTCCATTAGAGAAGTCACAAACACTATATTATCCATTTTTATTCACTCTAAACATTTAAAAAGAAAAGTTCAGGTACATTTTCTTCACATTAAAATTGTGTGCTGCTAAAACCTGCAGAACGGGCAAATGCCAATAAAATAAGTTATTCTTGATTGTACATTTATGAATTAAAATAAAGATTTGCTTTTATCCTACAACTTTTCATAACTTCGGGGCATCACCAAATACTCCAGAATTGGCAATGCACTTTTCAAGTGCAGTTCCACAAATAGCAATGTTAAACCGGCTAAATAATCCAGTTAGTCATGTAAACCATCAGAAATAGAAGCAGGAATTGGTAATTCATCCCATGCATCTCCACCATTCAGAAAGGTCACAACTTATGTTTTACCTCAACACTAACCACATTTCCCCTGATTCCGTTTATATCTAAAAAAAATCTATCGACCTCTGACCTGCATAGCCTCAGGGATTTTGCCTCCATAGTCCTCAAAGGTAGAAAAATCTAATGATTCACTGAAGAAATTTCTTCTAATTTCTTCCGCTAATGTGAGACCCCTTATTCACCACTGTAGGAAACACTCCATCAGGATGTATCACAGCTTGGTATGGTAGCTGCTCTGTCCAAGGCAGCAGGAGATTGCAGAGAGTTGTGGACACAACCCAGTCAAATCATGCAAACCATTCTATCTCTCATCGACTCCACGCTGCCCTGGAAAAGCAGCCAACATAATCAAGGACCATTCACATTTTGCCCATTTTCACTTCTCCCCTCTCCCATAAGGCATAAATACAAAAGCTTGAAAGTGCACTCCTCAAGGTTTAAGAGCAGCTTCTTCCTTGTTGTAAACCTACTCTTAAATGGACCTCTCATTTGCTAAAGGCATATACCTGATTTTCCAATCTACCTTAATGCAGCCCCTGTGCTTTTTTCTCTGCATATTCTCTGTTGCTGTAACACTGCATTCTGCACTCTGCTTGTTTTCACGGATGTATTCATTATGGTGTGCTTTGCCTGGACAACACGCAAAACAGTTTTTCACAGTATCTTGGTACAAGTGACAAAAAGAAAAATACAAACTGAGCCAATACTTTATTCTAAGACTAGTCTAAGACAAAGGTCAGTTGTAGTCTGCCAAGCCAGGAGAAAGATGAAATATGCATCTACCCTGTTAAGTCCTATAAGAATTTTGTACTCAGTCATAGAGTCATACAGCATGGAAACAGGTCTTTCAGCCCAAGTTACCCATGCCAACCATGATGTCCCATCTACACTAGTTCCACCAGCCCTCATTTGGCTCATGTCCCTCCAAACGTTTCCTATCTATGAACCTGTCCAAGTGTATTTTATGTGTTATTATAGCATCTGACTCAACTACCTCCTCCGCAGCTTGTTCCATGTACCCACCACCCTGTTTGTAAAATAAATTGTGCTTCAGGTTCCTATTAAATCTTTCCTCTATCACTTTAAACCTATATCCTCTGCTTCTTGATCCCATTACTCCTGCTAAAAGACTGCATTCACGTTATCACCCTGCACTCCAAGGAATAAAGTATTAGCCTGCCCAACCTCCCCCTATAGCTCAGCTCAAGACATCATCATAACTCTTTTCTGCACTCTTACCAGCTTAATGCCACCCTTCCAACACCAGGGTGACCAAAACCGAACATAGGTGCGGCCTCACCAATGTCGTACAACTGTAACATAACATCTGAACTTCTATATTTGGTAGACACAAAAAGCTGGAGTAACTCAACGGGACAGACAGCATCTCTGGAGAGAAGGAATGGGTGATGTTTTGGGTCGAGACCCTTCTTAAGAATGTTATCGGGGAGAGGGAGATATAGACCCGAAGCATAACCATTCCTTCTCTCCAGGGACGCTGCCCGTCCCGCTGAGTTACTCCAGCTTTTTGTGTCTATCTTTGGTTTAAACCAGCATCTGCAGTTCCTTCGAACACATTTCATACTTAGTACCCTGACTGATAAAGGCCAATGTACCAGAAGCCTTCTTGACCACCCTATCTACCTGTGATTCCAATTTTCAGGGAACTATGTATCTGCACTCCTAGATCCCTCTGCTCTACAACACTCTTTAGAGTCTTTGGACTTCAGACTTTGATGATACAGCATGGAAACAGGCCCTTTGGCCCACTGAGTCCGTGCAGACCAGCGATCACTCTGTACACGACCACTATCCTATACCCTAGAGACAATTTACAATTTTACAGAAGCCAATTAACCTACAAACCTGTACGTCTATGGAATGTGAGAGGAAATTGGAGCACCCAGAGAAAACCCATGCAGTCACAGGGAGAACGTGCAAACTGCGTACAGACAGCAGTCTAGTCAAGATTGAACTCGGGCCTCCAGTGCTGCCCGCCCCAAATGAAAGCAGTGGAAAGTAAAAAAGAGTGGAAGCTGGAAATCAGAAGTGTTAACGGGAAATATTGCAAGCTCCCAGCAGCTCCTGACCTGCTGAGCATTCCCAATGCAGGTCCTGCCCAGGGTAGGACAGGATGCTGTTCCTCAGAACCGTTCATTACCTGAACAGTTTGTAAGATAGAACTGCAGCTGCTTAGTGATAAGTTTAAATAAAAACATACGCCAACGAAGGAAAAGGTATAGTTAAATGAGAGCATTTAACTCAACCATTCAGACATTGCCGTGAAATGAGTTCCTATCCAGCAAACTATTCCTGCGGTCCCACAATGGCTGACAAATCCATCCCATGTCTCCCAAACATTCATTCCCATGTACAGACCTTTAGGTCTGGTGTTTTTAATCGAGGGAGGGCGTCTATTGTCTGCTTTTACCTTGGATTAATATCTCTGCCAAGAGACTGCGTGTGACAGGACTGCTGCAATTTGTCAGCATAGAACTTGTCTTTAAGTCTCAGGAGCAAGATTCACAAGGATGAAGCAGAGTCATAGAGTCAAGAAACGGGCCCTTCATCCCATTATGTTCATGCTGATCAGCAAGCACCTTCTTATTTTAATCCTACATTAGCATTGGGGCAGCACAGTGGCCCAGCGGTATAGTTGCTGCCTTACAGCGCCGGAGGCCCGGGTTCGATCCTGACTATGTCTGTACGGAGTCAGTACTTTCTCCAGGTGCTCAGGTTCAAAGGTCAGTTTATTGTCACGTGTTCCAATTAAGGTACAGTGAAACACGAATTTCCTCCCACACTCCAAAGATGTACATGTTTGCAGGTAAATTATACATTTCCTTAATGTACATGATAGTGCTAATGTACAGGGTGATCGCTGGTGGGTCGAAAGGCCTGTTTCCATGCTGTATCTCTAAAGTAATGTACCAGAGTAAAGTAATACCATTTTTATTGAATTGATTGAAAGATTGAAAGATACAGCAGGGAAACAGGCACTTTGGCCCACTGACTCCATGCCGACTGTCAATCACCTGTTCACTCTCGTTCTATGATATCCCACTTTCTCATCCAGTCCCTACAAAACCCTTGTGGCCACAGGGAGAATGTGAAAACCCCACACAGGCAGCACCTGAGGTCAGGTTCAAACCTGGGCCATTATGCTGCTCCTGAGCCACTATATCGCCCCACATCCCGATGAACTCACTCTAGATTCTACCATTCACCTAAACTTTAAGTTTACTTGACAGTGGCCTGCATTGCCTATAAGATGTGCAGTTAAACTGGGGTATCTGGCGGATCATCAGAATGTGTAAACGGACAGCACTGGAGGTCGGCTCTGAACTGGCTGCACCAGAACCCGTCTTGCTTCAACATGCAGGTGAAAAGAAAGGGGGAAGGTGGTGGGGTCATCTCACCTTTCCTATCCCACTCCATCTATCTTTGCACAATCCCTGCAGGACCTCTTTGTTCAGCCTAGAGCACTACGTTGGAAATGTAAGCGAAGGTCCCACACTGGTTGCTATGTAGGACCCAAAGTCCTACACAAAGTCCTTAATACAACTTTGAGGTGTTGGCGAGGGAAGTTTGATCCTGATGAGGTCAATTTGCAGGGCTCTGCTCCCACAGGTATGTTCCTGGCTTTTTAAGTTCCCAAAAGTGGTTTGGAAAAGGATGAAAGTGTGCGTGTAACAGAGGAGTCTCTGATCTACGGGGCTGATTCCAGAGCTATGCAGGAATCAGCAGCTGCTCGGAGACCATCAACTCCGTGGAAAATTAACCATGGTCTGCCTGAAACCTATTGCTCTTCCAGTGTAAGGAGATGTCCATGAACGACTGCTGCTGATTTGGGCTAAGTGGCACACTGCAGCTTTGTGCAGCCACTGCAAAGGCTCAGCGGGTGAAGTCCACAATCTATGATCCTGCCATTACTGGGCTCTGTGGAACAGCCTCTCAACCATTTAGTTGCTATATAGTTGAAAGAAGAGCTATGAGTGGCATTGGTGCTTTTTAAATTGAACATATTGGTTTGATTGAAGAATGAATGTAAATAGTAAGATTAACCGAGAACTTACCAGTTTGAAGTTTGATCGTTATTTTATGAGGAGTTACGATGAGCGATTACGTGAAGAAGGTCGGCCCCATGGATGCACGTCAATCTTCAAAGCAGCGGTGTGAAATCACAGAAAAGTTGTTGAACTAAAATAGTAAGACTATAGTTGACTAGAACTTACAGAAAGATCGTTATGTTACGAGGGTAGGGAGCGGAGGGCACATAATCGCTCATCGTAACTCCTTATAAAATAACGATCAAACTTCAAACTGGTAAGTTTTCGTTTAATCTTACTATTTTACTTCGGAGTCACGTGAGTGACTACGTGAAGATTTTGAAGCTTTGTGATTTCATGCTGAGGAATGAGTCCACGCGTCACAACTGCATCAATTGACCAGGGCGAGTGAGAAAATTAATGCATGCAAAACATGATATGGTTAAACAATACTAATGCTTTAATACCAAGAAAGAAAATAAACAGTAACCCCTCTCACCCAGGGGGAAACTGTGAAACAGAACTTAAAACAGAATCAGCAAAAATCCCCAGTCTGGCGATAGGCTTATTATAAAACCTTTTGTACGTCCTCTCATTCGACCATCCCACAGCTGCTAGAATGTGGTCAAGAGGGACGTCCATATCCCTTGCTGCTGATGTCGATGCAGCCCTGGTGGAATGAGGTTTAAAAATGTCAGTGTCCACCCCTGCACGCCAGAACCTGTTTAATCCATCTAGAGATGGTCTGCACCGTAACCTTATTGTGAGGTTTGGTATAGCTAACAACGAAGAAGAGTTCCGAGCCTCTCAGGCTCTTAGTGACCTTTATGTATTGGATTATGTGTGATACTACACACACTCGTGGATCTGAGGGGTATGCCATAAAACTCAATTTGAGCCTCTGTACCCCTGGCCTGCTCTGCTTGACGAGGTCATGAACAAAAAAAAGTGATGTTATTACAGGAAGTACCCATACTGTCCAGTCTGACTTTTTCCAATGTCTGGACCCGTTGTGCTGAGGCCAATGCCATGAGCATGACTACTTTGAGTGTAAGATGGTGCAGAGACAGAGATGAGGCTGGTACCCACTGACGGAGCAGCGTGAGAACCATGCTCACATCTGATATGTGTGTGTACCTGGGCCTAGGTGGAGTGGAGTTAAAAATGCCCTTCATAAACTTGGTTATTAAAGGGTGAGACCCTACTGTGTGGTTAGCAGAGCTTGTTATCGTGAACAAGTGACAAAATAAATTCCAAAAAGTCTGTAATAGAAGCTGTGTCATATGAAATATTAGAGCGGGAACAGTACATCTCCCATTTCCTTATGTGAGAGATGTACTGTTTCTGTGTGCTCTTCCTCCAGGCCACAGTGATGACATCTATGGTATGCTCTGAAAGCCCGAGCCCCAGGAACGGCCTCCTCAGAATCTGCAAAGCAACAAATTTATACGGTCATGAAGAGGGTGGCCTTCCCCTGCTGGTGTAGCAGCAGATTTCTGCTATTGGGCACTGCCATAAAAGGCTGTGTGATTAAAGCTAGAACCAGAGGGAACCAATGCTGAGTAGGCCAGTCTGGCACTACCAATATGCCAGAGGCAGAGTCTTGCTGAATTTTGGCCACACATCAACTAATGAGGCAGAATGGGGAAACACATACACAAAATTTCCACCCCAGTATAGCAAGAATGCATCTACTGCTAATGCCCCTGGGTCTGGCTCCCATGACACGTAAATTGGCAACTGATGATTAAGCCTGGAAGCAAACAGATCAATGTCCGGTACACTATAACGAAGGACAATGTCATTAAACACTTCGTGATTTAACATCCATTCTTTGTTGTCATTGAACTCTCGTGACCAGGTGTCTGCCACCGTGTTATATCTACCTGGTAAATAGATAGCTGAACCCCAGATGTTTCTCGCAATACACCAGTGCCAGATGAGATTAGACAATTTATCACAGGATACAGACTTACTTCCACCCATGTGATTAATGTACGCCACTGCGGTAGTGTTGTCAATCTGAAGCTGGACATGCACATGATGTCTGTCAGCACAAAAGGCCTTTAACCCATAGAGTGCTCCAAACAACTCTAAGTAGTTAATACCGTGTGACTGAAGCATCGATGATTCCTGCAGATCCCATCTGCACAATGTGCTATGTGACTGTTGGGGGCATTGGAGAAGGTGTGCATATGATTTCCAAAGGTTATATAAAGGACTGAATCATTCTGCCTATTTTGGAAGGTTGAACTGACTAGGCCTCTGGAGGAGGCTGAGTTTTGAGTGTTGACCTAATGGAGTGTTGACCTAATGGAGGTTTAACCTTGTCAACCTGAATGTTGACCTAATGGAGGTTTTTTAAATTAGAAAAGACGGAGTTGACTCCGGGAAGAGTTTTCAGCATAGAGGCTAAGATTGGGAATAGCATTTACCAAAACCAAGTGACATAATGTTGAGAACCATAAAGAAGGCATGAAATTAAGGAGAAACCTCTTTATCTTGTGGTTTCTGAGCATTAGACAATTTAGGGAGGCAATTAGGGATGGCACAGTACGACATCTGGTAGAGTTGCTGCCCCAAGGCATCGCAGATCCTGATTCAATCCTGACCTCGGGTGCTGTCTGTGCAGAGTTTGCACATTCTCCCTGTGACCATGTGGGATAACTTCGAATGCTCCGGTCTTTCTCGCACATCCCCAGAGACGTGTGGGTTTGCAGGTTAATTGGCCTCTGTAAATTTCCCCTCATGTGTAAGGAGTATATGAGAAAGTGATAACACACAACTACTGTGAACGGATGATCAATGGTCAGCATGGACTTAATGGGCTGTATCTTAAAAATAAATATAATCCCAGAATTTATGATCCCAGCAGCTGAAGGCATTATATCAATGATGGAAAAGAAGTGGCACACTGGGTAAGAATGTGTATGACAGAAAATAAACAAAGAATTGCTTAGCCTTGCAGCAGCATGCTCTCAAATATTCACAACTGTTTGGAATGGTTTAAATGCATTAAATATTTGTTGTATTGAGCCCCATATTAAAAGAGTCACAGCTATGAAATATGTAATACAAGTTTCAATGTGTCTGTTGGAAATTCCCATAATAGTTGCCCCTAAAATAGGCCTTCTAAAAGGGGAGAGAGTTTAGGAATTCCTGGCATGTATTCCCACATAGCCACAGTCTAAGGAACAGAGTAGTTTCATATCTGTAGAAATGCCTACTAGGGCACAGTTGCGCAGATGATAGAGCCACTTCCTCACCACCCGACTCAATCCCGATCTCGGGTGCAGTCCCTCTGGAGTTTGCACATTCTCCCAGTTACTGCATGGGTTTCCCAGGGGTGCTCTGACCTTCTCCATCCCAAGGATGTGCGGGTTGATGGGTTAAATGGCCGCTGTAAATTGCACTGTGCGCGAGTGGTAGAATCAGAGTTAGAGTCATAGTCATAAAGTCAGACAGTGTAGAAACAGGCCCTTCAGCCCAACTTTTCCATACCTGCCGACATGTGCACCCTCAATTGCCTCCCTAAATTGCCAAATGCTCAGAATCTAGTTCCACCTGCCTGCATTTGGCCCTTATCCCTCTGAACCTTTCCTATTCATGTACTTGTCTAAATGTTTTTTAAACGTTGCGATAGTACCTGCCTCCATGACCTCTGGCATTCAGTTTCCTATTAAATCATTCCCCCCTCTCCTTAAACCCATGTCCTCCGGTTCTTGAATCCACTACTCTGGGTATAGGATTCTGTGCATGTATCCTATCTATTCCTCTCATGACCTCATACACCTCTATAAGATCACCCCTCATCCTTCTACCCTCCAAGGAATAAAGTCCCTAGTCCTCTCAACCTCTGCCTATAGCTCAGGCCCTTGAGTTCTGGCAACATCCTCACAAATCTTTTCTGCACCCTTTCTAACTTAACAACATCTTTCCTACAACAGAGTGACCAAACTAAACACAATACTAAATGTGGCTTCACCAATGTCTTACACAACTGTAACATGACCTCCCAATTAGTCCATGGAGTAATCAATAGCCAGCATGGACAAAGTGCGCCAAAGGGCCTGTTTCAGCATTGTATCACTAAGTCTGAAGACTAAAGCCTAAAGTCTAAAGGCCTTGTATCCAGTAAGTAAACGGGAAACAGAATCTGGGGAGCAGGAAGCTGAGGAACTTAGACACTGGGTATTTACTTCCCCCTGTATTCCCTTTCCCACAAGAAAGCTGGAACAGCTTTTAAACCTTTCATTGATCTGAGTTTGTCATCTTCTGTCTGTCAGGAGAGCTGATACTGATACTGTTAGCCTCATCCAGGAGTGTCCTTAGACTGTCAATACTGCCTGATAGACTCAGATCCTAGCTGCATACTTAGAACAGAACCTCGCTATCTTCTCAAAGATAGACACAAAATGCTGGAGTACTCAGCAGGTCAGGCGGCATCTCTGGAGCAAAGGAATAGGGAACATATCGGTTCAGAACCCTTTTTCAGACTCCTATCTTCGGTACAAACCAGCATCCTTTAGTTTAGTTTATTGTCGTGTGCTAACCAGTCTGCAGAAAGACACTGCACGATTGCAATCAACCCATTTACAGTGTATAGATAGATGATAAGGGAATAATGTTTACTCACTATCGTAACGTTTCAATAGACAATAGACAATAGCTGCAGGAGTAGGCCATTCGGCCCTTCAAGCCAGCACCGCCATTCAATGTGATCATGGCTGATCATCCATAATCAGTACCCCGTTCCCGCCTTCTCCCCATATCCCCTGACTCCGCTATCTTTAAGAGTCCTATCTAGCTCTCTCTTGAAAGTATCCAGAGAACCGGCCTCCGCTGCCCTCTGAGGCAGAGAATTCCACAGACTCACAACTCTCTATGCAAAAAAGTGTTTCCTCGTCTCCGTTCTAAATGGCTTACCCCTTATTCTTAATCTATGGCCCCTGGTTCTGGACTCCCCCAACATCGGGAACATGTTTCCTGCCTCTAGCATGTCCAAACCCTTAACAATTTTATGTATTTCCTACTCACTATCTTCTCACTGAGTTAAGAGGGGTGATCAGCAGTAAGTAAATGGGACTGAAGGTTTGTGCCTGCCCACCATGAGTCAACCAGAAGAGGAAACAGCTGGATCCATCCACCCATCAGCATTAGAAGTGGCGGCATCTCTGGAGCACACCGACACTCAGAAAATTGTGTGTTCGGCATTTGCACTAGGCAAGCTGCACTGATTTTAATGCCCAGAAAATACCAAATAGCAAGGTCCACTGACTTCAGTTGAACTAAATCCAATGCTGGCAGACTGATTTGAAACCAAAGATTAGCTTCTATGCCTCCCAGATAATTCTGTTTCCAAAGTTACATATCAAATGGCGACCAGGACTTCACACATAAATGTCTGATAGAAATAGTCCCCTAGCCATTGATGCAATTCTGTTTAAAGCCAATCACTTAAGCAAGGAGTTGTGCATCTTTCCATTAAAGTCAGGCCAATCACCTGAGCAAAGATGTGTGCACCTTTGCATTAATGTCCTGCAAGTCATACGGAAACAAAATATGGGATAAAAATGCTGAGTGAGAGTCCTCAGTTCTCTCTTTGGAGTCAATGTACGTCAGGCAGTCATGTTGATCCCTATGGTCTTAATGGGCTAATGCAAGCTGTGTGAGTCTGGGTGAGAGCTCCTATTTCGTAGCATTCAATCCCAGCCCATTATTGGAGAACATAATTATTTGTTCATGGTTTGAGAAAAAAAGTACAGGATTATTTTTTTAAAACCTCACTCTTCCTTGTTGGTGCCAAATGACAACAGTCTGTTTCAGAACCCAGTAAGTATCATAGATTATAATTTGTCTCTAACAGCAAACAAATAACAATCATGCATATCCTTTAGAGCATTTTAAAAGCAGAATAAATACTGCATTCCAGCTGTTTGGCTCAATGTAGTGAAATCCACCTCATAATAATTGGTTTTGTTGGTGTTCAGTCATTGCACCAGAATGTACGACATTTTATAATTCACAGCAACAGATGTAACCTTGTGCTAATTAGACCATTCAGCAGTGCCAATAATATCCAGACTGCTCCTAATGGCAATCAGGCAAAACCACTTTTGCTGTTCAGATGATCTTTGATGATGAACTTCACAATTATACATTTGCATGTTTTCTAAATTAAGTTATAATGCTAGTTGATTGCAAATTAAAGCGCGATATGATTTTATCAAAACTTTCACACAGTTGTGCCATTTGCAAGGAGGCTCCTCGATTCAGTACATGGAATTAAACACATCTGTTCAGAGCTTTAAAGGAACAGCACTGTCCTTGGATTTTATCTTTAACGTGTCTCATGGAAAACAGAAAGGCAGGCTAATGAGAGCAAGTAGTTTAACATTTTTGTGTAACACAGTCGTCATAATTCCTGCAAAGAGACCTCAGCAAAAGGAGAGTAAACGGTGTTTTATTTTTGTTTACTTCTGTCGGTTAAAATGATTAGTGGGGGAAGCTGTGTGTGAGTGTTTTTTTTTCTGGGTGAAATTTGGCACAGAGTAAAGGGCATGAAAGAGTGTAAAAATACAGCTCTAAGTACTGCCAAACCAGGCTGCAGCTGCAGTACAGAAACATTTATATATTTGCCAACCATTTCCAAAGCTGTTGGTCAGTAATATTATGGCTCTGGTTCATTTTCCGATGTGGATGCTATTAACCGATCATTTGGTCCCATTATGAGTTTCTCTTGAAAACATTTGCCATTTCTGCCAGCTGCCCAAGGAAAGCCACAACTGAAAACTCTGTTGGTTTGTTACTGCATTGGTGACACTCGGCAGGTTTAGCAACTTTTGCAAATGCTTTGCCTGGAAGCGAGGGAAATGGAGAGAGGTCCCTCAGTGACTTGCCAAACAGATTTGAGGCGCAGGGAAAGGCAGCGCAAGCTCTGTCAGGTTTATTCATCGAACTTAAAAGAATTGACGGAGTTTTCCAGGAAGCCAGTTCTATGAGTAAGAAAACTTGCTTTCAACAATTAGAAAGAGCTAATAGAAACAGGACCGAGGGGATTGTTCAGGATTGTCACCAAAAGCAAATATGTGTAAATCCACATGTATGCAAAACGTAAAAGGGTTATCTGTTTAAAAAGAAACTCTGAGAACATGGACAAAGGGTGGGGCTAAAGTAAACAGCAGCGACAGTTTCCTCAACATTATTTAGTACACAGTGGAAGGGGTGAGTTTGAATTTGACACTGCTTGAATAATCAATACTCAGCAATCTTAGCAAACCCACTCCCAATTGGTATGCTGCCTTGACTTAACAATCTTTCATCTGAGCACTTTATAAAGGAAATCTAATTACTGAATAATATCATTGGCCCAACAAGCGAGAAAGTGAGCAGAATCCAGATTCACTAGGTTACAGCTGTTCACAAGAGAAATGCTTGTAAAGCAGGAGTCAGAAACTTGTGAAGTCCTGCTGATACAAACATGTCTTTTTCTGTCTTTTTCTTCTGCCAATTGAATCACATGAGAGGCTTTCTGATTCTTTCTTCTCAAGTTTCAATCACTTTCACTGTGCTCCATCTTGATATAAATCTCTAGCAGCATCTGGCACACCTTTGGCCCAGACACTCCCGGTTTATTTAAGCAGGAGAGAAGTTGGTCAATGGTTGCAAACACCAAGTGTGTACGTGTACCTGTACGTGTGCATGTGTGTGTGCGTGCATGTGTGTGTGCGTGCATGCGTGTGTGTAAGTGTGCAAGTGTGCAAGTGTGCATGTATGTGTGCAGGCATGTTTGTGTGTGTGCATGTACATGCATGTATGTGTGTGCGATAGTGTGTGTGTGCATGTATGTGAGTGTGTACATGCATGCATATGAGTGTGTGTGTATGTATTTTTTGTTTTAGAGATTCAGAATGGATACAGACCCTTCAGCCCAACAAGTCCACGTCTATCATCAATCACCTGTTCACACTATTTCTAAGTGATCCCACATTATCATCCAATCTCTACACACTAGGAGCAATTTTAAAAGGCGAATTAACCTACAAACCCAAACTTCTTTGGGAGAAAATCGGAGCACCTAGTGGAAATCCACTTGGTCACAGGGATAACGTGCAAATTCAACACAGACAGTACCCGAAGTCAGGATCAATCCCAGGACTCTGGGGCTGTGAGGCAGCAACTCTACCAGGTGTGAGTGTGTGTGTTTGCATACATGTGTGCATGGAAGTACTTGTCATACACCCACGCCCAACATTCAGTTCTATAAGGCCTTGTCCCACTTACGTGGCTTTGGCATGCAAATTATGCGACCTCGACATCGCGTTGAGGTGCACGGGCATCGTGTGGCGCCGGTCCCACTGAGACGCGCGGAGAGGTATGTAGTTGTGCGCGGTATCGCGCAGCTTTCCGAAATTTGTAACAAACTAAATCTTCGCGCGCCACCGGCCTGTCGCTTAACTGACGGCCAAAGTGGGACAGTGCTCAAGACCCTGGCGCGATGTAACATCTCACCACCAACAGCAGCAGAAACAGGCAAACGGTCGCCAAGGTCGGCCTTTGGCTCACGGCCGTTGCGGTCCAGACCCGCCCCCACTCCTACTCCCAGAGTGGGGAGTTGAAAATTGAAGATAGACACAAAATGCAGGAGTAACTCAGCAAGACTGGCAGCATCTCTGGAGAGCAGGAATGGATGACGTTTTGGGTTAAGACCCTTCTTTCAAACTGAAGGTCTCGACCCAAAACATCACCCATTGCTTCTCTCCAGAGATGCTGTCGGTCCCGCTGAGTTACTCCTGCATTTGTGTGTCCATCTTCAAATGGCTTCACATGCTCCAGACGGCTGTGCGGACACATGAAGTCGTGCCTCAACGTGACCACGAGGTCGAGTAATTAGCATGCCAAGGACACGTAAGTGGGACAGGGGCTATAGACTTCAGTGAAAAAAAGACAGCAGGAGGTGAAAACACCTGTTGATTGTAAGCGATCAGTGCTAGCATCCAAGGCAAGTTTCCCCCATGTATGAAACACTAATATGGATCCTAATATTTCATTTCCAAGCTAAGTATTTATAACTACATTTTCATTTTAAGAATTTGGGACAGAAGAGTGGTGCAGCTGGAAGAGCTGCTGCCAACAGCGCCAGACACCTGGTGTTGATCCTGACTTCTGGTGCCATCTGTGTGGAGTTTACATGTTCTCCCTCTGACCACGTGGGTTTCCTTCAGGTGCTCGTTTCCTTCCATATCAAAAAGACTTGCAAATGTGCATGTTAGTAGTAAGATTAAACGAGAACTTACCAGTTTGAAGTTTGATCTTTATTTTATGAGGAGTCGAGTTGAGGGACTACGTGAATAGAAGCCCGTACAGCCGTTGGTGCGTCAATCTTCAAAGCAGCGGAATGAATTCACAGCTAACAACGACCGAAGTATAACGGTAAGATGATAAAACTAGAACTACCAGATGAGATCTATGAGGGTGGGAGCGGAGGGCACGTAGTCCCTCAACTCGACTCCTCATAAAATAAAGATCAAACTTCAAACTGGTAAGTTCTCGTTTAATCTTACTATTTTACTTCGGAGTCACGTGAGTGACTACGTGAAGACTTCAAACCACTGTGAATTCACGCCGCAGACCCAAATCCGACGTTCACACTGCCTGGATTGACTCAAAAGTCGTTAACAATCAATCATGCATCAGTAATACATTTGTTAAATGAAATAACAGTTTATTTACAAACAAATCATAACAAACCCCTCTAACTCAGGGAAAAAGTGTAACAGTACTGAAACCAGAATCATAAACACCCCGAGCCTTGAAATCGGCTTGTGATAAAACCTCTGAAAAGTTAGCTCACTGGACCATCCTGCGGCCGCGAGGATATGGTCTATTGGCAAGTCCATCGCCCTTGCCGCTGAAGTTGATGCCACCCTGGTGGAATGAGATTTGAATTTATCAGTATCAATTCCAGCACTTGCCAGGACCTGCTTTAGCCACCTTGAAATCGTTTGCACCGACACCTTACTGTGTGGTTTTTTGTGACTAATAAACAAAGCCAACTCTGTTCCTCTCAGAGGATTAGTAATCTCAATGTAACGAGATAAATGTGAGACTACACACAAGCGATCATCTGCGGGGTATGCTGAAAACACAATCTTACATCCTGTCATGCCTCTTCTATTATGTTTAAGCAAATCATAGACATAAAATATAATGGCATCAGCCGACACATGCATTCTATCTAGCCGTAGCTTTTGCAACATTTGTACACGTTGAGCTGAAACCAACGCCATAAGTGTGACCACCTTCATAGATAATTTGGCTACTGATAGGCTTGTAACCGGAGCCCACTGGTGAAGAACCATAAAAACCTCACTCACATTCCAAATACCGGCATACCTGGGTTTAGGAGGATTAGAATTGAAAACTCCCTTCATGAATCGTGAAACTAACGGATGTGTCCCTACTGTATGCAATTCTGCATTCATAGGTAAATAAGAAGACAGCGCACTTCTGGCTGAATTAATCGCACTGTAACTTAATTTTTTGGTCAAAATAAAGAGTTGACAAACTCCAATATTGCTGCTGTGTACTATCCCTGCAGGCCGACGTGAGAACATCCACAGTCCGATGAGACAGTCCTCTCCCCAGGTATGGCCTCCTTAAAATCTGCAAATTAACAGATCAATACGATCATATAAAGGATGTTCATCCCCAGTGACTGGATTTACCAGTAGATTTTTATTCTTGGGCATAAGCATGTAAGACTCCCTAGCCATTTGTAATACAACGGGAAACCATGCTTGTGTAGGCCAATCTGGCACTACCAATACTCCTGAAGCGGAGTCCTCCTTGATCTTTTGCAAACATCTGCTGATGAGACAGAATGGAAGAAATACATACATTCCTCCCCAATGCAGCGAAAATGCATCCACTGCTACTGCCCCAGGATCTGGTTCCCATGAACATATCTAGGTAACTGATGATTTAATCGAGATGCAAACAAGTCAATATCTGGTAATCCATACTGATCAATCATTTGGTTAAATACATCCTGATTTAACATCCATTCAATGTTGTCATTAAACTGACGTGACCTCTTCCTGGCAAATAAAGTGCTGAAAGCCAGATATTTTGGTCAATACACCAGCTCCAAATCTGGTTAGCCAGTCTATCACAAGACTGTGACTTAACTCCACCCATGTGGTTTACATATGCCACTGCTGTGGTGTTGTCAATCAGACATGCACATGCAGATCCCTCCTTGTAGAACAATAAGCTTTGAGCCTATACCAGGTGTCCAACAACTCTAAATAATTAATCCCTCTTAATTGAGGAAGCGATGTCTCATCCACATTCCATCTGCCTCCACAACTAGAAGACATATCTGTTGCACCCCAACCAAGTGCACTTACATCAGTCTGTAATATCAGTGACGGTGATTCCACCAAAACCTTCCTTAAACTTTTTGAAACATGTACTATCCACCATTGTATGTCAGCAATCGCCCCAGCTGACAACTGCATAGGCCTATCAAAAATGGCCCCTTTGTATTCTCAGTGCCTGTTCCTTTGATCGTTGTAATTGTTGATAATGCAGAGGACCATACTGCACAGCTGGAAAGGCTGCAACAACTTCCCAATTAAACTGGCTACTTGTCTAATCGAAGGCCGTTGTTCTCCATCGAGATTAACACAGTCCTCAATTAACTGATTCGATTTATCCCTGGGCAAAGTTACCAACATGTGATTGGAATTAATGGTAAATCCCAGATAATCAATAATTTGGACTGGTGATAATTTAGATTTATCTGGGTGAATAACAAATCCCATTTGTTCAAAAGTGATTTTAACAACTGAAACTGATGATTGAGTTTCAGCATGAGTCTTTCCAACAATAAGAATGTCATCTAAATAGGCCATTACCACATGCCCCTGAGCTCTAAGTAATGCTAACACAGGTTTTACCAATTTAGTAAATAATCTAGGAGCTGAAGTTAATCCATTCGGCAATGCCCTGAATTGCCACAGCTCAGTCAATCTTCTATCATCACCTTGAATAGACACTGCGTAATACGCATTCTTTAAATCAATGGTTGCCATATAATACCCTTTGGACACTAGATGTTTGCCCGTGGTAAAGGTCTCCATTTTGAAATGCCTATAACAAACAAATTTGTTCAAATTCGATAAATCCAGAATAATTCTACATCCCCCAGTCTTTCTAGATCTGGGAAATATACTTGACAGAAATTGTTGACTTTGATAGACAGAAGGCTCAATTACCCCTTTCTTATGTAATGACTGAATCTCTGCTTGAATAAGCACATTTTCCTCATCTGAAAATAAGTTTACGACTAGGAAAATGTTGATTAGGTAGACTGTCCTTAGAGTAAAATTCAATTTTTCACCCCTTCAATACACTAAGTATGAACAAATCTGATGTCAACTGCTGCCATTGTTTGAGAAACAATTTTTAAACCTTCCCCAATTTGAACAGGAACATCAGTTAATTCATCGTCTGTCAATGTTATATTCCTTACCTGCATCTTTCCTTGCGGACCTTGTTGTCCTCGACTTCTTGTAGAGAACCTTTTTTTGCCTTGCTTGCCAGCTGGCTTAATGAGGGCCATGGTTATAACAACCTCATGACAGTCTTTGACCCTTTTTGCAAGGTTACCACCAAACAACAGATTTCGTGGTGGTACACTGGTCGGTTTGCACAACTCGCCAAATTCGGGTTAGCACTGGCCTAATAGCGGCCCTCCCGATATAATTAATTTCAAAATGCATTACAAAGGAATCCCAGTTCATCCTGGTGTGCTTCAACCATATCGTTTGTATCAATAACTTTCACCACAGCTGTAATACCTGCTGACAACAGTTTAAGCACTTTTTTAAACTTCATCTCCTGGGCCCTAGCAGGCATACCCATCTATGGCCAAATTTGGTGATTAACCACCGGTACCTTCAGGAGATCACAATTAACAGGAGCTTTATAGTTTTTTGCTACTTCATCCATAGCTAGTATCTGTAACTCCTGTAACTGGTGGGAGAGCATATACTGAATTGCTTCGGCCAATTCTACATCAATCGCCTTTCCTGCCTCTCTACACTCAGCAAACTTCCCAGCATTATTCGGAATTACCTCCAACCGAACACCTTTACTGCTCTCCCCCAGCATAGAATCAGTGTCAGCAAACTGCACTGATAGAACATCCTCCTCACAGGCAGGATAGTTCTGCAGCCCTGAAACAGGTGCTGCTAGCACAAGCTCTCCATCAGCCTGGCTTGGGCACCACTCCTCCTCACGGAGCTGGTCCCTGTCGAGCATTCTTTTGTAATAGAATCTCGACGTGGGAGAGCCGTGAGCAAACGGACTCTCCTATGGAGGGTATAACCTCCAGGCCCGACTCATTTACGGGCCACAGAGACTTGCCAGTGGCCTTCCGCCCTACTGACAAGCCTCCACTGCCCCCCGGCAGTGGGTCCGCAACCACTGGCTGTGTAGCCAGCACCGGACCAGGTGTACCAGACGGGCCTCCATCCTCAACACTCTCCTGCCACTTTTCCTTTCTACCCCCGGAGCGCCTCGCCGACACCTTCTTCACTTTCTGCAACATTCTCTAAGAACTCCAAACCGTCGCAGAAAATGACATGTGGTAAAATTTTTTTAAAAACCTTACCTCCGTTTAAACTTGTTAACGAAGAACTGCAGATGCTGGAGAATCGAGGGTGAAGTCTGAAGAAGGGTCTCGACCCGCAACGTCGCCCATCTCCTTCGCTCCTTAGATGCTGCTGCACCCGCTAAATTCTCCAGCTCTTCATGTAACCCTCGGTTTAAACTTACCGCTCGGAGGAGCGCTGCTGCTCCAACCGGCCGACTGCACCAGCGTCTGACGTCATGACGCACCAACGGCTGTACGGGCTTCTATTCACGTAGTCACTCACGTGACTCCGAAGTAAAATTAACCTCTATAAATTACCCAAAATGTGTAAGGAATAGATGAGAAAGTGGGATAACATAGAACTAGTGTGAATGGGTGATCGATGGTCGGCATGGGCTGAAGTGGGCTGAAGCGCCTGTTTCCATGCGCTATCGCTAAACTAAAACTAAACTAGCAAGCCTAATTGGATACTGTTAAAACTGAAACAGTTCTGATCATTTTGAACATTTTCTAAAGGAAATTTTCTTAATAAGTGAAAACGTATCTGCTTAAATTATTGATTCAACAACTAAAGAGTTCAAGGTTTCTTCCCTAAATGTTGGATGGATCAAGTAGGTTAATGAAAAAAAGGTTTTCTTTGGGTGCTCCGGTTTCCTCCCATATTCCAAAGATGCGCAAGTTTTTTAATTTAATTGGCTTCTGTAAATTGTCCCTAGTGTGGAGGATGATGATGATGTACGAGTGATCGCTGGTCGGCGTGTTTCCTCATGGGCTAATACATCCGCTTCTGAACCATTTCTTCCTCAATGTCACTCGTTTCAGTGACTGCAAATTATTAGCACTAAACTTCAAGCCTTATCTCTAAATCAAAACTGCAGTTGATACGTGAAAGAAACAGCCTGGAAAACATGAACGGTGATGTTTTGGGTCAGGACCCTTCTTCACACTGGGGGGAGGGGGGGTGGAGAATGCTGAAAGAGAGGTGGGGCAGGACAAAACTAAGCAGGTACTAGGTGGATATACGTGAGGGAGGGAGGGGGATTTGATAGGAAGCCAAAAGGATCGAAGAGTTGCGAATTGTGAACTTAGGAAAAGGAATGCAGGTGGAAGGGGAAGAGGAGGGGAGTAGTTGGTGTGAGTCCAGGTGGGGCACAAAGGAGGGGGGTGAAAAGAAAGGGGAGTTGGGGAAAGAAGATGGGAGACTTTTCTAGTTACATAAAATAGTAAGATTAAATGAGAACTTACCAGTTCGAAGTTTGATCTGTATTTTATGAGGAGTTACGATGAGGGATTACGTGAAGACCCCGTCCAGCACGCATGCGCGACATTTCTTCAAAGCAGCGGTGTGGATTCACAGAAACACAACAATTGAAATAAATATAGTAAAGAAAAAATAAGAACTTAATTACCAGTTGATCTGTATAATAGAGGGTGGGAGCGGAGGGCACGTAATCCCTCATCGTAACTCCTCATAAAATACAGATCAAACTTCGAACTGGTAAGTTCTCATTTAATCTTACTATTTTACTTCGGAGTCACGTGAGTGACTACGTGAAGACTTCAAAGCTCTGTGAATCCGAACCGTGTACCAGCTCATGCTTCACTCACTGCCTGAAGACCTTAGAGGGAGGAAGCATGTTATACAATCAACAATAACCTGTTTGTGAACAAAAAAGGTTTATTAATAACAACAAAAAACAGAGAGCTCCCCCGGGCTTAAATTAAATATTATCTGCAGACTCTAAAATTCTGTCTGCAAATGTAGCAGGCTCCGCCAGCGGCTTATTATAAAACCTTTGGAAAGTTCTTTCCGAGGACCATCCTGCTCTGGCCAGAATATGGTCCATAGGCACATCCATTCGCCTAGCCGCCGACGTAGATGCAGCCCTGGTGGAATGAGATTTGTACACATTAGTATCGACTCCCGCGGACTTAAGCACCTGCTTGAGCCACCTTGAAATGGTTTGGCTCGTCACCTGACCATGAGGCTTCTTGTGGCTTATCCATAAGGCTTTTTCTCTCCCTCTTAAGTTATATGTTGTGTCTATGTAGTTGGCGAGATGGGTCTTGGCACACAACCGTGGGTCAGGTGAATATGCCCGGAACTCCATAACTGGAGGCGTGGTACCTGGTCTAGTTTGTTTGACCAGCCCCTGAATGTGAAATGTGATACAGTCCAATGACTCTGTCATGCTATCCAGCCTCAGAAGGTGGAGGGACTGTACCCTTTGAGCTGACACTAGAGCCATGAGCATGACTGATTTCAGTGTAAGTTGTTCCAGAGTAAGTGACCTGGGTGGTGGCCATCCCCTAAGGTACGTCAGTACTATGCTGACATCCCAGATCTGAGTGTACCTAGGCCTAGGGGAATTGGTGTTAAAAATGCCCCTCATGATTTTGACCACTAGTGGATGGGACCCCAAAGTCAGTTGTCCTGCTGCTGGAACCAAATAAGCTGACAACGCACTCCTGGCTGTATTAATGGCGCTGTAGCTGAGTCCTTCCCGATGTAATCCAAGCAGAAACTCCACAACACTGGTGGCTGTAGCTGTAGTGTAGGTAGTTCCTGTTTTGGAGCAATACCGTTCCCATTTTCTTATATTGGTCAGGTATTGTCTCCTGGTGGACTCCCGGTGAGATGCGGTCATCATGTTGATGGCGTCCTCAGACAGTCCCAGGCCCAGTAGAGGTCTTTTTAGAATCTGCAAGCCAGGAGATTGACTCTGTCATGGCACGGGTGACTAATGCCTGACACTGGGTGGATTAATAACTGTCGACTGCTGGGGAATTCCAACGGTGTTTCAACAGCCATGTCGAAAGCCACTGGGAACCATGGCTGTGTAGGCCAGTCAGGTATTATCAAGATTCCTGAAGCGGAATCCAATTGAATCTTGCGTAATACCCGACTGATGAGGCAGAAGGGAGGAAAAGCATAAAAGAACATTTTCCCCCAATGCAGCGAGAATGCATCAACTGCTGCTGCCTCAGGGTCTGGTTCCCAAGCGACATACGTTGGTACCTGGTGATTCAGCCTGGATGCAAATAGATCGATATCTGGTGTGCCATATTGCTTTGTAATTTCAGCAAACACTTTGGGATTTAACATCCATTCGATGTTATCATTAAATCTACGTGACCTGGTGTCTGCCACTGTATTTTGCTTACCTGGTAGGTAAGTTGCTGATAACCAAATATGCCTTTCAACACACCATTGCCAGATTAGGTTGGCCAAATTATCACACGATATCGACTTTACACCACCCATGTGATTGATATAAGCCACCACCGTGGTATTATCTAGTTGCAACCGGACATGTGCATGATGCGTATTACATGAATATGCTTTTAACCCATAAAACGCACCCAACATTTCTAAATAGTTGATACCCCGTGTCTGTAGGCAAGATGATTCAAATTTACTCCATCTGCCCCCTGTGCTGGATTGCATGTTAGTTGCTCCCCAGCCCAAAGCACTGGCATCCGTTTGAATGGTTAATACTGGGTTGGTGATCATTATGGGACTGGAGCTGAGTCTTACGTTCCTTGCCCACCATTGTAACTCTGGAATGGATTCAGCAGTTAAACTCATAGCTCGGTCAAAGTGACCTGAGTTTTGCTTTAGTGCATGCACTTTAGCTCTTTGCAAATTTTGATAGTGCAAAGGCCCAAATTGTACAGCTGGGAAAGCTGCTACCATTTTGCCAATAACTCTAGCTACTTCCCGTATGGTTGGCTGATGTTTATTCATGAGTTTGTTGCATGATAGCGTCAATTCTGATGCTTTCCCCTTCGGCAGAGTTACAATCATGCGAACAGTATCTATCGTAAATCCAAGATAGTCCATGGCAGTGGATGGTGTAAGATTGGATTTTTCTGGATGTATGACAAACCCCAAAGTTTCAAACAAACGTTTGGTGGCTGCGACTGCCAGAATGGCTGTCTCCAAGGTTTTCCCTACTATTAAAATGTCGTCTAAATACGCCATGACTATATGCTTTTGTTTCCTCAATAATGCCAAGGCAGGTTTTAAGATTTTAGTGAACAACCTTGGAGCAGAGGTTAGCCCATTTGGTAAGGCTTTATATTGCCATAGCTGTTTCATCCAGATAAATTTTAAATATTTTCGATGGTCCTTGTGTATGGGTACTGAGTAGTAGGCATCTTTTAAATCAATGCTTGCTAGAAAGTACCCTCTAGAAACCAATAGTCTGGCTGTTTCAAAAGTATCCATCTTGAAATGTATATACCTGACAGACTTGTTCAAAGTAGTTAAGTCAATGATGATGCGTCGTCCACCATCTTTTTTGATTTTAGTGAAAATATTAGACACAAATTCCAAAGGTTCATGTTTTGTTCTTTCAATGACACCTTTAGCTAGTAACCTCATCAGTTCAGCTTGACCCTCTTGTTTCTCCTTGACTGAGAGGGTGAATACCCTTTTGGGTATATGCTGAACTGGTGGAAAATTTTTATGGACAAAGTCAATTTTGTAGCCATGAACGCTGCTGAGTATATACTTGTCATTAGTGATGGATTCCCATGCATCCAAAAACAAGTGCAATCTCCCCCCTGTTAGTACAGAGCCCCTACTGCACATATGCTGAGAGGAACCAGACCCACCTACCTCCATGGTTATTGGTGCTTCTTCTGCCTCTTCGCTGGGCGATGAGGCGTCTGCTGGGCTGTAGAGGGTTGATGTTGATCTCGATGTTGTTGGGGGTGGCGCATTTTCCATGGGGTCCGCTCTGGGCCCTGGCCTAAAAAAGGCTTACGGGGAATGGTTGCGGACCCCGAGCTTTCACCAGTCTCATAGTGTGGTCGACGACTGGTGGACGCCATGGGGTACTGCTGCCTGGGTTTGTTGGGTCTGCTCGGTCCCAAACCTGCCCTCACGAGACCAAAGGTCTTGGATTCTTCTTCCAGGTCTTTCACCTTTTTTGGAAGGTCTTTCCCAAAGAGCAGAATAGGAGGTTCTGACCCCGGTGTTTTGCAAAGTCCTGCAAATTTAGGGTTGAGGGCAGGCTTGATAATCTCCTTTCGCAAATTATTTATTTTCATATTGAGTGGTGCACAGCAGAGCTAATGTGTCTTGCTGATTTGTGGAGATGTCCGCACCATCAATGGACCGAGCATAAGATGTTATTCCTGCAGTCAGGAGTTTAAGGATCTTCTGGAGCTTCAACTCCAGGTTTATGATGTTCTGCCCCAAATGTCCCCAAATTTGGCTATTGACAGCAGGTACATTCAAAGATGTACAATTTCCTGGGGCTGTATATAGTTGAAGAGCCTCATTGACCACCTGTTCTTGTAGGGGTTTAGAGGACAGGTGGTTAATGCTGGCTGCAAGTTTCGGCTCTAATGGCCGACCCGCTTGTGGAATGGCCACGTAGCGGTTGACCACACCCAGCAGCTCTTCCTGTTCCTGTACACCCTGCGTACTCCCGATATCTTCAGCCAGTGACCCCTCTTCTTGACCAGCCCAGACCTGGTCGCCAATGCTGCCTTCAAAAGAAGGTGAAGCAATGGCCAGTGCCGTAAAAGGCACTGCGGGAGTGCCTGAACTCCCTTGGCGAGGCTGCTGCTGCTCTCTCAGCAGATCTCGCTGGAGCAATTGCTCCATGAGCCGTTCCATGCGGCTTAGGCGGCTGCCTGTGTCCCTCTCGAGCGGTAAGGCATCTTCATCCGAAACGTCGGACACTACCGCCCGGTTCCGGCTGCAGGTACCTCCAGCCCGCTGCTCAGGCAGCACTAGCGGTGCTGGGCTCGGCTCGGTAGTTATAACCGCCGCCTCTTGCCCCCCCTCCAAAGAGCATTCCTCAACGGAGGACGAACGGGGGCGAGCTGCAGACTTCTTTCCTCGGGCCTTGCTCATTCTTCCTGGAACACAAGACCACAGAGAGAAAGACACACGGCCACGGTAAACTTACCTGTCGGCCCGACTTTTCAATTTGTAGCGGGAGCGCCTTGAACTCCCGTTCGTCGCGGGTGCACTGCATGAACGCTAATGTCGCGCATGCGTGCTGGACGGGGTCTTCACGTAGTCACTCACGTGACTTCGAAGTAAAATTGGAAAATTCAATGTTCATACCATTGTGTTGTAGGCTACCCAAGTGGAACATGAGATGTTGTTCCTTCAGTTTGAGTGTGACCTTACAATGGAGAAGGCCAAAACATAAAGGTCAGTCACATTCCAAAGAAACCTCTCATTATAAAAAGATAGGCACAAAATGCTGGAGTACCTCAGCGGGCCAGGCAGCATCTCTGGAGAGAAGGGTGGTGGACATTTCGGGTCGAGAGTCTTCTTCAGACTGAAGAAAGGACTCAATCTGAAACGTCCATCGCGTTTTCCTTCTCTCCAGAGATGCTGCCTGTCACACTGTTACTCCAGCATTTTGTGTCTCTCGTTGGTATAAACCAGCATCTGCAGTTCCTTCCAACACTCCTCATATTATAAAAAGTCGTGTTAACAGCTTTTTTTTATGGCTGCCTTTAACACCCAATTTTAATTAAGTTTTGCTGACCAATTATTATCAATAAGAAATGCAAACCCAATTTTTCCCCCGAAATGCAAAATAGTGTTCTCTAATCCATGCATCGCGTTACAACCAATTTACGTAATGTAATCAGTGTTGTAGCAGATCTACCTGCATTAACACTCCTTAACAGACTTGTTGCATGGCATTCTACACCCATGGTCTCATAAGGAAGAATTGTGCAGCAGATCTTCCAGCCATGGCTAACTTTGGCTCAGCTTGTGCTGTTTGTTATTTATCACATGGAGTTCATTAAACTGATTAGTAGAAATGTTTCTCGGACAAATTAAATGAGAAATTATGATACCCATTCCTCCTTCATGAGTGCTGACGAATGCTAATTGATTCCTGCAGCAAATTGCCCCAGTGTATCCTGTCAGCCAGTCTGAAGAAGGGTCCCGACGCAAAATGTCCCCTATACTTTTTGTCCAGAGATGCTGTCTGACCCGCTGAGTTACTCCAGCATTTTGTGTTTATCTGTCAGTTTTTTTTAATACTTTATAGAATCAAGTTGCACAAGAGACCATTTAACTCCCATGCTAGGCAAGTTTTTTGATAGAGTTCTCCGATCTGTCCTATTCTCCCTGCTCTTTTCCCACAACTCTCTAAACTTCTTCCTGGTCTCATTATTTATCCAGTTCCAATGACGCAACCTTCTCCGCTCTTTCAGGCAACAGATTGCTCAGCACAATAACTAAGGGTGATCAGGTATGGCAAACAGCGCTGCTGCCTCACGTCTCCACAGACTCTGGTTGAATCCGCATCTCCGGCGCTGACAGTGTGGAGTTTGCACTTTCTCCCTGTGACCGCATAGATTTCCTGCTGGTGTCACAGTTTCCCGCCATATTCCCAAAACAATGCAGTTAGTTAGCGACATTGGCCATTCGATATCATACCTGGTGTGTCAATGAGAGGTGTCGTCAGTGGGAAGTGGAAAGGGCAGCGAGAAAATTGCTGGGAATATGGAGAGAGTGTGATGCCTTAGGGTGGAATCAGTGTAAAATGAGTGTGTGATAGTGAGCACAGACTCAGTCACCAAAGAGCCTGTTTCCATGTTCTATCTCTATGATTCTATAACTCACTGAGTAAAACAATGTTCATCTCTGATTCTTTAGTCAATCTCTAAATCTGCGTTCTTTCATTTTGAGACTCCCCTGCCACTGGGGAACAATTTATTCTTATTATCTCTTTAAACCTTTTCCAAAGTTTGAGCACCACCAAGTAATCTCCTCGCTTCCTCCCCCATCGTAAACAGATTAATGTCAATAAACCTGAAGTTTCTGATAGGCAATATATATTGTTTCAATTGTATTCTTAGTACAGAGAATCAACAACAGTTGTGTGACCAGAACTATGTGGTAGTCTAAAACCATATTAAAAAATAAATATTCTATTCATTCGAGCTTCCAATGACTGCTGTGTGTTCATTGCCTAATTTACGGGACACTGAGATGGAAGAGAAATTAGATTGTCAAGAGTGTGGGTGGGCTACTGAAAGATATAAACACAAAATTGTTGGTATAATGATACAATTTTCAAAGCAGGCTTCAATATAGATTTTTTTTAATGTTTTCATTTTTGAAACTATGTAAAGGCTTCATCTTTGAACACATACCTACTGCTGCCAAAGTTAATAAATACAATTGCCCTCTTCAGCTTTTCTGCAAATTTACAGTTCGGTACTCCATAACAAGCTAAATGGATTGTAAATATAAATACAAGGTTTTGATGGTGTCGGGTAGCATATTGGTTAAATTGCTGGACTAACAATTCAGAGAACTAAATTAGTTTTTGAACTGCCCATGATGTTTCAACTCATTACGGCAACTGGGGAATTAAAATCAATTAATTACATATGGAATTAAGCAAAACAGCTATCTGCTATTGAGACTGTTGCAACCATCATAGAAAACCATCACAGGCGATCAGACCCTCATCTGCTTCACCAATGCTCAAGGGAATTTGTAATTTTCGGCCAGTTTGCCCTATATGTGACTCTCAACTGTGGAACACTAAGTGCTGGAGTAACTCAGCAGGTCAGGCAACATCTCCGGAGGACATGGATAAGTGACATTTCGGGTTGGAGTTACTCCAGCTCTTTGTGTTCAACTCATGATTCTAGCATCTGCAGATCCTTGTGTCACCTGTGAGTCGCAATCGTTCAATCAATGGTTCAATGGTTCAATGGTTCATGTGTGCACTGCACAGTCATGTTTTGGATAGAACACACACACACACACACACACACACACACACTTCGCCATTCTCAAAAGTTCCAAAGTCTGATCCACGCACGCGATGTACTGGAGCAGCTCCCGATCCAGGTAAGCACCAGGCAGCTGCAGGGCCTCCTCTGTCGCCCTCGACTAGCTCCTCCCATGAGCCAGCATCCCTCTCCTTGCCCAACCACCTCTGTGCTCCAAAGGCATCTCCTGCAGCCGACAAAGGCGCTGGAGGCGATTCCCCTGTCCCTCTCCCACCGGCCCACTCCTTGCGTCTATCGTTGACAGCGGCTCCTCGACTCGCTGATCTTCGGGTTGAGCTCAGCGGCTTCTGAGCTTCCCTCCTGCAGCCCATGGCCTGCTGGGTCTCAACTGATTGACTTAAAAATTGGATAGCAAGTTGTATTATAAATAAGGGCTTTGCGACTGATGCACAGTCTCAAAGAAACAAAACTACATGAAACCAAAACCTTTACCCCACAGGAAAAAAATAATTATTATATGAAATCATTGCGGTAAAGAGAATTTTGCAGGTAGCTCCAAACCCATGTTCACCTATCCATTCATTCACAAATATTTTTAAGCTTAAAACAGCTGCATCTTGAAGACTCTGTGTTACAGCAGTTACATCGATGTCAGGCTACTTTGGTGTAATGATCAGAGGCAAAAATATAACCTTGCCGCTGACTGGATAGCACGCAACAAAATAGCTTTTCTCTGTACCTTGGTACGTAAAAATAAAATAAAAAACTAAAAAACTAAATTAAACTAAAGCATTGGCCATTTTTGTTAATTCTGAGAAAATCAGGGTGAACTTCTCCCTCTGGTCTTTTGAATTTGTAAAATCAATTACAAATTAATATTGTATTGAAAACAGAGCAAAATATAGTGGATATTTTGAATTGGCATATGTGTTTACTGAGCCATTTAAGAAAAGGACCTGCATTCATAAAATGCAATTCATAATATTCCAAGGCACTTCACAGCTAGTGAAATAGTTTTGAAGCATGATCACAGTCACAACATAGGAAATGCTGTTGCCAATTTTTACACAACAAAGCTCACAGAAATACATGTTAACATAGAAAATGTAGAAAAATAGGTGCAGAAGGCCATTCAGACCTTAAAGCCAACGCCAACAGTCAGATTTCAATTGAAAGGAGGGGGTGCTTTATGAACATTGAACCATGGGAACTTGTACATCCAGCTGGTAGAGCAGAGTGGGCCTTAATTTAACATCCCATCTGAAATACAGCACATCTGAAAGTGCAGCAATACCTCAGTATTTTTTTAAATTTTTAACTGATATAAGAAGAATCAGGCCATTCAGCCCATCGCCTTTTCCGTCATTCAATCATGGCTGATCTATCTCTCCTAACCCCATTCTCCTGCCTTCACCCCATAACTTCTGACACCTATACTAATCAAGAATCTATCTATCTCTGCCTTGAAAAGAATTCCACAGATTTGCCATCCTCTGACTAGAAATTCCTCCTCATCTTCCTAAAGGAATGTATTTTAATTCTGAGCCTATGACCTCTAGTCCTAGACTCTCCCACTCGTGGAAACATCCTCTCCAAATCAACTCAATCCAAGCCTTTCATTATTTTATATGTTTCAATGAGGTCCCCCCCCCCCCCATTCTTCTAAACTCCAGGCCCAGTACAGGCCCAGTGTCATCAAACACACATCATGTGTTAAACCCACTCATTCTTGGAATCATTCTTGTAAACCTACTCTAAACCCTCTCCAGGGCCAGCACATCCTCCCTCAGATATGGTGCCCAAAATTGCTCACAATATTCCAAATGCCGCCTGACCAGTGCCTTATAGAGCCTCAGCATTACATCCCTATACTGCAATGGAGAATCATCCCACATCATGTACTCAGCCCTCTAGTGAGATGTCAAAATCATAATTGACTCCTGTTTGTATGGCATGTGTAGAATAGTGTCAGTGTATGGGATAATCGCTGGTCGACGCAAACTCGGTGGGCTTAAGGGCCTGTTTCTGCGCTGTATCTTTAAAGTCTAAAGGTAGAGCAGTAATGAGTCTGAAGAAGGGGTCTCAACCCGAAACGTCACCCATTCCTTCACTCCAGAGATGCTGCCTGTCCCACTGAGTTACTCCTGCTGTTTGTGTCTATCTATGGTTTAAACCAGCATCTGCAGTTCCTTCATACACAAGTTGCACTGAGTGATCGATTGTGTGCCAGGGCTGCTCAATGTTGTATCTCCCTCCACAGACGTGCTAAGAATCCCCAACATTTTCTGGATTTCTTTATTTTATTTTTGATTTTTATTCAACAAATTATCCTGGCACCTGTACTGGATGCCAAAACAACTGGAGCCAAATATGATTTCCCACTTCAAATAATGTTATCACAAACAGATTTAAGAAGAATATATGCACCTGAATAGTCATCCAGCCATTTTATTAATGAGTCAACGAGAGCCTGGCTTAAAATATCAAGTGTTTATTCAACAAATAAAAGGCTAGTGGTTATAGATATCACTATATTTGGAAAAGCTGAAAAGTTTGAACGGTTGGGTTGGTGTGTGGCTTGTCTTCAACTTGCATTCCAAAATATTATCAAGATTTTTCGTGTTAACATTTCTTATTTTCCTGCAAATTGTGCCTCACCATCTGTGTTTATTTTGTCTGATGATTCAGAGACAAGATGAGGAGTTCCTTCTGAGCTGGCATTGAAAGTAATCCCTTTATTAATCTGGCATCATGAGTCAGCCTGGTGATTCACAGCCAAGCATTCTTCCGTCAGTGGTTGAGAGTGGAAGAAATGAGGGAGATGACTGGCAAATGACATGCACTTCAGATCGGATATATCAATTGTATACGTTGAGCCACAGTTATATGGGCAGGTGCCATTGAAGACTGCAAGAAATTGCAGAGAGTGTGGACATAACCCAAACCTTCACACAAAAAAACCTCCCTACCATTGACTCCATCTACACTTCAGGCTGCCTCGGCAAGGTCACCAGCAGAATCAAGGACCAGTCTCACCCGATCATTTCCTCTTCTCCCCTCTCCCATCAGCCAAGAAGGACAGAAGTTTGAAAATGCATACCTCCAGATTCAGGGACTGTTTCTTCCCAGCTGTTATCAAGCAATTGATCTATCCTCTAATCAGATGGAGTGTGGTCCTAACCTCCCAACTACCTTATTGTAGATCTTTGAACAATCTTTAATCAGACTTTATCAGACAATCTTCAATGTTATATCTTGCATTACATTTTTTACCGTTTATCCTTTATCTGTGCAATTTTAACAGCTTTATTGTTTTGTTCAGTTTAGAGATATGACACAGATACAGGCCCTTCGGCCCACCATGCTGACCATCGCTGCCTGCGCACTAACGCTATCTTACACACATTAGGGACAATTTATAATTATATCAAGCCAATTAACCTACAAACCTGTACGTCTTTCGACTGTGGGAGGGAACCAGAGAACCCGGAGAAAACCCATGCAGGTCAAAGGGAGAATGTACAGACAAGCACCCATAGTCAGGGTTGAGCCCAAATCTCCGATGTTGTAAGTCCAGCAACTCTACCGCTGTGCCCATGTATTCATGTCTTGTCTTTTCTTTAACTGGATAACGCGCAAACAAAAGCTTTTCACTATAGTTCGGACGACGTAACAATAATATACTAAACTAAAAGTGTGTATTTTATTTCTTTTCCACTTTAGTTTTTATTGCTTTTATGTATACACAAATAAAACGCAAATATAACAATGAAACATACAACATTACAATGAAACGTACAACAGTGTAGCGGGGGGTTCAGTTTACAATTAATGATGCAGAATACAGAACTATTTTCATATTAAAACATTTTCCAATAACTTACATTATTGTCTATAAAAGTATACAGTGTTGATGTCTTTATTTCTATACCTAATCCATTTTTCCCATTTTCTGTTAAACTCGTCTTCTTTCACTCTTAGAGAATATGTCATTTTCTCCATGACAAATATTTCCTGTACTATGTCTAACCATTGTCTAAGTCTGGGTGTGTCCGCTGCAAGCCAGTTTAATGGCCTTTCTGCCAGCTGTGAGTAGGATTTTAACCAAGTAATGAGCTTCCTTCAGCACCACTGTATTTATATTACCCAGGTATAAAATGGAACACTTCTTGCAGACTATATATCCTAATACCTCCGTTAATTCTGAATTCACTCTGTCCCAAAATGGTTCTATTTTTGGGCAACTCCAGAAGATATGTGCATGGTGTGCGTCTGTTTGGCCACATTGCCTCCAGCATGTTTGCTGCCTTAGAATTTGCTTGCTTTTTATGTTAGGCATAATAAAGAAACAAATCAATTTTTTCTAATTAAATTCTCTCCAATTTTGTGAATTGATGCATGGCTGTAGTGTTACACACATATGATGTCATTCTGCTTCTGAGATTGTAATGTTCAATTCCTTTTCCCACTTAAATTTTACATAAAATGTAGTTTTAGCTTGACATTCCATTAAACTATTATAAAGTTTAGAAATAATCCTTAATGTTTTTTGATGATACGCACTAACTATCACTTCTATCACCGGATTCTTTTCTTCTAGTGCCTCCCTTTTTACCTTTTTATTGTAATAATCTCTCAGTTGGAGGTATCTAAACAAGTCTTGGTTCCGAAGTGCAAATCTATCCTTCAAATCTTGAAAACCTCTTAGGTCTCCATTTTCAATAACAGTACAAAATGCTTTCTTCATCCACTCTTTAAATGTTGAGTCATACCCATCCCTGGTTTAAATTCATTATCCAAAGCTATCCATCTTAAAACATTTTGTCGTTTATTCGGTTTAAGTTGTCTGGTAAGAGTGAACCAGGTTTCTAAAGTAAATATCGTTATTGGATATTAAAAAGTGTGTATTTTAAACAAATTGAATGGTAGAAGAAGAAAGACACAATGTACCCCAAGCTCTTTGGTAGTGCAGCCCAGTTCTTTGGTAGAGCAACCCAGTCAGTTTCACCCCGTTCCTCCTCGACAGTGTGCGATCTGTTCTAAGTGAGACACCACTGTGTCATCCCCAAATGGCCTGAATCCCTCTCTCCACCTCAGTGTGAAGCATTGTTTGAGCAAAGCTATTCATGCTAAAGAATTGTTGGAAGAGTGCACTTTCCCTGTCAAAATTCCATACTGCCTCAACTACAATGACATCAACTGGGTGAAATGGATTACAGAAAGTTCATTAACAAATATGTTCAATATTCCAGTTTTGAGGGAGAAGGGGATATTGCTTCCCAAGCATTCCACAGAAGGCCATGCTGCTTATCACACTGATAGTTTGAAGGAGTTTTTTAATCAGTGTCACTTTCCTGTTCATTCCCTGGAGTCCTGCAGATTTGCCCCTCCATGCTTTATCCAATATCCCTTTGAACTTCACACTTAGGTCTGGCTCTCCTGCCTGCTCTGGCAATACATTCCAGGTCAGAATAATGTACAGTCTAAATTATTCTAAATTATTCTAAATACAGTCTAAATTATTCTCTCCATCTTCTATCCTATTACTTCGTCAATTACTTTACATCTGTGTTCTTTTAATTACCCATTCTCCAAGCAGTGGAACAAATTCCTTCTTATTTCCATTTTATCTCTAAATGCCTCCATTAAACCTTCTCTGTTCTGAAGAGAACAAGCAGCGTGCCTCACGTGATAACGCCCCTCATCTCATGAAGAAGCAAAAAAATGCTGCAGATGCTGGAAACCTGAAATATAGAAACATAGAAAATAGGTGCTGGAGTAGGCCATTCAGCCCTTTGAGCCAGCACCGTCATTCAATATTATCATGGCTGATCATCCAAAATCCATGCCCCGTTCCAGCTTTCTCCCCATATGCTTTGATTCCATTAGCCCTAAGAGCTATATCTAACTCAGTATTGAAAACATCTAGTGAATTGGCCTCTGCTGCCTTCTGTGGCAGAGAACTGCTGGAGATACTCGGCAGACAGAGGCACAGGGATAGTTTTGAATAGATGATCTATCTTCGCAACAATTAATAGATAGAAAGTAGACGTTCTAAGTTGCAGAGATATAGGAGTGATGAAGAGGCCAAAGGAAATGTGTGCGATAGGGCGAAGACCAAATGAAAATTAATGAGAACAGCAGGCAGTGAAAAAATCAAATGGCATGTTGGCTTTCATAGCAAGAGGATTTGAGTATAAGAGCAAGGAAGTTGTACAGGCCCCTGGTGAGACCACACCTGGAGTATTGCGTGCAGTTTTGGTCTCCTAATTTGAGGAAGGACATTGTTGCTGTTGAGGAAGTGCAGTGTAGTTCACCAGTCTAATTCCTGGGACGATGGAACTGACATATGATGAAAGAATGGGCCGACTGGGCTTGTATTCACTAAAATTTAGAAGGATGAGAGGGAATCATAGAAACATATACATTTCTTACAGGATTGGACAGGCTAGATGCAGGAAAATAATTCCCAATATTGGGGGAGTCCAGGACCAGGGGTCACAGCTTAAGAATAAGGGGTAGACCATTTAGGACTGAGATGAGGAAAAACGTTTTCACCCAGAGAGTTGTGAATCTGTGGAATTCTCTGCCACAGAAGGCAATGGAAGCCAATTCACTGTATCTTTTCAAGAGAGAGTTAAATACAGCTCTTACGACCAACAGAATCAAGGGATATGGGGAGATAGCAGGAACGGGGTACTGATTTTGGATTATCAGCCATGATCATAATGAATGGTGGTGCTGGCACGAAGGGCCAAATGGCCTAAGCCTGCAACTATTTTCTATGTTTCTATGTTTCCATGAAAGGTATGGAATATGTCAAAGCTGTCTAAGAGAGGGTGGTAAAAGTTTGTTCTCCATTAAATGGGAAAAAAATGTTCTAGTCAACCTTTGCTCCAGTCTCTTCCCGTATCGCTATTACTTCCGCCTGCTTATAGAATGATATATTCCAACCTCTGAGATTGCTATTAATAAAGATTGTTCCCTCCAATGTCAAAGTTTTTAATTTTTCCAATTCTGGCAACATTGAGGGCTGAGGAAAGTTGAAAATGATACATCGCCCTTGTTGCTGAATGCCAAGAGGAAAGATTCTAGCTCGGGATTCTAGAAATCTTTGAATGACTGCAAGATGAGTCATGCTGGAAGAATCCAGCACTATTTAGAGTAGGTAATATCACCACCCCAGTTTGAGTCTGAGCTGTCTAACAACTTGAATTAGTGGTGTTTCAGTGATTCAAATACATGGACTCTTTCAGCAATGCAGCAATGTTGAAGATGCAGGTCAAGAAACCATTTTAGAGGCAGTAGCACAGATTCCTGGTATGTTTCTCATGGTTTATTCAAATCATATAATAATTGAATTCTTCTGGCAATATTTGACATTTCCAAACCTGTGTCAAATTTTTATATATTTAACTTTGTGTGCTCCATTCCTCAGCTCTAATCTCATCTCAGAGGCTGCAAGGGGAATTTTGACCTGTGTGGGGGGGGGGGGGTCATCTAATGTTGAGTAGAATGTGAAATCCCGAGAGAGGGTGCAGAAAGGATTGTAGAGATGAAGAATTGTAACTATGTATAAATTGGTGACGTTGGTTATTCTTTTAGGGGGGTGGGGGGGTGGGGGGGTGGATGGCTAATGTACAAGAATTTGGTGGGTGTAGACAGGATAAGAGGTAACAAGATAAGAGAGGGAAGTTGCTCTAAGTAGTGGATTGTTCCAGGTACAATTTCCCACGATTTAAAAAACTTTGGATTAGAGATAAAGGAAGAATGAGGGAAGTGTTCTTTTACACAAGAGGCTAGTGGAAGAGGTCCTATAAGGGTTTTTTAACAATGAATTGGGTTTGGGAACCTGGCACCTGGGAGAAAATAATTTGCAAGGACATGGGAAAAGGGAATTGGAATAAGAATGATAGAATTATCCAAAATAAACCAGAACAGATTTAATGGGCTGCAAAGACTACTTCTGTGGCATGGTCAGTGTTTATTGAAGAACAGACATCTGATTCTGAACTTGAAGGACTGCATGACTTCCTCCTGAATATATGGACTCAAGTCAAGAGTGTTTTATTGTCATATGTCCTGAAATGGAACAATGAGTTGTTACTTGCAGCAGCAGCAGCAGAATAACAGGTTTGTAAACCCAGTACTCAATAAATAATGCAACAAACAAACAAAACAACATGTTTAATAAATCAAAAACTTATCAAATAGTGAGAGGCCTGGATATAGTGAATGTGTCCACCAGTGGGAGAGTCTAGGACCAGAGGGCATAGCCTCAGAAAAAAAGGATGGATGCAGCTTAATCTGTGGTATTCATTGCCACAGACGACAGTGGAGGCCAAGTCAATGGATATTTTAAGGTGGAGATTGACAGATTCTTGATTAGTATAGGTATCAGCGGTTCTGGGGAGAAGGCAGGAGAATGGGCCGAGAGGGTAAAATAGATCTGCCATGATTGAATGGCGGAGTAGTCTTGATGGGCTGAATGGCCTAATTCTGCTCCTAGAACTTATGAAAACCCAATATATTGCAGAAACCAAACAAAGGCCAAAGTCCCTAATGCAACCCAGGCAGTTCCTAATTTAGAGTTTAGTTGGAGTTCGTAGTGTTCAATAGCCTGATGGTTGTTAGAAACAAGCTGTTCCTGAACCCGGATGTTACAGTTTTCAATCTCCTATTCCTTCCTCCAAATGGCAGGAGTGAAATGACAGCATTGCTAGTGTAGTGTTGGTCCATGACGATGCTGGCTGCCTTTTTGACACGTCTCTTATAGATCCTGTTGATGGTGGTGAGGTCAGCAAACATAGAAACATAGAAAATAGGTGCAGCAGTAGGCCAGCACCTTTGAGCCAGCACCGCCATTCAATATGATCATGGCGGATCATCCAAAATCAGTACCCTGTTCCAGCTTTTTCCCCATATCCCTTGATTCCCTTAGCCCTAAGAGCTAAATCTAACTCACTCTTGAAAACATCCAGTGAATTGGCCTCCACTGCCTTTTGTGGGGGAGAATTCCACAGATTCACCACTCACAGGGTGAAAAAGATTTTCCTCATCTCAGTCCTATATGGCATACCCCTTATTCTTAAACCGTGACCCCTGGTTCTGGACATTTTTCCTGCATCTACCCTGTCCAATCCACTAAAAATTGTATATGTTTATATTAGATCTCCTCTTATCCTTCCAAATTCTAGCAAATGCAAGCCCAGTCGACCCATTCTTTCATCATGCGTCTGTCCTGCCATCCTGGGAATTAACCTGGTGAACCTACGCTGCACTCCCTCAATAACAATAATGTCCTTCCTCAAATTAGGAGACCAAAATTGCACACAATACTCCAGGTGTGGTCTCACCAGGACACTGTACAACTGCAGTAGGACCTCCTTGCTCCTAAACTCAAATCCTCTCGCAATGGCCAACATTAAGAATAAGGGGAAAGCCATTTAGAACGGAGATGAGGAAACACTTTTTCACATAGAGTTGTGAGTCTGTGGAATTCTCTGCCTTGGAGGGCGGTGGAGGCCGGTTCTCTGGATACTTTCAAGAGAGAGCTAGATAGGGCTCTTGAAGATAGCGGAGTCAGGGGATTATGGGAGAAGGCAGGAACGGGGTACTGATTGTGGGTGATCAGCCATGAATAAATTGAATGGCGGTGCTGGCTTGAAGGGCCGAATGGCCTTCTCATGCACCTATTGTCTATTGTCTATTATCATGCCATTTGCTTTCTTCACTGCCTGCTGCACCTGCATGCTTACTTTCAGTGACTGCTGTACAAGCACACCCAGTTCTCGTTGCACCTCCACTTCTCCTACTCTGACACCATTCAGATAATAATCTGCCTTCCTGTTCTCACCACCAAAGTGGATAACCTCACATTTATCCACATTATACTGCCTCTGCCATGCTTCCTCCCACTCACCCATCCTATTCAAGTCACCCAGCAGCCTCATAGCATCCTCCTCGCAGCTTACACTGCCACCCGGCTTTGTGTCATCCGCAAACTTAGAAATGTTACATTTAATTCACTCGTCTAAATCGTCAATATATATTTTAAACTGGGGCACCCAGCAGCAAGCCTTGCGGCACTCCATTAGTCACTGCTTGCCATTCTGAAAAAGACCTGTTAATTCCTACTCTTTGCTTCCTATCTGACAACCAGTTCTCTATCCATGTCAAAACTCTGCCGCCAATACCATGTGTTCTAATTTTGCACACAAACCTCTTGTGTGGAACCTTGTCAAAGGCTTTTTGAAAGTCCGGACACACCACATCCACTGGCTCTCCCTTATCCAGGCTACTTGTTACATCCTCAAAAAATTCCAAAAGATTAGTCAAGCATGATTTCCCCTTCATAAATCCATGCTGACTTTGACCGATCCCGTCACTGCTTTCCAAATACGCTGCTATAACATCTTTAATAATTGACCAGCATCTTCCCCACTACTGATGTAAGGCTAATTGGTCTATAATTCCCTGTTTTCTCTCTCCCTCCTTTCTTAAAAAGTGGAGTTACATTGGCTACCCTCCAGTCCACAGGAACTGATCCAGAGTTGAGAGAACATTGGAAAATGATCACTAATGCATCCATGATTTCTAGGGCCACCTCCTTGAGTACTCTGGGATGCAGACCATCAGGCCCTGGGGATTTATCTGCCTTCAGTCCCAACAGTTTATCCCAATACCATTTCCTGACTAATATGGATTCACTTCAGTTCCTCCCTCCCACTAGATCCTCGGTTCCCTGGTATTTCCGGGAGATTGTTTGTGTCTTCCAAAGTACTCGTTTAGCTGTTCTTCCATTTCCTTGCTTTCCCATTATAAATTCACCTGTTCTTGACTATAAAGGACCTACATTCATCTTGACTAATCATTTCCTTTTTACATACATATAGAAACTTTTACAGGTCAGTTTTTATATTCTCTGCAAGCTTTCTTTAATGCACTTTTTTTCCATTCTTAATTAACCCCTTTATCCTCCTCTGTTAAGTTCTAAATTCCTCCCAGTCCTCTGGTTTGCCACTTCTTCTGGCTAATTTACATGCCTCTTCTTTGGCTTTAACACTATCCTTGACTTCCCTTGTCAGCCACGGTTGAGCCGCTTTCCCAGTTTTATTTTTTCGCCAGACAAGGGTGAACAATTTCTGGAGTTCATCCATGCGGTCTTTACATCTTCGCCATTGCATCTCCACTGTCAACCCTTTATGTATAACTTGCCAGTCTATCCCAGTCAATTCCCTATACCTTCAAAGTCACCTTTATTCAAGTTCAGGACCTTAGTCTCTGAATTAACCATGTCACTCTCCATCCTAATGCAGAATTCCACCATATTATGGTCACTGTTGTCCATGGGGCCTTGCACAACAAGATCGCTAACTAACCACCCAAAGATCACACCACAAACAGCTTACAATGGCTTGTTCCCTTTATCATCGATACTTTTTTGCATATCTTTCATTCATTGTTCTTTATCTCTCCACATCACCGTCTATATCTCTCGTTTCCCTGATCCCTGACCAGTCTGAAGAAGGGTCTCGACTCTAAACGTCGCCTATCTCCTTCGCTCCTTAGATGCTGCTGCACCCGCCGAGTTTCTCCAGCTTTTTGTGTAACCCAAGATCGCTAACTAATCCTTCCTCATTACGCAATACCCAATCTAGGAATGGCCTGCCCACTAGTTGATTCCTCTACATATAGGTGTAAAAACCCATCCTCCTATACATTCCAGGAAATCCTCCTCCTCAGCACTGTTACCAATTTGGTTGGCCCAATCTGTACGTAGATTAAAGTCACCCATAATAACCGCAGGATGGACTGGGCAGTGTTCACTTTTTGTCATTTCCTTCATTCCCGGGTGTTTGAGTTGTCGAACCACGCTGTGATACAACCATTCAATATGCTCTCTGCTGTACACCTGTAGAGGTTCAAGAGTTTATTCGCCCACATACTGAATCCACTAAATCTTCTAAGAAATTAGTGGCTAGAACTTATCTTAGAGGTCCACCTTAGTGTAAGGGTGATGTGTTTTGCTGGGTAACTCGCTGGCTGTGGGGAAAGACTCCTATACCTCCTGCAACACACACAATCTGAAAAGACTTTCACTTCATGGAGCCACTCCACTCATTCATGGGTGACAACACCTTGACTTATAGCAAAGGTATGTAGCCTTATTATAATAGTTAACTGGCCACCCTGCTTCTGTGAGTGCATTAAATGTTCACCCCTCATTACAGTCCCTGTTAAAACTAGTCGGCAAGAGTGAGATAGTTCCCAGTCTAGATCATTTTATCCTGATCCCATCCCACATCTTTGTTAATTAAGTCAGCCTGTGATCACATGTAATATAATAGCCCGCGGAAGTCACCTATACACCCTTCGTTAACTCTATATTGTCCATACTCCAGTACATACTTTCCATCCACTACTAAATCCCCCTCTCCTACTCCCTCTGTTGTTGTTCACCACCATCTATAACATCTTAAAATTGCTCTAATTGATTTTAAAACACCCGCGCACCATCTAACCATTCAACTATTCAACATTTATTAGCATCTACTTCCCTCTGCTGCTTTGCTTGTTGGGCGCTTTCCCTTTTCCTCATCCCAGCAAGAAGAGCAGAGCCTTCCGCTTCCAATTTCTGGAATTCCCTCCCTAAACCTCTCCACCAATGTCACCTCCCTTGACAACCTCCTCAAATCCGACCTCCAGGCATGGATCTTTTCCTTCTGTTAATCTCCACTTTGGCAGTGTTTAATTTTCTTGCACTTTATCTGTGAAACACTTTTTGTCAGCATTAAACCAGTTGCATTAATGCAAGTGATCCTTACAGTAAGTGCCATGCATTACAGACACAATGCCCTGCATAAGAACATACTGTATAATCAAAAAAATCTTCACTTGGAATGCTGGACCTGAAGTTGCATGCAGCTTCCAAAATAGTTAGGGTTATGAGGTTCATTCTAATGTTTTTTTATGTCAGTATTTACAGATCAACAAACATGATTATAAGCACAATGCATAGGTTGAGTCCTAATCTATCAATACCATTCTAATTCTTCAAACATATTTGCATTAAACAAACACTGAATACCGTGAAAAAAATCTAGTTTGCTCAATAAAGGCACCGTGTAGAGGCAAACAAGCCAGTTGCCAAAACCACAAAACATTGGAAAGAACATTCTGTCACGTTTCAGATCCAGTAAAATCTTGTGTTTTTTTTTACATCCACCAATTCTACACTTGTGGGAATTTAAATGGATCTCTGGATTCACACAGAACTGAGTAATTCATGTGCCATTACAGCACTACAAGATCCTTGTAAGAGATTTATCTGCCTCGCACAGAAGCTCCAGGAATGTTTTACGTACCCCCTTTGTCAGACGCAAGCGTAATTAAAATGAATTGTGGCTGAATTAGGCGCTAGAAAGAGGGAACAGATTCAAGTGTGAACACTTTAGTGATAAGACTGGATATGAACAATGGTTTACATCTTTGATTTTTCAGTAGCTATCTCATGATCACCAGTGGCATGTGCAGAGATAGGCAGTGGGAACATGACAACAGTAAGATCAATGGTTCAATGGTCCTTTATTATTTTTCATAGCTTACACTACACAGCAAAGAAGGAAAATTGTGGAACAATTTCCAACTGATCAGTGAGAATTCACATCCAGCTTATTAAGGCCAACAGTGGGACAAACCGATAACTGAGCACAAAATCATGAAAACAAAATGCAGTTAGACTGATCAATAAACAAACTGCTGGGGGAATTCAGTAGGTAAAAAAACATTCATGGAGGGGCAAAGGGATAGGTAGTGTTTTATTGGACAAAGTCAGCATGGATTTACAAAAGGTAAATCATGTCTGACGAATCTTGTGGAATTTTTCGAGGATGTAACTAGTAGCGTGGATAAGGGAGAACCAGTGGATGTGGTATATCTGGACTTCCAGAAGGCTTTCGACAAGGTCCCACATAAGAGATTAGTATACAAACTTAAAGCATACGGTATTAGGGGTTCAGTATTGATGTGGATAGAGAACTGGCTGACAAACAGGAAGCAAAGAGTAGGAGTAAACGGGTCCTTTTCACAATGGCGGGCAGTAACTAGTGGGGTACCGCAGGGCTCAGTGCTGGGACCCCAGCTATTTACAATATATATTAATGATCTGGATGAGGGAATTGAAGGCAATATCTCCAAGTTTGCGGATGACACTAAGCTGGGGGGCAGTGTTCGCTGTGAGGAGGATGCTAGGAGACTGCAAGGTGACTTGGATAGGCTGGGTGAGTGGGCAAATGTTTGGCAGATGCAGTATAATGTGGATAAATGTGAGGTTATCCACTTTGGTGGCAAAAACAGGAAAGCAGACTATTATTTAAATGGTGGCCGATTAGGAAAAGGGGAGATGCAGCGAGACCTGGGTGTCATGGTACACCAGTCATTGAAAGTAGGCATGCAGGTGCAGCAGGCAGTGAAAAAAGCGAATGGTATGTTAGCTTTCATAGCAAAAGGATTTGAGTACAGGAGCAGGGAGGTTCTACTTCAGTTGTACAGGGTCTTGGTGAGACCACACCTGGAGTATTGCGTACAGTTTTGGTCTCCAAATCTGAGGAAGGACATTATTGCCATAGAGGGAGTGCAGAGAAGGTTCACCAGACTAATTCCTGGGATGTCAGGACTGTCTTATGAAGAAAGACTGGATAGACTCGGTTTATACTCTCTGGAATTTAGGAGATTAAGAGGGGATCTTATAGAAACTTACAAAATTCTTCAGGGGTTGGACAGGCTAGATGCAGGAAGATTGTTCCCGATGTTGGGGAAGTCCAGGACAAGGGGTCACAGCTTAAGGATAAGGGGGAAATCCTTTAAGACCGAGATGAGAAAGACTTTTTTCACACAGAGAGTGGTGAGTCTCTGGAACTCTCTGCCACAGAGGGTAGTTGAGGCCAGTTCATTGGCTATATTTAAGAGTGAGTTGGATGTGGCCCTTGTGGCTAAGGGGATCAGAGGGTATGGAGAGAAGGCAGGTACGGGATACTGAGTTGGATGATCAGCCATGATCATATTGAATGGCGGTGCAGGCTCGAAGGGCTGAATGGCCTACTCCTGCACCTAATTTCTATGTTTCTATGTTTCTATGTTTAGGCTGAGACCCTACATAAAGCTAAGAGTGTAAAAGAGAGACAGTCAGTATAAACAGGTGAGAGAGTCACTAGATGCTCTTGAGAAGATGGTGGGGCTGCTTTCTTGAGCTGCCATAATCCATGTGGTGTAGATTCTCGCTCATTGCTGTTGGTCTGGGAACTGCAGGAATTTGTGCGGCAATGATGAGAAAACAACAAAGTACATCTCTGTTAGCATGGTGCTTGACATGGATACAATGACAGGGAGCCCAGAAGAAATACCTTCAGAGTATTGATAATATTGACTCGTAGAAGGGAACAATTTCAATTGTTCCCTTCTACGACTCTTGAATTGGGAAAACAAACCATTTGATTCATCAGTTGCCACAAAGACAGTTCAGCGCCATCTTCCCAAGCAACAATTAGGAATGGCTAAAAGCCACCAAACTTTCCATCGTTGCTCACATTGCAAGAATAAATAAAATAAACCAGTCCTGGGAAGCAGAACACTTCCAATGCAGATGCGTCAAATTACTTCACTAGGAGACGCCAACTAAAACTGATCATACCACAAAAGAAATCTTGTTGTTACAGTGGGGAGATGTAAAAGCTATTTGTTATAATGACGAATATAAATAAGTCCCTTTTGTGGTGCGCACCATGCGTACATGAATATACTTTGCTTTTCCTTCATAATTGTAGCTCACAGTCCCGCAAATCCCAAGCCAACAGCACTGAGGGAGAATTAGGTTAATTTAGTTTAGTTTATTGTCACGTGTACCGAGGTACAGTGAAAGTGCACTTGTTAGATACTAACTAGTCAATGGAAAGACAATGCAAGATTTTAATCGATTCATCCACAGTGTAGAGATTCACGATAAAGGGAATAATGTTTAGTGCAAGATAAACTCCAGTACAGTCGAATTATAGATAGTCCAAGGGCCTTCAATGATGTAAATAGTAATTCAGGACTGCTCTCTAGTTGATGATAGGAAGGTTCAGTTGCTGGGAACAGCTGGGAAGAAACTGCGTCTGAATCTGGAGGTGTGCATATTCACACTTCCATAGCGCTTACCTGATGGGGGAGGGGAGTAGAGGGAGTGTCCCGGGTGAGACACGTCCTTGATTATGCTGCTGGCCATGCCGAGGCAGCATGAAGTGTAAATGGAGTCAATGGAAGGGCTGTTGGTTTGTGCGATGGTCTGGACTGCGTCCACAATTTTCTGTAACTTTTTGCGGTCTTTGAAGGAGCAGTTTCCAGACCATGCTGTGATGCATCCCGATAAAATGCTCTCTATAGCGCATCTGTAGAAATTGGTGAGAGTTGTTGGGGATATGCCACAGTTCCGAAGCCTTCAAAGGAAGAAGAGGCGTTGGTGTGCTTTCTTGGCCATTGCTTCGATATGGGTGGTGATATTAACTCCACGGAACTTAAATCTTCAGAACATGGCAAGCAGCTTGAAAAAGGAGCTCTCCATCTTCTTCACAAGGGCAGGGAAATTAAAGCCTATTTTTCCTACTTCTCTGCCAGTCTCTTTTCCCTCCTTTGTCACTCCTGAAAATCCTACCTCTTTGAGGAATATTTTGATCACTTGCCTAATACTTGCTAGTGCCAATCAATATCAGATTTCATTAAATAGCACTCCTAGAATCACAGGGACGTTTTATATAAATACAAGTTATTGTTGTTACATTGTCCACATTCTTTGAATTCTTTTCAACGTTGCTTGGAGCCTTTAGAGACCGGAAAGAACAAATCTAAAGTCAAATATTTTACAGAGTTGGTCAGTCTCATCTGGAATATTGTGTTCTTTTCCAGTCATTTAGTTAAAGAAAGGATATTATTACATTGAAAGTAAGCAAAGAAATGTATCGGGAATGTAAGAGAAAAATATTAAACATAGATACAAAAAGCTGGAGTAACTCAGCGGGGCAGTCAGCAACTCTGGAGAGAAGGAATGGGTGACATTTTGGGTAGAGACCCAGGAAGAAGGGTTTCAACCCGAAACGTCACCCATTCCTTCTCTCCAGAGATGTTGCCTATCCCGCTGAGTTACTCCAGCTTTTTGTGTCAATCTTCGGTTTAAACCAACATCTGCAGTATCCTTCCTGCACAAAACTATTAAAGATATTTGGTAAAAGAAGGTCTTTGGCTTGATGTTTCTGTATTGGTGGAGAAAAATGTTCTTTACGGCTGTTTTGCTATCCGTGACTGCTGAGACTGAATTCCGAATGCTTAACTTTCCCCATTATTTCTTAATATGGTTGGCTCACAAAGGTAACAATTGACCACGTGCTCATCACCATTTATGATAATGCACTGCTCCTTAATTGCACTCTTGAAAGACTTGAATTCTTTCATAATTAGGATTGGCAGCCAAATCCGAGACTCCCCCACCAATTGAAATTGTTCCCTTTTATTCACCCTATCAGTTTTCTTTAAATCTTGAAAAGTTTGATCGAAATGCCCTTTAACCTTCTGAGTCCAAAGAATGCAATGCTGGCTGTGAAATTTAGTGCAACTTCACAACTAATTGAAAACTCTACCTCCTATTCAACCTTTAACTTCTCAGATCTCATGCAAATTTGCAACAGGATAGGACAATACTCCAATGGGTAAAGGCTTTGGGAAGTGAGGCAAGAGTGGGATCACAACTAAGTGAGCATTTCGTAGGAAAGAGTGCGATTATATCTCATAATATAATAATGGGTGGAGGAAGAGTAGGATTACAGACAGAATATTGCATGGTGTGAGGAGTGAGATTAGATTTATTATCTTAATAAAGAACAATTATTCTATGTGGGAGCTGGGATCAAACAGTCAGCATTAAACTTGTAGAAACAAGGAATTGGTTTACACAAAGATTACACAAAGGCAGCAACTCTGGAGAACATCGATATGTGAAGTATCAGGTCGGAAGCCTTCTGCCGTTAAACTTCATTTCTTTAAAGGAGTACACTTTATAATAAAGTAACATTGTTGAGTAAAGTCCTTGTGCTGTGAATTCATTATGTGATGCTACGATATCATAGTGTTAATGAATTTCTATCTCATTGACAGGTGTTTTGGGGCAATTGGTGAGAGGAGTGGTGGTGCAGCTACTAGAGCTGCTGCTACCTTGCAACAAAAATGACACAGGTTGGATCCGGACTTCTGCTGTCATCCATATGGAATTTGCACATTTTTGTTGTGACTGCCTGGGTTACCCCTGTTACTCTGGTTTCCATCCACATCCCCAAAACATGCTAGTTGGTGAGTTAATTGGCCACCCGTGTAGCTGGATCGGGGTGGAGTTGATGGGAATGTGAGAAAGAACAAGTTACAGAGACATAAATGGGGAATGGGAATGGGGTGGATGGGGCTGCGGCATAAGCAGGGATAAACTCGAATGGCCAGGAGACTTCATTCGATGTCTTAAGGAGACATATAGAAAGAATTGTGGAATGGCATGTGAAGTATATGTTAGCATGGACTGCGTCGGGTGAATGGCTTTTAATTGTTGAATGATTTATTTACTAAAACATTAAATTGCCCTTTTCTTTAGACTTTCGTCTTTAGACTTTAGAGATACGGTGTTGAAACAGGTCCTTCGGCCTGCAGAGTCCACGCAGATCAGCAATACCCCCGTACACTAGCACTATCCTGCACACTAGACAATTTACAATTTTCAGAAGCCAATTAACCAACAAACCTGCATGTCTTTAGAATGTGGGAGGAAACCGCAGCACCCGGAGAAAACCCACGCAGTTACAGGGAAAATGTACAAACTCTGTAAAGACAGCACCCATACTCAGTATCAAACCCAGGTCTCTGACACTATAAGGCAACGACTCTACTGCTGTGCCACTCTGCTGCCCTTTTCCTGCTATCTTAAAAACTTCTGGGCGGCATTTTGCAAACTTTTGACACCAACATTGCCCAGGAACTAGGTATATAGAAGCATACATCAAAACAGAAGGAGGCCATTTAGCCCATCAAGTTTCCTCGATTCAGAGATACCTAACCCATAATGTTTCAATCATGAAACCCAAACATTGGGAGATTTTTGCAATTACGCTTCTGAAGGCTTGAAATATAAACTGAAAATTCAGCATGTCAGACAGTATCTGTGGAGAAAAAAAAAGTTATTGATCCTGATCAGAATTTTCTCATTTAAACTCTACGTGTCTTTCCACAGCTGATGCGTATTTGCAGCAGCTCCACTTCTTTGCTTTTCAATTCCTGAAGTCTTGATAAGTTCTCTGAGGTGCAGTGATCATTTGATTGAAAAAGCTGCATGGAAACAGGCTCTTCGTCCCACCGAGTTCCTAAAACAGTAGTTAAATATTATCCCACTTTCTCATCAATTGCTGACACATGCTTAGGGCAATTGATAGAGGCCAATTAACCTACAAACCTGACATATTTGTGATGTGAGAGGAAATCAGAGTACCTGGAGGAAACCAAGCGGCAATAGAAAAAATGTGTAAACTTCACAGCACCCAAGGTCTTACTCGGGTGTCTGGTACGGTGAGGCAGCATCTCTTTCAGCTGCACCACTGTGCCATCACTGTAGAAGCTAAAAACATGACCATATTTATTTAAGCAAGGAGAGGAACAAAAGAAAGACAATGAGTCTTTAAATAGAAGATGAAATGTATGTATACAGAATGCCTCAAAAAGAACTGGAAAGTAGGACTCATTGGCTTGCTCTTTGCAAGAAAGTCCAAGGATTGGACTGATCAAAAAGCATTCTTTCGAACAGTAATATTATGTGATACTAGCTCAGAAACAGACCAATCCATACAGACCATATATGACACTAGCTCAGAAACAGTAACTAACTTAAACATAAATGGCTCCTACACCATCCAAATGGTCGAGAGTACTGATTATATACCCACAGGTCTCTTCTCCACGTACACAATTCATCTCACCTGATCAGCATATATCTCTGTTCCTTTCGTATATAAAATAGAGGCATAGACATTCAATACAATCATGACTGTAGGTATGTTACAAAACTTACCTTGAGCAACGCTGCAGTTCTGCCACTCCCCGGTGTGCGTGACTTTGGCGCCTTTCAGAGGGGGGCGTGTTTAAAGTGCGTTTTTCTACAGACAGGGCAAATCGATCCATGTCAGGGGATTTCGTTGCTGAAGAAAAATTGCTCCGACGTTTGATTTATGAAGGTATTTTTAAATTACGCTGGATTATTTATTAGCTAGAGTAATTTAAAAATCATCTTCTAAAGCCGTGAGCGCCGACAACGGGAAAGATTTTATGTAGGGGAGAAAAAAAGATACACAGTTTATTTTTACATGAAAACATGGTTCTTAGGAAGCATTTAATCACATTTTCATGTTGCGAAATGGGGATAAAAAAATATATGAACCGGCAGTATTATTCCTGCCGACTTCACTGCAAACCGCAATGTTCTAATCCACGCATTCCACTAAAACCCACTCGCAAGTTGATTTAAATGGCCATTCATTTACAGGAATTAAACACTAAATTCCTTCAATTTGGCCTATAAATTCATGGAAATGAGATTTTAAAATCATGTTATATTGTGAATTATTGTGTGAATGTTATTTTGACACAGGCAATTTAAAAATGTTTATCTTTTCTTAAGAAATAGATAGATGTTTAGATCTAGTAATTGAATTTTGTAATTAGCTACAATTAGGTAACTAACTAATTATATGCTTTAATTTCAGGTCATCCAAGTAAGATTGTTTCATATTTGTTTCAGAATGCTTCAATCTATAATAACTGAAAATTTCATTGAGTTCTCTTAATTTTTAAGAAAGTTATGGGCTTTTGACTGTCCTAGATCACAGGTTTTGCGTTAAGTCAATGGAAAGGCAATGGGGAACAAGATGCTAATTTCCGAGTATGAAAGTGGCCATAACTTTTTTAATACTGAAGATATGAAAGTAAATTAGGTGTCAAATTAAACTTATTTTTATGCTTTATCTGATGGGATAAATTGCAGACTTGATTTTTAAAATCTCAAAATTTTGTAACATAAATGACTGATCCTTTATTTCAAGACAATGCTCCAAATCTCTCCCCATACTTCTTGATGGGTTTTTTTTTGTCTCAAAAAGCATCAGTCTCTGCTGATTATATTCAGTGACTTGGACTCTAGTGCTCTGTGATAGCGATTTCTACAGATTCACCATCCTCTGAATGAGGACTTTTTCCTTATCTCAGACGTAAAAGTCACACACAGTGTCTTGAGACAGCAGCTGGAATTGCTCTTCTGTATTCTCAACGTAGTTGGTTTACAATCCTGCCATTTTACCTTCCACACCACTGATTCACCTTTACCTCTTTATTGCTGGAAATGAGGTTTATTTAACCTTCAATATTTTTGTAAATCAAGCATTTTTCATTAGTTCTGGCATTCTTCCTCTTTTTTCCATTTTTTTAGATTAGCACTGTACAAGAATATAATCTGTTCCAATCTTTAACTCATTTTGCCAGATGTTTGGTCAACAGATTAATCTTCAACTCTAATAAATCTACATTTTGCATCCAATCCAAGAGGGATTTGTGAAATAACAAGTAAGACATTCCTATTCCTGAAGAACATGAAATTGTTCTTATGAATTATAATCAATGAGCTCCCAATGTCATTGTAAGCTTTCAAAATACATATCTTTGTATCCAAGGCAACAGAAAAACTGAATGGTGTTAAAATGAGAGGAAATGTATTTGAACCTCAAGAAGATTTTTATTTTGGTGCTGACATGCCCAATAGGGATCCAGCTGTTAACATTAAAGTTTTACAAGCAATTGGATACCAATGAGCACAGCCCTGAGCGTGTTTGTTACCATTCTGTGCATTCCTTCATTCCTGGACTTCAGGCATCCCCAGTTTTTATCACTCCACCTCTGCCAGCTGCCAAGATCCCAAGCTGTAGAAATCCCTCCCGAAACATCTTCATTTCTTTTCTCCATTTTTAAGGTGTTCTATAAAACTTCTTTGCCTCAATGTTTTTTTGTCACCTCTCCAATTATGGCACAGTTACTAATGCAGCTGCCTCGCAGCTTTTGGGTTTGATCCCAACCTTAGATTCAATCCATCGCTTTTCACAACTTTGTGTCTCTCTTCAAGTTTATATGTTGTCCCTGTGACCATACTGATTCCTGCTGGGTGTTTCAGTTTCCTCTCACATATCAAAGATGTGTTGGCTGGTATTAGCAAGAGGGGAGTTGATGGAGGTGCAATACGAAAAATAGGACCAGTATGGAATTACTCTTACCAGCTTACTAGGGTGGCACAGTGGCACAGCGGCAGAGTTGCTGCCTTACAGCACCAGAGACCCGGGTATGGTCCTGACTACGGGTACTGTCTGTACGGAGTTTGCAAGCTCTCCCTGTGACCATGTGGGTTTTCTCCAGGTGTTCCGGTTTCCTCCCATATTCCAAAGACATACAGGTTTGTAGATTAATAGGTTTTAGTAAGATTGTAAAATGCCCCTAGCATGTAGGATAGCACTAATGTGATCACTGTTTGGTGTGCACTTGGTGTTTTGAAGGGCCTGTTTCCGTATTGTATCTAAAGTTTAAAGTAATGTCTAAGGCTGGTTGAAGATCACCACATGAGTAGATGTGGTATGCAGAATGGTCTGTTCCCATGCTGTATGACTCTCTATCAAGTGCCATGTCAGGTAATCTCGCTCATATGTAGTAAAGAGGTGAGGGGATGGGGTAAGGCAAGATCTGATCAGAAACACTCTACCCTCTGTACCTTTTGGCTTCTCCACTTATCATCTCCAGTCTTGGTTATTATCTCTCCTTTCTCTCTCATATCGGATTCATCTGTCAATCTAACTTTCCTTACTTGCATCCATCTCTCACTTCCTATCTCTTGCTCCCCCCCCCGTCTCCTCACCTTTTTACCACCTATCCGCCTCTATTCCATCAGTTTGAAGAAGGGTCCTGATCGAAACTGTCATCCGTCTATTTCCCTCACAGATGCTGCCTGGCCTGCTACGTTCTTCCGGCAGTTAATTTTTTCCTCCAGTTTCCAGATCTGCAGTCTCTTGCGCTTCTGCTATGGCAACATTGCTGAGTTATGTTGTTACCTTTGAAAAGGGGTTAACCAGTCAGGACTGGCAGAAATATTTTTTGTTTTCATTGGAAGAAATGCTGTAATTGGAAGAAATGTATTCCCAGAAATGCTGGACAATTAAAGATCCAATATGTAGGATAAACCATAAGGAGATTAGTATTTTGTTTAATATTGTGCTGAAGAAATTAATGGGACTGCAAGATTAATAAATCCTTCAATAATAGTAAGATTAAATGAGAACTTACCAGTTTGAAGTTTGATCTTTATTTTATGAGGAGTTATGATGAGCGATTACGTGAAGAACCCCGCCAGTCCGCATACGCTTCAATCTTCAAAGCAGCGGTGTGAAATCACAGAATAACAGTAACAGTAAGATTATAAACAAGACCTTCCAGTTGACCTTTATCATTTGAGGGCCGGGAGCGGTGGGCACGTAATTGAAACATGGTACTGATTAACATGTTAATGCTTTAATTCACAAAACAAACAAAAGAACACAATAGCGACTCCTCTCTTCCAGGGAGAAGCTATGAAACAGAACTGAAAACAGAATGGACGAACACCCCGGGTTCAATAAGTGGTTTATTATAAAACCTCTGAAAAGTCAATTCATTTGACCATCCTGCGGCCGCGAGAATATGGTCTAGAGGGACGTCCATTGCCTCTCTGCTGACGATGATGGCGCCCTGGTGGAGTGAGATTTAAAATTGTCAGTATTAACTCCTGCACAACCCAGAACTTGTTTCAGCCATTGTGAAATGGTTTGAACGGACATTTCTATATGTGGCTTTTTGTGGCTAATAAACAATGCTACCCCGGAGCCTCTGAGGCTCTTCGTTACCTCAATATAGCTCCTCAAGTGCGCCACTACATGCAGCCATAAAACCGTGGGATAAGCTGACAGTACAAGCTTGAATCATGACACCCCTGGTCTGCTTTGTTTAATTAGGTCATAGATGTAACAATGTATGTCATTCCCTGATGACACCATCCTGTCCAGACCTAGTTTGTGCAACGTCTGAACCCTTTGCTCTGATACCAGCGTCACGAGCATAACCAACTTAAGGGTAATCTTTGGCAAGGACAAGGATGTGGATGTACCCCACTGAAGAAACAGCGTCAGTACCATGCTCACATCCCAGATTTCAGAGTACCTAGGCCTGGGGGGATTTAGAATTAAAAACGCCCTTCATAAATCTGGATATTAAGGGATGAGATCCTACAGACTGAAGTTCCGACCCCTGGCATAGGTACGATGACAGGGCACTCCTGGCACTGTTGATGGCACTATAGCTCAACCCTTCTTCGAAATGTAACTTCCGAAATGAGAGGGAACCATGGCTGTGTAGGCCAGTCGGGTACCACCAAAACTCCTTAAGCGGAGTCCTGCTTGATCTTAGTCAAGCACCGACTGAGGAGGCAGAAGGGGGGAAATGCATATAAAAACATTCCGCCCCAGTGTAGTGAGAATGCATCCACTGCGATTGCCCCTGGATCTGGTTCCCATGAAACATACTTTGGTACCTGGTGATTGAGTCTGGATGCAAACAGAACGATTTCAGTAAATACATCATGATTCAACATCCACTCTGTGTTGTCATTGAATTTGCGTGACCTGGTGTCTGCCACCATATTGAATCTGCCTGGCAAGAAGACAGCTGAAATCCAAATGTTCTTTTTTATGCACCAGTGCCAAATAAGGTTAGCCAATCTGTCACGAGATTTTGACTTGATTCCACCATGTGATTAACATACGCCACTGCCGTGGTGTTGTCAATCTGAAGCTGAACATGTACAGTGGCTTGCAAAAGTTTTCATACCCCTTGAACTTTTCCACATTTTGTCACGTTACAACCACAAACCTAAATGTATTTTATTGGTATGTTATGTGATAGACCAACACAAAGTGGTGCATAATTGTGAAGTGGAAGGAAAATGATACATGGTTTTCAAATTTTTTTACAAATAAAAAACTGAAAAGAGTGGCGTGCAAAAGTATTCAGCCCCCTGTACTCTGATACCCCTAAATAAAATCCAGTGCAACCAATTGCGTTCAGAAGTCACCTAATTAGTAAATAGAGTCCACTTGTGTGTAATCTAATCTCAGTATAAATACAGCTGTTCTGTGAAGGCTTGTTAGAGAACAAACAGCATCATGAAGCCTAAGGAACACACCAGACAGGTCAGGGATAAAGTTGTGGCAAGGTTTAAAGCAGGGTTAGGTTATAAAAAAATATCCCAAGCTTTGAACATCTCACGGAGCACTGTTCAATCCATCATCCGAAAATGGAAAGAGTATGGCACAACTGCAAACCTACCAAGACATGGCCGTCCACCTAAACTGACAGGCCGGGCAAGGAGAGCATTGATCAGAGAAGCAGCCAAGAGGCCCATGGTAACTGGAGGAGCTGCAGAGATCCACAGCTCAGGTGGGAGAATCTGTCCACAGGACAACTATTAGTCGTGCACTCCACAAATCGGGCCTTTATGGAAGAGTGGCAAGAAGAAAGCCATTGTTGAAACAAAGTCATAAGAAGTCCCGTTTGCAGTTTTCCACAAGCCATGTGGGGGACACAGCAAACATGTGGAGGAAGGTGCTCTGGTCTGATGTGAACAAATTGAAGTTTTTGGCCTAAATGCAAAACGCTATGTGTGGTGGGAAAACTAACACTGCACATCACCCTGAACACACCATCCCCACTGTGAAACATGGTGGTGGTAGCATCATGGTGTGGGGATGCTTTTCTTCAGCAGGGACAGGGAAACTGGTGAGAGTTGATGGGAAGATGGATGGAGCCAAATACAGGGCAATCTTGGAAGAAAATCTGTTAGCGTCTGCAAAAGACTTGAGACTGGGGCAGAGGTTCACCTTCCAGTAGGACGACGACCCTAAACATACAGCCAGAGCTACAATGGAATGGTTTAGATCAAAGCATATCCATGTGTTAGAATGGCCCAGTCAAAGTCCAGACCTAAATCCAATTGAGAATCTCTGGCAAGACTTAAAAATTGCTGTTCACAGACGCTGTCCTACCAATCTGACTGAGCTTGAGCTATTTTGCAAAGAGGAATGGGCAAAAATTTCGGTCTCTAGATGTGCAAAGCTGGTAGAGACATACCCCAAAAGACTTGCAGCTGTAATTGCAGCGAAAGGTGGTTCTACAAAGTTTTGACTCAGGGGGCTGAATACTTTTGCACACCACACTTTTCAGTTTTTTATTTGAAATGAAATTTGGAAACCATGTATCATTTTCCTTCCATTTCACAATTATGCACCACTTTGTGTTGGTCTATCACACAAAATCCCAATAAAATACATTTAGGTTTGTTGTTGTAACGTGACAAAATGTGGAAAAGTTCAAGGTGTATGAAAACTTTTGCAAGCCACTGTAAGTGCTGCTTAGTGGTACAGTAAGCATTGAGCCCATAAAATGTTCCTAAAGGCTCTAAATAATTAATTCCATGTGATTGGAGAATAAATTCCTCATGCATATTCCATCTGCCTCACAGCTAGACCTGGTATCAGTAGCACCCCAACCTAAAGCACTAACATCAGTCTGCAAAACAACTGAAGGTGTTTCCATCAGAATTTCGCTAGAAGAATTTGAAATGTTTCTAATCCACCATTGTACTTCCGCAATGGCTTCAGATGGTAATTACACTGGCCGGTTGAAATGACCTGCATGTATTCTGAGTGCCTGTACCTTTGCCCTTTGTAAATGTTGGTAATGCAAAGGTCCATATTGCACAGCTGGAAAGGCAGCTAACAATTTGCCAATTAAGCTGGCCACCTCTTTAATTTAAGATGACTGCTACCCCAAGAGCTTGATACAACCTTCAATTAAATCTAATCTCTTGCTCCTGGGCAGAGTCACAGGCATGTGAGTTGAATTAACTGTGAATCCCAAATAGTCTATTATGTTAAACGGCACCAATTTAGGCTTAGCTGGGAGGATAATGAACAGCAACCTCTCAACCATGAGTTTAACAGCTGAAACTGATAACTCGACTGCCACAAGGGTTTTTCCAATTATTAAGATGTCATCCAAATAGGCCATTACAATAGGGACCTGTGCCCGGATTAACCCCAGTACTGGGTTTAGTAGCTTTGTAAATAATCTAGGGGCTGAGGTTAACCCATTAGGCAATGCTCTAAATTGCCATAATTGTCGCATCCAGCTAAATTTCAAATATTTACGATACACTTTATGAACAGGCACTGAGTATTATGCATCCTGAAGGTCTATACATGCCATATAACACCCTCTGGAAATCAATTGCTTGGCAGTGGCAAATGTTTCCATTTTAAAATGATGACACTGCAAAAACGGATTAAGTCCTGTCAGGTCCAAAATAATCCGACACCCACCATCTTTCTTTGATTTAAGAAAAATATTATATACGAATTGATGAGTTTGATAAACTGTCTTCTCAATTACACCTTTAAAATATAATTTTGAAATTTCAGCTTGAATCTCCAAATTCTCTTTTTGTGAGAAAATGAGTGCACATTCTGGCGTGCTGGGTGGGTGGACACAAGTTGGGAATAAATTCAATTTGAAACACTTGTATACTCTGGTATAGGTAATTTTCATTCAATATGTTTCGCCAAGAACCAGACCCACCTACCTCCAGGGTTACCGGTGGAGTTCTTTGTCCCCTGGTTCTGGGAGGAAAAGGCATGTTTGCCCGTGCTCCTGCTGGAGTGTGGCAGCTGAGCACATTGAATGGCCAGCTTGGTCCTTGCCCGGACCCGGTTTCAGCAAACCCCTTGTAGGGGTACTGCCTCCGAAGGGTTCTGCTGGTCACTGGCGCCTTGATGGTTTTTGCCTTGTCGTCTAGCTCCACCCTCTTTGCGAGGTCGTCCCCAAACAACAGGTTTGGTGGCTGGATGTTACTGGGCTTACACAGGGCAGTGAACCTCGGGTTAATAGTAGGGTGGATGGCGCTCTTCCTAAGGCAGTTAATCTCAAAGTGCACATTGAACATGAGAGCCAGGGCATCCTGTTGAACTTCAGTCAGGTGCCCACCATCCACCGACATACCGAAAGCCGTACTGCCCGATGCGAGCAGCTTCAACACCCTTTGCTGTATTATCTCCTGCGCCCTGATACCTACTCCCATATGGCCCCAGATGGCATGGTTTTACGACCGGTACTTTAAGCAGGATATAATTCGCCGGGGTTTCATACATTTTTGGCTGTTGTATCTATGGCCAGCTCCTGATGCTGGTACGAGACCAAATAATTAAAACTGGCAGCCAGCTCTTCCCCCAGTGGCTCTCCAGAGTCTATTGGGATGGCAAACCTCGCTGCCAGGAAGGGGACCTCTGGCTCAATTGCATTTTGTCCCTCGGGCAGCCTCCAATGCTAATCCCACAGATTCGGCATCAGAATCGTACTGACCCGTTATGCTCTCCTCCTCCAAGAGGGATACACTTGGCAGCCCTGTAGGTGCTGCTGGCGTGGGCTCTTGAAGAGGCTGGTGCTCTTGATGGAGCATCCTCTCCAATAGGTGCTCCATCCTGGATATCTGTGCTACGGTATCCATTCTCGAGGGAGAACCCTCCCAACCGGACTCGTCCGAGTCTATCGGCTGGACAGACTTTCTGGTGGCCTTACGCCCCTCCGGCGCAACCACGGTTCCCTCAGACACCAAGTCTGTAGTCGCTGGTCTCGTTACTAGCGACTCAGTAGACGAGCTAGGTGGCCGCCCGCTACCCGCACTCCAGCGGTCCTTGGTTAGTTTTGCAACGGCTCACCTTGCTCTTAACGATTTCTCCATGGTTGGACTTGTCCTCCTGTAACAAGATTTAACAAACGCAGAAACGACCTCCAACAAGTTTGACACTTACCTGAGGCTTTTTAAACTTACCGCTGGAGGAGCGCTGCTCCTCCCAGCCGGTCGCTGACCCATGCGTCAGACATAATGACGCATATACGGACTGGCGGGGTTCTTCACGAAATCACTCATGTGACTCCTAAGTAAAATCTGCATTCCAGAGTACTAAAAAGTTGCTATACAAACAGTACAAGCTTCGGATGACATTTATAAAAAATCTATAGATTAAGTTGTGGCTCCTGCAGATTGGAGAGTGGCAAATGTACTCCAACTATTTGCAAAAGGAGGGAGAGAGAATGCAAGGAACTACAGATCATTATGTTCAACATTATAGTTATATAGGAAATCTCAAATGTATTACCAGCCAATTCCTGACAAACCTACTGAAGTTAATCAAGGATGGAACAGGTGGACTAAATAGGAGAAGACACAAGCGCTGGAGTAACTCAGTGGGTTAGGCAGCATCTCTGGAGAACAGGAACATTTCGGATCGGGACTCTTCTTCAGTCTGAAGATGTTAATTCCAGATCTAAACTTACTCCCCTAGTCTGGTACAGTCAAACACCAAATACGAGCACTGCAATTCCAACTATATTTCATTGGATACAATACTGTGGGACCGATCCTTGTTACCACTTACTCGAGCCCAACATAGCCTCGCGCAAATAGAACAGACCCAAGATGATCGGCACACTCCAATGTGCTACCCACCCCGTTATACCCCTTCAAACTAAAGGCGCGAAAGTACCTGGGGGTGGCAATCCCCACAAGCCAATTACCGATACCGGCCGCAGAGTACATAGAAAGACAGCTTCCAAGCACAATCATACAATAGCACATAACATAGCACTTAGGGGGAAACACTTCCATTAAGTAAAGATACATTATCACTAGATAAATAAACATCTTTGGTGAGGCCACTCTCCTGGACCAATCACAGCTAACGGTGGGAAGGCACTGCAATATAATTGAAACCTAACATTGCCCCCAACCAATCCCAAGCATGCCTTTGCAGCAGTCCATAGCTCCTAATGCAGAATCCCATACATATTAACAACTTGCAGGCCCTCTGGACATAAACCTCTCTGCAACCCCTTCCCAGGCTTCAGACTCCCTGGAGCCATCCATGTCACATGGCTCTGCAGCTCCCTGCAAATGATGTCAAGCAGGCTTCGCAGATCTTTTCACAGATATCTTCCATTTTCCCAAGTACCCGAATTTCTGATATTCACATTCCCCCCTTTTATCATTCTATGATAAATAAAACAACGTAAAATGACAACTGTTCCAATTCTACAATCCGACAATGATAGTGATGTAGTTGTGTCAGAACTAAGTCACTTCCTGACTTTTCATGGGCATATCTTCGAGGAATCCTGACTGACGAGTCTCCAGCCCTGGAGTTTACATGGGCATGATTTCTCTTGATCCACCACGTCAGCTTGCTTTACTCTTGACTCTCGATGTGATGTTCCTATACTAAGAGGTTCCTCAAAGAAAAGAAGTTAGCAGCTCAAATTTTTCTACTAATAATTTTGCAATGGTGAAGATGGACCCACGCATTCCTTTCTTCCACCTTAGCAGCAGTTGGGGTTGTCAGGAGAACCTGATAATGTCCTTCCCACTGAGCCTCCAAACCTTCCTCACCCAATTCTTCACCATCACAAAATTACCAGGCTTGACCTTAATAGAAGAAACCAAGGGAGGTAATTCAATGTAAGCTGCTCACACCCTGGAATGTAAATCTCTTAATGCTCGAGTCAAGATCAGAACATAATTGGTCACCTCTGTATTCATATAATGGAAATTGACAACCTTTGGGGTATTTTGGTTCCATGGAGATTTTAAGGGGCGTCCATGTACAATCTCAGCTGGGCTTAATCTCAATTTCCCTGCAGGCATGACACCCAGCTGAAATAAAGCTACAGGGAGCAATTTAATCCAATTAATTCCTCTCTCAGCCTTTCATTTAGCCAATTTGGTTTTTAGGGTCTGATTCACTCATTCTACAAGTCCTACAGCCTGTGGTCGATAAGCATAGTGTAACTGCTGCTGGTTGCCCAATTGTTCACAAAATGTTTTGTTAATTTGCCCAATGAAATGAGGACCATTGTCAGCGCTAAGCCGAATTGGAATGCCGAATCCGGGGATAATTTTTCGCATAAGCACCTTGGCAACAGTACCCGCCTTGTTATCAAGTGTTGGGCAGGCCTCAATCCATTTGCTGAATACATCAACAATCACAAGTACATACCTATATCTTTAGCACTTCTCCAGCTCAATGTAACTTTGAAGAGTTTCAAAGGGACCCATGGGTAAAGGTGTTTTCCCATCCTCACAACTGATTCATTTCCCATGATTATATTTCTGACAAATAATACAACTGCTACTCACTTTCAGGGCCAAAATCTTTAATATTAGATGCCACCAAGTAGCTGAAAGAGCATCACCAATTGCTCTAGCACCGCAGTGAGTCGCAAAATGCATGCACTCCACAACCCAAACTGCAAGAACATCTGGCATAGAAGTCTGCCCTGCTGGGGTGACCCACAATCTTGACATGCAATCTATTGTGCATCCAAGCTGTTTCCATAATCTTGCATCCCCTTCAGGAGCTTCCTCCTGCAATTAAATAATTTCCTGGATGGTTGGCATTGGCTTTTCCAAGGGTGACTGTTACATGAACTTTTGATCTGCCTCATCATCTGTGGCACTACCACCTTGTGTTCCCGGGGTAACTCCTTTGCTGCTTAGTCAGCACAACAATTCCCTATGTCTATCGGGGTCTGGCCCTTTGTATGAGCACTACATTTCATTACCGAAATTTGCTTGAGTAGCAGCAGAGCCTGTAATAAATCAGTTACTAATTGCTTGTGAGATAGACAATAGACAATAGACAATAGACAATAGACAATAGGTGCAGGAGTAGGCCATTTGGCCCTTCAAGCCATTCAATGTGATCATGGCTGATCATCCCCGATCAGTACCCCGTCCTTGCCATCTCCCCATATCCCCTGACTCCGCTATTTTTAAGAGCCCTATCTAGCTCTATCTTGAAAGCATCCAGAGAACCTGCCTCCACCGCACTCTGAGGCAGAAAATTCCACAGACTAATCCACTCTTTGTGAGAAAAAGTGTTTCATCGTCTCCGTTCTAAATGGCTTACTCCTTATTCTTAAACTGTGGCCCCTGGTTCTGGACTCCCCCAACATCGGGAACATATTTCCTGCCTCTTGTTGAGGAGTATCTTGTTGATAGTTGAGTTGATAGTTGGGATGAGTCAACTATCTTATTGACAGTTGAGTGCCTGCTGAAGTAATAAATCCTATATTCCTTCATAGTTGTCCAAAATCATGTACTACCCCAAATGCATATCTAGAATCTGTATATATGTTTACTTTCAGATCTCTTCCAATAATACATGCTCTGATTAAAGCACTGTCTCATCTGTTTTGCTTCTTATGGTATATGAAATTCACAAATTGGTTCAATTCTACTCGTCTCTAGACTTTTTTCCATGGCCGAAATTATCACTCCCAGGAATTTTACTTTTTGGTGAGCCATTACTACTGTGGACTGAGAGACTACATATCCTAATGTTGCCAAGTGATTTAATAATTGAGTGGTATCCTCACGGTTTATCTGCTCATCTAAACTAGTCACCAATAAGTTGTCCACATAATGAACCAGAGTGGATTTACTTTTAAAGCTTAAGGTGTTTAACTGTCCTTGAAGACATCAAGAAAACAAGGTGGGTGAATTAATAAATCCCTATCCATGTATATTGTTGCCCCCTGTAAGTAAATAAAAGTAGACATGACATTGTGGGATTACCGAGATATGGCTGCAGGAGGATCGGGTCTGGGAACTTAATATTCAGGGTTATACATTCCATAGAAAGGACAGGCAGGTGGGCAGAGGAGGGGGGGGGGGGGGTAGCTCTTCTGGTGAGCAATGGAATTCAGTCCCATGCGAGGGAAGACATAGAGACTGATGAGGTAGAGTCACTGTGTATTGAATGAAGGAATTGCAAAGGTAAGAAGACACTAATTGGTGTTATCCACAGACCCCCAAATAGTAGCCCGGATGTAGGGTGTAAGTTGCAGCAGGAGTTAAAACTGGCATGTAACAAAGGTAATGCCACTGTGGTGATGGGGGATTTCAATATGCAGGTAGACTGGGAAAATCAGGTTGGTTCAGGACCCCAAGAAAGAGAGTTTGTTGAGTGCCTCCAAGATGGCTTCTTAGGGCAGCTTGTAATGGAGCCAACCTGAGAAAAGGCAATTCTGGATTTAATGTTGTCCAATGAACCAAATTTGATAAGAGAACTCGAGGTGAAGGGACCACTTGGAGGTAGTGATCATAATATGATTAGTTTTAATCTGCAATTTGAGAAGGAGAAGGTTAAATCAGAAGTGGCAGTGATGCAGCTGAACAAAGGGGATTATGAAGGCATGAGAGAGGAGCTGACCAAGGTAGACTGGAAAGCGATACTAGCAGGAATGACGGTGGAACAGCAATGGCAGGAATTTCTGGGCATAATCCGGAAGACACAGGATCATTTCATTCCAAAAAGCAAGAAAGATTTTTTTGAATATATTTTTATTAGAAGCAAACACATATTATGGTAAAAACATTTCATATGTATCAATCATACATTATTAATATTATCAATTGTGGATTCATTCTGCTTCTATTTTTTTTAATAGATAGAAAGTAAGAAAGAAAGAAAGAAAAAACCCCACAAATGTCAAGATTAAAAAAAAAAGAATGGAATGATTTACTAATAATACATACTTGGAGATAGGTTTGAAGATTAACAAGTATAACTTTTCATCTAAACCTGAGTTCAAGTTCCTGTGCTGAACCAATCTACCCCTTCAAATAATTGATGAATGAAAACCATATTCTAACAAAAAGTTCTTGTTTGTCCATTAAGACAAGTCAGATTCCTTCCAGGTGTAGGGTCTCTGACATTTCCATTATCCACATTTTAATTGTGGGGGTTATAGGGCCTTTCCAAAATTTTAATATTAATTTCTTCCCAGTTATTATACTGTAGTCTAGAAAGTTTATTTGGCTTGTTGTGAGAGTTAGACTTTGTTATGATATTCCAAGTATTATCAGTTTTGAGTCAGGATCCAATTTAGTGTTAACAACTTCAGAAATTATTCTAAAAATATCAATCCAGAAATTTTTGATTTTTATACAATCTGCAAAAGTATGTGTTAAGTTAGCTGACATTTATCGCAGATAGGCGAGATATGTGGGAAAATTCTAATTAGTTTTACTTTAGAGTAGTATAATCTGTGTAATACTTTAAATTGTATTAAAGCATGTCTGGCATTTAACGAACATTGTTGTGTATATTGTAGACTTTTGTTCCAAATATCTTTCGTTCTAGGTTGGCCTAATTCATTTTCCCATGTATGTCTATATGATTCCATCGATGGAATCTATCTAAGAGGGTATTATAAATATGTTGTTTATTTTTCTGTATTAGGATGTTTATTCAAACATTCATCAAGGATTTCTGGTTCCCTACTCCTATAATCTTGTGTATTAGATTTAACATAATCTCTAAGTTGTAGATATCTAAAAAAAGTTATTTGGGTGTAGTCCATAAATCTGTTGTAACTCCTGAAATGAAAGAAAAATTCCTTTCTGATAAAGATGTCCCATCTTTTTAATTCCGTAATTTTTCTATTTTGTGAAACCTTTATCCAATATGGAAGGTTTAAATAAGGGATTGTTTACAATGGGAAAACGAGTGATATATTATCCAATTTTAAAGCCTTTTTCAATTGTTTCCAGATTTGTATACCACTGTGTATTAAAGGGTTTTCCCTATAGTTTTTTTTGTGCAATTTTGTGGGTGCAAACATAATCGAACCAATTTCAAAAGGCAAACAATCTTCCTTTTCCATCCTTAACCAGTCTGGTTGCTGATCCATTTCTTCCAGCCAGAAATTCATGTTTTTAATATGGACTGCCCAAAAATAAAACAAAAAATTTGGTAAACCTAAACCTCCATTGGTCTTTGATTTACATAAATGTTTTTTGCTTATTCTATGATTCTTATAATCCCAAATGAAGCTGGTAACAATGGAGTCGACTTTTAAAAAACAAAATTTTGGGATATATATCGGAATTGACTGAAAAAGGTACAGTAATTGCGGCAAAAAGATAATTTTTATCTTTTAAAAAATTTTTATAGCATTAATTCTACCAAACATTGAAATGGGGAGTGTTTTCCAATACTGAATATTCTTATTTAGTTTATTCAGTAAAGGTGGAAAGTTTGATTTAAATAAAGATCATATTGAATGGCGGTGCAGGCTCGAAGGGCTGAATGGCCTACTCCTGCACCTAATTTCTATGTTTCTAAAGTTTGATTTAAATAAAGAAGTATATGTCTTAGTTACATAAATTCCTAAATATTTAAACATTTCCTTAACTATTTTAAAAGGGGATTGTTGTAGTGTAATTGATTTCCGTTGCTGGCATGATTTCGCTTTTATTCCAATTAATTCTATATCCTGAAAACTGATGTGTTTCCTGGAGGAATATCATATCTGTTTTAAGTGATTTTAAATGAGCTAATACTTTACCTCTATTGATGGGTTCATTAATTCCCTTAACATTCCAACTACAGAATGTAATTCCTTCACCCCCAGTTTTCATATTTACGTCTTGCATCTTATAATTAAGGTGGTCTATGATAGAGCAAATGGTTCAGCACATTAAACCATACCTTACACCCGAACATCAGATAGATGAATTTTAGATCTCGTAGATTTTCCTCTCGGACATATCTCCTTAAATAAAACTTAGAATTCCATTCAAGATAAAAATTATAATATAATATAAAATAGAAAAAGTAAAAAAGTATTATATTAGTAAAGTGTAAACGAAAGAAAGAAACTACATCTATAGTTGGTGCAGTTAGTGATAGCCAACCTAATGTGGCTAGATATCTAAGGACTTCCGTAGCTTTTGGTAAAAAAGAGTATTACTAGCTCCATACTTTCCTTAAAAGAAAAGTTTCAATTTCAATAAAAACAATATATGGGGAGGGGAAGCAATATTCCATTAGTGGAATAATTATTAGTCTCAAAGTGAAATATTAGTCTTGTTTAGCAAAAATATGTGTCAAAGATTAGTCACAAGTATCAAAGAAAAAAACCTCCTAATTTTTTATTAATAAATTGCCTGAATCACACATTACTTATACTTCATCCTTTTAGTTAATTCTAAGTTGATCCAGTTAACACTAATTAAAAATAATTAGTAATCATGATTAGTAGTATTTAGTAATAATTAGTACTAAAACATAAATATTATATATCAATAGCAAGATAACTACTCAATTCACATTCTAAATTCTAGACAGTCCTTAAGTATAGCAATTTAAAGTTCAATTTATTCTCTGTGGGGTAACAATATCCGGTATCGTCAGGTGTAAGTTGAGTGTTGAGTGTTATTCAATCCTCAGTCTCACCCTCGCTCTCGATGTTCTCAATGTTTTCGATGTTCTGGGCAAATTCAAGGGCATCTGTGTGTTTGGTGAAGAAATATTCCTTCTTGTCATAGGTTATTCTCAGTGTTGAGGGGTACACAGTCCATATCTCAGGTTTTTTATATTCTTAAGTATTCTTCTTGTTTCTGTAAACAGTGTTCTTTTCTTGGCGACCTCCACAGGAAAATCTCAAAATATACTGATCTTATCTCCTTCAAATAAGAGATTTCTGCTGCGAATGATTTTCTTCATCATATCATCCAAAACATGATCATATTGCACCTTCACTATCAGTTGTCGTGGGGGGACGTCCGTCCTTGGACGGCGTCTCAATGCTCTGTGTGCCCGAGCAAGTAAAGGTGCTTGATCCAGATTTAAAACCTTTTTCAATAGATCTGCGGCAAATTCACGAGGGTCCCCTCTCTGCCTTCCCGAATGCCCACAATTCTTAGATTCTGGTGTCTCTGACATCCCTCCGTCAATACATTTTTCAGTTATTTTATGCAATAAGTCTGATAAATGCTTGTTCTCGGAGAGAAGCTTTCTTGTAGTTTTAGAACTTGTTTTAGCAATTTCCTCTAATTCAATTACAGTTTTATGTTGTTGATCTAGTGCCTGGGAAATGGGATCCAACTTTGAATTAAATCTGCATTCCATCAAATTCAATTTAGCATTTACCTCTTCAATCTTTTGATTAAGATTTTCTTCCATGTTTAACTTCCAGGTATCCAGTACATCATGTACAGAGGCTATGACATCTGCTTTAATTTCTTTTTTTTTTAAATTCAATTCTTCCTTGAAGTTCTGTTTGAGTTTTTTCAAATCTTCCATTATATTTGCAACTTCTTGTGTGAGGAAACTTATTAGTTCTTCTACATCTGATTTTTTCTTCTTTGAGATCTCTTCTTGGGACGATGTTAAAACTGAGCCTGAGGCTTCTGTCAGGCCTACTTCTTTGCCTTTACCAGCTTTTCTTGTCTTGGGGGGGGTATGTTGTGTAGACATACCGCCGGTGTCGCGCGCCTGATGGCGTCACACATTTACTAAAAGCTGCCGGTACCGTTGTACTGCAGGTAAGTCCCGATCTTTTCCCCCATTTTCAAGCAGATGTTTGCGGAGCTAATCGGCATGAGTCTCCCTTACTCCATAGCGCGCTGGAAGTCGCAAGAAAGATTTTAAGGGGAGTAGGAGGCAACTGTGGCAGACAAGAAAAGTTAGGGATAGAGTAACACGAAAAGAAAAGATGTATAACACAGCAAAGAGTAGCCGGAAGCCAGAGGATTGAGCAACTTTCATAGGACAACAGAAGGAAACAAAACGGGCAATACGGGCTGAAAAGATGAAGTATGAAGGGAAGTTGGCCAGGAATATAAAGAAGGACACTAAAAGCCTCTTTAGATATGTTAAGGTAAAAAGAGTAGCAAAATAAACTGTGGGTCCCTTGAAGGCAGACATGGGTGAAATTATTATGGGGAACAAGGAAATGGCAGAAGAGTTGAACAGGTACTGCGGATCTGTCTTCACTAAGGAAGCCACAAACAATCTCCCAGAACTACTGGAGGACAGAGGATCTAAGGGGGTCGAGAAACTGAAAGAAATGTTCATTAGGCAAGAAATAGTATTGGGTAGGCTAATGGGACTGAAGGATGATCAATTCCCGGGGCCTGATGGACTGCATCCCAGGGTCCTAGAATAAGTGGACGCATTGGTGATCATTTTCCAATGTTCAATAGATTGAGTTCCTGTGGAATGGAGGATAGCTAATGTTATCTCACTTTTCAAGAAAGGAGCGAGAGAGAAAACGGAGAATTACATACCAGCTAGCCTGACTTTGGCTGTGGGAAAGATGCTGAAGTCAATTATTCAAGAGTATTACACAGTTCATTATTACATTATTCAAGTTAAAGTATTAAACAGATTAACAGTAAAAGGATTAGTCCAAGTCAGCATGGATTATGATAGGGAAATCATGATTGACTAATCTTCTAGAGTTTTTTGAGGATGTGACTAGTAAAATGGATAAAGGGGAGCCAGTGGATATACTGTATCTAGACTTTCAGAAAGCCTTTGATAAGGTCCCACACGGGAGGCTGGTTACTAAAATTAGAGCACATGATATTGGGGGAAGGGTGTGGACCTGTATACTGTGGCGTCGGAGCTGTGGACTTCGGAGCTGTGGCGGCGTTCCGGCATTCCGGCGGCGCGGCGGCACAGCGTCGGGGCTGTGGTGGCGTTCCGGCAGCGACCCGACTTCGGAGCTGTGGCGGCGTACTGGCATTCCGGCGGCGGCGGCCCGACTTCAGAGGCTCGGCCCAATGGACGACATCGTCGGGAGCTCACAGGTCACAGGTTGGTGACCTGTTTTTCCGGGGCTCCCGCAACAACAGCTTCATCCGCTGGACTGGAGGATGGCAGCTTCGGCAGCTTCGACCACCCTGGGCCGTGGAGTTTGATCCGGCCCATTCACGGAGCTCGAATTCAGCCGCGGGACTGACTTACTTAACATCACCCGTCGGGGTCACAACATCTGAGGCCTGGATCGCCTCAGCGCAGAGGGCGAACAAGGGGGGAAGAGACAAAGACTTTAAGACTTTTGCCTTCCATCACAATGAGGAGGTGCCTGGTGAATCACTGTGGTGGATGTTAAATTTGTGTTTATTGTGTGTTTTTGTTATTTTTATTATATGTATGACTGCAAGGCACAAAATTTCGTTCAGTCCGAAAGGTCTGAATGACAATAAAGGATATTTTGACTTTTGACTTGACTTGAAAATTGATTGGCAGAGAGGATGCAAAGAGTAGAAGTGAACAAGTCCTTTTCAGAATAGCAGGCAGTGGCGAGTGGTGTGCTGTATGGCTCGGTGTTGGGGCCGCAACTGTTTACCATATATATTAATGATTTGGAAGAGGGAATTAGGAGCAACACTAGCAAGTTTGCGGATGACACAAAGCTGGGTGGCAGTGTGAACTGTGAAGAGGATGTTAGGAGGTTGCAGGGTGACCTGGACAGGTTGAGTGAGTGGGCAGATGTGTGGCAGATGCAGTATAATATAGATAAATGTGAGGTTATCCACTTTGGTGGCAAAAACAAGGGGGCAGATTATTATCTCAATGGTGTTAGGTTAGGTAAGGTGGAGGTACAGCGAGACCTGGGTGTACACCGGTCACTGAATGTTGGCGTGCAGGTACAGCAGGCAGTGAAGAAAGCTAATAGAATGTTGGCCTTCATAACAAGTGGATTTCAGTATAGGAGTAGAGAGGTTCTTTTGCAGTTGTATAGGGCTCTGGTAAGACCACATCTGGAGTATTGCGTACAGTTTTTGTCTCCTTATTTGAGGAAGGACATCCTTGTGATTGAGGCAGTGCAGCGTAGATTAACGAGATTGATCCCTGGGATGGCGGGATTGTCATATGAGGAAAGATTGAAAAGATTAGGCTTGTATTCACTGGAGTTTAGAAGGATGAGGGGGAAACTTATAGAAACATATAAAATTATAAAAGGACTGGACAAGCTAGATGCAGGAAAAATGTCCCCAATGTTGGGTGAGTCCAGAACCAGGGGCCACAGTCTTAGAATAAAGGGGAGGCCATTTAAGACTGAGGTGAGAAAAACAAAATTTCACCCAGAGAGCTGTGAATTTGTGGAATTCCCTGCCACAGAGGGCAGTGGAGGCCAAATCACTGGATGGATTTAAGAGAGAGTTAGATAGAGCTCTAGGGGCTAGTGGAATCAAGGGATATGGGGAGAAGGCAGGCACGGGTTATTGATTGGGGACGATCAGCCATGATCGCAATGAATGGCGGTGCTGGTTCGAAGGGCCGAAGGGGCTCCTCCTGCATCTATTTTCTATGTTTCTATGTTTCTATGTAAATGCAAATAAGTACTGGCTGTTTTGTTGCAGAGGTAATAAAAAGAAGGCATGCTTTAGGTCTACAATTGAAACAATCTTCGCCTCTGTTGAATTCATGGCTAAAATATGAGCTGGGTTTGGTACCAAGGCTTGGAGAAGTTCCACTATTGCATTGATAGATCTTAAGACCTGAACCAGTCTGTACTGGCCCTCTTTCCTTGCCTTGGGCACTGCAAAGATTGATGTATTACAAATGGACTGATACTATACTAGGATACCTTGCTCCAGCAATCCCCGAATCAGCTTGTCTATACTCGGAATTGCCGGTTGTTTCAATGGGTATTGCTGTATCTAACTGGATGGGATCAATATGAACGCATCCTACCTGACTAGCATCTTCTGCTCACACTTGCGGGTCCACATACTCGCATACCTCACTCCCCAGGTGCTGGCGTAGCTGGGCAACAACTGTCCTCGGGGTCTGGTAAAACACAACAGCACATTTGTTAGGCAAGCTCTGTTCTTGATATATATTTGGATCAGCCAGATCAATTGCTTTCTTAGCCATCGCTCCCAAGTCCTTTGCATGTGATGGAAAATTCATCTTCCTCGTTATGTGTGGAGCAACCTCTGAAGCTCGTTTCCATTAATCTAGAGGTATCTTAACATACTCTGCAGTTCCTTCTTGTTCTTTTACCAGTGCTAAAATATTCATGTCCCATTTTGTTCTTTCTTGAGGCCTGAAAAAGGTTTCTAATTCTTATTTTTGCCACTTCTACCATAGGCCAATGTGATATAAAGCGGGGGCTCATCTAAGTCTAGGGACGACCATTGGGGTGTTACTGATGAGTAGCATTGTCTTTCAGGAGCCCATGGGGTTACCACCAGCGCTGCATTAAATGTTTTATTGAAATGCACATAGCAAATCGCTAGCCATTAAATTGCAATCCAATCCAGTTGTTATTACGAATCTATGTTTTATTGCCTTGCTTTGATACACCACTTCGACTGGCATAGAGATGGGTTACTGGCAAACTTATCCCAGGAATCCGGACAGGCTCTGAACTTTGCTAGACGCGAAGGTTATAGGTTGATCCATGTCATCTCTTTAATGACATAGATGCCCCTGTATCTACCAAAAAGGTACATATCCTTCCTTCTACTTGCAATGATAGTACAGGTTCTTCATCAGATTTGCATCCGTTCACCACCAAGTTAGCTCGTCAGGGATGTGAGAATGGATTATTTTGAGCGAAGGGTGTTCGTCTTCTCTGTCCCTGATTTCCTTGCCAGTTCCCTCTCTGTTCTCTCTGTTGGCCCCCTCCTTCGTGTTGTCCTTGTGTCGGGCACTCCCTCCTCCAGTGACCTTGTCCGCCACAGGTATAACATTGGTCTGGTCTCAGTACTCTATTCCCTCTCCAGTCTCTTGGGGAAATTGGTTCCGAGGGAGGTGGTTCATCATGGCAACCTGGATATTTTGGTTCTTGTACCCTTGCCTTTCTGGCGCAATATGCTGTGGTCTTGTCTGGGGACTACTCTATAAATCTAGATTGGCTCTTGGCACTTCCTTCTTTATAACATATTCAGTCTTTGCCTTATTTTAGGGCTGGTTCTCTTGCTTTTTAATGTCTTTCCAATGATAACTAACTGCACGGGCCATTTGGCTTGTACTATTCTCTGACCCATCCATATTGTTTGTCTTGATTGCTTCTGCTGCATTAGTTGGTGAACAATTTAATACAATTGCACAGAACTGGGAGAGTTCGCACCATTTTGAAAATTCAAATCTCTCGACTGATCCATGTACAGTTCTGAGAACTTCTCTAGAAACCCAACTGCTCCCTCTCCTTTCTTGGGTCTAACATCCAGAATTCTAGCGATGTCTATTGGCTTTTGGCGGGAGTGGTAAGGGCAGTTAAAACTGCATCTTCTCTTGCATTGTTTTTGGAAATTACATTAGCGAGTGCCTCGTGCGTTGGGTGGGCTAAATTAGCCAGGATCCTGGTATGTTCTGTGGGCATTATGCTCCTATATCAGACTCACTTTCAGTGTCCCCAGAGATTGGGTCTCCCTCCGATGTCTTATCCTCATCTCTAGGGGGAAGGCGATAATTTCAAAAAGACTACCATTCTCTGGGTGGCCGTCTTATTCTCCTAGGTTTGGGTAGTTGGTAAACTGGTTCTGGTAAGGGCCTGTCCCACTTGCGCATCATTTACTCGTCATTTACGCGACATCCTAAAAATTGGTTGGCGCATCATGACACGCGCATAACGCGCGCATGGCAGGTGGTGAGGCGTGGAGGCGTATGCAGTGATGAGCGGTAGTGCTCAGCACCCTAGGATTTTGGGATGCTCAAAATCCTCGCGCGCCACCTGCGTGATGCGCAAATTACACCCAAATGGTTCAGGACCTGTACTTGTTCTTTATCTCGGAATACAGGTGCTAATTTCTTGGTCTTGCTTCATGTTCCGAGGGCTACTGGGGTGTCTGTTAGTGCCGGGGATGTTGGGGTCAAGGAACTCTGAGTGGGTGCTGCTGTATGGGAAGCAGGTGATGCTACAGGATCACTATCAGCAGGGGGTGTGGGTGGTGCTGCAGGCACAGAAGGTCTGTGAGGCACATAAGGTGCAGGAGGTGGAGGTGGTATATAGGGTGTGCAAGGGGCATAAGGTGGGGGCTGCAACCCTCTTTTAATACGGATACTCTCCCAATCTTCCAGATATTCCTCGTCTCCCCCATCCAAACCAAAGCCAACCAACGAGTCTCTGAACTCTAATTCCACAAGAGTGTTGGCTCCCAATGCCGATCTTTAAAGTGTTGCCTTTCCAATCACACTCTCAGCGCTTCAGCACTTGCCCCTCTTAGTACAGGCCTACTCAGCCTTGTCTTTGAAGATATCTCGCCAATCGATACCCCAACATTGAGTGGGGCCTCAAACCCCAGGGTCTACCAACCCTCAAATCCTCAGGTACCAATCCAATGGTCCTCATTGCAATTTCTGTTGGCTTCTCTGGGTGGGGACTTTAACCCGATAGGGACGAACCTCGTGAGCCTGACCCTCATCCCACCTAGGCGGGGACTTTAACCCTCTAGGGCCTCAAACCCTCGCCCTCAGTGCTCGCCAGACTACTAACCTTCTATCGATCTCGTTTGGAATACAAACATAAGCAAGTGAATGACCGATTCGTCGTCAGATTAGCGGACCGGGGAAAACCGATTTCACCTTCCGTGATCCGACACGACTCAATTCCTTAGACCGCAAACTTATGTTGGCAATCCGTTGAGTTCTCGGATGAGCTCCCAATGTTAATTCCGGCTCTAAACTTACCCCCCTAGCCAGGTTCAGTCAAACACCAAATACGAGCACTATAATTCCAACTCTATTTTATTGTATACAATACCGTGGGACCGATCCTCATTACCACTTCCTTGAGCCCTACACAGCCTTGCGTAAATAGAACAGAACAAGACGATCGGCACACCCCAATGTGCTCCCCACCCCTTCATACCCCTCTAACGCGCGAAAGAACCTGGGGGAGGCAACCCTTACAAGCCAATTACTGATACCGGCCGCAGAATACATAGAATGACAGCTCCCGAGCCCAATCATACAATAGCACATAACATAGTTTCAACACATAGAACTTAGGGGGAATCAATCCCAAGCATGCTTTTGCAGCAGTGCATAGCTCCTTCTACACAATCCCATACATATTAACAACTTGCAGGCCATCTGGAAAGAAACCTCTCTGCAACCCCTTCCCAGGCTTCAGATTCCCTGGAGCCATCCATGTCACATGGTTCTGCAGCTCCCTGAAAATGTTGTCAAGCAGGTTTCACAGATCGTTTCACAGACATCTTCCATTTTCCCAAGTAACCATTCACAAAGAAAGGTCCCTATTTGAAATCACCTATCCATTTTCACCAGAGATGCTGCCTGTAACTCCAGCACTTTGTCTTTTTTTTGTAAACCAGCATCTGCAGTTCCTTGGACTAAATAACAGAACCCGTTCCTTTGGGCAATCACAGAACTTCAGCGTGCTTTCCTAGGCAGTGGAGGTTGAGTTCGCAAATCTCTTACAGGCACGGACTTTCCCCTTCATCTTCCACCACCACCATCTTGGAGTTCGTACACATTATCTTAAAGTCCTACAACACATGGTCGAAGAAAGTCCCAATGCAAAATATAATCTGTCCATTAACCTCCACAGATGCTTCTTGACATATTGTTCCTCCAGCACTTTGTTTTTTTTTGCTCAAGACTCCAACATCTGCAGTGTCTTATGTCTACACATTGTCTACACATGAGTTTGGCAGGTACTTATGAAATATATATTCACAGTCAACATCAAGATATTGGATCAGCAATTTTTGGACTAAATTAATGAAAATTGCTTCACTCAGCAGATGATAACATTTTGGAACTCTCTGCCCAGAGCAACAATATAAATGCAAACAAAAACCAATGAAATTTCACCCATTGAATTCCCTGTAAAAGGTCCTGGAAATATGCAAGTTTAAGTATGTCCTTACAATGTATTAGAGCAGTGCTGAAACTCTTCTGCATCAATGGTTTACTAATAACTAGCTAATTCTGGTTAACAACACAACAGTGCACAAAAATTAATCAATTTTGGAAAAATAGCCTCAAGTCCAGCCTGAAGGAGGAGTAATTGAGCTGACATATTGAAATAGTGATGGGGTCTATTTAATTATAGGGAATTAGCCTGGATATTTTAAATCTTCTCAAAAACAGCATGGATTGGATTCTACATGTTGAGACATTGGACTCGAGGGCCTGAGCTATAGGGAGAGGTTGAGCAGGCTAGAACTTTATTTCTTGGAGCGCACAAGGATGAAGGGTGATCTTATCAAAGTGTATAAGATCATGAGGGTTTATATTGGGTAAATGCACAAAGTCTTTCACCCAGAGTAGGGGAATCAAAAACCAGAGGACACACAGTAGGTTTAAGGTGAGGGGGAGAAGACAGAGGGGCAACGTTTTTTACACAGAGGGTGATAGATATATGGAAAGAGCTGCCAGAGGAATTAGTTGAGGAAGGTACTATCACAAAGTTTAAAATACATTTGGCATTTGGATAGGTTTAAAGTGCTATGGTCCAAACGCAGGCAGATGAGACATGGGCATGTTGCTCAGTGTGGGCATGTTGGACGGTTTCCACACTGCATGACTCTATGGCTCTGTGACTCTATGACGTTGGAGTGTTCCTCACTGTCTTTATATTACGTGTGGTCCAAAAAGAGCAATGAGTGCTTGGAAATAAGATGGACGGGCATTTTACATATCCACTGGTTATGCAGCCAACACAAAGATGACTGAATTGAATTATATACATCCTCCCCATATTTATGCCTTAAGCCAAATACATTCTTAATAGCTATTTTGATTAAGGGTTTAAATTGAATTCATTATTCACTGGTTATGTCTTTGAGTTTAATTTTAAACATCTTAGAATGAAAATCATAGCCCTCTGTTCTTTCTCATCCTTAAACATGTGAACACCATTAAAGAGTGCAGTGAAATATTATTGCTATATCTAAATATGCAGTTGTAATTGGGATGGAGAATTAAAATGGCCATAGTTTTGTTTACATAATTTATCCTTTATCAGACAAAAATGTCGGGGCGCTCTTGCCGATGTTGGGGGAGTCCAGAACCAGGGGCCACAGTTTAAGAATAAGGAGTAAGCCATTTAGAACGGAGACGAATAAACACTTTTTCTCACAGAGAGTGGTGAGTCTGTGGAATTCTCTGCCTCAGAGGGCAGTGGAGGCTGGTTCTCTGGATCCTTTCAAGAGAGAGCTAGATAGGGCTCTTAACAATAGTGGAGTCATGGTATATGGGGAGAAGGCAGGAACGGGGTACTGATTAGGGATGATCAGCCATGATCACATTGAATGGCGGTGCTGGCTCGAAGGGCCGAATGGCCTATCCTGCACCTATTGTCTATTGTCTATTGTCTATTGTTGTGGCACGTACAATAATAACATTTTAAAAACATTTTGAACAACCTCATGTTTAAAAAAAGTTTAGAGGTTTATGAGCTAAACATGAATAATGCGAGTAGCTTAGATGGGGCATCTTGGTTGGCAGTGACAAGTTGGGCCGAAGGGCCTTTTACTGAGCTGTATAACTATGACACTCTCTTACTGATTCAACCACTTTCAAGCACACATACACATAAATCCAGACATCAGCCCATACCCAAGCACTTTCAAAGATACATATTCATGGGTGCACATACAGGCTAGCTAAACAGACATTTAGTAGACTTGGATACAAACATTGACACACACAAACGTATATGCATACACAGCCGCACCTATGCCGACACAAATTCACATAGAGACATATATACATGGCACAGACACAGCAGAGGATAATAAATGCACAGGATGTGTAGGAAGGAACTGCAGATGTTGGTTTAAACGGAAGATAGACACAAAATGCTGGAGTAACTCAACGGGACAGGCAGCATCTCTGGAGAGAAGGAATAATACGTGACATATCCAGTCGAGACCCGTCACCCATTCCTTCTCTCCAGAGACGCTGCCTGTCCCACTAAGTTACTCCAGCATTTTGTGTCTATCTTCAAAATAAATGCACACACGTGCACACAGAGAAAATGCAAGTCTCCCCTGTGTATGACTCAGCACAGAACATGCCATGGATGGGCTGCGCTCAGACAAAGCGTTCTTTTATCTGGGGATGGAGCAAGCAAGTGGAGCCAAAACACGGCAACCGCCTGGACTCCAGCAACCTCTGCATTTTTCATATCAATCCAGCAGCAATCTCAAATAAAAAGAGACTTTCGACATGTTTAAAGATTGTTTATGTAAGCGATGAATAAAATTAGCTCATTGATGTATTCTGGTTAAAAGACGAATCACAGTGGAAAATTACTAGTTTTCTGTGGCGAGTAGTTATGGGACTTTCCCACTGCACATTCCACTCACAGCTAATGCTGAAGCAATCTTCCAGTGTCTTTGGCACTGGAAGATTGCTCCGTCCCTTGTTTCTTGTGAAATATATATTAATAATTTAGGCTTCAATGATGTGGGCTTGATAAAGGGGTTTGCCAGTGACACCAGAATTAGCTGCATTAGAATTATAATTAAAGGTTAAATTTACTGAATGGTGGGAAAGTGGCAACTGAAATATCTTTAGTCAGAGGGTGGTGAATCTGTGGAATTCATTGCAACAGAAGGCTGGAGGCCAAATCAATGGGCATTTTTAATGCAGAGATATGTAGATTCTTAATTCGTATGGGTGGCAGGGGTTATGGGGAGAAGGCAGGAGAATGGTGTTAGGAGGGAGAGATAGATCAGCCATGATTGAATGACGGAGTAGACTTGATGGGCCAAATTGCCAAATTCTGCTCCTTTCACTTATGAACTTAGAAAACTTATGAAATTCTAACAGAAAACGCAAAGGGTCATGGAGGAAAAAAAGAGGCATAGGAATGTACATGGATAGAACTTTTAAAAAATGGGACAGGTCAATATGGTGGTTAAAAAGAGTGGCTTTTCTTTATTGGCCATGGCATAGAATACAAAAATAGAAAGGTTGTGCTAGAATCATATACCACAGAAATGAGACATTAATCTAAGTACAGTTTTGATTCCCACATTACAAGAAAGGTTCAATTGCTCCGAGAGGGCTCGGGAGATTTATGACATTGCCTGGGTTGGAAGCATTTTTAGCTGTGAATAAAGATTAGATTGACTGGAATCTTGGAGGGAAAAAGAGGAGACTGAGGGAGACTTTACTAAGATATATATGTATAATTATAAGGGCCTAGAGAAAATAGGAAGGGCTGAATTTATCAACCACAGGGGCAAAACCAAGTGATTAAGCAACCAAGCAGAAAAGCACTCAGGTGGTTGGTTCTGGAACTCACCATCATATACCGTGGTGAAGGCAGAAACCCTCAATCCTTTTAACTCTAAGAGTTACTTTTGTTTAATGAAGAGCTGAAACAAAAAGTGTAACCAACCAAAATCTGGATAGTTCCAAGGTTGGAAGGTCCAACAAACAAGGTCACAATGGATCAAATATCTTCCCCTTGTGTCAAACATTTTCCATGATTCCTTCCTTCTATGATGCTGGGGGATAAGATGGAAGACCTTTGGTCAAGAAATTGACGTAAAAAGTGCAAATTAGTTCTAAGGAGCGAGTGATTTCCTGAAAGGACAGTGGAAGCAAATTCAAGGCAGTGTTGGGGAAACCTGTAAAAGGGCTGTGAGCTCACCTCCCATGCTCACAGTGTTGAGGTCAGCTATGGAAAATGAGTGATAGCAACTTTGGCACAAGGAAGCTGAGGGGCAGCTGTGGTTGGCAATGGATGGCACTGTTGTGGAGGTTGTAGGTCGGTGAAGTTGCTGGAGACCCCACAGCAGCCAGTGGAATGCACAGATCAACACCATTAGAGGCCCCACAGAAGTCGGATGAGCGCACAAATTGAGCACATCCTGCAGCAGCTGCACGGAGCTCGGAGCGACAGTGGAAGATACCGACAGTATCGCCAGACCAATCCAGTGATGCCGCCAAGACAGTGGGCCTTTAAGGCCAACAAAAGGCTCAATATTTTGGACGACGACACTTGAAAACTGCAAGATTTAGTTCAGTTCTGGGCACCATGTTATAAGCAAAATGGTGTTAAGTTGGAAAGGGTACAAAGAAGATGAGCAAAGATGTTGCCACAACTTGAGGATCTGAGCTATAGGGAGAGGTTGAGCAGGCTGGGACTCTATTCCCTGGAGCGCAGGAGGATGAGGGGTAGTCTTATAGTGTATAAATCATGAGAAGAATAGATCAGGTGGATACACAGAATATCTTGCCCAGCATGAGGGAAACAAGAACCAGACGACATAGGTTTAAGGCGAAGGGGAAAGATATTATAGAAATTTGGGGGGGAACATTTTCACGCAGAGGTTCACTTGCTCCGAGAGGGCTCAGAAGATTTATGAGGACATTGCCTGGGTTGGAAGCATTTTTAGCTGTGAATAAAGATTAGATGGAATGGAATCTTGGAGGGAAAAAGAGGAGACTGAGGGAGACTTTACTAAGATATATATGTAAAATTATAAGGGCCTAGAGAAAATAGGAAGGGCTGAATTTATCAGCCACAGGGGCAAAACCAAGTGATTAAGCAACCAAGCAGAAAAGCACTCAGGTGGTTGTATAGAACGAGCTGCCGGAGGAGGCAGTTGAGGCAGGGACTATCGCAATGTTTAAGAAGCAATTAGACAGGTACATGGATCGGACAGGTTTAGAGGGATATGGGCCAAACGCAGGCAGGTGGGACTAGTGTAGATGAGCCATGTCGGTCAGTGTTGGGCTGAAGGGTCTGTTGAGATGGTGGTGGAAACGTGGTGACTCATTGTTTATTGCCTCAGAAGATGTCTACTTCTTTTTACATTATAGTGATTGCACTGTTGTACTTATGTATGATTCTGCTTATATGCATTATGATTTTACTGGATTGTATGCAAAACAAAGCATTTCACTGTATGTAGCTACATGTGCCATTAAAGTAATTTCGAACTATCAGAACTTTCATCGAGCAAATTGGGTAAATAATTGACATTTAGGACGTTGACAAAAGGCATTTGGACAGGTACCTGGACTGGAAAGATTTGGAGGAATATGGGGGCAAATGCGGGAAGGTGGGCCAGTATACATGCAGGCAGTTTGGTCAGCATGGGCAAGTTGGGCCAAAGGGCCAGTTTCCGTGCTGTTTGACTCTTTAAGAAACGTGCAGTGTTGAGGGGAAGAAACAAGGAGAGTGGCATCATTCAAAGAGCTGGTATTGGCACAATAGGTGGAACAAACTGGTTTATTTGAATAAACAGCACATTCTGATGTCTTAGAATTTCCTTATGTTCCAAATCACAACATTTATAAATCAATTGCCTATTATGATCACTGCAATATGCTTGGCACCCGCCAGACTATGCTGGTGAATTTCAAGCATTGCTGTCTTATTTAAGAGCCCCATACAGTCCCTCCTCCACAATGTTACCAAACTTGTCGGAGGCAATTAAGAAATGGGGCAAAACTGATAAAGTAAACTGGAGCAACACAACCGAGGCAACATAATGACAGAAGGCCGAAGGTAATGATTCCTGAATCAGGGACACCAGTTTGCATTCTTTAACTGTGGAAAGCAATTGAGAATCTGGAATGCTATGTAAAACTTCCTTCCCAGTTAGCTGTGTTTGTTTTACATCTATTTAGCTGTATAAAGTTGAAACCTCATTAATTTACTGAGAAATCTGGATTTGATTACCGTTTGATGTATGTTCTATCATTTTTCTCGGGAACATACTGGCTTCAGTGAAGCTTCACTGATGTTAAAGTGATCCTTTGTGAAGTGTAAAGTTTATGGAAGCAAGAATAAATCCAATGCATTTGGAAAATCCTGAGTTGACAATTATTCAGTTCACGGTCTCCCCGTGCCACATAAACAGGGAGTGGAGCACTTGGAGTTCATTAAGCCATTCATGCAGTTTCCTTGCATTGATGTATTTGCAGCAGAGGATGAGTATGGGTATTGCAATGGGCAGTGACACGTACTGAGTGTAGTAGTGGGTATTAGCACTATAAGCAGTGAATGGTGCAAAGGCATAAAGTACTCTTGAGCATCGAGTCTGCCTGCAGGATCGAGGAACATGGATGGGGTGGTTTGTTCGCTTGTGTGTCAGATGACGTTCTGCCATCACTTTGCCACAGCCTAAGCCACATCTGTGCCTCTGCGGAGATCGTCCGCAGTACATGCCTCTCGGACACGTCAGTAGGTGGGCCATTGTCTGTACCTCTCCACAGTTGCACTTGTCAGAGATCGAGAAGCCCCACTTCTTCAGTTTGAGTCCGCAACGTCCCACCAGTGCGGAGGCAGGTTTGGGCTTTCCAGGTAGTATAAGGCAGGTGGTGTCCTGGTGCCATCTGTTGTTTGGTTTTGGTGCCTGGAACAATTGGCTCTAGTTCCATGAAGCTGTTCCGACTCTTCAGTCGTTTTTGGCATGTTGGTGATTGTGCAAGGGGTGGCGGGGGTCTGTGTGTGCATTGAAGTGTTCGACTGCAGCTGCCCGATCATGTCTTTGAGATGGTTCGTTGATGCCTGCCAGCTCATATAGGTGTTCAACCTTTGTCGGCTGCAGGCATCCTGTGGTTTTCCTGCAGGCAGTGTTCAATGCTGAGTCCACCTTGCGTGCATGTTTAGAGCGGCTCCAGAAGGAGCTTGCATATTCTGCCACTGAGAAACAGGGCTGCAGTGCGGATTGATGTTGGGTCACTTCCAAATAAGCTGTTTCCCAATTTTCCGATTACATTTTTCCGGTTGTTGACCTTTGTCTTGGTTTTCTCAACATATTGGCAATATGATAACATGCGACCAAGGACAACACCTAGGTACTTTAGGGCTTTGCAGTGTCCCAACAGGACATCATTCCATCGCACCTGCAATTGACGTTTCATATCCCGGTTCCGGAGGTGGAAAGCTGCACTTCGTGTTTTTGTTGGGTTTGGACGCAGAGATTGGTAGTATGTTGTCATATTCTGCAGAGCACCCTCTAGTACGGTCTCAATCTGGCTGAAGTCTGAGGATTGCGTTGCGATGCACAAGTCATCAGCATAAAGAAATGAACTAGTTTTCGGGGTGATGGGTTGGTCATTGGTGTATATATTGAACAACGTTGGGGCAAGGACACTGCCCTGTGGTAGACCATTCTGTTGGCGTCTCCAATGGCTGTTCTGACCTTTCAGGCATACGAAGAAGCGGCAGTTCTCCATCATTGTCATGATGAACTGGACAAGATGAGAGTTCTCACAATGCTGGAGAAACTCAGCGGGTGCAGCAGCATCTATGGAGCGAAGGAGATAGGCAACGTTTCGGGCCAAAACTTCTGAAGAAGGGTTTCGGCCCGAAACGTTGCCTATTTCCTTCACTCCATAGATGCTGCTGCACCCGCTGAGTTTCTCCAGCATTTTGTGTACCCTCGATTTTCCAGCATCTGCAGTTCCTTCTTTAACAAGATGAGAGTTCTGTAGTGTTTGTTGCAGTTTGGCTTTCATGGTACGTTGGTTTGCAGTGTCATATGCTACGGACAGGTCTATAAATACAGCACCTGTGATCAGCTTCCACTCAAAGCCATCTTCAATGTGCTGAGTGAGGTTTAGCAGTTGTCCGGTTGTTGACTTTCCGTGGCGGAACCCAGCCTGTTCAGATATCAAGACATCGTCTACATACAGCGTGATGCGGTTCAGTAAGCATCTTTCCATCAGTTTGTATGGGTGGCACAGCCGGGATACAGGCTGGTAGCTGCTGGGAAGATTGGCATCTTTGCCTGGTTTTGGTAAAGCAACAACCTTGGATTTCCGCCAGACTCGTGGAATGGAGTTGGTTGCTATGCAGATGTTAAACATCTCCGGCAGCCATTCTCATGCTCTGGGACCCAGATGTTGCAGCATCTCAGTTCTGATGTTGTCTAAGCCAGCTGCCTTGTTAGGTTTCATCACTTTCAGGGCTTTGTTGAGTTTGTCCATGGTGAAAGGTTGAATGTATCATCTGTCGTTTCGATTATTGCCATCAGCAACCTTTGAGGGTGGAGGTTTCTTACGACAACTGGTGGGCAACCTGGTTAGCAGTCACATTGCCACATGGTTTACTGTGGGTGGGTCATTACCAAAAACTCTCAGTTTCACCCATGCCTTCCTGCTACTGTGTCGTAGATCTGTTGTTTCTATTAGCTCCTGCCATCAACAAACTGGCTGTAGTTGTGTGATGAACTTTCTATATATTGCACAAGTTCATCAGTAGCCTCAGCAAAAGCCTCCCAGTCCGCCTTTCTGAAAATGAATGGCAGCTGGAATATGGGAGGGTGTTTTGGGGTCACTGCAGCCGTGATGCAGATCCCAATTGAACGATGCTGAAACCCTGGAATTGGCTGTTCAAGCGTTTTGTGGCATTTGGTGATATTTCTTGTGAGGATCGTCGGGATTGTAGCTTTTCTTTCATCTACAGCTGTTGAACGATTTTGGTAGTTTAACATTATGAAGCAACGTCAGTCCGCCAGTTTCCGCCCACATGCAAGCTGCCTCAACATCTTCATTGTTGTTGTTGTAGCCCCATTGGGTGTGGTGGCAATTAAAGTCACCAATCCTGACTTGGGATGCAGCATATGAGACATTCCCTGGAGATGGCAGATTCAGTTGCATTTGCTTTGGTTTGTATACTGATGTGATGGCCACTGATGTGAAGCTTAATGTGATGGTCTCAATACCTCCTTCATTAGAGACAGAGGTGCTTAGTAGCTCTTGATTGATGGCTGTTCTAATGTAGATGGCACTTCCATGTTTGTCATGTTTGCATTCTGCAACAAGTAGCATGCCTGGTATTGTTGGTCATCGGTGTTTTGGTCCTCAGTGGGTTTCCTGTAGAAAGAAAAACATCCCACTTTCCTTTAGAAATGATCTTCCCTATTAGTGTAGCCTGTGCATCATGTCATTGTTTCCGGGGATCGCCTCGAGGAGGCTTCTGTCATGATCCCCAATGGGGTGGTATTGCAGTTGAATGTGGAACTATAGTGTGTGGCAGCAGGATTTTGGATGCTGTACACACTCAGTGATCACTGTCTGAAATCTCACTGCCGCACTTACGAATTGCAGTCCAAAATCACACTGCCACACTCAGTAATCACAGTCTTAAATCCCACTGCCACACTCACTAATCATAGTCCAAGATGCCACTACCACACTCACTAATCACAGTCCAAAATTGCACTACCACTCTCAGTACTCACAGTCTGAAACCCCACTATCACACTCAGTAAACACAGTCTGTAACCCCATTGCCACACTCAGATCTCAATTCAAAATCCCACTGCCATCTTACTAATGACAGCCTTAAATCTCACCATCAGTTTTCATGTTTTAAGAAAATATGAGAAGATTGCAAATGTTGCTGCCGTTCAAGAAGGGAGGGAGGCAAAAGAGGGGAACTAGAGTCGGGTTAGCCCGACTTTAGTGGTTGATAAGATTTCAGAGTCCATTATTAAGGATGATGTTTCCAAGTAATTGGAAGCACATGATAAATTAGGCCAAAGTCAGCGTTGTTTTGTGAAGGGGAGATCTTGCCTGACAAATCTGTTGGAATTCTTCAAGAAAGTAAATAGCAGGATAGACAAAGGAGAGTTAGTGGATGTTGGACTTGGATTTACTTGGATTTACAGCAGGCTTTTGATAAGGTGCCAAACGTGAGCCTGTTAAACAAGATGGGAGACCATGGTATTAGAGGGTAGATACTAGCATGGATAGCAGGCCGGATGAATGGCAGAAGAAAAAGAGTGGGAAAAAAGTGGGATTTTTCAGGTTGGCTGCCGATGACCAGTGGTGCTCCACAGGTCATCTTTTCACGTTGTATACTAATGATTTGGATGATGGATTTGATTACTTTGTGGCCCGTTTTGTGGATGATATGAAGATAGGTAGAGGGGCAGGTTGTGTAAACGTAGCAAGGAGTATGGAAGGACTTGGACAGGTTGGGAGAGTAGGCTGAGAATGGCAGATGGAATATAGTGGAGCAAACTCTGCAGTCATGTCATTTGGTCATAGGAATAAAGGCATAGATTATTTTCGAAATAGGGAGAGGATTCAGGAATCGGAAGTACAAAGGGACTTGGTAGTGCTGGTGCAGAATTCCCAAAGATTAATTTTCAGGTTGAATCGGTAGTAAGGAAGGCAAATGCAATGTTAGCACTCATTTCGAGAGGACCATGAGTATAGGGACGATCTGCGGAGGATGTAGTTGACACAATGTCCAAGAAGCATTTAGGCAGGTACAAGGCAGGTACATGGATAGGATAGCTTTAGGTCCAAATGCAGGAAGGTGGGACTAGTGTAGGTGGGCATGTTGGTCAGTGTGGACAAGTTGGCTTGTTTCCAAGCTGTATGTATTTATGACTCTCAGTGACTCTATGACTAGAAAATGAAATCAGGAATGTAATGCTGAGGCTATATAAGGCACTGGTCAAACCAGATTGTGTGCAATTTTGGGCCACATATCTGAGGAAGGATGCCCTGGCATTGTGGAGGATCCAGAGGAAGTTTACGAGAATAACCCAGGGTCGATTATGTTAACGTATGATGAGCATTTGACGATACTGGGCCTGTACTTGCTGGAGTTTAGAAAGATGAGGGGGAAACTCATTGGAACCTACCGAATAATGAAAGGTCAGATGTTGAGAGGATGTTCAATCTTTGGGTGTTAATGGCGGAGTAGCAAGATGGATTCAACAGTGGCTGAATGGGAGATGTCAGAGAGTAATGGTGGATGGCTGTTTGTCAGGTTGGAAGCCGGTGACCAGTGGGGTGCCTCAGGGATCTGTGTTGGGTCCACTGTTGTTTGTCATGTACATCAATGATCTGGATGATGGGGTGGAAAATTGGATAAGTAAGTATGCAGATGATACTAAGATAGGTGGTGTTGTGGATAATGAAGTAGATTTTCAAAGTCTACAGAGAGATTTGGGCCATTTGGAAAAGTGGGCTGAAAGATGGCAGATGGAGTTTAATGTTGTTAAGTGTGAAGTGCTACATCTTGGCAGGACAAATCAAAATAGGAAGTACATGGTAAATGGTAGGGAATTGAGGAATGCTGTGGAACAGAGGGATCTAGGAATAACTGTGCATAGTTCCCTGAAGGTGGAATCGCATGTAGATAGGGTGGTAAAGAAAGCCTTTGGTGTGCTGGCCTTTATAAATCAGAGCATTGAATATAGGAGTAGGGAACTAATGTTAAAATTGTACAAGGCATTGGTAAGACCAATTCTGGAGTATGGTGTACAATTTTGGTCGCCTAGTTATAGGAAGGATGTCAACAAAATAGAGAGAGTACAGAGGAGATTTACTAGAATGTTGCCAGGGTACCAACAACTATGTTACAGAGAAAGATTGAACAAGTTAGGTCTTTATTCTTTGGAGCGCAGAAGGTTAAGGGGGGACTTGATTGAGGTCTTTAAAATGATGAAAGGGATAGACAGAGTTGACGTGGATACGTTTTTCCCATTGAGGGTAGGGAAGATTCAAACAAGAGGGCATGACATGAGAATTAAGGAACTGAAGTTTCGGAGTAACGTGAGGGGGAACTTCTTTACTCAGAGGGTGGTGGCTGTGTGGAATCAGCTTTCAGCAGAAGTGGTGGAGGCAGGATCGATTTTAACATTTAAGAGTAAAGTGGATAGGTGTATGGACGTGAAGGGAATGGAGGGGTATGAGCTGAGTGCAGGTAGATGGGAGTAGGGGAAAACAAATGGTCGGCACGGACTGGAAGGGCCGAGAGGGCCTGTTTCCGTGCTGTAATTGTTATATGGTTATATGGTTATATGGTTTCCCCCAGTGAGAGAGGCTAGGACCAGAGGGCACAGTCCCAGAATTAAAAGACATACAGAAAGAGATGAGGCGGAATTTATTTAGCCAGAGGTGGTGACTCTATCGAATCATCAAACACTAACAAACTAACTAATCACATGTCTAATCTAATTGGCACTCATCCATCACTGTCCTTACTCCCTCTGCCACACTTACCTTCAGCAGTCCTAAATACCAATCCCACACTCACAATCCACAAGTCTAAACTCCACTGACACATTCTCTATACTCAGTCCATTGACACACTCACTACTAATCATCCTAAATCTCATTGTCAATCTGAGTAGCCATGTTCCAAAAGATAAGGGTTGTGGCAGTGGGATTTAGGACTGCGGATAGTTGAATCATAGGATCTGTGGATAGTTGAGATAGTTGAGTCATAGGATCATACAGCATGGAAAACAGGCCATTCAGCCCTACCTGCCCATGCTGACCAAGATACCCCATCCACACTAGTCTGATCTGCCTGTGTTTGACCCATTTCCCTCTGAACCGTTCCCATCCATGTGCCTGTTTGTTTTAGTACCTGCCTCAATGACCTCCTGTGGCAGCTCATTTCATATGCCCACCACCCTCTGTGTGTGAAGGTTGCCCCTCAGATTTCTATTAATTTTTCTCCTTTCATCTAAAACTTTTGTCCTCTAGTTCTTCATTCTCCCACTCTGGGTAAAAGACTCTGAGCATTCACCCTATCTATTCCACTCGTGATTTTATAGACTTCAATAAGATCACTACACAGGCTCCTGCTCTCCAACAAATAAAGTCCTAGGTTACCCAACCTCTCCCTATAACTCAGGTCCTCAAGTCCTCTCAACATCCTCATAAATTTTCTTTGTATTCTTTCCATCTCAATTACATCCAAGGTGATATAGCAGGGAGACCAAACCAAAGTTGCTTTGGGATCACGGACTGAGGGTTATTAGTACAGCGATGAGATTTAAGCAGAGATATTTCATGTAACAGTTACATTTAGGATTGTATGTGATCAGCCATGATCACATTGAATGGTGGTGCTGGCTCGAAGAGCCAAATGGCCTACTCATGCACCTATTGTCTATTGATTATTGATCAAGGGGCCGCTGTTAACATGAGCAATGTTTATCCCTTGGACCACATTACCAAGACTTTGGCAATTAATTTGATAATTAATTCAACGTCTGTGATAAGATCCTGGAAAACATCAACTCATATGTTGGAAGCCATCTCTCAATAAACATAGTACATTGAACACACATGGCATGGCTACCTAACATTGTGGTTATTAAGTTATTAAAGTCTATTTGAATATTACATCTTATCTGGATGTATTGCGTATATGGGCCAGTTTAGCTGCATCAAGTAAGAATATCAGTGTTCCATTGTCAGTACATGTAACAATGCAACGCACTGGAATCTATGCATACGAGGGTCATCAGAGGCAAAGGGCGGATGAGGGGTATATACCGAAGATCAACACAAAAAGCTGGATTAACTCAGTGGGACAATCAACATCTCTGGACAGAAGGAATGGGTGACATTTCGGGTTGAGACCCTTATGTACAACAGCTTGCATCGGATCTTACAGGGAGGGTATGATTCATCCCCTCCCTCACAAAGGAAATGATGGCGCTGTAATGGCGTGGCCCCTGCAGCTCGTCTGTCCATATTTTTTTGTCCCGTTTGCTGGGGTTTTTACATTGTTTTTAGATGTGTATATGTGGGGGGTGGTGGGGGAAATTTTAGAATCTCTTCCCTGCACAGGAGATCCGACCATTTCCCTGTTGGGTCTCCGTTGTCATTGGGGCCTAGCACAGTGGAGCAGCCTCCAGCCGGAACGACCTAGGGGTTCCGGTCGCGGAGCCTGCGGACTTACCATCATGGGGCTGGCCAGCCTCGGAGAGAGCTGTGGTGGAGCGCGGCTGCGACCAGACTTCGGGGCTTCGGAGGCCTGTCGACCGTGACATCGGGAGCTCGCGGGTCCCTGGTGGGAGACCGCTTTTCGGAGCTCCCGCGGCGGCAGCTTCTCCTGCCTGAGTTGCAGGGTTGGAAACGACCTGGAGCGGAGCCTGACATTGCCCGGCACGGCTTTAACGGCCGCGGGACTTGCAATCGCCCACCGGGGGCTCCAACAACAAGACCCGGAGTGGGCTCTGACATTGCCCAGCGTGGCTTAACGGCCGCGGGACTTGCCATCGCCCGCCGGAGGCTCCAACATTAAGACCCGGAGCAGGGCCTTACATTGCCGGCACAGCCTTAGCGGCCGCTGGACTTACCGTTGCCCATCGGGTGCTTTAACATCGGGAGATGATGAAGAACAGGGGAGAGACGGGACTTTGCCTTCCATCACAGTGAGGAGGAGACTCACTGTGATGGATGTCTGTGTGAATTGAGTTGGTTGTGCGTCTTGTATAATTGTTTCTTTTTGCTGCCAAAGGAACTAAAGATGGAAATTAGCTATTGGCTATAATCTTGCATATTTACATGTAACTGTTCATCAATATGCACTGTCCCTGTTTAAATTAAAAAAAAATCAAATTAAAAAGATTCAATCAGAGGCAGTAAGTATTTCCAAAACATACATGCACAATCATATGAAAACATATATGTACATAAACTCCCCATAGTTATTTTACATGCCAGACATAGGAGATTATGAAATATTGCCTCAGAATATAGTTCCTCTTGCTAATGGTAAATGGCCTCCAAATTAAGACACATCTCTTCCCAGAATCATACATGGAGAGGACAGGTTTAGTGGGATATGGGACAAACGCAGGCAGGTGGGACTAGTCTAAATGAGCCATGTTGGTCAGTCTAGGCAAGTTGGGCTGAAGAGATGGTGCTGGCAACGTGGTGACTCATTGTGTATTGCCTCCGAAGACGTCTTTTTTTTGTACATTATAGTGATTGCACTGTTGTACTTATGTATGCTTCTGCTTATATGCATTATGATTTTACTGGATTGTATGCAAAACAAAGCATTTCACTGTATGTAGCTAGATGTGACAATAAATAATTTTGAGCTATCAGAACTTTCATTTAGCAATTTGGATAAATAATTGACAAGGAGACATTTTGTACATTGACAAAAAACATTTGGACAGGTACATGGACAGGAAAGATTTAGAGGAATATGGGCCAAATGCAGGCAGGTGGGCCAGTATACATGGGGCAGCTTGGCCAGCATGGGCAAGTTGTGCCAATGGGCCTGTATCCATACCGTTTGACTCTTTAATCATACACGCCCTGTAAGATTTAATGCAGCTATTGTAATACCCTTCAGCTGCCCTTCACCTCCGATCACCCTTGTCCAGAAACCTGCTTGACCTATACTGGCTTCAAAATTCCAATGCTTGTTGTGAAACCATTGCACGAATACTCCCTTCCATTACTCTTTACCCCCTTGTAGCGGCGTACCCTTTCAAGATACTATCACTTCCACAAATCTGGCCTGTTGCTCGCGGTGAACATCCTGGCGAGTCAAGGCCGCTTCCCAACTGCTGCGGAACTTGGGAACCAAGAACCTGCCCGGAGAGGAGGATGGAGGGAGATAGCTGCAGACGCTGGACGAAGGGCCCCTGCCAGCCGTGGCCCAATCCAATAACAAGCCTGGCTCGCCGCCCACCATGGAACTGTGAATCTGCCCGGGGAGGGAAGCCCAGTGAGCCACAGCCTATCTCAACAACAGGCCTGCTTCGCCCGATGTGAGAGGAGAATGGAGGAGGATGATGGTGATTGCTGGACAAATCGCCTGGTTAGAAGAACCAGGGGCTCTTACCTTCTGCGCCCTCAATGTTGGCTGCAGGAGGTGCCCCCTGGGGAACAAGTGCTGAAGAGGGTCGTGCAAGGAGAGAACAACAGTATGCGGGATGACGGAATGGAGGTGATGGCTACAACGGGCCATTGTAGATTGTTGCTGAGGCAGGAAAATGGCACCTAATATAAGCAGACTCAGTATGCTGTTCTATACATTCTCATCTAACCAGGGATTGTGTTCATGTCTGGTGTTAGTCTTGCTGCGCTGTATGTTATACCGAGGTACACATGATAATAAAGAAACCATTGAACCATTATTCCAGCTCCTGACGTCCTGAATTCTGGAATTGCCTCCCTGAACTTTACTTTCTCTCACAATGTCATTCTTCCTTTAAAGGTCTACCTCATACGGTAAGCATTTGATCAGTGATTGTAATACCACCGTATGTAGCCCTGTTTCAATGTTCATTTTGTATGGATGCACAAGAGAATGCAGTTGCTGGAATCGTGAAGAAAAACACAAAGTGCTGGGAGAACTCGGCAGGTCAGGCAGCATCTGTGGAGAAAATGGACAGGTCCTTATAATGATTAATTCTGCATCTTGTCAAGACTTTGCTACCACTTAAAAGAGCTACATCGATGCAAGCTGTTGTATAACATCTCCATTGTGACCTCAACTGACCTATGCAATGCAAAAAAGTACACGTCAAAAGTATTAAGTATAAAAGAACTCCAAATAAGTTGTTATTTGCATTTTACAATTGACACTTTCTGCCTGTTTTGGGGATCTAATCTGCACCCCAAATATCTCAGATCAAGAGGGCAATCAACCAGCTCCTTGGCTGCCCCCAGTATTACTGTGTGATCGTACACTTGTCTTCACTCAGTCTTTGTCTTTCCTCTTATTAACAATATAGAGCAATCAAAGAGTAAATACAAGATATATTTACATTTATTTGTCACATGTGCCAGTTGGCACAGTGAAATGTGTGTTCACCATACAGCCATACAACTAAAATAAAGTACACAACACATGATAAGAGTCCAACATAAAACATCCCCACACAGCAGAATCAAAGTTTCCCACTGTGAGGGAAGGCACCAAAGTCAGTCCTCTTCCTATGTTGTTCTTAATGTTCCCCCGTGGTCGGGGCCTCCCGAGCCCTCCACAGTCTCCACTATGGGTGGGCCAATATTCAGGATGGAACTCCGACGTCGGACCGGGAGAACAACCTCCGCAGCTTGGATCTCCGAATCGGCCATTTCTTACCAGAGTCCGCGGCTCCCGGAGTCCACAGGCCATGCTGGGCAGAGATTCAAGCTGGCGGCCCTCGGCAAAGGGTCCCAGGGCTCCACGATGTTGGTCCGCGCCACCCGCGTTGGGAGCTCTTGAAACCTCAGCTCCACGATGTTGGAACAGCGGGCCCAGCACTCCAGAGCTTCAAACGGCGATCCAGGTCGGCATCGCTCCGCGGTGAATCCAGCGCTTCGTCTCTGCTGCTGAAGCTCTGGTCCGAGTCCCCGGCAGGAAAGGCCACTCTGATCCAGTGGCCAGGCCGCGAAGAGGGGGGTGAGGGTGCGACTCGGAGAATAAATAAATGTTATCCCAAATTTTTCGAGGATGTAACTAGTAGAGTGGATAAGGGAGAACCAGTGGATGAGCTATATCTGGACTTTCAGAAGGCTTTCGACAAGGCCCCACATAAGAGATTAGTATATAAACTTAAAGCACACGGTATCGGTGGTTCAATAATGATGTGGATAGAGAACTGGCTGGCAGACAGGAAGCAAAGGGTAGGAGTAAATGGGTCCTTTTCAGAAAGGCAGGCAGTGAATAGTGGGGTACCGCAAGACTCAGTGCTGGGACCCCAGCTGTTTACAATATACATTAATGATTTGGACGAAGGAATTGAATGCAACATCTCCAAATTTGCAGATGACACCAAGCTGGGGGGTATAGTTAGGTGTGAGGAGGATGCTAGGAGGCTGCAGGGTGATTTGGATAGGCTGAGTGAATGGGCAGATGCATGGCAGATGCAGTATAATGTGGATAAATGTGAGGTTATCCACTTTGGTGGCAAAAACATGAGGGTAGACTATTTTCTGAATGGTGGCAGATTAGGAAAAGGGGAGATGCAACGAGACCTGGGTGTCATGGTACCAGTCATTGAAAGTAGGCATGCAGGTGCAGCAGGCAGTGAAGAAAGCAAATGGTATGTTAGCATTCATAGCGAAAGGATTTGAGTATTGGAGCAGGGAGGTTCTACTGCAGTCGTACAGGGTTTTGGTGAGACCACACCTGGAGTATTACGTACAGTTTTGGTCTCCAAATCTGAGGAAAGACATTCTTGCCATAGAGGGGGTTCAGAGAAGGTTCACCAGACTGATTCCTGGGATGTCGGGACTTTCATATGAAGAAAGACTGGATAGACTCGGCTTGTACTCACTGGAATTTAGAAGATTGAGGGGGGATCTTATAGAAACTTACAAAATTCTTAAGGGGTTGGACAAGCTAGATGCAGGAAGATTGTTCCTGATGTTGGGGGAGTGCAGAACAAAGGGTCACAGTCTAAGGATAAGGGGGAATTCATTTAGGACCGAGATGAGGAAAACATTCTTTACATAGAAAGTGGTGAGTCTTGGAATTCTCTGCCACAGAAGGTCGTTGAGGCCAGTTCATTGGCTATATTCAAGAGGGAGTTGGATGTGGCTCATGTGGCTAAAGGGATCAGGGGGTATGGAGAGAAGGCAGGTACGGGATACTGAGTTGGATGATCAGCCATGATCATATTGAATGGCGGTGCAGGCTCGAAGGGCCGAATGGCCTGCTCCTGCACCTATTTTTCTATATTTCTATGTTTCTAAATCCTCAAACATCATGCTATCTAACTTGGAAGATCCATTTTCTAGACATCTGCTCAGCCTTGTTCTAGATGAGTAAACCACACCTTTTCACAACTATCACATTGCTAAGTCAAAGTTATTCACCACTTTGTGGAATTTGACAGCTATTGTAAAGAACAGCGTGTTAGTGGTCAATTCAAATCAATTCATATTTAATCACCAATTTTGTTTAGACTTTATTTCTGCATCCTATCAATGTAATCGGTAGTGCGTGACAATCCGTCTGTGATTGAGAAAAGCACCAGTCTTTAATCTTCTTTCGTTATGGACCCAACTTCCCATTTGGAATCAGAGGCTAGGATCTCTCAGATCACTAAAATGTCCATAATGCCAAAGTGTAAAATAGCAATTGGTAGCAACCATTTGGACACCCTGCTATGGGAAGGATGTCATTAACCTGGAAAGAGTGAAGATGATTTATGAGGATGTGCTCAGGACTTGAGGGCCTGAGCTCTACGGAGAGATTTGGCAGTCTAGGACTTCATTCCTTGGAGTGCAGGCGGCTGAGGGGTGTAATAAAATCATAAAAGGAATGGATAAGGTGAATGCACCAAATGCATTTACGCTGGGTAGGGGAATCAAGAACCAGAGGACATTGGTTTAAAGTGAGAGAAGAATTAATGGGAATTAATGGGAACCAGACGAGTAGGTTTTTTCACTCATAGGGTGGTGGACATGTGGAATGAGCTGCCAGGAGAGGTAGTTGAGGCAGGTATAATAGCAATATTTAAAAGACACTTGGACAGGTACATGGATCGGAAATATTCAGACGGATATGGGTAAATGGGATTAGCTTAGATTAATCTTGGTTGGTATGGATGAGTTGGGTCGATGGGCCTGTTTCCATGCTGTATGACTGTAAACACAGGACTTGTTATTGTGCCGTGGCTATTGGGAGTGGGGTGTTAATGAGGCTGGTGGTATAATTTTGCTTTTAATTGTTCGCTCATCCATTGGTAGGTGGGAATTGGTTTTTACTATAAATCTGCACCAGCGATTGGTCTGGCAACAGCTCTTTGTTCAGGAAAGAGTTGCAGACACATTGTTGGCCTAACACCAAATCTTCAACCGCAGACAATTTACCCAGAAAATAGAGAAGATCAATATAAAGGACAAATGCTGGAATTCTAAAAAGGACAGAAAATGCTGGCAATATTCTGACAAAGAGTCCCCCACTCTGTTTCTTTCCCCACAGATGTGACCTGACCTGCTGAGTACAATGTTTCATTGTTTTCTGTTTTTACTTATAAAATAGAATCTTACAAAGAGGATGACACCAAACCTAAGAAATAAATTACAACAAATGTTCCCAATAAAAGCAGGCTAATTTTTTGAGAAAAGGTACAGTGAGTGGGGAATTACTTCATTTAAATTATAAGCATGAAACTAAACCACTTACAGCAATATGCTCACAAGATTATATTGGCAAGAGAATTACCCGCTCATTTCCACTTTAACACTTCAGTGCCATAAGCAGCCTTTAAAAAACTATTGTGGAAGACTGAGAAATGGGTCAGTAAGAATACCAAATTCATTTTGATGTGTAATAAATCATGGGTGCAAGCATTCAGTGGCTCAATGTTAAGAGCCAAATATGGTTTGTGGTGTTGGTGACCAAGACATATAGTTAGCAAGAAGAACAAGGAAAGGAATTCTGGAGATACAAGAGACTACAGATGTTGGAGCTTCAAGCAAAAACAGTGCTGGAGTAACTCAGCAGGTCAGGCAGCATCTGTGGAGGGAAATGGACAGAAGACATTTCAGGTTGGGACCCTTCTTCAGACTGGTGGACAGAGGGGGGATAGTAGTTTGAGGGAGGTGAGGGGAAAGGCAAGAACTATCAGGATGCAGGCGAGGAGGATTTGATTGGCAAATGAGTTGGGTGGGGAAGACAAGGGTGGAGAGGACAACCAAATCTGGATGTGATATGTGGGGAAGACTAAAGAAGAACTAAGTGCATAATGGACACTTTTTTAAAAATGGGTACATAAACAGATACACTTGGGTTGCATGCGTATATTTTTAAAAGAGATAAGACAAACATATGTGGTCCTTGCTTTTTTTGTGTATATCGTAAAAATGAGTGAGGAATAGACTTGCTGGAATGATGCCAGGCATGTGGAGAAATGGAGAGGAGCTTTGTTTGTGCTCCTTGGCCAGGATTAACAGATTTCTTTGACAATATTCAAATCACAAGGGATTTGACAGGGAAATTTTAAAAAGCTGCTCCGATTGGTTAAAGCTTTGATAACCAGACAGCACACATTTAAGGTTACTTGGCAGAGATAATGTGAACAGCTTTTTTTTTGTTTTACGCGTGGTAGATTATTGTGAATTAGAATGTCTGTTGAAAGGGAAGTAAGTTCAACTTGGACTTACACAATAATGGGTGAGCACTATCCACAAGTATAGAGGAGTGATGGGAGCAGTAATTCATGTTTAAGTCCCACCTCAGAGTTTTTCTGCAGAGAAATCTAGGCTGCAGTGAAAGAGTGTCACATTCTGAAAGATGCTGATAGAGCTTTCTAGATGAGGATGCATGATTTTTCAGATGGGTCCAAAGATCACTATACAGGTAGTTCACACAGGTAGTCCTGCTATAAGATGATAGTTTCATTCCTGAGAAACCGCGTGTTATAGGAAATCACATTGTAAAGGCAATTGTGTCAATGGGGAAAGTGGGGCGAGAGAGCTTCAGTCTCACAATAACAAAGTAATAATTCCCGCATGATTTTCAAAAAGGAAGGCTTTCAATGGCCATGTTTATTTTTGTTACTGCTAAAAATACTGCAAAAGACTGTATGTGCTATTTTAACCATTGAAAGTTAAAATAGCAGCTGTGCTTTTAAGAGACAAAGCTTCTGATTATTGTGGGGAAGCAGTCTCTCGCCCCCTATACTATTAAAATCCAGGGCAACTGTTTCCTGCTTGTCAATTTCCCAAGTAAATTCAAGAAAGCTCCCCAATTGATCACAAGTGTTATATTCAATCCATGTTATGGAAGCATGTGTTCAGGCAAAACCCCAGTATTTATTCAGCACCATCCCCCAAACAGATTATATAATCTTGTTCACATTACTGTTCATGGAGGTTTACTAGATACTAGTTACTTGCTATTGTGTACTCTTAAATAGCACTTGTCCAGCATCTCAAGGACTTTTGTAGCATTGCAAACCATTCAGCATTGACTTAACATAGACACAAAGTGCTGGGGTAAATCAACGGGTCAGGCAGCATCACTGGAGAAAAGGATGGGTGATCTTTAGGGTCACCCATCCTTTTTCTCCAGAGATGTTGCCTGACACGTTGAGTTATTACAACACTTTGTGTCTATTTTCAGTATAAACCAGCAACTGCAGTTCTATGTTTCTAGCAATTACTTACTTTTGAAATATGGGTCACTGCTGCAAAATAGGAAATGAGAAAGCTGTTTTGGACACAGAAGCAGCAATATAATGATGACCAGCTAATCTGCTCTTCATGGTAGTTTTTTGTTTTAAACGAGTATTGACTGAGCAAATGTTTAGTCATCGAATATCCCCCAATACATTTCCTCTTTTATTTTTGAGGACAATTGACCTGGGAAGCAAAATATTTGACTATATTAAAGGCACTTCATAGAAATTAGATTTAATTTCAATGCATCCTTCTCTATGGGGTTAGGCCCACTAGAGCAGTGTTGTTTGCAACAAAGGTTTCCAGGTCCGCAAACTGATGCTGTTAACTGACCCCCTTCCACAAACACTCCCACTTCTTATTACAAACTCCCTGATGGAATTATGTCTGGGAAGAGTAGAATTGCACAGTAAAATAGAAAGATTAAACGAGAACTTACCATTTGAAGTTTGATCTTTATTTTATGAGAAGTCGCGATGAGGGATTACGTGAAGAAGCCCGCCAGACCGCATGCGCATCAATCTTCAAAGTAGCTGTATGAACTCACAGAATAGTTGCTGACCTAAGTAAGCTATAGAAAGATTGAAGGCTAGAACAACGGAATGATCGTTATGAGAATGGGGTCGGGAGTGGAGGGCATGTAATCCCTCATCGTGACTTCTCATAAAATAAAGATCAAACTTCAAATGGTAAGTTCTTGTTTTAATCTTTCTATTTTATTTCAAAGTCACGTGAGTGACTACGTGAAGATTTCAAAGCTCTGTGGTTTCATACAGTGACATAATCTGTGTGTGAAACACTAAAACAGATAAACCATTAATGGTAGGAAAACATGAGGTATTAATATCATGATGCTAACTTGCATACATGGCCATTGCTCTAAACTTATGCAACAATGTGCATAATTCTATCAGCAAATATCCAGACATATTCCACCAAATTTTATAATTATTAAGCTGCATTATGTAAACCTCATGCTGTATGATGAAAGGGAAACCATTGTATTGGCTGCTAATGAGCCATCAGCAATATCTTGAGAGTATTGAAAGAAAATAACTATCTTCCATTTCATAGGCACTAGCAACTGAGTGCACTTGTATACCTAATGACATCCCTGATCTCTGCTGTGATGGGTATACTGTCAACCTCAAATGCACACAATCCTGCTCATTTGCTTATGAGATTATTTCTATAACAAGCTACCCTAACGTGTGACGTGGCGACTAAGCCAGAGACTGAGTAAGGCTGTGTTCTTTATGCTGAGATCAGCTGCTGAAAGCATAACCATCTTAAGATACTGGTCCCATAAGGACCATTGAGGAATATTTGCATAACAAATTACTGATATACATCGCACATTACAATGAGTATAGGCTATTAGAGTGGTCAAATAAAATACACCCTGCATAACATTAGAGAATAGTGGGTGAAAAACTAATCATTTATGTCCCACTTATCGTATTGCAGAAATGATAAAGCAGCACAGGAATTGTCAATTGTGCTGTCCCATAAAGTTTCTCCAGGTTCAAACTGAAAGCCACACAACCTTTGTTACGTCCTTATAGAATTGACTCACATATATTCTTCACAAGCTTCTCATACAATCGCAGAGCTAGCTGGCCGAGAAGACAGGCTGTCCCAGCTGTCACACGTGAATGAGTAAATAAGAGTTGCTTCAGCCGCCTACCATGGCGTGACTGAATAGGCAAATTAGTACTGTTAAATTCCATGTTGCCTTAAATGTAATATCACCAAAGATATCTACCGACAACCCATAACATTTATCATTTGCAATTTTGCATAATACCTAAAACTCGATGAGATAATGCCCTTAATCTGAGAAGGGCAGCATAGGCTTTCACCACTAGCTTTGTTATTAAACAGCAGAAACTGTGCCTTATGTGTATAGATATGACAGAGTATGCAACTACAAGATCGATTCTCTGAGTCAGTTAAATTGCAGACACCCAATCATCCATCTTAAACTGGGTAAGTAAACCCACAATTTGATTAGCCTAATGCTAACCTGATTCGGCCTGCACCATATTTCTGTAATCTTGAGAAATATACCCCTTTAGTCATTGGTCAGACCACACATCCTCGGATGAGTTGTCACTGATTGCACTTGGAACCTGCGGACAGAAATGTTTTGGCTTTCCTACCCACGGAAGATGCATTATCTAGTTATTCATACATATCGCTGATAATATATAATCAGCAGCTAATGACTAGAGCTGAAACCACAGTCTCCCTTAGATATGGGAATACTAGTTCCCTGTCAACTCTTGACTTAAGAGTCACCATAAATACATAGCGTTTTCCTTCAGAGTGGAGTTTAGTATAATGCAAGGCTGAATCAGGAATACCTCACAGTCCTTTGACTGAGACCACATGTCTAAGTCTCTAGAGTGCATAACACAATCTCTTTGACCCACCACTCAATCAGGAATAGTGGTATTGAGAACTTATGGATTATTATGATTCAATTGTCGATTCACAACATGAATCTGCAGGTTAGATAAAGTTATAATATGTGCCAGACGAGCTTTTTGTTGGTAACTACATGTCCCAGAGAGGATGGCAATGATGATTCCAATGAACCAGTAACTCTGCTAACTGAAGAGAAATAAACCATATGTTGAGAAAACTTCAACTACTTTATTCTATTGACCAGTCTGATAAACTCTCATAGATGATGAAGCAGTATTTCTCTGGTCAATATGACTCATGTGGCCAGCCAGTTTCATGATGGTCTACCCTGATCCAGGATAACCAAACTGTTCCTACTTGGAACTTACAGAGGTTACCGTTTAAGGCACCTTGCCAATGTCTCTACATCAACCTGATCTTATCCCAGAGAACATGAAAAACCGACTAGACAGCCCATGCTGGCAGTAAACCCAAGCTGGGCCGACAGACTGCTCCATTTCGGAGTTTATAGAGGTTAATAACAAGACCTTACTTACCAGTGTCTCTAACCCCAGGTTGATTTCCTTTGTTGGAGCCTCAGCGAAGTCCCATTTGCAGAACCTGTCCATCATGCTTGTCATTTCTGTTAGAGAGGTGATGCCGCTGGTCAACTTAGAAACATAGAAACATAGAAACATAGAAACATAGAAAACATAGAAACATAGAAACATAGAAACATAGAAACATAGAAACATAGAAACATAGAAACATAGAAACATAGAAATTAGGTGCAGGAGTAGGCCATTCAGCCCTTCGAGCCTGCACCGCCATTCAATATGATCATGGCTGATCATCCAACTCAGTATCCCGTACCTGCCTTCTCTCCATACCCTCTGATCCCCTTAGCCACAAGGGCCACATCCAACTCACTCTTAAATATAGCCAATGAACTGGCCTCAACTACCCTCTGTGGCAGAGAGTTCCAGAGACTCACCACTCTCTGTGTGAAGAAAGTCTTTCTCATCTCGGTCTTAAAGGATTTCCCCCTTATCCTTAAGCTGTGACCCCTTGTCCTGGACTTCCCCAACATCGGGAACAATCTTCCTGCATCTAGCCTGTCCAAACCCCTTAAGAATTTTGTAAGTTTCTATAAGATCCCCTCTTAATCTCCTAAATTCCAGAGAGTATAAACCAAGTCTATCCAGTCTTTCTTCATAAGACAGTCCTGACATCCCAGGAATCAGTCTGGTGAACCTTCTCTGCACTCCCTCTATGGCAATAATGTCCTTCCTCAGATTTGGAGACCAAAACTGCACGCAATACTCCAGGTGTGGTCTCACCAAGACCCTGTACAACTGAAGTCGAACCTCCCTGCTCCTGTACTCAAATCCTTTTGCTATGAAAGCTAACATACCATTCGCTTTTTTCACTGCCTGCTGCACCTGCATGCCTACTTTCAATGACTGGTGTACCATGACACCCAGGTCTCGCTGCATCTCCCCTTTTCCTAATCGGCCACCATTTAAATAATATTCTGCTTTCCTGTTTTTGCCACCAAAGTGGATAACCTCACATTTATCCACATTATACTGCATCTGCCAAACATTTGCCCACTCACCCAGCCTATCCAAGTCACCTTGCAGTCTCCTAGCATCCTCCTCACAGCGAACACTGCCCCCCAGCTTAGTGTCATCCGCAAACTTGGAGATATTGCCTTCAATTCCCTCATCCAGATCATTAATATATATTGTAAATAGCTGGGGTCCCAGCACTGAGCCCTGCGGTACCCCACTAGTTACTGCCTGCCATTGTGAAAAGGACCCGTTTACCTCCTACTCTTTGCTTCCTGTTTGCCAGCCAGTTCTCTATCCACATCAATACTGAACCCCTAATACCGTATGCTTTAAGTTTGTATACTAATCTCTTATGTGGGACCTTGTCGAAAGCCTTCTGGAAGTCCAGATATACCACATCCACTGGTTCTCCCTTATCCACGCTACTAGTTACATCCTCGAAAAATTCCACAAGATTTCGTCAGACATGATTTACCTTTTGTAAATCCATGCTGACTTTGTCCAATGATTTCACCACTTTCCAAATGTGCTGCTATCCCATCTTTAATAACTGACTCTAGCAGTTTCCCCACTACCGATGTTAGACTAACTGGTCTGTAATTCCCCGTTTTCTCTCTCCCTCCCTTCTTAAAAAGAGGGGTTACATTTGCTACCCGCCAATCCTCAGGAACTACTCCAGAATCTAAAGAGTTTTTGAAAGATTATCACTAATGCATCCACTATTTCCTGAGCTACTTCTTAAGTACTCTGGGATGCAGCCTATCTGGCCCTGGGGATTTATCGGCCTTTAATCTATTCAATTTACCCAACACCACTTCCCGACTGACCTGGATTTCACTCAATTCCTCCTTTGACCCACAGTCCCCTGCTATTTCAGGCAGATTATTTATGTCTTCCTTAGTGAAGACGGAACCAAAGTAGTTATTCAATTGGTCCGCCATATCCTTGTTCCCCATGATCAACTCACCTGTTTCTGACTGCAAGGGACCTACATTTGTTTTAACTAACCTCTTTCTCTTCACATATCTATAAAAACTTTTGCAGTCAGTTTTTATGTTCCCTGCCAGTTTTCTTTCATAATCTATTTTTCCTTTCCTAATTAAGCCCTTTGTCCTCCTCTGCTGGTCTCTGAATTTCTCCCAGTCCTCTGGTATGCTGCTTTTTCTGGCTACTTTGTACGCATCATCCTTTGCTTTGATACTATCCCTGATTTCCCTTGTTATCCACGGATGCACTACCTTCCCCGATTTATTCTTTTGCCAAACTGGGATGAACAATTTTTGTAGTTCATCCATGCAATCTTTAAATGTCTTCCATTGTATATCCACCGTCAACCCTTTTAGAATTAATTGCCAGTCAATCTTGGCCAATTCACGTCTCATACCCTCAAAGTTACCTTTCTTTAAGTTCAGAACCATTGTTTCTGAATTAACAATGTCACTCTCCATCCTAATGAAGAACTCAACCATATTATGGTCACTCTTGCCCAAGGGGCACGTACAACAAGACGGCTAATTACCCCTTCCTCATTACTCAAAACCCAGTCTAAAATAGCCTGCTCTCTCGTTGGTTCCTCTACATGTTGATTTAGATAACTATCCCGCATACATTCCAAAAAATCCTCTTCCTCAGCACCCCTGCCAATTTGATTAACCCAATCTATATGTAGATTGAAGTCACCCATTATAACTGTTTTGCCTTTGTCGCACGCATTTCTAATTTCCTGTTTGATACCATCCCCAACTTCTCTGCTACTGTTAGGTGGCCTGTACACAACACCCCACCAGCGTTTTCTGCCCCTTAGTGTTTTGTAGCTCTACCCATACCGATTCCACATCCTCCAAGCTAATGTCCTTCCTTTCCATTGCTTTAATCTCCTCTCTAACCAGCAACGCTACCCCCACCTCCTTTTCCTTTCTCTCTATCCCTTCTGAATATTGAATATCCCTGGATGTTCAGCTCCCAGCCTACGTCACCCTGGAGCCATGTCTCCGTGATCCCAACTATATCATAATCATTAATATCTATCTGCACGTTCAACTCGTCCACCTTATTACGAATACTCCTTGCATTGAGACACAAAGCCTTCAGGCTTGTCTTTACAACGCATTTACCCCTTATACAATTTTGCTGAAAAGTGGCCCTTTTTGATTTTTGCCCTGGTTTTGTCTGCCTGCCACTTTTACCTTTCACCTTGCTACCTAATGCTTCTACCCTCATTTTACACCCTCCTGCCTCTCTGCTCTTGTACCCATCCCCCTGCCACATTAGTTTAAATCCTCCCCGACAGCACTAGCAAACACTCCCCCAAGAACATTGGTTCCATTCCATTCCAAGTGCAAACCGTCCTGTTTGTACCGGTCCCACCTCCCCCAGAACTGGTCCCAGTGCCCTAAAAATTTGAATCCCTCCCCCTTGCACCACTTTTCAAGCCACGTATTCATTTGCATTATCCTCCTATTTCTACTCTGACTGGCCCGTGGTACTGGTAGTAATCCGGAGATTACTACCTTTGAGGTCCTACTTTTAAGTTTATCTCCTAGCTCCCTAAATTCACCTTGTAGGACCTCATCCCTTTTTTTACCTATATCGTTGGTGCCAACATGCACCACGACAACTGGCTGTTCACCCTCCCCCTCCAGAATGTTCTGCAGCCGTTCAGTGACATCCCTGACCTTTGCACCAGGGAGGCAACATACCATCCTGGAGTCTCGTTTGCGGCCGCAGAAACGCCTATCTATTCCCTGACAATTGAATCCCCTATTACTATTGCCCTTCCCCTCTTTTTTCCCCCCTCATGTGCTGCAGAGCCACCCATGGTGCCATGAACCTGGCTGCTGCTGCATTCCCCTGATGAGCCATCTCCCTCAACAGTATCCAAAATGGTATACCTGTTTAGGAGGGAGATGACCGCAGGGGACTCCTGCACTACCTGCCTACTGCTTTGCTGGCTATTGGCCACCCGTTCCCTTCTTGTCCTCCTACCTTTTGCCAGCGGTGTGACCAACTCACTGTACGTGCTATCCACGACTTTCTCCGCATCGTGGATGCTCCAGTATGAATCCAGCCGCAGTTCCAATCGTTTTCAATGCGATCTGCCAGGAGCTGCAGCTGGACACACTTCCTGCAAACGTAGTCACCAGGGACACCGACCATCTCCCTGATCTCCCACATGTTGCAGGCTGAACAAACCACGGGGCCAATCTCTACTGCCATACCTTACTCCCAAATTACTAAAAAAAAACACAAAAACTTATCCTTTAAACTTTACTACTAAATACTAAATCCCTCACTCCCAGAATCCCTCACTCCAGAAGGCAGAAATGTAAAATAGTAAACCCGGGGTTGCACCCAATCAGCTGCTTCCTCGGGTCCTCTTCCACCAATCAGCGGCTTCCTCAAAAAACCCAAAAAAAAAAAAAAAAAAAACCCACCTCCAAATGGAACGTTATGGATTTGGGTAAGCCTCTGGAAACACAAGCCCCGCGCTAGATTTTAAAACCTACCGGTCGGGTGTCGCTCCTTCCTTCACTTCCTCCAACGCTCCTGTGGGCCTCTGGAAACACAAGCCCCGCGCTAGATTTTAAACCTACCGGTCGGGTGTCGCTCCCCCCCTCCTCACTCCTCAACGGCTCCTGTGGGCCTCTGGAAACACAAGCCCCGCGCTAGATTTTAACCTACCGGTCGGGTGTCGCTCCTCCCTCCTTCACTCCTCCAACGGCTCCTGTGGTCTGTAGATTTTTAACCTACCGGTCGGGTGTCGCTCCTCCCCCTCCTTCACTTCCACCAACGGCTCCTGTGGGCTCTGGAAACACAAGCCCCCGCGCTAGATTTTTAACCTACCGTGGGTGTCGCTCCTCCCCCTCCTTCACTCCTCCAACGGCTCCTGTGGGCCTCTGGAAACACAAGCCCCGCGCTAGATTTTAAAACCTACCGGTCGGGTGTCGCTCCTCCCCTCCTTCACTCCTCCAACGGCTCCTGTGGGCCTCTGGAAACACAAGCCCCGCGCTAGATTTTTAAACCTACCGGTCGGGTGTCGCTCCTCCCCTCCTTCACTCCTCCAACGGCTCCTGTGGGCCTCTGGAAACACAAGCCCCGCGCTAGATTTTAAACCTACCGGTCGGGTGTCGCTCCTCCCCCTCCTTCACTTCCACCAACGGCTCCTGTGGGCCTCTGGAAACACAAGCCCCGCGCTAGATTTTTAACCTTACCGGTCGGGTGTCGCTCCTCCCCCTCCTTCACTTCCACCAACGGCTCCTGTGGGCCTCTGGAAACACAAGCCCCGCGCTAGATTTTAAACCTACCGGTCGGGTGTCGCTCCTCCCCCCTCCTTCACTCCTCCAACGGCTCCTGTGGGCCTCTGGAAACACAAGCCCCGCGCTAGATTTTAAACCTACCGGTCGGGTGTCGCTCCTCCCCCTCCTTCACTCCTCCAACGGCTCCTGTGGGCCTCTGGAAACACAAGCCCCGCGCTAGATTTTAAACCTACCGGTCGGGTGTCGCTCCTCCCCCTCCTTCACTCCTCCAACGGCTCCTGTGGGCCTCTGGAAACACAAGCCCCGCGCTAGATTTTAAACCTACCGGTCGGGTGTCGCTCCTCCCCCTCCTTCACTCCTCCAACGGCTCCTGTGGGCCCTCTGGAAACACAAGCCCCGCGCTAGATTTTAAACCTACCGGTCGGGTGTCGCTCCTCCCCCTCCTTCACTCCTCCAACGGCTCCTGTGGGCCTCTGGAAACACAAGCCCCGCGCTAGATTTTAAACCTACCGGTCGGGTGTCGCTCCTCCCCCTCCTTCACTCCTCCAACGGCTCCTGTGGGCCTCTGGAAACACAAGCCCCGCGCTAGATTTTAAACCTACCGGTCGGGTGTCGCTCCTCCCCCTCCTTCACTCCTCCAACGGCTCCTGTGGGCCTCTGGAAACACAAGCCCCGCGCTAGATTTTAAACCTACCGGTCGGGTGTCGCTCCTCCCCCTCCTTCACTCCTCCAACGGCTCCTGTGGGCCTCTGGAAACACAAGCCCCGCGCTAGATTTTAAACCTACCGGTCGGGTGTCGCTCCTCCCCCTCCTTCACTTCCACCAACGGCTCCTGTGGGCCTCTGGAAACACAAGCCCCGCGCTAGATTTTAAACCTACCGGTCGGGTGTCCGCTCCTCCCCCTCCTTCACTTCCACCAACGGCTCCTGTGAGCCGTTGGTGGAAGTGAATAACTTCTCTTATGGTGGCTTGCCCATCCCCAAAGGAATAGCAATTTTAGAGGCAAGAGCACACAGCTCTTGGCATGATAAGACATATTTGTGATATTGCCAAAGAATTAAACCTGAACTGATAGAATTATAGAGCAAAGGATACCAGCACAATGGTGCAGCCGGGAGAGCTGCTGCCAGACCTGGGTTCACAGCACCAGAGACCTGGCTTCGATCCTGACCACAGATACCATCTGTGTGGAGTTTGCAGCTTATAGAATGCTATTGGCTATGATAGTCACAAACGTGACCCTGTGGCAACTGTTATAAATGCCAACTCTATCATAGCCATCCAATTGAAAGAATACACTATATGTGGCTGTAGCATAGCTGTAGCAGTAACTCTGTTAAAAAATTGTATGGTGCTTCAGCAGGCTGAACTACCTAAGCGGTAGCTTTCAGCCGCGGCTATTTTTAAAACTCACCTGCTGCTGGAAATCTCCTGCAGTAACAATAGACCTGGCTGCCGGCAACCGCAATTTATGAATGTAAGCTCCTTACAGAGTGGAGCATCCAAGCTACTTTTTTTGGGGCCCGCTAGAGAACGGCCTGAAGAAAATTGACATACCTTGCAGAGCAGTGCGGGAACTGCTCCGACTCACGCCATGCGCTAGAGCGTATTGATGCACATGAATTCTGGTGGGCTTCTTCACGTAATCACTCACGTGACTTCAAAATAAAATATGTTCCTGGTAATTGGAAGAGTTTTGCATTTATTTATGTAAGTCAATACTGGGTTCCTCTATAAATAACTGATAATGTTCCAAAATGGTCTTGCAAAGTTAGGGTTAACTTGAATACAGTGAATCTCAGAATTCCCCTGTCTGTGTTAATCAGTGGCATAGGCGTTAGAGAGTCATTATGTCTGAGTGGGACCTCAGTCAAAACAATCCTTGTTCTGATTGTGGTCTAACTAATTGCAACACTTACCTCAGGATTGGATATTCAGAAGTAGTGGTTGGGATTAGAGAAAGATGAACATTTGGTTGAAAGGAGAATTGGTTAATGGCAACAGGAAGGTTTTACCGGGATTCACCTTTCCTGGGACTGTTTATCGTCCAACATGATTGCAAAATCACTAGGGGGCTGAATATTAGTTTTCCAATTTATACCAAACTCCACTTATTTGATTCCCCTTACAAACTCTGTTCCCCAGTCACAATCAACTTCCCTTTTCCGCAACCGCCTGACACAGCAGCGGACTGGTCATAATATTTTGTCCTATTAGACCCCGAGATTAACATGGAAGCACAGATCAGTGTGGCTTTATTGAGAAATCTATTTTCACTTCCACGTAGCCCCATCCTCCGCCCTCTGCCTCAGTTCTTCAACTGCTGAATCCCTTATCCGTGTCTTTACCACCGTTTGACGTGACTGCTTCTGCACAGAACTGGCTAACTTCCCTTGTCTTCCAAAAAAAAACACTCTGTTCTAATCTATCCTAATTAGCAACAACTCTCCATTCTTCATCCGATATGCCTGATGACCTGTATTCATTCCTGGTTCCGCAGCGCATAGATGTTGAAATTCTCATTTTTCTTTTCAAACCCTTTCAATCTCTCACCTCTCCTAATTTCCACAATCTTTTGACCATCATCTAAATTACCATTTGTGACTGGTTCATAGGTTCATAAGTCATAGGAGCAGAATTAGGTCATTTTGTCTTTTGAGTCCACTCCGCCATTCAATCATGGCTGATCTATCTTTCCCTCTCATCCTCATTCTCCTGCCTTCTCCACCTGGATGTAAGCTTTGGAATTGCCCCATTTAGCCTCTCTCCATATCCACTTCTCCTTCTTCCTTAAACAAAACTCCTTAAACAGCCCCATTGTCAAGCTTTTGCCATTTGCCCTGATATTTCTCAAAGGTTTGGTGATACATTTTGGTAATGACTCTACGAAGCACGTTAGAACATCTAACTGTATTGCTGGTGTTATTTGAAAAGGAAATTGCAGTTTGGTTCATTCTTTACGAACCATTACAGGCTCTCTCACCATTAATGCTTCAAATAAAAAAATCTTCTTCTCATGTTTAGTCCTTGAATGGCTCAAATCTTCCTATCTTTAAAATCAGAGGTGGTGGAGAGAGTCAACAACTTCAGGTTCCTGCACATACACATTTCTGATGATATTTCCTGGGGCCAGCACTGATGCAATCATTAAGAATGCTCACCAATGCCTCTCTTCCTCAGAAGTTTGAGGAGTTTCAACGCCACTCTTTACTACATCGAACTTATACAGGTGTACAGTGGGGAGCATATTGACTGGTTGCATCACAGACCAGCTCTCTTCTTGCTGCTATTATTGGGAAGAAGTTCACGATCCTGAGAACCACTACCTCCAGGACGAAGAACAGCTTCTTCCCATCAATCACCAGGCTCTTGAACCACCCTGCACAACACGAACCACAACTCTGCTTCAGCACCAAACTACTATGCACTTCGCACTACTAAGATTGCAATACGTACTTTGGCTTGCACTAACATAGTCTGGTTTACCTGGAATAACTGACAATTTATTGTATATTTATTGCAGCAAGTAAGAATTTAATTGTGCCATTCCTAATACTTATGACAATTAAACATTCTTGAATTTTGATATTTGAGAGGTGAGATGAGAAATCAGTGTTGCATAAGCAATTAACAAAAGAGAGATTAACAGAAATAAATGCGTTAATCATGTTTTAATCATAATGTTAAACATTGGTAGAACACAAATGGCTAGCAGTTAATAAGATAGTTGATGCATTAGTGTTAATTTCTCAAAAAAAGAGTTAGATTTAAAGAAGTTTCCAATAGTTTGGAAAAGAGCAAAAATAACACTTTTATGCAAAAAGAGGAGATAGAGAGCCAGGAAATTTTAGGCCAATTGGGTAAACATCTGTAAAAAGAAAATATTGCAGGCTATTATTAAAGATGTTATAGCATGTCGCTGAGAGAAAGCAACATGTGAGGAACGTCATGTTTGCCCTGTTTATTGGAGTTTGTAGAAGAAAGTAGCTGATTCTGTCATAAAGGTGACGTGGTGGACATATTCTACTCATGGTACAGAACCCGTTACCATTTTGCATATCTTTTATTCATTGTTCTTTGTCTTTCCACATCATCATCCATATCTCTCATTTCCCTTATCCCTAACCAGTCTGAAGAAGGGTCACGACCCGAAACGTCACCCATTCCTTCTCTCCAGAGACTTCATAAGGAAATGTGTGGAGGACTGCATTCTGAGTGTTTCCTAACCAGAAACCTTCTGAGTGTTTCCTAACCAGAAGCCTTGGATGAACCATGAGATACGCATTCTTCTAAAGACCAGATCCCGGGCCTTCAGGTCTGGTGATGCTGAGGTCTATAAGAAGTCCATACGACCTTGGTAATGCCATCAAAATGGTCAAAGGGGACTTCTACTCTAAGCTGGAGGATGAGACGGATGTTCGGCAACTGTGGCAGGGCTTGAATGCCATCACCTCCTAAAAGGCGAAATCAGGAGGCAGCTATAAACGACAGCGAAGAATCACTCCCTGACGAGTCACTCCCATTCGATAGGGCACTGATGTGCCTTCCGAGCTCCCATTCGCCCTAACAGTATTACAGTCACAGTCACAGAGGCTGACGTCAGAAGATCCTTCAGTGGGGTGAACCCTCGGAAAGCGCCTGGAATTGATGGCCTACCAGGTCGAGTTCTTAAGACCTGTGCAGACCAACTGGCGGGAGTTTTTGCAGACATTTTCAACCTCACTTCTGAGGTCTGAGGTCCCCACCTGCTTTAAGAGGGCATCAATAATAATGGTTCCCAAGAAGAGTAAGGTGCGTGCTTCAATGACTATCGACCAGTGGCACTAACTTCTGTGGTGATGAAGTGCTTTGAGAGGTTGGTTATGGTGCACATCAACTCCTACCTCGATAAGAACCTCGACCCACTGCAGTTCGCATACCGTCACAGCAGGACAACGGAGAATGCAATTTCCCTGGCTCTCCACTCGGCATTGGACCACCTGGACAATAAAAATATTTACGTCAGGCTGTTGTTTATAGACTACAGCTCGGCGTTTAATTCCATCATCCCTTCCAAGCTGGTCACCATGCAGGGTGTTGAATGCATCCTTGACAAGGAGTGTAAGATAATTGTACAGTAGTTTATTAATGATATTTGTTTGTATTGTATTATGGTGGTGGGATCTGGTTTGTTTTATTGTAGTATAATATAATTTTTTAATAATTTAATACATTTTTTTTAATTAAAAATAAATAAGGTTTATTAAGGATATTTTGTTCCATGACACCACTGTTGTTGGATTGTATTATGAAGTGGTGGGATCTGGTGCCAGCACGACAACCTTGTTTCAGTATTGTATGTGTAATATAAATTTTTTCAATAATACATTTTTAAAATTAAAAATAAATAAATAAATAAATATTCGAAGTGATTTATCGTAGTCGCTGCCTCAAAAAGACAGCCAAAATCATCAAAGACCCACACCATCCTGGCCACTCACTCATTTCACCATTGCCATTAGGTAGAAGGTGCAGGAGCCTGAAAACAGTAACGTCCAGGTTCAGGAACAGTTTCTTCCCTACAGCTATCAGGCTATTAAACACAACAATGAATAAGCTCTGAGTTCTGAATTGTAAAAGACTATATTATTATTGCACTATATTTGTTATTTATTGAACTTTTTTTTTCTCTCTTCCCCCGTTATGTACTATGTTTACTTAATCACATATTCTGTTGTGCTGCAGCAAGTAAGAAAATAATTGTCCCATCCGAGACGTCTGACAACAAAACACTCTTGACTTGATTCTTGCTGCCTGTCCCACTGAGTTACTCCAGCTTCTTTTGTCTATTTACAGAAACATGAGGTGCTGCATCAAAGGTTATTGCAGAAAACAAAAGATCATGATTTTGGTTGCAATATATTAACACTGATATACAGTGCATTCAGAAAGTATTCAGACCCCTTCACTTTTTCCACATTTTGTTACGTTACAGCCTTATTCTAAAATGGATTAAATTCATTTTTTTAATCATGAATCTACACACAATACCCCATAATAAAAAAATGAAAACAGATGTTTAGAAAATTTTGCAAAGTAATTAAAAAGAAATAACTGAAATATCACTTTTACATAAGTATTCGGACCCTTTACTCAGTTCTTTGTTGAGGCACCTTTGGCAGCGATTACAGCCTCGAGTCTTCTAGGTCTGACGCTACAAGCTTGGCACACCTGTATTTGGGTAATTTCTCACATTCTTCTCTGCAGATCCTCCCAAACTCTGTCAGGTTAGATGGGAAGCGTCGGTGCACAGCTATTTTCAGGCCCCTCCAGTGATGTTTGATCGGGTTCAAGTTCGGGCTCTGGTGGGGCCACTCAAGAACATTCACAGACTTGTCACGAAGCCACTCCTGCGTTGGCTTGGCTGTGTGCTTAGGATCATTGTCCTGTTGGACGGTGAACCTCCGCCCCAGTTTGAGGTCCAAAACGCTCTGGAGCAGGTTTTCATTAAGGATATCTCCGTACTTTGCTCCGTTCATCTTTCCCTTGATCCTAACTAGTCTCCCAGTTCCTGCTGCTGAAAAGCATCTCCACAGCATGATGCTGCCACCACCATGCTTCACCGCAGGTATGACATTGGCCAGGTGATGAGCGGTGCCTGGTTTCCTCCAGACGTGACACTTGGCATTTAGGCCAGAGTTCAATCTTGGTTTCATCAGACCATCAGTTTCTCATGGTCTGATACACCTTTATGTGCCTTTTGGTAAACTCCAAGCGGGCTGTCATGTGCCTTTTACTGAGGAGTGGCTTCCATCTGGCCACTCTACCATAAAGGCTTGATTGGTGGAGTGCAGCAGATATAGTTGTCCTTCTGGAAGGTTCTCCCATCCCCACAGAGTAACTCTGGAGCTCTGTCAGAGTGACCATTGGGTTCTTGGTCACCTCCCTGGCCAAGACCCTTCTCCCCCGATTGCTCAGTTTGGCCGGGCGGCCAGCTCTATGAAGAGTCCTGGTGGTTTCAAAGTTCTTCCATTTAACAATGGCAGAGGCCACTGTGCTCTTCGGGACCTGTAATGATGCAGAAATTGTTTTATACCCTTCCCCAGATCAGTGTCTCGACACAATCCTGTCTCGGAGATCTTCGGACAATTCCTTCGCCTTCATGGCTTGGTTTTTGCTCTGACATGCACTGTCAACTGTGGGACCTTATATAGACAGGCGTGTGCCTTTCCAAATCATGTCCAATCAATTTAATTTACCACTGGTGGACTCCAATCAATTTGTAGAAACATCTCAAGGATAAACAATGGAAACAGGATGAACCTAAGATCAATTTTGAGTGTCATAGCAAAGGGTCTGAATACTTATGTAAATGTGATATTTCAGTTATTTATTTTTAATTACTTTGCAAACATTTCTAAATACCTGTTTTTGCTACTTCATTCTGGGACATTGTGTGTAGATTGGTGATAAAAAATTGAATTTAATCCATTTTAAAATAAGGCTGTAACATAACAAAATATAGTAAAAGTGAAGGGGTCTAAATACTTTCTGAATGCACTGTAAGATTGGTTGCCAAATAGGAAATGTAAAGTCGGCATGAATGGGTCTTTTTCTAATTGGAAAGATATGACACTCTGTTTTGGGTCCACTCTGTTTGAAATTTGCAACCAAGATGGTGCTTTTAGAATTCATGTAAATAACTTGGGTGAAAGCACTGAAGGTATGGTTGAGAGAGATCTTGGGGTCCAAATCCACAGTTCCCTGAACGTGGCAACACAAGTAGATGGAGTGGTAAAGAAGGCATATGGTGTGCCAACCTTCATCAGTTGGGACATTGTGTATATGAGTTACAAAGTTATGTTGCAGCTTTATAGGACTTTGATTAAACCGCAATTGGAGTATTTCACAAAGTTCTGGTTGCCCCATTTCATGAAAGAAATGGAGACTTCGGAGAGGGTACATAGGTGGTTTACCAGAATACAACCTGGATTGGGAGATTTTAGCTGCAAGAAGAGTTGAGACAAGTTAGATTGCTTTCTCTTGAATGTTGGGGGTTAAGGAAGACCCAATAGAAGTATATAAGGTTGGGAGGCAGAGATATGGGTAGACAGTCAGAACCTTTTTCCCAGGGTAGAAATGTCAAAGATTAGAGGGCATACCTTTAGGGTGAAAGAGGCCAAGTTTAAAAGAAATGCGCGAGGCAATTATTTGTGTGATGCGTGTGATCCAGGCAATGTGGTGAGTGCCTGGAATCTAGAGTAAAAAACAAACTGGTGGAGGAACTCAACAGGTCAGGCAGCATCTGTGAAGGAAAAAGGACAGACGACGTTTCAGGTCAGGACCCTTCTTCAAATTGATCCTGAGAGGTTTTGACAATGTGTTACCTTTTATGGTAGAATTTGGAATTAGTTGAGCTGGTGATCAGGCATGTTCTTACTCAATGGAGGAGCAGGTTTGAGAAGATGGTCAGCCCATGACAGCTCTGTTTCTTATGCTTTATGAATTTTTTTTAATCAATTCTCAAAACTCTTGGAGTGACCTGGACAAATTTTATTGCTCTCTTAGAGAAGCAATGTAGGCTGAATAAACTCCCTCAATAATACAAATTATAGTCGTTGTGTCATACTACATGGAAACAGGCCCTTTGGCCTAACTCACCACGAAAAACCAATGTCTCTTCCTGAACTACTTCCATTTCCCTCTAAACTTTTACTTTCTAGGTACCTATCCAAATATATTTTGGATGTTGTAATTGTACCTGCCTCTACTGCTTCATCTGACAGCTCGTTCCATACATCCATCAAACCTACCTACTTTGATTGTTTGCTCTATCATAGCCCAATTTACTTAGAATAACTGATTATTTATTGTTATTGTTTTTGGGTCCAAAGTGCCTGTAAAATTGCTGCCGGTAAGATTTTCATTATTCCCGTTCATATCCACTTCATATGACAATTATACACTCTTGACTCTTGACCCACTGTGTGAAGGACTTGCCTCTCATGAATGAATGAATAAGTTTATTGGCCAAGTATGTTCACATACAAGGAATTTGCCTTGGTGCTCTGCCCGCAAGTGACAACATGACATAGTGACAATTAAGAATGACACATAAAACATTAAACATTAATAATAAAACATTATCGATTAAACATGTGAATTAAATAAAATACCAGAGCAAAAGGAGGCTGTAGATTTTTGGTTATTGAGTGGAGCTACTACTTGTGAAAAAGTTGTTTTTATGTCTGTTTTTATGTGGCAGTTTTGACAGTCCGGAGTCGTCTTCCAGAGGAAAGTGATTCAAAAAGTTTATGGTCAGGGTCAGAGGGGTCAGAGATGATCTTACCCGCTCGCTTCCTGGCCTTTGCAGTGTACAGTTCATCAATGGAGGGAAGGTTGCAGCCAACAACCTTCTCAGCTTATCGGACGATTCGCTGAAGCTTCCGGGTGTTGCGCTTGGCAGTGGCAGATTGTGTTTCTTCAGCTGCCGCCGGAAGTACATCCTCTGTTGTGCATTTTTGACTGTGGATTCGATGGTGGCAGGCACGGAAATCGCTATCAAAATATGGGGGGACCGGGGGACAGGGGGGACACAATTTCTTGGCGGCCGCACGCACATGCGCACACTCACACACACACTAGCGAGACTTCGGAGGCTCAATCCAGTGCTAAATGCAGCTCAACTCTGCCTGTCTCGCCGGGTTAATCTACAGCCCATGCTGGACTAACGGGACACCAGCCTGGAGTCGTGGAGCTAGCGCTGCTTCTCCGCATTGGCTGTAAACCTGGGTCATATTTCCCGTAAATCCAGGCAGGGCTGTAGGTTAACCTGGTGGGATAGCCAGAGTTGACAGGCAGAGTTGAGCTGGGTTTAGCGTGCTTCTCTGCGCTGGCTGTGGGCCTGGGGGCACAGCTCCCATCTGCCTCCTAACGTCTCTGGCCACACCCGGGCGTGGGGGCGGGGGCACTCGGGTGGGGACGGGGATGGTCCAGTGGCATTTCGGCAGCAATTGCTGTGCTGGAGGGCCAGGATCAATCCTGGCTGCAGATGAGGCGCAGATCTGTGTCCAGGACTGCCGATGGTGTTTTGGCACATCTCCCTCCTTCAATCTATCCTCAGTCCCACCACCCATATTTCCGCCTCTGACCAACACCTCCCTCCTCCAATGATCGCGCTGAATCATCTTGTCCCGCCCCCATTGCCTGCTGACCGATATCTCTCTTGTCCAATCTGTGCCCTCGAACAACAGTCCCACCTCCACCGTCTCGGAAAGTGGAGATTTCACCAAGTGTTTTAGTCCGGATTACAAAAAATGGGAGGGATCGTCCCCCACCTCTCAAAACAGGGGAGGGGGGGGGGCGTGTCCCTCCTGGCCCCCCCAGGATTTTTTCCCCTGAATAGTGGCCCTCCATTTAAGGTTTTTGGAAATGATGGTTCCCAGGAACTTAAAGGACTCCACAGATTTGACTCTAGTGTTGTTGATGGTGAGTGGGGGAGGGGAGGGAGAGCTCTCCTAAAGCCTACAATCAATTCCACCGTCTTAAGAGCATTGAGCTCCAGGTTGTTGCAATGGCACCAGGACGCCAGCTGTGTCACTTCCTGTCTGTAGGCAGATTCCTCCCCATCCTGGGTCAGTCCAATCAGGGTTGTGTCATTCGCAAACTTGAGAAGCTTGACAGAGTCTGTGGAGGTGCAGTCATTGATATAGAGAGAGTAGAGGAGAGGGGAGTGTACGCAGCCTTTTTCCCTAGAAATCTTTCATCTTTCACCTTACATTATATTATAACAACAGATAATGCTAAAGGTACTCAACTACTCAGGTAGCATCTTCAAAGAGAGGAAAACCACTTGCACAGTAAGATGAGGTATACTACCTATAAGTGTGTTGGAAGCAGATATGATGATAAATATTGAAAGTATGCAATGTTCTGAGAGGGATTAACAGGATGAAGTGCTGGAAATCTATTTCCTGTGGAGTAAATAGGAGTAGAATTATGATCAGGGATTAACTATTTAGGATTAGGATGAGAAGACATAGAATTATCTTCAGAGACTTTGGATGTTTAGTCAGAGAGTCCCTCAAGACCAAGATCACATGTTTTTTAAACACTATTGAAATTAATGGATTTGGGGATAGGGCAGGGAAGTGAAGTTTAGTTAGATTGTCAGCCGTGTTCTTACTGAATGGTGGAGCAAGTGTGAAAGCCTTTGTAGCCTGTTCTTGCATTTATTTCTAATGCACTTATGCTCAAGGGAACAATTTGCAAAACCATCAGGAAAGATGGGTTGGAGGGACTGGGACTAATTGAACAGACAGCATGGACCAGATGACCTCCCTCCAGGCAATATAATTTTACGATTTGGTTATGATTTTTAATGAGGTTATTTGGAAGTGAAGTGAAGTCCTCTTCTCATCCTCCAAGAGCCTGCGGTTGAACTATATGCAATGAAATATCTTATTAAGGACAGCACAGAAATTGCCAAGCAGTCCCTCTGCTGCCATTGGAACTACACTGGTTTTACGCCAATGCCCACACTCACGGAAATGCCAGGGAACAGACAAATAAAACCCTGGCTCAAACATCTCCCTATCTCTTCGCCTGCTGTAACTTCCCATTAAGGAGGCAATCGCAGTTTCATTTGTTTCAATCTCCAAAAGCAATTAAAAAATTCCTTCAGATTGTTTCACGTAGAACGGAGGAGGGGGAGCGTGTACAATTGAGGTGCTATACTTTTGAGAGTGACAATGACCAACAAAGTGCCAACAAACAATATAAACTTTTACTCTGGCCATGTGTGTTGGAAACTCTCAAAGCATGTCTCATAAATGCCTCTAACCTTTTAAAAGTGCTGACATCACTTTCAGTGCTGTTAATCACATTCTTTCCCTCGAAGCACATGTTCTTTGACTTGCCAGCTTGATTCAATCAGCCTTGCAATAGTTCTCAAACATTGGCTGGAGCTACAGTAAAATCCTCATTGACAGCCTAACCCCAGGGATCCTTTTGTTGAGAGTGAGGGAAGGAAACACACATTTACAATGCACCGGCTTGATTTGAATTTAAAGAATTTGTTTAAAAATTCCTCTTTGCATACATGTGCCGCAAGATTATATTTAACATTTTTTGGTGGATGACTAGTTAAATTTAATCATTTAATTTTATTAGTGACTGTTATCTTCCTATTAAATGGTGGAATAAAGGCTATTTTCCAGTTTGAGGCAGTAGGAAATGATCCTACTGCATCACCCTCACAGCATGTCAAGTTGGGAAGTATATCAACATGTACCAATGGCAATTCAATGCACTGCTGGATTAATTGATCATGTCTCTGTCAAGTTTCACCCTCAGAGTGGTCAACAGGCACCGACGTAACCAGATGGAAATGGAGCTGACCTCCTGCCTCCCGGCTAGCGGCAAGAAGGATTCCCGGCAAGTTGCAGCCATATCCCAATGGTAGACCTGGCTCGCCCGCCACAGAACTAGGAACCCACCCGGAGAGGGAAGCCACAAAGAGGAGGATGGAGGGAGATGGTGGACAAAAGGCAGGGTCTGGAGAGCCGTGGGACGGGGTTTTAACTGCCACACTTAAAGTCGGCTGCAGGAAGTGCCTCCAGGGAACAAGGGCTGAAGAGGGCCGTGCAAGGAGAGGGACGACGGTTCATGGGAACAGAATGGAGGCGACGGCTGTAATGGGCCTTTGTAGCCAGCTGGGGGTGGAAGATTGCAACCTTCACGTGGTCCGCCCTGTTTCGACTAATGCAATCAACTCGGCGTGCACAAACGGAAGATTAAATAGAACAAGTTGGCCTACAACTTTAGGCTGTGTACGCCACACGAAAGAAGAAGAAGAAGAAGTAGCCAGCTGCAGCTGGGAATGCAAAATAGCGCCAAATTGAACTGTTCTGTGCATTCTGTACCAACCGGGGGATTGTGCTTATATAAGTTGATAGTCTTGCTGAGGTGAATGCAAAAAAAGTTTTCACTGTACCTTGATACACGTGATAATAAAGAAACCATTGATAAGATCCGAATTTGCATTCCAATCAGTTTGCAGGATTCAATGCAACCATACAATGCAGGAATATTGGAAGCTAGAGCGCCAAAGAAACTTACCGAATAGTTAAAGACCTGAATCGAGTGGATTTGGAGAGGATGGTTCCACTAGTGGAAGAGTCCAGGACAAGAAGCCATAGCCTTAGAATATAAGGACATACCTTTAGACAGGAGGTGAGGAGGAATTTCTTTAGTCAGAGGGTAGTGAATACATGGAATTCATTTCCACAGACGGCTGTGGAGGCCGTTAATGGATGTTTTTAAGGTGGAGGTTGACAAATTCTTAATCAGTAAGGGTTTAGTTTAGCTTAGTTTAGTTTAGAAATACAGCACAGAAACAGGCCCTTCAGCCAAGCAAGTCTGCACCGACCAGCGGTCATCCATGCACTAGCATTATCCTACTCACTAGGGTCAATTTACAATTTTTACTGAAGCCAGTTAACAGAGCAACCTGAACATCTTTGGAGTGTGGGAGGAAATCGGAGCACCTATGGAAAACCCACAGGGTCACGGGAAGAATGTACAAACTCCATACAGAGAGCAACTCAGTAAGGCAGGGGTGTCAGGGGTTATGGGGATGTAGAAAAATGTGGTTAAGATAGAAAGATCAACCATGATTGAATGGCGGAGTGGACTTGATGTGTCGAAAGGCCTAGTTCTGCTCCTATACGTTATGAGCTTATGAATAACTTCTCCATTAATAGCTGTTCATTAGAGCAGCAGAGATTTCCAGCCAACTGCAGATCAGTTGATTAATGCTGCCCGGTTCTGAGCATTCCTGTGCCCTAAGAATCTGGGCATCTGGTGATCACCACTGAATTATGTAATCAGGGATGTAACCAGCTTTGTGAAATATGACTAGCATGGACGAAAGAGGTTTTTGACCTAACACCAAAGGACATGGATGCTCAGAGTCAATGCCTTACTTGACAATATGTGTTGATTGGTTATGCCCAAGATATCTTGGTAAAAAGCCGCGGGAAAACTTGTTTAACGGCACAGTATTTGAAAAATTAGAGTCATAAAGTCAGCATGGAAACAGGCCCTTGGGCCCAACTTGCCCACACCAACCAACATGTCCCATTAATACTTTAATGTCTAATGTCTAAACTCAGTCCCACCTGCCTGAGTTTTGCCCATATCCCTCTAAACCTAACCTATCGATATGGCTGTCTAAATGTATCTTAAACATTGTGAATGTACGTGCCTCAACTACTTTGACCGGGTTCCATACACCCACCACCCTTTGTGTGAAAACGTTATCTCTCATCGTCCTATTCCAAGTTTTATTTATGCTTGCCAAGGATACAGAGCTGTTGTATTTATAATGTCCAATGTAAATTACTGAGTCACTAACATCTGATATCAGGGGAACAAAAATAATCTAAAACTCCAACCATACCTCCTCCTCAAATACATGGACACAGCGGGTAAAATATAATGTCATGCAAAAGTCCACTTTCACATAAGAAAAGGATTGCGTCGATTACTACTACTAGACAACCCAAGTTTGATTATAATAGAAACTACCTATGCTGGAGACACTCAGCATGTGGGGCAACATCTGTGGTGAGAGAAACAAAGGTGACAGCCTTGGAGGATTTCCAGCACTTAAGTATTTTTTCCATCAAAATAGCTTCAGATGGTATATTGGTGTTTATTATCGTTCAACATGATGTCCATTGCCCTGTTTGTCAGTTCAGACCAACTTTTACGATCTTATGTGACTATTCCCAGTAAAAGAGGCCAATATCTCAATCAATAGCACCGAAATAAATATTATCAGATTATCACATTGTTATGCACAAATTGGCAGCACGTCCTCCTAGAATGGCAACAGTAACTGCAATTCAGAACTAGTTTGTGAGCTGAAGTCAAGAAAGGCACCAATAAAGTACAAATCCTTCTTTCGGTTCAATCCCAAAATTACGCTCTGCGATTTGCACAGCGTTCGATTATATCAAGATTTCGACGTTTCCATGGAAACTGTCAACACAACAACAGGAGAAATTGAGATTGTGTGCAGTGATGAAGGGGGACACGTTCTACATTACAATCCTCTGTGGTGCAGTCGGTGGCTTTCAGTCGCTATAAATCAATGACGGCGCAGAAAGAATGGGAATAAACTGTTCCCCCAATGCTTCATTCTGACTCGATGACATAACATCGAATGATGTATTACTATCATTATGGGTGAGATACGCTAAGTAATCTCACACATCTGCTCGACAATGTGTTGGCAGCTGGTGCCTTGTTATGCTTTCTTTTAACTAACAAGCAAGCGTCCGCTGCACTCAGCTGAGCCCCGCCAAGTTGATGTCAAGCACAGCGCGCTAGCCCATTGAGTGAGCGTCAATGCCCTGGGTCAAGCCGGCGGCTCAAGGACAGCGGTCGGGGTGGGGCATAACCCGAGGGACTCCGGCGCTTGGACAAGGGAGCACTGCAAGGTTTTAATTCCCATTAATACCAGTCTGAAGAAGGGTCTCGACCAGAAACGTCGCGCATTCCTTCGCTCCAGAGATGCTGCCTGTCCCGCTGAGTTAACCAGCATGCTGTGTCTATCCCACACAATGCACGTTGTAGCTCCAGGTAAACAACGGTGTAGAAATGCGACACGAACCCGGAATGTGATCTTCCTGATAAACTTTTAATGAAAAGAATAATCTTTATCCTGTACAAATCTCTTTCAATTTTTCCCTCCTATATTCATTATTTGAGTGACGAGGAGGAGCACTTTTGTTTTAACATGTCCTGGAGTAATTTATATACATATTGTAGATGGTTTAATTACTCCAGGACATGTTAAAGCAAAAGTGCACACCCCTGGTGAAACGCACACTCCATTCCACACAAATCAGCTGCACACAAATACACACCCATTCACTTCCACTCTGACACACACACACGTACATATTCAAGCATCCAGCCACACACACACAGATAGATAGAACTATTACCAGCACAGAAGAACCCAGCCATCACACTAGCATACTCATGCACCAATATTGAAAAGGTTAATTGTTAGACAGCTCTGATACTAAAGGACAATAACATAATCTGTATCTTCTGGTGTCCATCTCCAAAGCTGTATATTAGCACATAAAGCAAGAACTGGCACAAGGGTGCAGTGGGTAGAGCCACTGCCTTGCAATGCAGGAGACCAGGATACAAGTACAAGGGGTTAGAAATGTATCCTCTGTCACCTGTACTAAATTGGTACTAATATACCGGTTGTGCATTGAACACTGCATGAAATATTCAAAACAAATTTCAGAAACCGATTAAATTTGCAGGGTATGCAGAAATAATTTGTGAGTGGGATGAACTGGATTGCTCTGTTAAAGTAGAGTGGGCCAGTTAACCTCAATGTAGGGTGACTCAGTGGTGTTGGGGTAGAGCTGCTGCCTTATAGCACCAGAGACGCAAGTTCAATCCTGACTATGGGTGCTGTCTGTACAGAGTTTTGATGTTCTCCCAGACACTGCATGGATTTTCACTGGGAGCTCTGGTTTCCTCCCACACTCCAAAGATGTTTGTAGGCCAATTGCCGTTGGTAAAATTGTAAATTGTCCCAAGTGTGTAGGATAATGTTAGTGTACTGGGTGATCGCCACTTAGTGTGAACTCAGTGGGCCGAAGGGCCGGTTTCGACACTGAATCTCCCAAGTCTAAAGTGAAAAATACCTGAGCAAACTGCTCATGAAGTATGATCAGCAGGTGGTGATTAGTAAAAGCAGCCTCTCGCACACCTCATGAATATTTTACATGTTCTAATGTATAAACAATGTATTTAATCCTTAGCATTATTGTCCTTTTGTTTCTGGAGTCACTAACAAATGTACTCTGAGCGGGCAAAGAACTAAATAATAAGATTGAGGTTGAATCCGAGACATTTCTAGACAGCCTTCAAAGACAATGAGTCCTTAAAAACATTTCCACTGACACACGTGTTTTTATATTGTGATTTTTCTTTTGATTCCAAGGCATTATTCATTCCTGTTATGAATGCCCAGCCTTTTATTTTGCCATGTTATTGTAAGATATGTTGACCTTTTCTGCTTTGTCAATAGATTAACAGATATATCTTTGATTTAAATACATTGCTTAATGCTTTCCACTGAACATCAAACTCATTCTTGAGATGATGAAATGTGCCTCAAATGTGTAATCAACAGTTCTTCAATTCCTCTTTTCATTTAGCCACTGAATCTGCCTCCAGGTTCTGTCCTGGTAAAGGCTTCCAAATACAAGTCCCCAAATTAAGATAAAGGCCCGATTTCCACTCTGGTTTCAAAACTATATAAAGTAGTCTTTCAGCATGGAAATAGGCCCTTCGGCCCAACTTGCCCACACTGGCCAATGTCCCATCTACACGTGCCACCTGCCTGCGTTTGACGCATATCCCTCTAATCTGTCCTATCCATGTACATCTAAATATTTCTGAAATATTGCAACAGTACTTGCCTCAACTACCTCCTCTGGCTGCTCATTCCATACACCCACCACACTTTCTGTGAAAAATTTACCCCTCGGTTTCCTATTAATTCTTTCCTCCCCACCATAAAGCTATGTCTCTGGTTCTAGAATCCCCTTTTTTATTTACTTTGGGCAAGGGAATTGCTGTGTCTTCCCAATCCATTCCTCACAATTTTGTACACCTCTATAAGATCGCACTCCTGCACTCCAAGGAATAACGCCACAGCCTGCTCAACCTCTCCCTATAGCTCAGGCCCTCTAGCCCTGACAACATCCTCGTAAATCTTCTCTGCACCCTTTATAGCATAACAACAGCTCCGCTGTGTCCTCTGATCACCCTGACCATGGCCAGTCGAAACAGTCTGCCCCTGTGGCTTAGCAGCTGTTTGCAGAATGGAATGTAATTGCAATGATTATTGTGTTGGATCATGGGACACTTGGAATTCGATCAGGCACTTCTGGTCATGCTTGAAATGATGAAACAATTTCTGAAATCAGGTCACAGGAGTCAAGAGTAAGCAGCACCACAAACTGCCACCACTGTGCCATCCTTGCCCCACTGTGCTGCCTTGATGGTCCTTGTAATTCCGGCCTTGTTTAATTTAAAGATGAATTCACCACATCAATGGAAAAAGCTTATCCACGTCAACTCTGTCTATACCTCTCATAATTTTAAAGACCTCTATCAAGTCCCCCTTTAACCTTCTGCGCTCCAAAGAATAAATACCTATCTTGTTCAACCTTTCTCTGTAACTTAGGTGCTGAAACCCAGGCAACATTCTAGTAAATCTCCTCTGTACTCTCTCTATTTTGTTGACATCTTTCCTATAATTTGGCGACCAGAATTGTACACCATGTTCCAGAATTGGCCTCACCAATGCTTTGTACAATTTTAACATTACATCCCAACTTCTATATCAATGCTCTGATTTATAAAGGCCAGCACATCAAAAGCTTTCTTTACCACCCTATCTACATGAGATTCTACCTTAAGGGAACTATGCACAGTTATTCCGAGATCCCTTTGTTCAACTGCATTCCTCAGTTCCCTACCATTTACCATGTACGTCCTATTTTGATTTGTCCTGCCAAGATGTAGCACCTCACACTTATCAGCATTAAACTCCATCTGCCATCTTTCCGCCCACTCTTCCAAATGGCCTAAATCTCTATGTAGACTTTGAAAATCTACTTCATTATCCACAACACCACCTATCTTAATATCATCTGCATACTTACTAATCCAATTTACCACACCATCATCCAGATCATTGATGTATAAGACAAACAACAGTGGACCCAACACAGACCCCTGAGGCACCCCACTAGTCACCGGCCTCCAACCTGACAAACAGTTATCCACCATTACTCTCTAGTATATCCCATTCAGCAACTGTTGAATCCATCTTGCTACTCCACTATTAATACCCAACAATTGAACCTTCTTAATAAACCTTCCATGTGGAACGTTGTCAAAGGCCTTACTGAAGTCCATATAGACAACATCCTTAAAGATAGCTGAGTCAGGCAGGAACGGGGGGCACCGATTGTGGATGATCAGCTATGATCATATTGAATGGTGGTGCTGGCTCGAAGGGTCGAAGGGCCTAATCCATATAACCATATAAACATATATTTGTACGAACAGTTCAAAATCTGCACCAGAGTTTGTTATCCATTGCTAAATCTATTCGTTGAGCTAACTTAGGGAAACTCCTAATGTTCCTTTCACCCTCCCTGCCTCTGCAGCTTCTTTTGGTGCTGCAACCTTTCCACTCTCCACCTCCTTACACAGTGCTATCTCCTGCGACTGTGGGAGACAATGCGGTCGCCACATGGTCACCCATGGGTTGAAATCACTTTTAAAATATGGGGGGGGACACAATTTCCTGGTGGCCCGATGACAAGTGTGCATGACAACTAACAATATTATCTCCTCCCACTCCACACGCACACGCACACACACACGCACCCCCCCCCCCCCCCCCCCCCCCCCCCCCCCCCCACCTTACTATAACGATATTCCCTGGGACCTGGGGAAGACTTGAGAGACAGTGAGAAAAGGCCAAAAGTGGTGTAAATTAAAATATATATATATATATATTTGCGCTGAGGCCTAACATCTAGGAGCTAGTGTAAATTGCTCATTTCTAAGCTTCCCCCCAGTCTAGTTTCAGTAAAAACATTGAATCAAGCACTTGAAACAACTAATCTTTATTTTACCGTAAGCGGGTTACAGATCAACTACTATACCTATCCCACCGCGGGTTTGACCCTCTTATCTGCCTGTTCAAGCCATCTAGGCCTCGCACAGGCAGACACTCCAGACGTTCACACAGTCCAAAGCGCTCTTCCACAAGATCGATGCTGAACCTCATAGTAGCAGACTTTTATGTGTCCCGGGACCTCAAGGGGCCGAACCATATGGGGGTAGTCTCTTAATAACCGTATTACAGATATCGATTAACCCCATATATAACAGGCATTCCCCTAACCCAATGATACAACAGTTAAATACATTGTATTCAAAACAGACTTCGAGAGGAAGCCAATTTAGAAACATTTACCCTGATTTACAGAAAACCCAGACAAGGCTCAACACCTCATCCAATCAACACTTGGCAAAGTCAAACTCTGCAACATTATTTACAATTATTGACAAGGTGTATGTCTGGTTTGCAGCCATCCAATCCATTCTATGCATTTTGCACCTAATTGACAGAGTTTGCAGATATTCCCATTCTTTGCTTGTAAATTGTATCGAAGCACCAGACACTCTGGCACCTCTTTGCAGCTTGTCCCAGCTCTGCATAGAGTAATTTCAAATTGACCAAATCTCCCAGCAACCCTGAAACCTTACCCCAGTTTGAAGTCCTAGCTGCTCCAACTTAGCCAGGATTAACACTGGCGGCCTCCAACTGGAATCGCCCTTGAGGGCTCCGGTCGCAGAGCCTGTGGACTTACCATCATGGAGCTGGTTGACTTTGGAGGCTGTGGAGTCATTGCGGCTGCAACTCGACTTCAGAGGCTTTGGCCAGGGGGCCCTGTGGATGGTAACATCAGGAGCTCACAGGTCCCTGGTTGGTAACCGACTTTCGGAAGCTCCAGCAACCACAGCATCTTTGTCCACACCGAATCGTAGAGCTTGAATCGGCCCGTTCGCGGGGCCTTTCATTGCCCGGCATTGTTTAAAATCGGCCACAGTTCTACCATCGCCTGGCCGGGACTTCAACATCGAGAGCCTCAATCACCTTGATGCAACAATTTGACCGCCTGACCATGGGAGAAGCATGGAAGAGATAACATGAGGTGAATTGTCCCACACCTCTCAAAACATGGGGGTGACACGTCGGTGGTCGCCGGGGTGGCACCTGTATGGTCGTGAGTAGTCTCCTCAGTTGCCCAAAGAGTTGTAGCATCTTTCTGGTCGCCGAAAATATTTCAACATGTTGAACATTTCTCAGCGACAGTGGCGACCTTGGGTTTGACGCCAAATGAGTGTAACTTGACGTATGTGCTGTTGTAGGTTTTTGCCAGGTTAATGTAGGCAGTCGACACAATGTCATAGGGTGTTGCCAGGATGTCCTCGGTTGTCGACAGGTGACGTAGGTTGTCACCGGTGCTGACTTTGGTGATGTTCAATGTCGAATTCGTCGGCAGTTGCCTAAAAATCGGCTAAGTGGGGCAGGCCCATTAGTCCAGTCGCTTGTTTTTCGGCGACCTGCTACGACTATGACAGTTGCTGGCAGTCGCCGAAAAAAATTGCCTAAGTGTGACAGGCCCATAAAGCAGCAACTCTAAACTCTACTGCTGTGCCTCCGTGCATTACATTTCTTTAATTATTTTTTCCCACATAAATCCTATAAAAAATTATGTTTTTATTTCCTAACTCAAACTTTTGGTGACGATTTGTGAATTACATTAAAATGCATTTCTATTACCCGACCTGCTGTGATATAGGGGAACAGTGTATTAATTGTCTGTTGCTTTAATTTTTCCATAGATCCATAGACTTCATACATGCTGCCTCACCACCTCTCTATGATTCTTTACAATACTTCACAAACCAATGCTTCTTAAACCAAGTTTTTGGTCATCAGCCCTAATAATCTCTTTTTATAACTTAGTGACAACTTTGTTTGATTTATGCCCCCATTAACAGTCTTTAGGCATTTTGCTGCATTAGGGATGCTATAAAATTACGTTGGGATTGAAAAAATGATTTCCTAAGTTATTAATTCAACAGCCAAAATAATCATCTGTCCTCTATTGTATAATAAAAAAATGTGGCTAAAGAAGAATGTATTCAGACAAATGTAGGATTTAAGTTACTCCCACTTCCCATCTCTTGATCCATAGCTCTTTAAGTGCACATCCGGTGCTGTTTTAAACATGTTAAGAGGTTCTGCTTGCAGATAGTGATTCCCAGGCCTCCACCACACTTAAAGTGTAAAGACTACATGGTGGCGGTGCGGTAGAATTGCTGCTTTACAGCGCCAGAGACCCGGGTTCGACTATGGGTGCTGTCTGTCCGGAGTTTGTACATTCTTCCCATGGCCGCAAGGGTCATCTCCAGGTGCTCCAGTTTCTTCCCACATTCCAAAGACCCACAGGTTTGTAGGTTAATTTGGCATTGGTAAAATTGAAAATTGTATCTAGTGTGTAGGATACTGCTAAAGTACAGGTTGATCGCTGGTCAATGCAGACTGGATGGGCCAAAGGACCTGTTACCATACTGTATCTCTAAACTAAACTAACTAAACTAATTTTTTCTCAATTCTGCTAATCCTTTGATTGATTCATTTAAATCTGTGGCCCTAGTTACAGTCTTCCCCGCTAATAGAGGTAAGTACCTCCAGTTTATCCTGTCTAAATCTCCCATAAAGTATTACAACTAAAGTAATTTCCTGTCTCCTTTCTTCCAAAACAGAAATCTCTACCTAGTTGGCTTCTTTTCATAACTATAACTATAATTATCTCACTCCAGCAATGTTGATGTTAATCTCCACTGCACTCTCTCCCATGCTATCTCATCCTTCTAGCTTTGATAATTCTCACTCTTGGCATGTTTTTCCTTTCTTAAAGGTGGTTCCTAAATATGAGTTGCTGTTGTCTATGCTTCAGGAAAACAAAGGTCAAATTTCACAGCAATAATCAGGAGCTGTAGCGCCAAACACCTGTGGGTTCAGCATATAAAAGCCATTCAGGGTAATACGGATGGTATCTATGACACACCTTGTCATCCAACACAGCTACTTTCATGTGGATTCTGTTCTCCTCAAAACAAATAACAACTTATTTTCTGGGGAATCGGCTTTCTTAATAGTTCCTTGAAATGGGCAGCACGATGATGCAACTGGTAGAACAGCTGCTTCACTACCTCAGCTATGGTTTCAATTCCTGGTCTGTGTGGTATTTGTGTATTTTCCCTTGACTACATGAGTCTACGCTGGGTGCTCCGGTTTCCTCCCACATCCCAAATGCAGGCAGGTTGATAGGTTAATTGGCCACTGTAACTTAGTTCAGATTAGAGATACAGCATGGAAACAGGCCCTTCAGCCCATCAAGTCCATGCTATTTATCGATCACATATACACAGTAGTTCTAAGTTATCCCACTTTTGGATCCGCTCCTTACACACCCGGGGCAAATTACAGAGGCTAGTTAACCAACAAATCTGCACGTCTTTGAGGTGTGTGAGGAAACTGGAGCACCTGGAGGAAACCCACTTGGTCACGGGGAAAATAGGCAAACTGCACAGACGCAGCACTCTTAAATTAACTCTAGGCACTAGACTTTAGAGATGCAGCACGGAAACCAGTCATTCCACCCACCAAGTCCGCGCCAACCAGCAAACTACCCTACTCATTTACAATTTTACTGAAGCCGGTAAACCTACAAACCTGCACATCTTTGGAGTGTGAGAGGAAACTGGACCACCCAAAGAAAACCCATGTGGTCACAGGGAAAACATACAAACTCCATACATACAGCAGCCAATGTCAGGATTGAACCCGGGTCTCTGGTGCTCTAAGGCAACAACTCTACCACTGCACCACTGTGCTGCCCCAAGTTGATGGGAGTGAGGTATGAATCAAATACAATTAGTGTTCCATTAGTAAAAATAGATGCTTGTTCACCAGCACAAGATAGATGGGCTGAAGTGCCTTGTTCCTGTGTGGTATTAGACTACGTGATTTTTTTTAAATCTCAAAGAGGATCATAGAAACATGCTGTCAATACCCTGCGCTCAGTCATACGAACTTCACCTTCCCAAACCAACTTTAATTCAAAGAGTGAGAGCATATGAGAGTTAAACAAAAAAGACAACTAGCATATCTTTCTGGAGACAGTTTCTGTAGAGAGCCCAGAAAAGTGCTGCGAACATATATTTGCCAATTGTCATTTGCACGCAAATATTCTAAATTGTGAGTATTCAGACAAATTGTGCACTGGGATCTGGAATTCATTTTGCAGCAGCTCAAACTATTTGATTCCACCATTGGCACTAGATCAAATATCCAACTAATCTGTCTTGTCTCCCAATCTTTAATAATTATAGGTTTGTTGCCAAGTTTTACAGTAAGTGTTTGTAAAATAAAAAGAGTTTCAGGTGCCTTGGTTACATTATGCAAAAGTCTTCCCTAGAGCATATACACAAACTGTTTTTTCACTGTCTTGATATGTACAGGCTGTCTTTAAGTCCATTAGCATTACCTATGGAATATACATTGGGAACATTATCCGATGTTTCCTGGTGATTTGTGCTCTCTTACGTGCCCCTGGTGAGTTAATTTCTTCCGCAAAACCTTCAGATAAGCCACCTGCTTCCAAAAACAATGGGGAATCTGTGAGATGTATTTTACCCAAGAATGGTGAAAATGTGGAATTGGCTACCACAGGGAGTGAATAGCAGCGCTATATTTAAGAGGAATCTAAATAAGATAAGGAACAGTGTATATTCATAGAACATAGAACATAGAAATGTACAGCACAGAGACAGGCCCTTCAGCCTACAATGTCCATGCCAAACATGATGTCAAGTCCATCTCTTATGTACCTGTGCATAATCCATATCCCTCCATTCCCTGCATATCCATGTGCCTAACCAAAAGGCGCTTAAATGCCACTATAATATCTACCTCAACCACCAACCCTGGCATTGCATTCCAGACTCTCACCGCCCTCTGTGTAAAAAAAGTTGCCCCCAACATCTCCTTTAAACTTTGCCCCCCTCACCTTAAAGCTGTTCCTTCTTGTATTTGATTTTTCCATCCTTGTGAGGGTAAAGTCGAGGAGATCAACGGAAGAATTTCTATTCACCCAGAGGAGGCTAAAACATGGACTCCATTGACTGAATAGGCAGCGGATGCAGCATCTCACATCATTTAAGATATGCCAAGGCATGAAAACCTGTATACCATGGGCTGCTAAATGGGATTCAATGTCCCAGCTCAATGAGGTTATCCCCTTTGGTGGCAAGAACAAGAAGGCAGATTATTATCTGAATGATGTCAGATTAGGAAAAGGGGAGGTGCAATGAGACCTGGGTGTGCTTGTACATCAGTCACTGAAAGTAAACATCCAGGTGCAGCAGGCAGTGAAGTAAGCTAATGGCATGTTGGCCCTCATTACGAGAGGATTTGCGTTTAGGAGCAAGGAAGTCCTACTGCAGTTGTACAGGGCCCTGGTGAGACCGCACCTGGAGTATTGTGTGCAATTTTGGTGTCCTAATTTGAGGAAGGAAATTATTGCTATTGAGGGAGTGCAGTCGTAAGTTCACCAGGTTAATTCCTGGGATGGTGGGAATGACATATGATGAAAGAATGGGTTAACAGGGCTTGTATTCACTGGAATTTAGAAGGATGAAAGGCTATCTTATAGAAACATATAAAATTCTTAAAATATTGGACAGGCGAGATGCAGGAAAAATGTTCCCGATGTTGGGGGAGTCCAGAACCAGGGGTCACAGTTTAAGAATAAGTGGTAGGCCATTTAAGACTGAGATGAGGAAAAACTTCTTCACCCAGAGAGTTGCGAATCTATGTAATTATCTGCCACAGAAGGCAGTGGAGGTTTTCAAGAGAGAGTTAGATTTAGCTCTCAAGGCTAAAGGAATCAAGGAGGTGTGGGGAAAAAACAGGAACGGGTTAATGATTTTAGATGATCAACCATGATCACATTGAATGGCGATGCTGGCTCGAAGGGACGAATGGCCTACTCCTGCATCTATTCTTTTATGTTTCTATGTTTCTAAAAGGTGACTTTAATATTTTTTTAAATCTCAAAGAGGATCATAGAAACATGCTATCAATACCTTTCACTGAGCTTGTGAGAAAATATCCATAATTATCAAAGAAATAAGTTTTAAAGACCATCTAAGTAAAGAAAGAGATGGAGAGGTTGGTATGTTCAGAGAAGGAACTCAGGGGCTTAGGCTTGCGTGCATTCCATAGTAGGACATGAAGTATCCAGAAACATCAAAGGTTACGGGGAGAACGTGGTAGTATGGGGTTGCGGATAAAATAGATCAGTCATGATTGAATGGCAGAACAGACTCTTTGGGCTGAATGGCCAAATTCTGCTCCTACGTTTTATGGAAAAGCAACATTATAAATACAATTGCAACTCGACCATACCCGTGAGTAAAGTGAAGACCATCTCCTACAATTAATGTGTAGGAAAGAACTGCAGATGCTGGTTTAAACCGAAGATAGACACAAAAAGCTGGAGTAACTCAAAGTGCCAGGCAGCATCTATGGAGAGAAGGAATGGTTGATATTTCGACCTGAAATGTCACCCAATCCTTCTCTCCAGAGTTGCTGCCTGTCCCACTGAGTTACTCCAGTTTTTTGTATCCATTTTACAATTAATGTTGGATAACTGCTGGACCTAGATGATTGAGATATTTTGTATAAAAATTGTCTGTTTCTGGAGTACCCAGGAATTCCCCAATTATGAATCCTGGTATATCAGGAACCACTATTGGGCAAATTTACTTCTCCTAGGTAGATAAAAACATAGACATTTCTATGTAAAAATTCCTCATCTTGTTCTCTCGCTGCCACACTGGGTCCAAGTGAGTTTGCAAGGAGAGATTGTACAAACTTAGATTGTTTTGTCTGTGGAATGCCGGAGGTTCATGGGAGATCTGATAAAAGGATATAAACATATGAAAGGCATGGATAGGGTGGCCAGTCAAATCCTTTTTCCCCAGAGTGGATATGTCAAACACTAGAGGTCATAGTTTAAACGAGGTAGGTGGATGCCTGGAATGTGCTGCCAGGGGTGGTCGTGGAGCCAGTTATGATTGTGGTGTTTAAGTGCTTTTAGACACATAGATTTGCAGGAAATGGAAGAATATGGATCATGTACAGTCAGAGGAGATTAGTATATCTTGGTATCATGTTCATCACAGATATTGTGGGTCAAAAGGGTCTGATCCTGTGCAGTACTGTTCTATGTTCCATGTTCTTTTGATACAATGAAATTGGGCTTGTTGACAAATCATGCTGACCACCATCTCCCAGTGTGTCTGCAACACATCCGGATATGTGTTCAGGAAAGTCCCAGTGTTGAAAAGCTCCAGAAAACCACATGCAACACAGTCCCCACACATCATGGTTCAAATGCTTCATATATTGTGCAATCCACAATACATCCAACATCTACAGTGTTAAATGGGCTCGTTGGAAGTGAAAAGGCTTTGTTTCTTTGCAAGTTAAATAAAAAGAGCACATGTAAAGTTTGATATGGTGCTGTAAGGCAGAATCCACTTCTTAACTTTAATAATGTTTTCACCCAAGTTGAGGCAATGGATTCGGGGGTAGGTTACTTGCTTGAAGAAAGAAAGGAAGATTATAATAATTTAGTTTGTTTTCATCACAGTTCATCCATACGCTTGGGCCTATTATTTTCAAAAGACCTCTTCAAATATTAGTTAACTTTACCCATATAATATTTAGACAGTCCTATAGAGAGCTTATCTCTCTTCAAAGGTATCAGATCTACATTTCCCTTCTATATTTTCATTTTCCTTAAAATAATTAACAATTTAGTTTAAGTTACTTGAAGCAGTAATTTAAAGCAATTTCCCAACATGACTGCTCATGTTCCTTTATATCTTTATCCTGCACACTTCCTTTCAGCTTGAAGCTGGTCTTGTCGGGGGTTTTTTTGTTTTTATTTTACAGACCGTCATCTGAGCTATACACAGGAACTCATAATTATAGCTCTTCAGACTCTGCACTTGAGTGATTTTTAGCACAGCTTTCTGTCTTACAGTGGATGAGAAAAGCAAGAATGGAATTCCAGTGATCTTTGTTGAAGCCAATTGAAGAAGGAGCCATTTTTCAGTCAATGTTGAGGCAGCCAAATTAACATTTATAAAAGAGGGAGGGCACATGCGATATTTTATGTTTAGTAGAGCTAATAGGACGATGATTCAATCCCTGTAATAAGTCGGCACTCTTGCTTTTTGCAGTGAGATTGGAGTGGTGAAAGGTAGGGTAGGCGCATCATCGGGGTCATCAGGTGGGTACCCTCCTTCTTTGAGGTTTTATTGATAAGCCCACAACATCTCCAGAAGGCTCAACAGTGATACCTGGCATCCCAGTTACACCTGCCTCAATTCCATACCCTCCCGTCTTCGTCTTGCAGCCCAATTGATGTCTCTCCTTTTGATCCAAATCCAATTGCTGCTTTTTTCTGCAGAATTTGATAATGACTCGATTGCTTGTTGGAGGGAACGACCCCTCACCCCCATTTTCTTTAATAGCCTGGTCATAGATGTAGCAACAAATCCCCTGCATCCCACTTTGAGAGGGAAAATCTTGGTCTTCCAACCATTCTGAGAAGCTTTGGTTGCCAGTTCAGAGTACTTGGTCTTTTTCCTCTCATAAGCTTCTTCAACACCATCTTCCCATTGAACTGTCAATTCCACAACATATGACAACTTGGCTGTTGTGGACCACAGGACCATGTCTGGCCGGAGTGTTGTAGCCACAATGTCTGGGGGAAACTCAAGCCTTTTTTCTAAGTCCATTTCCATTTTCTAATCCCGAGCAGGCTGCAGAATGCTTGCATCCATTGATGTTATCTGGTGCTCTAGGGGTTGGCCTGCTGGTACAAATGTTGTGAAGTGGACATTTCCTGCCGATGTTGGTGGGGAAGCATTTGTGATCGTTCACCTCTGTTCAAGGATTGATGACAGCTGTCTGAGAACTTGGTTATGCCGCCAAGTGTAACGCCCTTGGCCGAAGCTCAAAGTGCATCCTGTTAAAATGTGCCTTCATGATGCAGGTGCTTGGCAAAGGGAGCAAGCGGGGTCTTCACCGAACCACTGCTTCAGGTTCTGGGGTGATGGTTGAACATCATAAGTGGCTCTGATGACAAAACTTAGCCGAGATCCTTCCATTTGCCAGATGTCTCACCAGCTGAGTTTCCTCTTTTCCAGGCTCTCCCAGTTAGTTCATTGGCCCTGCTTGGCCATTGAGCCAACCTTGGCATGTCGCTCTGCCTCCTCCCGTCTTCTCACCTCCTCCACCACGAGCCATCTTTTCTGCACTGATGTTGCCTTGTGCCACTGAGGAGCTATTGGGACGAGCCCGAGCCCGGCTCTCCCATGTAGGACTTGGCCAACCACATCCCGGAAATGAAGGTCATAGCACTCTGAACGCTTCAGATGGGGCCTACTTCCTCCCCGTTGCCACACGGAGGGGCCGTTGTCCAAATAGCAGTATCTTCAGATTCAGTGAGGGTCATGACCAACCTTGCTTTAGTGCATTTGAACTTTTCCACGTCCTGCAATGGTTAATTCCAAGTTGCCACTCCCATACAGCACTTAAGCATCGTGGAATTCCAAGCCACTGTTTCACATGTGTGCTGATCATTCTTTCCAGCTTTTCCACTTTGTTGATGGGGATTTCATACATAGTTAAAGGCCACATGATTCTTGGTAGTATGCCAAATTGGAAGCACCACATCTTGAGGTTTCCTGGTAGCAAGGACTTGTCGATGCGAGTTATGTGCATGATGGTATCCTTTTTGAGTTGTTCAAACTGCTCAGTGTCCTTGAGCTGTGCATCATACCATCAGCCCAAACTCTTCACTGGCATTTCTGAAACAGTTGGAACAGGTATTCCGTCAATAAGAAATCTTGGATCCTTGACTTGACCTTTGACAATGGATATGCTTCTGCACTTGCTGGGTTTAATCTTCATCCTTGCCCATGTGATGTTTTGATGACATTTTTCCAGAAGTCTCTTGGTGCAGGGGATAGTTGTTGTTAGTGTTGTTATATCATCCATATAGGCTCAGTGGCAATCGTACCAGTGGCAATTGCTGACCACACTGTAGCCGTTTTCCTCCGACAACCAATTATGATGCTCTGATAATGAGCTCCATTGCCATAGTGAAGGTCAATGGGGAGATGGTGCACCCTGCCATTATGCCTACTTCCAGTGGTTGCCACGCTGTGTTAAAGTCTGATGTTGTGAGACAAAATTGCAGATCCTGGAAGTCGTTTTTTACCAGATTTGTTATTATTGCAGGCACATGAAAGAATTCAAAAGCAGTCCACTGTAGCGAATGAGGAACAGATCCATAGACGTTGGCCAGATCGAGAACCAAGACATGCAGATTCTTTCGTTCTTTCTTAGCAGTCTGGATTTGATGCCATATGATGCTGGTATGTTCAAAGCATCCTGAGAAGCCTGCTATGCCAGCCTTTTGGAATGACGTATCAATGAAATGGTTTTGTTTCAGATACTTTGTAAGTCTTTTTGCCACTACTGAAAAAGATCTTGCCCTCTATGTTAGGAAGGTTTATTTGCCGAAACTGTTCGATGGTGGAAGAAATTTTTTCTTTTGGGATCAGGACTCCCCCCGCTCTTCGCCAGGCTTTGGGGATAACTTCCTTTTCCCACGCAACCCTCATGTTCCTCCAGAGGAATTTCAGAATATCTGGGGCATTCTTGTAGACACAATATGGAACACCATTAGGGCCTGGTGCAGAGGCCGTTCTTGCCCTCCTCACCACTTCTTTTACCTCACTTAGCTTGGGAGGGCTGATGTCAAATTGATGTTGTGGGGGTGAAATTGGTGGGATGTCAGCGGGGACAAAAATCGGTTCATCTTTTAACTCATCAGTGTGGATGTTTCTGATGTGTCCTTCAACCTCCTTTTTTGATGCTTTCAGGGATCCACTTTTTTCTTTTGTGAAAATGCCTTTCACAAACTTAAAGGTATCTTTGTAGAAATCTTGTTCTTGCTTTTTCCTTCTTTTTGCGTCTTTCCTTACATTCTCCGCTCTGTGCAGCTTCGAGAGCCTCTGTTTTAGGTCCTTTTGATGGAGATTGATGCCTTCCCTTTCTTCTGCTGTTGCTTTTTTCCACACCTTCCTCAGGCTTCTTCTTTCTTTAACAAGTCGTTGGATTTCCTGGAAACAACGGGACTTGGGGGGAGGAGGCCTATCTTTCCTGCTGAGTTGTTCCTTCTCACCAAATTTCTCCTTTCCATAGCTGTAGATTAGATCGCCCATCTTCTCCAACTTCTTTTCTGCTGATCCCTTGATTCCACTTAAGATTAAGCTCACATCTGCATTGATGATTTCCCGCTCCTTGCTGTTAGACTTTGGCCATTTCACCAACAGCTTTCGTCCTTGCATGTTCTCCACTTTACGATGTGCCTGGTTGCGTCTTGGACTGTTGCCTGAATCTTCTGCCACATCCCGTAGGGTGCTGATGCTCTGCGGACTGTGGATTTCTTCCTGCCACTGAGTTTCATCCAACTGATTTGACCCTCTTGACAGAATCTGGTCAATGCAGGGCCCTGGGTTGGGGATTTTCAAGCATTTCTTCTGTCCCTGATGAATTTTGAGACCACCAGTTGATGTTGCTTTAGTCCAGCCACACCTACAGGTCTGAAGAACGTGTCCAGCTGCTCGTTTTTCAAGAGGTTTGCCACTTACCTGATTCAATGTCGTGTCCGTTCCAAGGCTTGTTACCGGGTGGGCAGTCGATGAGTCATCTTGCGCCCCCGCTCTCGCAGACTCTGGGGGTATTCTTCTCTTTGAACTTTTTGTAGCCAAGTGAGGGTGGCTCTTGTGCCCTAACAAGGTGACGGAGCCAGCTGTTATGGGTAGCTAGCCCATTACAGCCCCGGTGGGTCTATTTCCTCCTGTCAGCTATCTCTCCAAGCTGCCACATGGTCTTTCCCTTGTCGGCAGCTGCACTTTCACAGCAGTCACTGGTTTTTCCTCCAGAAGGTCAGTAGAGCTAATAGGACTTGATGTTTCAATCCCTGTAATAAGTCGGCACTCTTGCTATTTGCAGTGGGATTGGAGCGGTGAAAGGTAGGGTAGGTACGTCATTGGGGTCATCAGGTGGGCACCCTTCTTCTTTGATGTTTCATTAATAAGCCCACAACATCTCCAGAGGGCTCAACGGTGATACCTGGCATCCCAGTTATACCCCCCTCAATTCCATACCCTCCTGTCTTCATCTTGCAACCCAATTGTTGTCTCTCCTTTTGATCCAAATCCAATTGTCAAAATCAAAGTCAAGAGAGTTTATTGTCATGTGTACCCTGACAGGACAATGAAATTCTTTCTTTGCTTAGCACAACAGAACATAGTAGGCATTGACTACAAAACAGATCAGTGTGTCTGTATACCATTATATACGTAAATACACACATGAATAAATAAATTGATAAAGTGCAAATAACAGATTAAGGGGTATTAATGTTCAGAATTTTGTCCGAGCCAAGTTTAATACCCTGATGGCTGTGGGGAAGTAACTATTCCTGAACCTGGTCGTTGCAGTCCTCAGGCTCCTGTACCTTCTACCTGAATAGCTGCTTTTTTCTGCAGAATTTCATAATGACTTGATTGCTTGTTGGAGGGAGTGACCCCTCACCCCCATTTTCATTAATAGCCTGCTCATAGATGTAGCAACAAATCCAGGGCAAATCCTGGTCTTCCAGCCATTCTGGGAAGCTTTGGTTGCCAGTTCTGAGTATTTGGTATTTTTCCTCTCATAAGCTTCTTCAACACCATCTTCCCATGGAACTGTCAATTCCACAGCGTATGCCAACTTGGCTGTTGTGGACCACAGGACCATGTCTGGCCGGAGTTATTGTATCATTATTGTAACATCTATCGGAATGGAAATGCAACCTTCGTTGTTTAAACAAAATAAACAGTATAATCACTGCTGTGCATTGTATTTTCATTTTCATAATTCATTGCAGTTGACTTCAGGATCAGAATACAATGCAAAGTCCAATCCCGTTTGCATGATTCATATATGTGACCCAGGAGCAATCTCTACCCCACGCAACCTTTTGCTAACAATGGGATCAATCGCCCCAATATTGTTGTGCTCTCAGTTTGAAAGGATTTTCCTTTTAGTCTCACAACCCTATTTTATCTTGTCAAATATTTATCTGTTCCTTTTTCCAAGTTTCTCAGGAATCTGCTTTCCTTCCCCGTCAGACTGCATCTGATTTGGATAGAAGGATGAAAATTTTTATATCATAGCTAGACTTGGAATCCTAATTAAAAAAACTCAGGGTGATGGATGAATGGTTATAGATGCAAGTTACAATATGGGCCAAAAAGCCTCAGATGAAAATGGAGAGGTAAATTGGCGATGCTAATAAAGTAAAATAATGGATAGTTGATGCTAACCTTTCACCTTCACAATTGTGAGTTCAAATCCAAATGCAACCCAGAGTTAATAAAATACATTTTTTCTACCTCACTGGCTCATTCCCTAATTCTTTTCATCTCTCCCTCACACTCTCTCTCTGTCTCTGTCTGTCTGTCTGTCTCTCTCTGTGTCTCTCTGTTACATTGCCAGCTGTGAAGGGTTGATGTTACATGAATTAATCAAGTCTCAATCAAGGACTGCAGAAAGCTTCCATGTTACTGCAAATCTAAACTAACCTGGCATCCCTTCGGAATGATTGCCGTGATAACTAATGTGAGAAGCAAAACTTTCACAGCACTGCAGTGTGGTAGCAGTTGAGGCCAAATGTTGGAACAGAGCCAAGGACTTGGCAGTGCTTCATGTTGAAACCGTGCCCACTGTATTCCATTTCCCAAGCCCTGGCATTCTATACTTCGTTAATCACTGAAGAAAGCGGCTCTGATTTTGCGGTAGCAATGACATTACAACCACCAGGGGCTCATCATTATTTCCCTGTCAAACTAACAGCAACTTTGCGATTTTGATGCATGTGTTATTGGACACATAAATCCCAAAGTTCTAAAGTCTTTTCCATTTGTAATGACTATAACTGCCATGGGCTTCAGATATTTACAAATATCCTGCAGTAAAATATTTACACTTTTTTTCTATGGTGTCTGTGTGAGATTTTAATGGCACATTATAATCCTTAATATCTTGGGGAAAGAAGACAGAAGGAACTGCCGATGCTTCAAGCTTCAGTAAAACAATAAGTGCTTGAGTAACTCAGCGGGTCAGGCAGCATCTTTGGAAGCAATGAATAGACGTTGATTTGGGTCAGGACCCTTCTTCAGACTCCCCTACTCTTTGTCCTTTTCCGACAATGATTTTAGTAGCCTTTAAAAATGTCATTTATGAATCAACTTTCATCAAATTTACAGCAATAAGTTCCGCACCATAACAACTCACAGTTTATTATATTTTTCTTAGGTGAATCTGATCAAACAAGGAGTTAATTTGGAAATTCCCAAACTTCTTTGCAAACCCTGCCATACTCTCACCTCTGGGATCTTTTCCATCCCTATGACTCTTTGGAACATCTACACACTAGTGTGGGCACACGGAATCTCGTCATTTGCAAATGTTTACATTTAATTTCTCCACTATTGGAGAATGTAACTTCAGCTTTGAAGACCTTAAGCTGCCAAATTCCCTGCATCTGTAGGAAAGAACTGCAGATAATTGTATAAATCCAAGATGGACACAGAATGCTAGAGTATCTCGGTGGGACAGGCAGCATCTTTGGAGAGAAGGAGACCCTGCAAGAAGGGTCTTGACCCGAAACCTCTCCCATTCCTTCGCTACAGAGATGTTGCCTGTCCCACTGAGTTACTTCAGCATTTTGTGTTTAAATTCCCTGAATCTATACATTGATCTTCATTCCTTAAAGACATTTCTTAAAATATAACCTCATTGACCGCGCTTTGATCATCTGTCCTAACAGATGTTTAAGAGACCCATCTCAATTAACTTTGATGCCTTGCATTAAAGTTGTGTTATTAATGAAAGCTGTGGTTATAATTGCTGCTTAGCAAACTATTTACCCATTGATAAATATATTATTTAATTATTTAAATGATTTGGATGGAATTTTTGTTTCAAATTATTTCAAAATGTAATTTTTATGTTTTAAAAAGAGAGGTATGGTAGTGATATTTCAGCATCTGACTTAATAATATGGTAATGGTCCTGTCTTTATTTAAAATTCTGAAAAAAACAATTTAAAAACCCATTGGAAATTATGCTTTTATCGTCCTGTTTTGCCATTTTTTGAGTCTCCTTCATTGTGATTGGCCATTCAATCAATGTGATGACATCACAGCTTCTGGACACCATCTACTGCATAAAAGGATGGCTCGTTCACTCTCCAACTCTGTCCCCATTCCCGCAAATCATTTTGGGATTCTACGTATATAGTAGGCTATTAAAAAGTCATTGTTGAATCCATACCCATCATCTTTACAACAATGACCAGCTGGCCGCAATAAATCACACGTTATAATATTATATATATACAAGACCAAGTGCAGACCCTTTGGGTCTGCTCCCCCAACACACCCGTTCCCTGTCCATAGCCCCCACGGGAGGTATAGTTCCACAACTCATTCCCCAACGTAAGATTCCAGCACCCCCCTGCATCCCTCAGCAGTGGACTTTTAAAAGAAGTCCAATTGCACTTCCCTGTATTGCAATAGCAATTCGCCCTCCCCCTCCTGTCATCTGAAAAGTTCAAAATGTTCCTGTGTCGCAACATTTAATCGAAGTGTGTTGGAATCTGGCAGGAATGATTTTAATGATTTAAATTTAAAAATGTGAATCAGAATATGTCTGCTCCCCCATCAGTGTGGTCTCCCAAAGCAACATTCCACCAATCAGCCGTTCTCCCAACGCAACTTAACCCATTCCCAAACGTAAGATTCTGGCACTCCCCTGCCTACCTCAGCATGGGCTTTAAAAAAGATTGCACTTCCCCTGCCTGCCGCATCAGGTCCAACTGCAATACCAAGTGGCCCTTCCCCTCCTGTTGAAAAATCCCATTGAGGTGAAAAGTTCAGAGGATTCCTGTGTCGCAACACTGTATCGAAGTGTATTGGAGGCTGGCAGGAATTATTTTAACAGTGAAAATCTTGTGAAAGTTGGCATTTTTAAAGCTTTAATTGCGAATAATGTGAAATATATGACGAAATCTTCAGTGAATCTGATCACTGCTAGCCAAGCCTTTGTGACATCATCAGTTGAAGCTGGTCTTTTTAAATTCAAAGTCTTTTGATTTTTTTTAAACTAATCAGTAATAAATCGAGAAATAAAGCATAAAATATTCAGTGAAGGTGGTCTCTAGAGGGGAAAAATGTGAATCGGAGTATGTAACAATCTTGTGAAAGTACGTATTTTTAAAGCTTTAGTCACGAATAATGTAAAATATATTATGAAATCTTCAGTGAAGCTGATCACTGCGAGCCGAGTCATTGTGACATCATCAGTTTCATCATCATCATCAGCTGGTTGTTTTAAAGTCAAAGAAGTTTTACTTTTTTAAAGTTTAATCAATAATGTCGAGAAACAAAGCATGGAATGAAGCATAAAATGTTCAGTGAAGGTGGTCTCTGCCCAGAGGAGAAGAATATCAATCAGAATATGTAAAAATGTAACCGTTACCAAATTGTGTTTTTGTGAAGATATAAAGCCAACCACATATATATACACACACACACACACACACACACACACACACACACACACACACACACAAATACACACAAACAAGATCAGAGCTTTAATAAGTATATGATGTCGAGAAATAAAGCATAAAATGTTCAGTGAGGGTGGTCACTGCCTAGATGGGGGGGAAATGTAAATCAGAATATGTAAAAATCTTGTGAAAGTTGGCATTTTTAAAGCTTTAATCACAAATAACGTAAAACATATGATGAAATCTTCAGTGAAGCTGATCACTGCTAGCCAAGCCATTGTGACATCATCAGTTGAAGCAGGTAATTTTAAATTCAAAGTCTTTTGACTGTTTTTAAAGTTTAATCAATAATGTCAAGAAATAAAGCATGAAATCAAGCATAAAATGTTCAGTGAAGGTGGTCTCTGCCTGGAGGGGAAAAATATCAATCAGAAGTATAATAACTGGGAAGAAATTAATATTAAAATTTTGGAAAGGCCCTATAACCCCCAAAATTAAAATGTGGATTATGGAAATGTCAGAGACCCTACACCTGGAAAGAATCAGATTTGTCTTAATGGACATACAAAAACTTTTTGTTAGAATATGGTCTCCATTCATCGATTATTTGAAGGGGTAGACTGGTTCGGCACAGGAACCTAACTGAAGCTTGAACTCAGGATTAGATTAAAAGTTATACTTTATAATCTTTGAACCAATCTCCAATGATGTATTATTCGTAAATCATTCCATTCTTTTTTTTATCTTGACGTTTGTGGGGTTTTTTCTTTCTTTCTTTCTTTCTTACTTCCTATCTATAAACAAAAGAACTAGAAGCAGAATTAATCCACAATTGATAATATTAATAATGTATAATTGATAAATATGAAATGTTTTACAATAATATGTGTTTGCTTCTAATAAAAATATGTTTTTTTAAAGAATATGTAAAAATGTAATCACTGCCGCATAGGGTTTTTGTGAAGATGTAATGACAACCACATATATACACACACACATGCACAAAAACAAGATCAGAGCTTTTAAAAGTACTAGACCAAGTTAGAGCATCATTTTTTCAAGAAGATGTGATTGCACATGAACAAATAAATACACGTACACACACACACACACACACACACACACACAAATCTGTTGGGTCCCATCCCCTCAACGCACGATTGTGGGGGGTGGGGGAGGCGGCCTGCGGCATCACACATACAATAACCACCCCACACACACACTAACCACCCACGTTGACATAATATTAATATTATTCATTCGCTCCTTTTACCCCATCCCCAATCCTATCCACTCAAACTTAGCCCCAAACTCGCAGAGGGGGGGAGGTGGAAGAGAAGGGGAGGGAGAGGGGGGGATGAGAGGGGGAGAGGATTGGGGAGAGAGGAAGGGGTTGAGAGCGGGGGTAGAGAGAGGGGGGGAAATGGGGGGGAGAGGGGGGGAGAGAGGAGGAGGGAGAGGAGGAGGAAGGAGGAGAGGAGGAGGGGGGAGAGGAGGAGGAGGCGAGGAGGAGGGGGGAGATGGAACCGACCCAAGACAGTTCCGAGCCGTGAAGTTTTCAGGTAAGGCGATTTCGAACTCCAGGGGGTAATGGTGCTGCCCTGAACGGAAATCTCTATTAATCTTGCGCCCAGGGCTGGATTTAGATGACGAGAGGCCCTAAGCTGTTCCACTTGTGAGGCCCCTCACAATCCCCCACCCCCACCCCCACCCCCACGACTAGAGTCTGGTCCACCAGATTGACACCGATTGGCAGCCGAGCGTGGCCAATGAGATAAGGGGCTGGAAAGCTGCGGTTTTATTTATTTATTTATTTATTGCTAGTCGAATTATTGGCTTAAAACGCTATTATTCTGAAATGGAGGGCAAGAAACATTACTGAAGGGTTGTTTAGAGACTACAGTGCATTGTGACAGCATATGTAAGAAAGTCCTATGACAATTTCACAAATATTACACATTTTTCAGGCCTCTCACTTATTTTTTTTTCTCTGTTGTCAGCCGGGCAACCTTGGCAGCTTTATAAGTTGCCAAATGACAGTTTAGGTGGTCATTTAACATGGCTTGCATGACGCATGCGATTATGTGCTCGGACGAAGTGTGTAGTTACCAGTCGGAATTATGCTCAATGAAGCATTCACATATTATTTCTGCTTCAAATAAAGTTACAAACTAAACATATTCACCAATCAAGACATGATATATACCACAATGACATGCAGCAAAATTATAATACAGTATCTCAACTCTTTTTACACATTGCAATGAATGCAATTTCTATTATTTCTTTACACTTCCAAACAAAAATGTGGTTGGATTATTCAACATATGATCAACCTCGGTGAGACCAAGCGCAGGCTTGGCGATCGCTTCGCACACCACCTCCACTCAGTTCGCAATAACCAACCTGATCTCCCGGTGGCTCAACACTTCAACACCCCTTCCCATTCCGAATCCGGCCTTTCTGTCCTGGGCCTCCTCCATGGCCAGAGTGAGGCCCACTGTATATTGGAGGAGCAACACCTCATATTTGCTTGGGTAGTTTACACCCCAGCGGTATGAACATTGGCTTCTCTAATTTCAGGTAATCCTTGTTTTCTTCCTCCTTCCCCTCCCATTCCCAGCTCTCTCACAGCCTACTGTCTCCGCCTCTTCCTTTCTTTTTCGTGTGTCTGAAGAAGGGTCTCAACCCGAAACGTTGTCTATTCCTTCGCTCCATAGATGCTGCCTTACCCGCTGATTTTGAAGCTGGAACCTGGGACGTGAGAGAATAAAACACTCTTGACTCTTGACTTACTCCGCTAATGTGTGGGATCTTCTTCTTCCTCTTGTCCGGCCATCTTCTATATCACGTCTTTCCGGTTGGTCAGTGATGGTTGACGGCTGGTGGTTGCAGAATTGGCTACTTTAGTCAGTCACTGTGGTACTGTATCTGTCATCAGCATTGCCCGGGATGCGCCACGTGGAGGCTTCTGCCTGCATCCCATGTGTGGGATAGAACTAGTATACGAGTGATCGGTGGTCGGCATGGACTCAGTGGGACGAAGGGCCTGTTTCCACGCTGTATCTTTAAATTAAACTAATAACACTAAAACCAGAGGGATTCTAAAGTAAGTAAGTTTATTGGCCAAATATTCACATACAAGGAATTAGCCTTGGTGCTCCGCCCACAAGTTTATGGCCAATGTACTGCCCCATAGTCTTGAACTTAATTAAACATGACATTCAGTGACAGTTATGAATGACTCAGAATACACTAAACATTAATAATAATAAAACATTAATGATAAAACACCATTGATCAAGCATGTGACCCAAGAAACTACCAGAACAAAGGGAGGCTACAGATTTGTGGCTGTTGATGGAGCAACTACCTGTGGATAAAAACTGTTTTTATGTGTGGCTGTGGCAGCTTTGACAATCCGGAGTCGCCTTCCAGAGGGAAGGGATTCAAAGAGTTTGTGGCCAGGGTGAGAGGGGTCAGAGATGATCTTGCCCGCTTGCATCCTGGCCGTTGCAATGTACAGTTCATCAATGGAGGGAAGGTTGCAGCCAATAGCCTTCTCTGCTGATCGAACATTTCGCTGCAGCTTCCCGGTGTCGTGCTTGGTGGCTGAGCCAAACCAGACCATGAAGAAGGGTCTCTACCCGAAACGTCACCCAATTTCTTCTATCTAGAGTTGCTGGCTGCTCCATGGAGTTCCCCCGCACAATTAAATCATGGAATAGTCTTCACCCTACCATAGTTACCCAACCAGACGCAACAAATTTAAGGTACCTCTTTTTTCCCCAAGAACCCATTTTTGCTTAAGTCAAAAGTTAAGAGAGTTTTATTGTCATGTGTCCCAGATAGGACAATTAAATTCTTAAGGGCCTGTCCCAGCAGCATGCAACTCCATGCAATGAGCGCGACTCAACGTGGTCGCTTGAGCCGTCCGGCGTCGCGGGGCTGGTCCCACTTCGATCGCCGGAGCCGTGCGGAATTGTGCGGAGTTTTTCCCGACATCATGCGGGAATCCAAAAAACTGACCATGTTCAAAAATTCCGCGCGGCAATGGCTTGTCGGCTCGCAGTCGCCTCGACACATTACACACCGCCTCGACGTCATGCCTCCGTGACCCTCTCTGTAGGTACCTCCGTGACCCTCTCTGTGTGTGCCTCTGTGCCCCTCTGTGTGTGTGTGCCTCTGTGCCCCTCTCTGTGTGTCCCTCTCTGTCCTGGCGAACTTACCTTTAAGACTTCGCTCCAAGTTCGCCTCACTTTGCTCCGTGTTGAAACACTAACCCCACCTCCGCGCGGCCCCCGCTGCCAGTTTGGTCGCGCTCTTCGCATGCAGGCGCATGCTGTTGGGAACGGCCCTGTACAGGGATCACCCGACCTCCGCCCGTCCCCGCTTCTAGTTTGATCGCGCTCACCGCATGGAGTCGGATGCTGGTAGGACAGGCCCTTTACTTGCTGCAGCACAACATAATATGTAAACATAATACAGAACAGGAGATAAAAGGTCAGTGTGTTTATATACCATAGACCATATATATATATATATATATATACGCAATAAATAAACAGATAAATTGCAATAGGCTGTTATTGTTCAGCCCTCCACCACCTCCAGTTTAAATTCCATTTAGAATATTTATGGAAGACCAGGAAACCAGAAGCAAGAGTTACTCCATGGAGTTACTCCAGATCCAAGGTCAGGAAGTGATTCTGCATTGGTTTTCAGCGGTCGCGGCGAGGTGGCGACCGGACAGCAATGGCGCCCAGATCTCCCACAATTCAAAATGAGGGAGAAAGTGCCCAGCGCCGACCAGTTGCTGTGGCAATGCACATGCTCAGGCCAGCCAATGATGTGCTGGCCGTGGTTGTACGCATGTGCAGGGGGAGGATGTGCTGGCCGTAGCAGAGCGCATGTGCAAGGCGACCTGACGTGCCGGTGGATGAGGAGTGGACGGAGAGCGGAGAGCCGGCGGCACGGACATGGATACGGATGGCGGGCGGAGACGGAGATTGACAGACAGAGCGAGAGAGATAGAGAAAGGGGCCCACCCAGAGTTGAACGGCAGGTGTCCTGCCTTGGCCAAAGGCCGCCTAGATTTCGAGGCCCTGGGCTTCAGCCTATGAAGCCTTGTAGTAAATCCTGCGAGGCCCCCCCCTAGATCTTGAGGCCCTAAGCTTAAGCTTGTCAAACGTATACGTAAACTATTATCCGGCTTGTGCCCCACCCAAGGTTTCCATGAGTCGCCAGATGTTTTGGTCACTTGCCTGGAAAGCCTCGACCGAAGCGTGAGCTGCATCAACTGACCAAAGATTCTACAGGATCTTTGCTACCGACTGCGCACACACACACAAACACATCGCGAAGGTGGGGGCCAGGGTCAGCGGAGGAGCGCTGTCTGCACGATGAAGCGGAAGGTAAACGGCTGCCACAGAGCACGGTAAGTCCTTTAGAGAGCGCAGGAGGGGGGGAGATAAGGGGAGAGGGGGGCAGTGAAGGGGAGAGAAGGGGGCAGAAGGGGAGAGAAGAGGAGAGAAGGGGGGAGAGGGGAGAGAAGGAGAGAGAGAAGGGGAGAGAGAAGGGGAGAGAGAAGGGGAGTGAAGGGGAGAGAGAAGGGGGAGGAGAGAAGGGGAGAGAAGGGGGAAGAAGGGGGGGGAGAAGGAGTGGAGACCGTTTTAAGAAGTTTAATAAAGTTAGCGGGCATTTTACCTTGCGGCAGATCTTCTAAATCCTGAAAATTCCAATGAGCCAATCAAAATGGCCTGTCAGCGAAGGAGATTACCTTCGACTGTCTGTAAGTAAATAGCGACCCCACTCCACTGGCTTCGAACAAATGGCAACCTATTTTTTAGTCAAGGCCGGTTTTGATTTTGTTGAAATAATCGAAGGAAGATAGAAGAAACCTCGACCACGCGGAAACCACTTTCCACCATTAGGGAGAGTGACCAAAACCTCCGGGAACCTCATGGAAACTTTGGGTGGGGCACAAGGTCACCGTAGGTTTCCGTTCAGGTTCAGTGGGACAGGGGCATTAATCTCTACCCGAATATGTAAAAATGTTACCGTTAGAGCGTTGTTTTTTCGAGAAGATGTGACAACACACAAACAAATAAATACACCCACCCACACACACACATCCAAGATCAGAGTTTTGTAGTTATAAGGTTAAGGATATGATATGATATGAATGATATATATCTTCATCTCCTCTTTGCTGGTTCTGTCATCCATCCTTTCCAACAGCCCAAACTATTTCACCTCATTCACGTTACTGAACCTTTCAAATTTTGGAGCAGAGAAACCTGGTAGAAAGAGGTGAAGGGAAGGGGCAGGACAAGAGCTGGCAAGTGATAGGAGGACACAAAATGCTGGAGTAACTCAGCGGGTCAGGCAGCATCTCTGGAGAAAAGGAATAGGTGACGTTTCGGGTTGCAACCCTTCTTCAGACCCAAAATGTCATCTATTCCTTTTCTCCAGAGATGCTGCCTGACCTGCTGAGTTACTCCAGCATTTTGTGAATATTTTCTGTGAAAATGAGCTTCTGCAGTTCCTTCCCACACACAAGTGATAGATGGATCCAGGTGAGGAGGGTTTGAGGGGTGTCATGTGGGGGAGAGAAGGGTGAAGGGAGCAACCAAGAGAAGAGGTGATAAATGGAGCAGACAAAAGTTTGTAGTTAGCAAAATCTGATAAGGAGGAAAGAGGAGGAGTGAAATGTAGAACCAGAGGAGAGGATGGTCAGTAGATGGGATTGGGTGAGGGCTGCAATAGGGACCCATAAATGGTAGGAATGGGTGATAAGCAGAATGAGGAGGGAAAGGAGGGGAAAGGAATTGACTGACAGGGATGGCAGAGTGAAAAGAATGGTGTGCATGAGAGGACCTGGGTTGATCAGAAGGGTGGGGCGGGGCAGGGGGGCTACCTGAATTTGGAGAATTCAATGTTCATGATGTGGGTGGTAGATTACCCAAGCAGAATATGAGATGCTCTTCCAGATGAGAGAGGCGGTTACATGTACTTCCTCCAAACTCATCTGTTGCATTCAGTGCTCTGGATGTGGCCGCCTGCACATCAACGAGACCAAGTGTGGACTAGGTGACTGCTCTGCCGAACAAGTGCACTCTGTCCACCTGCAGGCCCAGCTGGAACACCTAATTGCAAGCCATTCCCAAAGCAACTTGTCTGTCTTCTGCCTCAAATCAGGTCACACTTAAACTGCAAGAAGGATTCTAACCCCAAACATCATCTGTCAAATTCCTCCCACAAATGATGCCTGATTCACTGAGTTTCTCCAGCAGTTTACATGTTTGCCCATGTCCCAGCATCAACTGTCTCTTGTGTCAATTTTGATGCACGTGATGAAAACCTACTGGCTGTGATTCATCTCAGAACATTAGTCTCTCTTGGACAGTTATAGATTAAAGTCACACTTACAAGGACACAGATATAGCAATCCACTCCAGTGCAGTACTGACGGAGTCAGGCATAAGAGATTACAAGAACAAGGCAGGAGAATGGGGTTGAGATCAGTCATGGTGGGGCAGAATGGGCCAAATGGCCTAATTCTGCTCCTATGCCTTGTGGTTATAATCGTATGGAGTGTTTTACAGTCCTCTGGATGTCATCTCCTGGAGTGGATGTTAAATTGAGCTTGCATATGCCTCTTAGTTTCTCTCTAAATCCAATACTGCTATTTTGCAGAGAGACAGAATTATTCCCCACGTCCTGGCTCATACTGATCCCACCATCAACATCACAAAAAAGCAAATGATCTGGTCACTATCACACTGAAGTATGTGTGGCAAACTGGCTGGTGCCTTTCTTACATTACAATGACTACATGTACTTCATTGCTTGTAAAGTGTTTTGGGAGATCCTAAGAGGCTCTGTGCATGTCTTTCTTTATTTTAAGATATCCTTTATACCCTCTCCAAGGCTTGAATATCCTTGCCAAAGTCTGGTGCCTAAAACTGAACACAATACTCCAGCTGGGGTCTAACCAGTAATTCATAACCTCCCTGTCTTTGTGCTAATCTATATTGATTCTCCCTATATACTTTATAAGCTACTAGAGCAACGTACTTTATACTATATGCTATAAGCTTTTGTTAACCATAACGTAGGCTACTTGGACAGTATTTTTTATTAATTTTAAATCCTTGCAATAATATTATTTGAACTACTACTACGACCCTATCTTGTTTAATTAAAATGGTTTCTTACACTCCCAGAGCTAATAGCAATGACAAACCTTTACATGAGGTTCAATAACATCAGTTGCTTTCACCAGCTCCTGGCCCATCTTGTGAATTTTCCAGTTGTCACGTGTCCCGTCGTGTAACTTTAGCAAAAAGTTCCTAAATTGCAATTGCTTTGAAATGCATCTGTTCAACAAACTTCATTCCATCAGATTTCTTTGAAAATTCTACCTCTAATTGATGCAAAACTACTAATCATTTTTTTTTTCATTTTGGCGTCCATTAAAGCCATCTGCTTGCCTAAAACATATCCCTTTCTTGAGCATGTAATTTGATAAAATCCAAGCAATCTTGCCTCACGTGCAATAATTTTTTTTCTTGCTGTCTTTCTCACGCATGCTGAAAATTTACAGAAACATTTTATATTTAGAGGTCTATTTTCAAAGTTTTTTCTTTACATCTGTTAGGTACTCCCCCCCCCCCCCCCCCCCCCCCACCCTCTGGTGAATGCTATGTACTTAACTCTTCTGTTTCTCTCCTGAGTGCAGGCCCCGTGGCTGGGAGTCATGAATCAAGGGGTTAAGGGCTCCTGTACCCGATTGGCCAAGCTGCATCAGGTGACGGGTGACTCATCGGAAGCTTAATACCAGAAGCTCCCAGAATTCTCTCTCTCTTCATCGACCCTGACTCATGAACAGACTGTAATATGAACTGCAGGAGGCCTGGCCACATGGCATAGAACTTTGTGTATTATTACCTACATTTGTCAATTAATATTGAATTGGGACGGATAAGGGCTGACCTGAGTGTTTTCGTGTATTTTGTTTCAGGGTTATTTCCATTTAGGCAGGTTAGAGACTCTAGTTCGACGGCCCATTGCGAGGCTGGCTGGAGCACTGTTATCTTTGTTGATTAGTTTATTCTTGTCCTTGACTGGGTTGTTTGAATCAGGTTTGGGTTTTAACAAAATAAAATACTATTTTCTTGAACTTGAGCCTGGTTTTTGACTATGTTACGCGGCTCTGAAGTACTTGCATTCGGGAGTCATAACAACATCTAACTTAGTTTTCATGTTATATTTAACAACAAATTCACCAACTTGTTGAATGTTTGGTTAAGACTGTATGGTGAGACAGTTAGTTCCACATTAACCACATCTTTCCCAATGCTGAGCTTAAAGTAGAATATATCTTGAAGGAATACCAGCCATTTGGGCTCTTCCTCTGAATTACAGATCCTCAGGCTGATTTGTCTGGCCTAATTTAATCTACTCCTTTGAAGTATCCTGAAATACTTCAAATACCTTCAATATCTGGAGGTGGCTGATAATGCATCCCCATCTCCATTATTGTACGGAAAAGTTTTTATCAAGCCAATTGCTTGAGATGAAGAAGGGTCTCGACCCGAAAAGTCACCCATTCCTTCTCTCCAGAGATGCTGCCTGTCCCGCTGAGTTACTCCAACATTTTGTGTCTACCTGCTTATGATGAATATTGGCATCAGAGTCACAGCAACTAAGATGGGAAGCATGGACATTTTTTTTTAAACATTTCAGTTTGATCTCAATTAATTCTAATCTGAAATAAGCAAAAATGCTTTTCATTTGAAGAATTGTTCTGGACATGCTGATGAAGTGCAGTGCCACAATCAACCTCAGACTGGATATTTTCTTCCAACCCACATTCAGTGCGAGGATTCTGCTCTTTCTGATCAGAGTCCCTGCTGCAGACTATGTTGTAATCGAGAGGAAATATTGTTGATCAGTCAGAAGTCCTGTTCACCAGGTGTTATGTTTGATTACAGCAAACACTGAGCTAGAGAATTCCAAACTTTCACAAATCTTCTATGTGAAGAAGTTCTATTTGTGCATCTCAGCCTAAAATAGTTAAACCCAGTCTGTGACTCTTTCTCGTTCGAGTTTCTTCATCTGACAGAATTTCCCATTTCAAACCCTTTAAAAGTATATATATTTCATTAAAATCACCTCTCTCATTATTCTGCACTCCAATGAGCATGTCCTATGCAATCTTTTCAGTACTTCCACCTCAAGAATCAAAACTAGTGAATCATAATGCCATCCTATCTTATGCAAGGGGACGATTACTGTACTGGGAGAGTAATCTGTCGTTAGTTGCTGGAAGTAAAAACCACTGCCTCAGCTGTTGAGTGTACATTGTCATTCCTTTGGTTCCTTGGAACCAAATTAAGGAAGTGAGCACAACTGACAACCAGTGGTCCACCACAAGTATAGCAAGGGTAACTCAAAATGAATTTCTTCCTTTTTATCTTGGTCATCCTTTTTTCTCTGCAGCCAGACTAATACTTAAATTACTCTTCTGTCTTGCTCTGACAAAGCAGATCAGTAATGTCTCTCCAATTCACTCTACATTTGTAAATTCTTTAAGTTAATTTTCCTTTTGCTTTACCCCAGTGGAACCCTGTTATGCCTTCATTTCCTTATGATGAGTAAAAAAAAAACTTGTTTCATGCTATTTTACTTTCATGGTGAAGTATTTGCTTCAATATTTCCAAGAGAAAATAAAAATGTTCCATCCACTGTGTGCACACCACTCTCAGCTTCTTGTTCCAGCTCCAGGGTGTGCTGATATTTTACAATAGTGGCTAAACAAACTGCACTGTTACAGCAACTGTTGGCACTTACATAGTGCTATTAAACCAGTAAATTGTCCCAGAGTCTCACTTGAGGATGTGGCTTCTTAGTTTGGTCAGAGATAGTTTTTAAAAAGAATCCTAATGCTTGATAGTCATTTAGTGGGGCACAGGCAGCTGTAATAATTAAATCCATGACTTAAGGGGAAAAGAAACATGTGGCCATCTGAAAATTATTTAGAATGCATGGAGTACCTTTGAAGTAAGTTGATGGAGCAATTAAAATGGGGATGAACAGAAGGCCAATTTTGTGAGAGTGGAGAGTTAATCCCAAATAATGCTTAGGAGTAATTGGTGCCCACGACAAAATAAAATATTGGCTATCCCACCCCCAACACTGAAGAAGGGTCTCGACCCAAAACGTCACCCATTCCTTCACTCCAAAGATGCTGCCTGTCCCATTGAGTTACTCCAGCTTTTTGTGTCTATCTTTGGTTTAAACCAGCATCTGCAGTTCCTTCTTACATACAACATATTCTATCAGTTTTCCATTAATTTTATTGAATAGATGAGCAGACAACCATCAAATTAGTGGAAAGACCAGATAAATTGGGATTGTTCATCTAAAAGGAAATGAGGGAAAAGGGTTAAGGCAAATTCATTGAAGGTGCTCAAAAGCATTTTGCTCAGGAAAAAAAAATCACTGGCAGGATGTCAGGAAAAGAGAACACATTTAACGTAGATGAAGAGAGAAAGAAATGCTGCAGTATGTTGCTATGATCTGAAAGGAGGGGGAGGGTGAAGTTAAAAGCAGATTCAATGGGAATTTTCAAATGCTGTAATTATTGAATTGATGCCTGAAAATAGAAAACTTAGAAGACTCTGAGGAGTATGATGGGCTGAATGGGTTTCTGAACTTTGTGATACTGTTTCGCTATTCACTGACCAAAGAGGTAAAGTGCAATATTTTCTATAATATATTGACTATTTGAAAAAAGTAAGTGGAGAATATAAAACTCTCCCCCCTCTCTCCCTCTCCCTCTCCCTCTCACATACACTCTCTCTTTCTCCCTCTCTCTCAAACATCCTCCTCTCTCTCTCTCTCTCTCACACACACACACACACATTCTCTCTCTGCTCTTTCTCTCTCTCTCTCTTCCTCTCGCTCTCTTCCTCTCTCTCTCACTCACATACGCACTCTTTCCCGCCCTCTCCCTCTCTCTCTCTCTCTCTCTCCCTCACTCACTGCTTCTCCCCCTCAATAATGCTGAGGAGGTCTAAGCAAAGTATCATAAATATATGAAATCGTATTGAAAATGGTTAGGATGTACTGGGAATATGGCTACACGAATTCAAAACGGTCATGTTTTAAACTGAACATGATCGTTGACTTAGTTCACTGCTATTTTTAGGAGTTTAATCTGCCTACCTGCCTTTATGTCGCGGATCGGCCCAGGATAGTTTCATGGCACAGATTGCAACATCTCCTTCACAATACAAGAGTCAAGAGAGTTTTATTGTCATATGTCCCAGAAGGACAATGACATTCTTACTTGCTGCAACACAACAGAATATGCAAACATAGTCCACTGTAAATATAATAAGCGAGAGAGAAAAAAAGTTCAGTGTGTGTATATATAAATACTCACAAGTACACACATACATATATATATATAAATATATATGCACATACACCCAGCCTCGTGAAGAAAATTATATCCTCGTGCCCTGTAAAAATCCCGATCCCTATTCAGCGTGAAGTGAGTTTGGTTCAACGATGTACAGAAAGAAAACTTACCAACTGTGTAAGAAACCACCCCACGAATAGTTTTCTCCTAAATCTTAAGCAGAAGATTATTGCCATAAATTGTTCCAGCATGAAAGTGTTTTTATTGTAATTGATGGTTTTAAATGAGAAATCATTAAGGATTATCGCGTTTCCTTTAATGCTGTACCGTTAAAACAACTAAACTAAAACCTACAGTTTTTCTCAGCGACATGTCATGACTGATCCCAAATCTTCAGCGCAGCTTTCTTCAAAAGATAAGCTGATTTGTTTGATGGTTCCATAAACCAACTTATAAAAGAGGCAGACTAGTCGTTACAAGATTGCTCAACCTGACGGCAACCTCCGCGTTCTATTTTACACAAACTACTACTGCATTTGTTTTAAACGATTTCTCTATGTTTGTTTTCTAAGAAAACAGATAGAAACTGCCTTCCAGTCTGTCTAGGTCAGCAGATGAGATCGCATCTCTTTAATTAAAGCTTAGTAAAATATAGCTATGTACAAAATGCTTCTAAAAATGTCAAAAAAAACTGTTGACTGACAGTAAATCACAGGTTCGCTCACAAACAGTATTCATGCCGTCGTCTCGGCAGACAGGGAGCTACAGCGCATAATAAAATTATAATCACGCCGCATTCCTGTACTCGAACTGCTTGATTTATATTTCTGGGCTGCTAGGTTTCTTTTGCTGAGTTGTCTCTTTTTGGATGAACTTGTATGCTTTCAAATAAAACACAAACTTGGGAACGTGTAGCAAAAGGGCTATTCAAATTGCAAATGACAGATCTGTCCATAAACTGTCCGTCTGCCTTGGATGTAATACCCTTCGAAAATTCAACCTCTAATCAGCCTAGGTTTTGAACATGCCAATCCTCCCCAGGCTCATTGTGTTCCACGAGGAGAGTTTCTAAATTCCACTCTTTGTGTTATTAATTTCCCTCACCTACCATATCCAATCCTTCAATCATCTCAAACATTTCAATTCGGTCATCCCTTGGACCCCGTTCTGTAATTAACATTTGGTCTGATAAGAACTAATTTAATTGATTGCTAGCTTCCATGTACCTGCAATCGTTTTTCTTTAGAAATACAGTGCGGAAAAATGCCCTTCGGTCCACCGAATCCGCGCCGACCTGCGATCCCCGTACGCTCGTACTATCCTACACACAAGGGACAATTCACAATTTATTTTTACCGAAGCCAATTAACCTACAAACCTGTGAAAGACACAAAATACTGGAGTAACTCAGGGGGGCAGCTGCATCTCTGGCGAGAAGGAATGCGTGACGTTTCAGGTCGAGACCCATCCCCGACACTGGGGAAGGGTCCCGACCCGAAACGTTACCCATTCCTTCTCTCCGGAGATGCTGCCTGTCCCGCTGAGTTACTCCAGCTTTTTGTGTCTATCTTCGGTTTAAACCAGCAGCTGCAGTTCCTTCCTATACAATCTGCAAACCAGTACGTTATGGGAGTGTGTAAGGAAACCAGAAAATCCAGAAAAAAAACACGGAGTCACAGGGAGAACGTACAGACTCAGTATAGACAGAACCTGAGGGGATCGAACCGTGATCTTTGGCACTGGCAGCAACTCTACTGCAGTGCCACCGTGCCGCCCGGATACATTTTTAGTGGAGCTGAAATTAGTTGACGTTGTAAAGATTGAAAATGGAAATTACAAAACTCCCAACAAATATGTAGTTGAAACAATTTAAGAGTTGCTCCCATTACAAACCCAGCTGCGTCTTTGCATTAAAGTAGGATATGCAATTGACCACCATGTAATTCAGATGTCCCCTTATTACCACCAATCAACATCTTGTTTGCATTTTCCTTTGGCAAAACCACGACCAAACACAAAAGTCCACATATGCTGTAGGGGAAAACGAACTGCTGGAGAACGGCAGTAGATCAGATAGCATCGATGGAAGAAAATAAACAGGTGACAATTGTCCAGCCGTTTTTTAATGCCTCTGTCCCACTTCGGAAACCTGAACAGAAACCTCTGGAGACTTTGCGCCCCATCCAAGGTTTCCGTGCGGTTCCCGGAGGTTTTCGTCAGTCTCCCTAATGGTCGAAAGTGGTTTCCGTTTTATATATTGGTAATTTTTTAGTCGATGCCGGTTGCGATGCTAGTTGAAGGTGGTTGCTGGAGGACGAAAACCTCCGGGAACCTCCGGTAGCATGGAAACCTTGGGTGGGGTGCAAAGTCTCCAGAGGTTTCCGTTCAGGTTTCCTTATGCCCCTGTCCTACTAATGCCCCTGTCCCACTTCGGAAAACTGAACGGAAACCTCTGGAGACTTTGCGCCCCACGTAAGGTTTCCGTGAGGTTCCCGGAGGTTCCGGTCACTCTCCCTAATGGTGGAAAGTGGTTTCCACTTAATCGAGGCTTCTTCGGTGTTCCTGCGATTATTTTTTTTAAACGGCCTCGACTTAAAATAGGTTGCCGTTTGGTCGAAGCCAGTGGAGTGGGGTTGCTATTTACTTACAGGCAGTCAAAGGCAATCTCCTTCGCAGACCGGCCATTTTGATTGGCTCATTGGAGTTTTCAGCAAAGATCCTGTTGGATCTTTGGTTTTCAGGACCTAGAAGATCCGCCGGAAATTAAAATGCCCGCTAACTTTATTAAACTTCTTAAAACTGTCTCCACTCCTTCTCCCCCCCCCCCCCCCTTCTCTCCCCTTCTCTCCCCCCTTCTCTCCCTCCCTCCCGCGCTATCAAAAGGACTTACCGTGCTCTGTGGCAGCCGTTTACCTTCCTCTTCATCACGCAGACAGCGCTCCTCCGCTGTCCATGGCCCCCATCTTCGCGATGTGTGTGTGTGTGTGTGTGTGTGTGTGTGGTCGGTAGCAAAGATCCTATAGGATCTTTGATGAGTAGATGCAGCTCACGCTTCGGTCAAGGCTTTCCAGGCAAGTGACCAAAACCTCTGGTGACTCATGGAGAGTGACCGGAACCTCCGGGAACCTCACGGAAACCTTGGGTGGGGCGCAAGGTCTCCAGAGGTTTCCATCAGGTTTCCTAAGTGGGACAGGGGTATTATGCCCCTGTCCCACTTAGGAAACCTGAATGGAAACCTCTGGAGACTTTGCGCCCCACCCAAGGTTTCCGTGCGGTTCCCGGAGGTTTTTGTCAGTCTCCCTAATGGTCAAACGTGGTTTCCACTTCTTTTATGTTCCGGCGATTATTTCAAAAAATTCAAAACCTGCCCCGACTAAAAATAGGTTGTCATTTTAAAAATCGGTCATTTTTTAGTCGAAGCCGGTTGCAATGCTAGTTGAAGGTGGTTGCCAGAGGTTGCAGGTAGTGGAAGGTAAGACCTTTTTTTCACTCCAGCATTACCATTAACATCTGGGACCATCCTGCCCACTGGGTTAAGTGTTGGGTTAAGACTGACTCAGTCACTCTATGGTCGCAAGAGGTGCCTACCTGAGGCCCCAGGTTTGTCAAGATTTTATCAGGCAGGCCCTTAATGATTCAGAAAACATTTGGTAGCTTACACTTTGAACTCTTCCCCACACCATTGCTGAGCTCCACTGACAATGATTTCACCATTTTTCTTTTCATCCATCAAGATATGGCACTACTTCAAACCGCCAGAAAAATGTCAGCAGCCTTTTTTCATTGTTTTTAGAGGCAGCAGAAAATGCCTTGGCATTCATGCATTTCAAACTTCTGTTTTTTATTATTACAATATATCATTAACACAATTCCTGTGGTTCTCCTGTGAAATCCCAGACAACAAGCTGAACCAAGAGTAGTACTATTTACTTGGACAATTTCTAACACCTCTCTGTCCTTTCATAATCTCCCTGCCTCCATGAAAGGCGACAGACTATTAACATGTCTCCTACAAGATGAAGCTTTCCATTCTAGGGCATCCGAGATGTTGTCTTTCTTTAGTAAACATGGATTCCCCCCCTGCTGTTATATGTGGATCTCTAACTGGTACTCCACCAGCCTCCACATCCAACAAATTAGTTTCTGACATTTCTGCCGCTTTCAACAGGATCCCATCACCAATTACATCCTCCAACCCCCACCTCTTTTGTGCAAACCACTCTTTCTGCAACTCTTTGGTTTACTCATCCCTTCCCATCCAAACCGTCTCCTCCCCAGGGACTTTCTCCTGCAACCAGCGATGTAACCCTGTCCATCTCTTCCCTCACATCCATCCAAGGGTCCCAGCAACCTTCCAGGTGAGATAGTCATTCACGTGCACCTTCTCTAACTCATCTACTGCATGTGATGCTCCCGATGTGACCTCCTTTACATTGGTGAAACCAAGCATAGACTAGATAACCATTTGGTAAAAGACACACTTGGTCCTCCAAGGCCTGCTTGATCTCCCAGGTGCTAACCAGCATAACACCCCTTTCCATTCCCATACTGACCTTTCTGTCCTGGGTCTCTTCCATTGTCAGAGTGAGGCCATATGCAAACTAGAGGAAAAGCACCTCATATTCTGCTTGAGTAGCTTAGAAGCCAACTGTATGAACAGAATTTTCCAATTATAGGTAACTAACCTACAAATACGCCCCACCATTTTTATCCCTTTCTACTACCTCCCTACTCCCCATTGCCCCTTCCACCTATAATACTTCCTCTGGTTTCACATTATGCATACTTCTATCCTTATCTCACACTATTGTCTTTTCGTCTCAGGCCTTTGTCCAACTATCTGCCAATTAAAACTATCCCTCACCCATATCCACGTATCTCCCTTGTCAATTCTTCTCTTCCCTCCCGCTCCACCCCTTCCCCGGGCACTTTCCCTTGCAACCACAAGAGATGCTACACTTATCCCTTTACCTCCCCCCTCCACTCCTTTCAGGGACCCAAGCAGTCCTTCCAAGTCCGACAGAGGTTCACCTGCACCTCCTCCAACCTCATCTACTGCATCTGCTGCTCTAGATGCCAGCTGATCTATATCGGTGATACCAAGCGGAGGCTTGGCGATCGTTTCGCCGAACACCTCCGCTCGGTCCGCAATAACCAACCCGACCTCCCAGTGGCTCAGCACTTCAACTCCCCCTCCCATTCTGTATCCGACCTCTCTGTCCTGGGCCTCCTCCATGGCCAGAGTGAGCAACACCGCAAATTGGAGGAACAGCACCTCATATTCCGCTTGGGGAGTCTGCATCCTCTTGGCTTGAACATTGAATTTTCTCAATTCTGTTAACCCTTGCTGTCTCCTCCCCTTCCCACCTCTCCCTCAGCCCTCGGGCTCCTCCTCCTCCTTTTTCCTTTCTTCTCCCCGCACCCCCCCCCCCCCCCCCCCCCCACCTCCCATCAGTCTAAAGAAGGGTTTCGGCCCGAAACGTTGCCTATCTCCTTCGCTCCTTAGATGCTGCTGCACCTGCTGAGTTTCTCCAACTTTTTGTGTACCCTCCACGTATCACTTATCTGGTTTTGTCCTGCCCTCTCCTCGCTTCCAGATTTCTCTCCCCCCCACCATCACGATCATAAGTCTGATGAAGGGGCCCAATGCAAAATGTCACCTATCAATGTTCTCCAGAAATGCTGCCTGACCCGTTGAGTTATTCTGGCAAGAGTATTTTTCAAGAGTAATACCCATTGATAGGAGTGTCATTAAAGCAACATAAAGGGCTCCTTTTCTCCATGCAACTACCTATTAATTACAAATTTTCCCAATAAAATGCCCAAGATATAAAAATAAGAAGAGGAACTTTAGGCAAAAATCTTGTGACTCTCTGATTCTTGTGATTCTTGTCTGCAGTCCCTCACTCTCCATGTACGAGTAAAAAGCTCTGTTCTAATCACTAAATTGTCACCAAGGAATCATAAATATTCATAAATGCTCAAGAATACCATAAATCTGGAACAAAAAAGGAAAATTATGAATATAGTCAGATCACATAGCATTAATCAAGAGCATATATAGCAAGATTTGATGTTGATGAATGATCAATCCTGATCAAATGATTTTTACAACCCTCTCTGGAGTTGAGGAGTTTGAACTCACGGTGGTTACAAATTACTTTGCATTATTTAAATATCAGCAACATTACATAAGGACCAAAAACAGAAAATGCTGGAAACACTCAGCAGATGAGGCATCCATGGAAAGAGAAACAGAAACAGTTATGTTCTAGTTAAGAAACCCTTTGTCAGACTACATGGAAGAAGGTGATTCTCAATGTTACTATGTCAAGGCCAATATTTATTCCTCCATGTCCACTACTGCAACAGATTTAACAGTCATTATCGCATTTCTGTTTATTGGAACTAGCTGTGTGCAAGTTCCAATAAACTATGTGCAAGACAGCTCTGTTTCTTAATCTACAACAGTGCCTACACCTCCTCAGTCTTTCATTGGTTATATGGTTCTTTGGTTGCAGAAGGCACAGAATGTAGTTGTAAAATACAAATCCATTGAAATTTAAGGCAGAACTCAGACCAGTAATAGCTTCATTTCGAGGGAGGAGGATGGTTAAATGCCTTGCATCAACGTTGCCCATATCCTTCCAATTTATTGGTTATTTCATGAGCTGAACTGGATTTTGACTTACTTTGTAGTCATGTGATGATTTTATGAATTACATGTTGCAGAATGTCAATGGATGCTTGAAACATGTTCAAATTGTTTCCCTTGTGCTTCTTACATCGGAGTGAAAATTACATTGCAGATCTTCCCTCTCAACCCAATCGATTGCAAGCGAGAAAGCAGCACACTCCCAAGCCCCACATTTTATTGTTACACATTACACCTCATAAAATGTGGACTGATTGCGCCGATTATTGTTGCTTAATGCATGCACACACCACTATCTGATTAAAAACGCTTACTCCAGGTGATAGATCAGAAATAAAACCCAATAAAAATTCTTCACTCTGCCCAAACCTGCTGTCAAGGCACAATTTGGGAGCTAAAGGGAAGGCCACCTTAGTCAGTTATTAACTGGCTGTTTGCGATTTTGAATTCACTTAAATACTGTTCTGTGATAAGTGATGTGGGTTTTTTTTTAATTATTCTTTTATTTAAGCTTGAACACATTTTTCATTAATTCAAGGAACATAGGTGAGCCAACATTTCCCATTCATAGAAACAGAAATGTAGAAAATAGGTGCAGGAGGAGGCCATTCGGCCCTTCGAGCCAGCACCGCCATTCATTGCGATCATGGCTGATCGTCCCCAATCAATAATCCGTGCCAGCCTTCTCCCCATATCCATTGATTCCACTAGCCCCTAGAGCTCTATCTAACTCTCTCTTAAATCCATCCTGTGATTTGGACTCCACTGCCCTCTGTGACAGGGAATTCCACAAACTCACAACTCTCTGGGTGAAAACGTTTTTTCTCACTTCAGTCTTAAATGGCCTCCCCTTTATTCTAAGACTGTGGCCCCTGGTTCTGAACTCGCCCAACATTGGGAACATTTTTCCTGCATCTAGCTTATCCAGTCCTTTTATAATTAGGGGACCAAAACTGTACGCAATACTCCAGATGTGGTCTCACCACAGCCCTATACAACTGCAGAAGAACCTCTCTACTCCTCTACTGAAATCCTCTTGTTATGAAGGCCAACATTCCATTAGCTTTCTTCACTGCCTGCTGTAATTGCACGCCAACCTTCAGTGACCAGTGTACAAGAACACGCAGATATTAATGTTCCTCCACCTTACCAAACCTAACCCCATTGGGATAACCTCAGATTTATCTATGTTATACTGCATCTGCCACGCATCTGCCAACTCACTCAACCTGTCCAGGTCACCCTGCAACCTCCTAACATCCTCTTTACAGTTCACACTACCACCCAGCTTTGTGTCATCCGCACTTCCTAGTGTTGCTCCTAATTCCCTCTTCCAAATCATTAATATATATGGTAAACAGTTGAGGCCCTAACACCGAGTCTTGCGGCACTCCACTCGCCACTGCCTGCCATTCTGAAAAGGACCCGTTCACTCCTACTCTTTGCTTCCGGTCTGCCAACCACGTCAACACCCCACCCCCAATACCATGTGCTCTAATTTTAGTCACCAGTCTCCCATGCGGGACCTTATCAAAGGCTTTTTGAAAGTCTAGATACACTACATCCACTGGCTCCCCTTCATCCATTTTACTTGTCACATCCTCAAACAATTCCAGAAGATTAGTCAAGCATGATTTTCCTTTCATAAATGCATGCTGACTTGGACTAATCCTTTTACTGCTAGCCAAATGCCCCATTATTACCTCTTTAATAATTGACTCCAGCACCTTCCCACCACCGAAGTTTGGCTAACTGGTCTGTAATTCCCCGTTTTTCCTGAATAGATCCTGAATCTATTGAACATTGGAAAATGATCACCAATGCGTCCACTATTTCTAGAGCCACTTCCCTGAGGACCCTGGGATGCAGTCCATCAGGCCCCAGGGATTTATCATCCTTCAGTCCTATTAGCCTACCCAATACTATTTGTCACCTAATGAAAATTTCTTTCAGTTCCTCAACCCCCTTAGATCCTCTGTCCTCCAGTACTTCTTGGAGATTGTTTGTGTCTTCATTAGTGAACAAAGTACTTGTTCAACTCTTCTGACATTTCCTTCTTTCCCATAATAATTTCACCCATGTCTTTCTTCAAGAGACCCACATTGTCCTAATTGACCTTGAAACGGTGGTGGAGAGCTGCCTTCTTGAACCACTGCAGTCCTTGAGGTGTGAGTATACCCGCAATGCTGTGAAAGCGGGGGATTCAGGATTTTGATCCAGCGACGGTGAAGGTCAGGATGGTGTGTGGTTTGGATGGCAAATTCTATGTTGTAGAAATGAATGAATGAATGAATGAATGAATGAATGAATGAATGAGTGAATGAATGAATAAGTTTATTGGCCAAGTATTCACATACAAGGAATTTGCTTTGGTGCTCCACCCGCAAGTGGCAACAATATACAGTGACAGTTAGGATGATACATAAAACATTAAACATTAATAATAAAACATTATTGATTAAACATGTGAATTAAATAAAATACCACAGCAAAAGGAGGCTACAGATTTTTGGTTATTCAGTGGAGCTACTACCTGTGGAAAAAAGCTGTTTTTATGTCTGGCTGTGGCAGCTTTGACAGTCCGGAGACGCCTTCCAGAGGGAAGTGCTTCTAAGAGTTTGTGGCCAGGGTGAGAGGGGTCAGAGATGACCTTACCCGCTCGCTTCCTGGCCCTTGCAGTGTACAGTTCATCAATGGGGGGAAGGTTGCAGCCAACAACCTTCTCAGCTGATCGAACAATTCGCTGCAGCCTCTGGATGTCTTGCTTGATGGAGGAGCCAAACCAGACCATGATGGAGAAGGTGAGGAAAGACTCTACGATGGCCGTATAGAATTGGACCATCATTGCTTGTGGCAGATTGTGCTTTCTCAGCTGCCGCAGGAAGTACATCCTCTGTTGTACCTTTTTGACTATGGAGTTGATAGTAGCCCCCCATTTAAGGTCCTTGGAGATGATAGTTCCCAGGAACTTAAAAGACTCCACAGATGTGAATGTGGTGTTGTTGATGGTGAGTGGGATGAGGGGAGGGGGAGCTCTCCTAAAGTCTACTATTAATTCCACTGCCTTAAGAGCATTGAGCTCCAGGTTGTTGCGATGGCACCAGGCCTCCTGCTGTGTCGCTTCCTGTCTGTAGGCAGAATCTTCTCCATCCTGGATCAGTCCAATCAGGGTTGTGTTGTCTGCAAACTTGAGAAGCTTGACAGAGGAGTCAGTGGAGGTGCTGCAGGAGCTGCAGATGCTGGTATACTAAGGAAAGACATAAAACAGTGGAGTAAGCTGATTGGGCAGGATCCCATTTAGCATCAGACTGAAGAAGGGTCCTGACTCAAAACATTACCTATCCATGTTTTCCAGGGTTGCAGGTTTTGTCTGCTAAGTTACTCGAACATTCTAACTCCCTCTTAAATATAGCCAATGAACTTGCCTCAACTACCTTCTGTGGCAGAGAATTCCACAGATTCACCACTCTCTGTGTAAAATTTTTTTTTCTCATATCGGTCCGAAAAGACTTCCCCCTTATCCTTAAACTGTGACCCCTTGTTCTGGACTTCCCCAACATCTGGAACAATCTTCCTGCATCTAGTCTGCCCAACCCCTTAAGAATTTTGTACGTTTCTATAAGATCCCCCCTCAATCTTCTAAATTCTAGAGAGTACAAGCCAAGTCTATCCAGTCTTTCTTCATATGAAAGTCCTGCCATTATAGGAATCAGTCTGGTGAATCTTCTCTGTACTCCCTCTATGGCAAGAATGTCTTTCTTCAGATTAGGGGAAGAAAACTGTATGCAATACTCCAGCTGTGGTCTCACCAAGACGCTGTACCACTGCAGTAGAACCTCCCTGTTCCTATACTCAAATCCTTTTGCTATGAATGCTAACATACCATTCGCTTTCTTCACTGCCTGCTGCACCTGCATGCCTACTTTCAATGACTGGTGTACCATGACACCCAGGTCTCCTTGCATCTCCCCTTGTCCTAATCGGCCACCATTCAGATAATAGTCTACCCTCATGTTTTTGCCACCAAAGTGGATAACCTCACATTTATCCACATTATACTGCATCTGCCATGCATTTGCCCACTCACCCAACCTATCCAAGTCACCTTGCAGCCTCCTAACATCCTCCTCACAGCTAACACTGCCCCCCAGCTTCGTGTCATCCGCAAACTTGGAGATGCTGCATTCAATTCCGTCATCCAGATCATTAATAAATATTGTAAATAGCTGGGGTCCCAGCACTGAGCCTTGCGGTACCCCACTAGTCACTGACTGCTATTCTGAAAAGGACCCGTTTACTCCTACTCTTTGCTTCTTGTCTGCCAGCCAGTTCTCTATCCACCAATACTGAACCCCCAATACCATGTGCTTTAAGTTTACATACTAATCTCTTATGTAGGACTTTGTTGAAAGCCTTCTGAAAGTCCAGATATAACACATCCACTGGTTCTCCCTTATGCACTCTACTAGTTACATCCTCAAAAAATTCTATAAGATTCGTCAGACATGATTTACCTTTCATAAATCCATGCTCACTTTGTCCAATGATTTCACCACTTTCCAAACGTGCTGCTATCCCATCTTTAACAGCAGACTAGCATTTTCCCCACTACCGATGTTAGACTAACTGGTCTGTACTTTCCCATTTCCTCTCTCCCTCCCTTTTTAAAAAGTGGGGTTAAATTAGCCACCCTCCAATCCTCAGGAACTACTCCAGAATCTAAAGAGTTTTGAAAAATTATCATGAATGCATCCACTATTTCTGGGGCTACTTCCTTAAGTACTCTGGGATGCAGCCTCTCTGGCCCTGGGGATTTATCGGCCTTTAATCCATTCAATTTACCTAACACCACTTCCCAGCTAACCTGGATTTCACTCAGTTCCTCCATCTCATTTGACCCTCGGTCCCCTGCTATTTCCGGCAGATTATTTATGTCTTCCTTAGTAAAGACAGAACCAAAGTAGTTATTCAATTGGTCTGCCATGCCCTTGTTCCCCATGACAATTCACCTGTTTCTGACTGCAAGGGACCTACATTTGTTTTAACTAATCTTTTTCTCTTCACATATCTATAAAAACTTTTGCAGTCAGTTTTTATGTTCCCTGCCAGTTTGCTTTCATAATCTATTTTCACTTTCCTAATTAAGCCCTTTGTCCTCCTCTGCTGGACTCTGACTTTCTCCCAGTCCTCTGGTAGGCTGCTTTTTCTGGCTAATTTGTATGCTTCATCTTTTGTTTTGATACTATCCCTGATCTCCCTTGTTATCCACGGATGCGCTACCTTCCCTGATTTATTCTTTTGCCAAACTGGGATGAACAATTGGTGTAGTTCATCCATGCAGTCTTTAAATGCCTTCCATTGCATATCCACCGTTAACCCTTTAAGAATCAATTGCCAGTCTATGTTGGCCAATTCAAGTCTCATACACTCAAAGTTACCTTTCTTTAAGTTCAGAACCCTTGTTTCTGAATTAATTATGTCACTCTCCATCCTAATGAAGAACTCAACCATATTTTGGTCACTCTTGCCCAAGGGACCACACACAACAAGACTGCTAACTAACCCTTCCTCATTACTCAATACCCAGTCTAGAATAGACTGCTCTCTCGTTGGTTCCTCTACATGTTGGCTTAGAAAACTATCCCGCATACATTCCAAGAAATCCTCTTCCTCAGCACCCCTGCCAATTTGATTCACCCAATCTACAGTATATGTAGATTAAAGTCACCCATTATAACAGTTTTACCTTTGTTGCACGCATTTCTAATTTCTTGTTTGATGCCATTCCCAACTCCACTACTACTGTTAGGTGGCCTGTGCACAACTCCCACTAGCGTTTTCTGCCCCTTAGTGTTTCGCAGCTCTACCCATACTGATTCCACATCCTCCAAGCTAATGTCCTTCCTTTCTATTGTGTTAATCTCCTCTCTAACCAGCAACACTACTCCATATCCTTTTCCTTTCTGTCTCTCTCTTGAATATATCAGCTCCCAGCCTTGGTCACCCTGGAGCCATGTGTCCGTGATCCCAACTATATCATATTCATTCATATCTATCTGCACATTCAACTCATCCACCTTATTACGAATGCTCCTTGCATTGAGACACAAAGCCTTCAGGCTTGTTTTTACAACACTCTTACGCCTTATACAATTATGTTGAAAAGTGGGCCTTTTTGATTTTTGCCCTGGATTTGTCTGCCTGCCACTTTTACTTTTCACCTTGCTACCTATTGCTTCTACCCTCATTTTACTCCCCTCTGTCTTTCTGCTCATGCTCCCATCCCCCTGCCACATTAGTTTAAATCCTCCCCGACAGCACTAGCAATCACCCCCCCCCCCCCCCCCCCAAGGACATTGGTTCCATTCCAGCCCAGGTGCAGACCGTCCTGTTTGTACTGGTCCCACCTCCCCCAGAACTGGTTCCAATGCCCTAGAAATTTGAATCCCTCCCCCATGCACCATTTTTCAAGCCACGTATTCATCTGCAATATCCTCCTATTTCTCCTCTGACTAGCACGTGGCACTGGTAGTAATGCAGAGATTATTACCTTTGAGGTCCTACTTTTAAGTTTATCTCCTAGCTCCCAAAATTCACCTTGTAGGACCTCATCCCATTTTTTACCTATATCGTTGGTGCCAATGTGCACCATGACAACTGGCTGTTCACCCTCCCCCTCCAGAATGTTCTGCACTTTAGGACTTTAGGAGAGCTCCCCCTCGCCTTCCCCCACTCACCATCAACAACATCACTGTCACATCTGTGGAGTCATTAAAGTTCCTTGGAACCATCATCTCCAGGGGCCTTAAATGGAAGGCCACCATCGACTCCACAGTCAAAAAGGCCCAAACCGAGGATGTACTTCATGCGGCAGCTGAGAAAACACAACCTGCCGCATGCAATGATGGTCCAGTTTTATACTGCCATTATAGAGTCTGTCCTCACCTTTTCCATCATGGTCTGGTTTGGCTCAGCCGGAGCTGCAGCACATCGCTCGATCAGCCGAGAAGGTTGTTGGCTGCAACTTCCCCCCATCGATGAACTGTACACTGCAAAGGCCAGGAAGAGAGCAGGTAAGATCATCTCTGACCCTTCTCACCCTGACAACACACTCTTTGAAGCATTTCCCTCGGGAAGGCGACTCCGGGCTGTCAAAGCTGCCACAGCCAGACAAAAAAACAGGTATTTTCCACGAGCAGTAGCTCTACTCAACAGCCAAAAGACTGCAGCCTCCTTGTACTCTGGTACTTAAATTTGTTCTTCACATGTTTACATTATAATGTTTTATTTTTCATTGTTTACTGTATATTGTGTTATTACTTGCGAGCAAAGCACCAAGGCAAATTCCTTATATGTATAAATACCTGGCTAATAAAATGTATTCATTCAAGAAGGTGTGCCAACACCTTTATTTTCTTAGATTTTTAAAGAGATTCGGCATGTCTCCAAATACTGCTTCTACAGATTGAAAGTATCTTGATCATTTGCATTTTAGCCTGGCATGGCAATTTCAACACACATAAACACAAACACAGAGAGTTTTGACTCTGCCTGCTCCATCAGAGGCAGTGCCCTCCCCATCATCAAAAGCATATACATAAAGACCTGCCTCAAGAAAGTGGCATCTACTATCAAGGATGCCCACCATCCAGGCCATGCCCTCTCCTCATTGCTACCATCAGGCACGAAGTCTGAAGTCACACACCACCAGGTTCAATAACAACTAACTTTCTACAACCATCAGGTTCTTGATCTACCTGCACAACCCTATCTCCTCCTTGGACACAATAGACCATATCTTGCGTTACCGTTATCTTGTTTTCGAATTATGTTTCTGCACGAAATTCTTGTTTTTTTCCACAGTTTTTTTCCCTCCCCTGCCTTAGATAAATTTATGAGTAATTTCTGTTGTGTGTTGTCTGAGTCTATGCGCCTGTGATGTTTCTGTAAACAAGGTTTTCATTGAACCTGCACCTCGCCATATACATATGACAATAAATACTAGACTGACTGACATGTGACAATAAATACTAGACTGACAGACATGAATAAGGGTCTCGACCCGAAACGTCGCCTATTCCTTCGCTCCATAGATGCTGCCTCGCCCGCTGAGTTTCTCCAGCTTTTTTGTCTACCTTCGATTTTTCCAGCATCTGCAGTTCTTTCTTAGACATGTGGTAAATGTATTTATACTTTCATGGCCTGATTCCACTTCGAGTTGACTGTTATTCCTCGTACCAGGTGTGATGTATCTGGTCCTTGTTTCATGTAATACTCTAGCACCAGATATTACGCGAGAAAATGTGTTTCAAAATCTTTCCCACTAAATTATTGGCTACGCTGTTGGAAATAACACTGTTGGTTGATATCTGTCCCTAATGAACATACCCTAGGACCTGGATTGGAATGGTAACAGGAAGTAATCGGAATGCAAGAATGAACCAACTCTTTATTTTATACTAAAGCATACAAATACTGTGCAAGATGCTTCGCAGTTGAACTGTCCACTGTGTGTAACTGCCCAACAAAAATTTAATTCGTTCAGGGTGCGGTTCTGCCGGTGATCTACAGGGACTCGTTATTCAAAATGGCAAGGCCTTCTCGTCCTCTCAAGCATTTTTATTCCTGACCAGGCTTGATATGATGATAAAGTAAAAAGAGACCGTTTGGCCCATTGCCTTTGAGACAGCTCTTTGAAAGTGTGGCCGCAGGGAATTGCAGACGCTGGAATCTTGAACAACCAAAATCACACGAAGTGCCGGAGTAACTCAGCGTGACAGAAAACAATATCCCCCCCCCCCATCCCCCATCCCATTATAATCAGTCCAAGGAAGAGACCTGACCCGAAACATCGCCTTTCCATGTTCCCCAGAGACATTGCCCGACCCATTGAGATACTCCAGCACGTTGTGGGGGGGGGGGGGGGGGGGGGGGTTGGTTTTAAAAAGTATTGCTGGGGTTTCCAAATAATCATCAGAGAAGGTGGAATTCGACATGCCAACGCGATGTCTGAATCCCCTTTAGCGGATCAAAGGGCAGTAAGGTAAGAGGCCGTTCAGTCCATCAAGTCTGGTGTTATCTGTCTCGCTGAGTAACTCTGGTACTTTGTGTGGTTTTTGCTTGTTCAAGATTCCAACATCTGCAATTCCTTGTGGCCACACCTTCAAAGGCAATGGGCCAAACGGTCTCTTTTTACTTTATCATCCTATCAAGTTTGGTCTTTTCCGAACACAGAACTCCAGACTCCTCCCCCATCTCATATCCTTGAAATGTTTTCTCATTCGAATGGTTATCCAATTCTCCTTCGGGGGTTCCGATTAAATCCATCACCCAATCGTCCAGCCCATTGCAAATCCCCGCCATTCGTGGTTGAGAAGTTTTCGTTCGAATGCTTCTGCTTCTCCTGCCAATCACTTTAAATCTGGACTGAAAATGATATGTTTTTATTTAAAAATCTGCAGATGCCAGTGTCTGAAATAAACACTGGCATGAGATTCGGATCTAAGACATGGGTTGTTTCTCCTTTCACATAATCTGCCTGATCCACAGGCTGTTTCCAACATTTTGCTTTATTACCTGCAACCCGAGGAGTAACCTTTTCCACACAAAGGGTGGTGGGTGTATGAAACGAGCTGCCGGAGGAGGTAGTTGAGGCAGGTGCTATCGCTGCTTTTAAGCAACATTTCGACAAATTCGTCAATAGAACAGGGTTAGAGGGATATGAGCAAAACTTAGGCAGGTGGGAGTAGTGTAGATGGGACACGTTGGCTGATGTGAGCAAATTGGGCAGAGGGGCCTGTTTCCACGCTGTGTGACTATGACTATGACTCTGTTACCCTCCCGTTATGGACCTCCACTAGTTAAGGCTAAGAGTCAGATTCTCTTTATTAACACGGGAGACCCCTTTCCCGATCTTGGTTCTTCTATCAAGTATTTTATCGATTCATTGGGATGACGGGGAGTGGGGTCCCAGTTTCCCTGACCAATTCACGTAACTGGAATCTCCGGTCCTTAAAACTACATTTGCACATCCACTGCATAATCTCGCTAAAGCCTTCACATTCTTCCCAAAGTTCTGGCTAGAACTGGGATATCATAAGCCACGGAACACTTGTTGGGGGAATAATGTTCTTGTAAATTAGCGATTAATTCTTTGTACTCAGAATTAATGCTATCACAAATCATTCTAGTCCATTTAAAATGTATAAAACTGTAAGAAAGTTTAAATTACTGGTGATGACCCAGATGTAATATCTCACAGCTTGGGACTTTAGCCTGCTCAAATATTACTCTCGCTGAGCTTTTGGAAAGAAAAAATTATGATTTTTGTTTAAATCCACGGTCCATTGGTGTGGCTGAAGGAGATTATATTAACACATTGTTGTCCGCATTGTTATTGAATCTGCTTCCCCACCAAATTTGTGGGGAGTGTTGGTCATCAGAGAGGTTCGGATAATTGGCCAAAGACCCGAAGGGGAGAAAATATATTTCACCCAACGAGTTGTAGTGGCCTGGAAGGCGCTGCGTGTACGGGCGGTGGAAGCAGATTCAATAGAAAGTTTCAAAAAGGTATGGAATAAACACTTGAGAAAGTGAAATAAAACGCACGTAGGTCTAAGAGGAAAGAGTGGGGAGAAGTGGAACCATGCGGAGAGCTCTCTCAAAGAGCCGAAAAGCGGACAAGGCGCCGAATGGCCCTTGTGATGCTCTTTGATTGTGGGACGTGCGGAGCCCAACAACCGTGCAGTACGGGTGAGAAGACAACAGTGCATCCCACCTGATAGAGCTGTAATCTTTGAGACTTCTCAACATAAAATATCCAGTAACATTCAGCAGGTCAGCTGTATCCGTGGAAAGAAAAACTGTTAACGATTTGGACCAATGGTCTATCGTCACGCATCTAATAATGTTCAAAACAATAAGCCTTTGGCTTTGATAGAATCGAAGAAGGGTCTCGACCCGAAGCGTCACCCAGTCCTACTCTCGAGAGATGTTGTCTGTCCCGCTGTTACTTTGGGGCTTTGTGGCTCTATCTTACCAAACACAAATCTCAGTTTCCCCTATTAATTAGAAAATATTGTGAAAATCATTAGATTCTTGGCTGAACCGTGTAATCAAATGGGATGTACGCTTATATCTCGTGAATTATTGAATTATATAAAATATTATTTCTTGTCAAAACACAAAGCGCTGGAGTAACTAAGCGGATCAGGTAGCATCTGTGGAGGGAATGAATGGGCGCAGTTTCGGTTCGGGAGACTTCTTCAGACTACTTTATTTTTCTATTCTCGATTCTAGCATCTTGTGACCCCATGATAGTTAAGTCATTGCGTCCGTGTGCCTTTACTACAATCTATAAACTCACTATGGGAAGGCTAAATGTCAACTGTGTTTGTCTCAATATACTTTACTGCCTTGAACGGCTGCTTCTAGATCTCCACGGCAGTGTTTTAAAATGTCCACTGCTTTCCCAGTGGCTGGTAATTTGGAGAGGAAAGGGGGTGAAAAGAAATTCGTCAGTCAGTTGAGGTTCTAAGTTGGATACTTTTGTTAACTGGGAGTGGGACAGAGAGTGGGGCAACGATTCTTGCAGCAGCCGGAGTCCGGCGATAAATTCGGCCTGCTCGCTTTCGCGGCGCTTTTATGGGTTTCTAATCTTGGATTGGCAAATTACATCAGGCCATGTCGTCAGCCGAGTGTCTGTCGGGAGAGGGTCATTTCCGCATCATCCCATTTCCACCAGTCATTGGGAGAAATCGTTATTTATCTTTGTTTAAATTGGCTCGGATCCCGAACCGTTTGCCAGCGGCAGGCGCCGAGGTTCAAGGGCTTATACTGGACAAAAGTTGTTAAAACACGTCGTGCGTATGTTTTTTCGCTGACTTCAACGCCATGTGATCAGGAAGGCAGGCTATGTTTCCATTTCCCCTCTTGGCTGGAGGAAACAAAGTTGTGTTGTGGGATGTCGGCGTTGAGAATTACGTAGTAGGTTAAAAATAACTCGGATATTTAAGGTCTGGAGCAGCGGAATCCCAGACCAGAGAGAGTGAAGCTAGAGAGAGAGAGTGGTCAGTCTCCAGAACCAGAGCTGAGCTAAAGCCTTGAAAACCACTCTATGTGTGTAAATTAATACGCTCATGTTTGCTTTTGTGTCTGTGTTTGTTTGTACCTGTGTAGGTACAAACAAACACAGACAGTGCTGTGATTAAATAGCACTTTCCTTCGGGTTCGTGGCAAATTGAACGGTTACAGTACAATTTTCAAGTCTATGTTTCAGATTAAATTTCAAGGATATGATTTGGTGGGCGTAAGATCTCAGACAAATATATTTCTACGTAGTTTTCAACCACCACAATTTATGCCGAAACATAATTTCAGACATTTCTATGAAGACGATGTCTCGAAAACATCTTTAAACATTACAGTGTTGCAATTGGTATACAAAGTTCTATTTACAACCTTCAATCAGCCCATTTTCCTGGGAGTCTGTTACTCTTGGGTTTAATTTGGTTTTGAAGGAAAAGGGATTTATTATAAATTATGATAAAAGATGTATTTAAAAGTAAGAAGGAATCGCGGTGATTGCGCACTGTAGACCGACGGTCCTGGTATTAACTGTTCAAGATTAAACGGTAATAAATACCTTCATGGAATCAACGTTCAAGATTGTTTTAATCATCTCGTTTGGCGGGTTGCTTGCACGGTTGTCGTGCATATGCCCGAGTAATTACTACTTATCTGTAATTCGCGTGTACGGGTGAGTCTGTGTAGCGGTAAATGTATAAATGGATGTTGGGGAAAATATGCATCTATGCATATACTGCATAGTACAAGGAGGTACATAGACATTTTGCAGCTTATATGCAGTATAGATCATTCAGTCTACTACCGCTTGCTGATGTTTTGCTCCTCCTTCAATTCATTTACCCTGTCACCATATCTCCCAGTCTTTCTCTCTAAGGTGACAATTCGTCTTCTCTTTGAGTAGCTATACTAAATATCTGCATAGTACACTTGTAGATGGAGTATCTTAATTTCTGCATAAAAGTTTGCAATTAAATTGTGTTTTGAACGGGTTCTTAAAATATTTGTGTTTTTAACTTCGCAGTATAGAAATATTATTTCGACACCGTTGTCTAAAATGTGATAATATCTTATTTTACTTCATGTCTCGTTGAGGATAATTGATAGCTGAACAAAGATTTCGCTTATTTATCTAGGCGGCCGCTGATATGGCCCTACTGACGAAATGCAGTATTGCGCTCACACATCAGGATGTTGTGGATTTTGTTATGAATCGTCTGAATTAGCAAGGATGCTTAAATTTCAGTCTTCTTGTACGTGCGTGCATTTTCGTAGCACAATATTAATAATATTAACAATATTGCGACATTTTTTTTAAAATTTCTAATTAAGTATGTAGTTTAGTGGAACTTATTTCCTTGCTCTACCTGCCCATAATCTCACTAAGTATGACCGGCTTCAAACACCACCAATACTAGTGATTGGTTCGCCCTTGGGTAAAAATTGAGCCTCTCTCGTAGGGAGTTTGATTTTCTTACTAATTTCGGTGGATTTTAGCCGTGATTGGGTGATCAATAGAAACCAGAATACATGTACGCTCGTTTAGGGTCTTCTATGTGACAGTTAAGGTTTAAGAATAGCACCTCCGCATCGAATATAAAGTTGACTTTTCAACCCAAATAAAAAGTCAGCCCGCCCGTTCCAGTGCCCCATTGAGGGAATGCCGCCACGTCGGAGATGCTGTTTTTTTCGGATAAGTCCATAAATGGCTGCTAGGGTTAAACAGGGCGGAGAAAGGTAATTCGGCCCTCCACGTCTTTTCCTAGCATCAAATATCCATCCAGCACTTGTCCTGTTGCTTTCCCCCCTTTGACGTCTCACATGTGGTCTGGGACCATCTCAAATGCTGCGAAAGACTCTGAATGCGCTGCAGATTCTAACGACCCTCTGGGAGGAAACTAAAGTTTCCTAACTTCGGATCTAAGCTTCAAAAAAATGTGTAGGGAGGAACTGCAGATGTTGGTGTAAACCGAAGATAGACGCAAAACGCTGGAGTAATTCAGCGGGACAGGCAGCATCACTGGAGAGAAGGAATGGTGATGTTTCGGGCCGAGACGTCACCAAGACGTCTGAAGAAGAGTCGCGGCCCAAAACGTCACCCATTCCTTCTCTCCAGAGATGCTGCCTGTCCCGCTGTGTTACTCCAGCTTTTTGTGTCTATCTTGTTTTAGAAATGTTCTATGGACAACATCTGCTTCGAGACACTTTTCCTCTCTCTGTAAAATATCCCACCTTATCCTATCTGCAATGTATCCATTGACAAATATTATTTTCGCCTATCTGTTTGTGGGGTCATGTCTTGCATTAAGTGACCACCAGCCTCCTACAAAATACAGCGATGCCTTTAAAGCGATTGGAAAGTTTGGAGTGAAATGTGAAAGGTGCTATCTAAACGCAATGCTATCTGTGACTCCCTGTGTGTATACTACTTACAGAGTCAGTATTTTGTTTGGTATAACCTTGCATGTTTTTTTCTCTGTATCCTAACTTACACCAAGTCTCATTCACCATTAATCCTGGGCTTGCATTCTTACAATAGTTCGTCAATTGGAAATGTAATATGTTATGTTAAACTTCCGTGTCCCTATTCTCCTCCAGTCCTCCGGCCCAAACCTCTAGTGTTCCCTTTTCTACAACCTCCGACTCTCTTTCCCCTATAATGAACTCCTTGAAAACCTATATATCTGACCAAGCTCATTCGTGTCAAATGTCGTTTGATTTTGTTTCTTGTAAAGCTCTTCGCAATGTTTCCTCTGCGTTAAAAGGCAACGCTACACATTTTGTAAACCGGCATCTGCACTTACTTGTGTCTATACAACACGGTCGTATTTCGGCTGTTGACGATAACTCTGTTACGGAGATAGTGCTTCTTTATATTAGAGTGCATCTGTTAAGGTGTGCCTACTGCCGAGGGTAGGCCACGATCCAGGCTTAGTCCGGCCTCAAGGAACCGTGCTCTCTGCCCCATAGGATCACAAATCTGCGTTGAGTTTGGATTCATAAATTCATAACTTCATAAGTTATAGCTGTAGAATTAGGCATTCGGCCCATCGAGTCTACTCCGCCATTCGATCATGACGGATTTCCCTCTCAACCCTACTCTCCTGCCTTCTCCCCTTAACCCCTAACACCCGTACAAATCAACAATCTGTCAGTCCGCCTTAAAAATATTCATTGACTTGGCCTCCACAGCCGTCTATAGCAATGAACTCCGCAGATTCATCACGGACTGACGAAATAAATTCCTCCTCATCTCCGTTCTAAAAGTACGCCCTTTTCTTCGGAGGCTATGGTCTCTGGTCCTAGACTCTCCCACTAGTGGAAACATCCTCTCCACATCCAAAATATACAGGCCTTTCACTATTCTCTAAGTTTCAGAGGAACCTCTTCGTCCTTCCAAACGCCAGCGAATACAGGCTCAATGCCATCAAACGCCCATCATCCTGTTAGCCCAATCATTCCTGAGATCATTCTCGTGGGGACCAGAGGTGGGCGGGTGTTTGCAGACACTGCATGGAACCGACTCTCGGTGCCGCACAATAGACAATAGACAATAGGTGCAGGAGTAGGCCATTTGGCCCTTCGAGCTAGCACTGCCGATCATGGCTGATCATCCCCAATCAGTACCCTGTTCCTGCCTTCTCCCCATGTCCCCTGACTGCTATTTTTAAGACCCCTATCTAGCTATCTCTTCAAAGCATCCAGAGAACCTGCCTCCACCACCCTCTGAGGCAGAGAATTCCACAGACTCACCACTCTCTGTCAGAAAAAGTGTTTCCTCGTCTCCGCTCTAAATGGCTTACTCCTTATTCTTATACTGTGGCCCCTGGTTCTGGACGCCCCGACATCGGGAACATGTTTCCTGCCTCTAGTGTGTCCAAGCCCTTAACAATCTTATATGTTTCAATGAGATACCCTCTCATCCTTCTAAACTCCAGAGTGTACAGCTGCTCCATTCTCTCAGCATATGATAGTCCCGCCATCCCGGGAATTAACCTTGTAAACCTGCGCGGCACTCCCTCAATAGCAAGAATGTCCTTCCTCAAATTAGGGGACCAAAACTGTACACAATACTCCAGGTGTGGTCTCACTAGGGCTCTGAACAACTGCAGAAGGACCTCTTTGCTCCTATATTCGATATATTTTGTTATAAAGAGGAATCGAATATAGGAGCAAAAAGGTCCTATGAGAATGCAGGGTGACTTTACTATCAGATTACTATCTAAATGGCGTAGTTCCTCTTGTTATAAAGAGGAATCGAATATAGGAGCAAAGAGGTCCTTCTGCAGGAGGCCAACATGACATTCGCTTTCTTCATTGCTTGCTGTACCTGCATGCTTACTTTCATACTGATGTACAAGGACCCCCAGATCCCGTTGTACTTCCCCTTTTCCCAACTTGACGCCATTTAAGTCTGCCTTCCTGTTTTTGCTACCAAAGTGGATAACCTCATATTTATCCACATTTATCTGCATTAAACTTCATCAGCCATGCATCTTCCCACTCCCCCAATCTGTCCAAGTCACCCTGCATTCTCATAGCATCATCCTCACAGTTCACACTGCCATCCAGCTTTGTGTCATCTGCAAATTTGAATCCCTTCATCCAACTCATTGATGTATATTGTAAATAGCCACGGTCCCAGCACCGAGCCTTGCGGTGCCCCACTAGTTACTGCCTGCCATTCTGAAAGGGACCCGTTAATCCCTATTTGTTTCCTGTCTGCTAACCACTTCTCTATCCATGTCAGCACTCTACCCCCAATACCATGTGCCCTAATTTTGCCCTAATCTCCTATGTGGGACCTTATCAAATGCTTTCTGAAAGTTCAGGTACACTACATCCACTGGCTCTCCCTTGTCCATTTTCCTAGTTACATCTTCAAAAAATTCAAGAAGATTAGTCAAGCATGATTTCCCCTTCGTATATCCATGCTGACTCAGACCGATCTTGTTACTGCTATCCAAATGTGCGGCTATCTCATCTTTTATAATAGGCTCCAGCATCTTCCCCACCACCGATGTCAGACTAACTGGTCTATAATTCCCCGTTTTTTCTCTCCAGCCTTTCTTAAAAAGTGCTGATCCTGAGTCTATAGAATATTGGAAAATTATCACCAATGCATCCACGATTTCTAGATCCACTTCCTTAAGTACCCTGGGATGCAGACCACCAGGCCCTGAGGATTTATCAGCCTTCAGTCCCATCAGTCTATCCAACACCATTTCCTGCCTAATGTGGATTTCCTTTTAGTTCCTCTGTCACCCCAGATCCTCTGGCCACTACTATATCAGGACGATTGTTTGTGACCTCCTTAGCGAAGACAGATCCAAAATACCTGTTCAACTGCCATTTCCTTGTTCCCCATAATAAATTCACCTCTTTCGGTCTTCAAGGGTCCAACTTTGGTCTTAACTATTTTTTTCCTCTTCACATACCTAAAGAAGCGTTTACTATCCTCGAGGTTAGCAGTCACTTTGCTGCGATTACGATTGCATTGATTAAATGGGGTCCAATAAAATGAACCAACGCATAATGTAGCGAGTGTTCCAATATAATTACCCGCAGCCGTAAACATAGTAAAATACGGTTTGAAATACAGTTGTAGCAAGGAACTGCAGATGAACTGCAGATGCAGTTTATACTGATGATCGACACAAAAAGCTGGAGTAACTCAGCGGGTCAGGCTGCATCTGACATCAGCATTAAATATTGTTGGTTACACAAAAAGCTGGAGAAACTCAGCGGGTGCAGCAGCATCTAAGGAGTAAGAAATATTATTGCTCTTCTTTAAAAAATACTACCTTGCGAGACGGTTACTTTTAATTTTTATCAATTTGCAATTATCTTTTTTAAAAAAATGAAGGAAACTTTTTGGAACGCAGTCACTTCTTTAGAATTTCGGTGGACGGGAGAGAGATCAGTCTTTCAAACGATATTTAAAATAAATGTAAGTGCCACCTGATATTGTTAAGGATAGGCTTTGTCGTTAATATTTTGTACATGATCCGAGACAGAACAAGGTCGTAGGAACAGGAATTTGTCCCAACTGTAACACATGATCTGAGTTGCACAGTGGATATAACAATTCCCTATCCGACAGAAGCCCTTAGCTTGTAGAGCAGTCTAGGATAAAGCAATTTGGGTGTTTTACACTGCAAAACAGTTATTTACTTGAACTTATGTCTCATACAGAAGTCATGTAGAACCCCAGTGGTTGCGGCTGAACTATGGCTATTGCTAGAGGACTCCTCCGTTGTCAGACTGAGGCTAAATGCAAATTGGAGGAACAGCATCTCATATTTCGCTTGTGGACAAAAATGTTGGAGAAACTCAGTGGATGAGGCAGCATCTATGGAGTGAAGGAATAGGTTCATATTTCGCTTGGGTAGCTTACAGCCCAGGGGTATGAATATTGTTTTAGCACTTCAGGTAGCCCCGGCATTCCCTCTCTCTCTATCACTCCGCCATCCAGGTCGCACTAGCTTCTCATTTTCACCCTACAAACAGCTTACAATGGCGTGTCTCCTTTATCATCGTTACTTTTTTGCATATCTTTCATTCATTGTTCTTCATCTCTCCACATCACCTTACCCCTCTCGTTTCCCTTATCCTTAACCAGTCTGAAGAAAGGTCTCAACCCGAAACGCCACTCATTCCTTTTCTCCAGAGATGCTGCCTGTCCCGCTGAGTTACTCCGGCTTTTTGGGTCTATCTATGGTTATTGCTATATCACTTCAGATAACCAGGTCTGTCGGATTAACATACCTATCCACTATCCTACGTGTATGTGCTGAAGATGCCCTATGTTCCTGCAACAGGTTTTTCGTTTTAATTCTTGGGATTTGTCAAATAAATACAAACAATTGTTAGATTGGGTAGACGCACAGAGTCGCTTGCCCAGGGTAGGGCATCGAGAACCAAAGGACATATGTTTAAGGTTAAGGGGGGGGGGGGGGGGGGGGGGGGGGGAGAGATTTAATAGGAATCTAAGGGGTAACTTTTTCACAAAATGTGGTGGGCGTTTGGAATCTGCTGCTGTCGGGGGTAGTTGAGGCAGGTACTATCGCAACGTTGAAGAAACAATTGGACGGCTACATGAATAGGACGGGTTTAGAGGGGCAAGGGCCAAGCGCAGGGAAGTGGAACTAGTGTAGATGGGAGATGTTAGTCGGTGTGGGAAAGTTGGGCCGAAAGGCCTGTTTTCACGTTGTATCACTTAATAACTGTGGGGAGTTTATTAATTCAGTTAAAATTGAAATATGTGGTTTGGAATACGTGTGAACTGCTCTCTGGATTATATTTCGGACAATCGAGTATGAGTACTGGCGCCGTTTTCACCATGGAAATAAACTGAGCTTTGATGAGAAGCCGATGTTCCCAGAATGAAAGACATTGGTAGATTTCGGTGTACTGGTTCAGATTAATTCACCGGCAGCCACTTGAGGAAACAAAACCGCACGCAGACGGAATTCAAACTGGACTGCGTAAATATGAATATATATATGAACACAATTGTACCTGCTGAACCCTCCCCCCCCCCCCCCCCCCCCCCCCAGAAAATTCTGGAAAAGATGCTCCACTGGGTCAGCCAGCATTCATGGAAAAATAAACAGTTGATTTTCGGGTCTGCGACTCTGCGTTAGAACACATCCAGTGCTTCTGCTGAATTAACCAATTGCCAACTATAAATCTGTGGAAAGCACTCTCGTCTGTGAAGCAGGAGGTTAAAGATTCAAATACCACTGCAGGCATGTAGGCGGGTACAACAAGTGGATTGAAAAAAAAAACTCTACATAATTATTAACATCATTAGTGTCATTGAGTGATACAGCGTGAAAACAGGCATTTCGGCTCAACTTTCCCACACCGACTAACATCTCCCATCTACACTAGTTCCACTTCCCCGCGTTTGGCCCATGTTCCTCTACACCGGTCCTTTCCTTGTAGCCGTCTAATTGTTTCTTAAACGTTGCGATAGTACCTGCCTCAACTACCCCCGACAGCAGCTTATTCCATACACCCACCACCCTTTGTGTGAAAAAGTTACTACTGACAATGGGATTACTAGTGGAAGTGATAGTTCAAGTTACACTGTTTCAAACAATGGTTGAGCGATTTCCGTAGTACCTTGGTCAAAGACTCCTTACAAAAAAAACAGGGGCCCTGGTGAATTTTCTAAACATTGTTGAGATCTTACTCTGTGTAAATTGATGCCGTGTTCGCAATTTCCTAATACTAGTTGCAACTGCAATTGGACTTTGAAATCTTAGGAAGGTTGCTACCTAAATAAAAATCATACGTTTAGGTATATATCTTCCAGAAGGAAAACAGTGCATTCATAAAGCTGTTCAACAAGAAGCGTTGATCATGACTAGCTATAAGGTTGAGTGGGGCTTGCATTACTCTCACAGGACCAAGAGTGCACAACTTGCAATGGAAAGAACCATCTTTTCCCACTGGCATGATGGTGACATTCTGGCCATTTTGACACCCCCTGTCTTAATTAAGACGATCGCACTGCTGTTGAGCCCTGTTCAGGAATGCATTGAGAAGATAGTGGAGGTGTGTACTCTCACAATATTCGAAATGTATCTAGGCAAGCATTTGAATTGCTAAGATGTAGAGGGCTGTAGGATCTTGGTGGTAAATGGGATTTGTACAGGTGTGTTCTTGATGGTCAGATTGAATGTAGTGGGACAAGTGACCTGTTTCTGTGCTGCATCACCCTATAACACTCAGATAAGCTATTTACTCAAGGAGATGAGGCATTCTCATATTTTAAATTGAAATATTAGTTCAACCCAATGTGAAATATTTTTGCGTTCATGTCAGCACCAACATATGGTGACACTTGTGTACTGTGTAGGAAGGGATTGCAGATGCTGGTTTAAACCAAAGATAGATGCAAAATAGTTGGAGTAACTCAGCGGGACATGCAGCATCTCTGGAGAGAAGGAATGGGCGACGTTACGGGACGAGACCCTTCCTCAGACACTTGTGTACCGCCTAGTTTGTATGCAAAACAAAACATCTTACTATACCCAGGTACCCTAGATACATGTGACAACAAGGTATAATTCATCCATTAATTAAATGATTTGTTGCAGAAAAAGAAACACACATGGTACCTTAGAAACAAAGAACTGCAGATGCTGTTTCATACACAAAAGGACTGAATCTGAAGGGTCTTGAGCCGAAATGTCACCTATCTATGCTTTCTAGAGATGCTGCCTGAGTTACCCCAGCACTCTGTGCCCTACACATGGTACCTTTCTTCGCATCGATCTTACCTGCATTTGTTTATACGGAACACCACACAGTACTCATCATCTCCAATTTGAACTGAGAGGAGTAACTGTTGGTTTATAATGGGGTAACTATGTGGAGTGTGACATAACACACAACCACCTATTTTTGACTTTAAAAAATAGGCCAGTGCACTGGATTTTGGCAGTGATGTCATAGGTGTTCGGCGGTTGTCACAGATGTGAACTCTTTGGCTGTATATTACTGTAATGGGATATCTAAAGCTTTAAGAAATGGGACAAATGTTGAACTAAGTAGATCTGAGTTCTGACAGTAAGGCGATCACCATCATCTATTGCAACAAGTGATGGCTCCCACTGATTGTCGCCGGAAGCTTGTGTCCTTTTTAGGATGGACGATGACAGTGAGGTCAACATTTGTAACAAGATGGACTCGAAAGAAGAAGAATGCATGGATATCTATGGTGGTGATGTGGTGTGGAGGGAGTGGTTGAACAAAGGAATAGTGGGGCTAACTTACTTTACCCCTATTGTACAACAATAGTTTTGACAATTAAGGTCCATAACAAGACCATAGAAAATGTGCGCCACATCTCCAATCTCAGGAACCAGTTCAAATACCAGAATTTGATGGTGAAATGAGCCATTTGCTTCAGAGCACCAGCACTGGAGTACTGAAGCCAATGTTGGTGCAATGTGCATTTTCGATGTGATGGAAAGACTATTTGACAAGATGATTTGAAGATAATGCCACTGGGCCTGTACTCGCTGGAATTTAGAAGAATGAGGGGGGACCTCGTTGAAACATACCGAATAGTGAAAGGCTTGTATAGAGTGAATGTGGAGAGGATGTTTCCATTAATGGGAGAGTCTTGGACTGGAAGTCATAGCCTCAGAATTAAAGGATGGTCATTTAGGAAGGAGATGAGGAGGAATTTATTCAGCCAGAGGGTGGTGAATCTGAGGAATTGTTTGTCATAGAAGGCTGCGGAGGCCAAGTCAATGGATATTTTTAATGCAGAGATAGATAGATTCTTGATTAGTACGGGTGTCAGGAGTCACGGAGAGAAGGCAGGATAATGGGGTTAGGAGGGAGAGATAGTCATGATTGAGTAGACTTGACAAGCCGAATGGCTTAATTCTGCCCCTATTACTTATGACCTTATGACATGATGAAGATCTCAAAACCAGCATAAAGCTCACTGGGCAGTAGATTCATGCCCTCCTCTATTCATCTGAGAATTTGAATCATCAAACCCAGTGCTTCAATTCATGAAGACATACCACCTGTGTTACCATTTTGATTTGATTTTATTACTTGTCATTTGAACCTCAGAGAGGCTCGCACGAAACTCCATTTCTACAAGCCATACAAACAGAACAATTCATTAAAAAAACACACAAATAATTCAATTCACACAAACATCCATCTCCTCCTCACTGTGATGGAAGGCAAAGTTCTTCTCTCTCCCCCGCACCTTTTATCTCCCGATGTCGAAGCCCCAGGCGGGCGGTGTTAAGTCCGTTGAGGCCGCACTGGGTGATGTACAGCATCAAATCCTCAAAGTCCACTGGCTGGAGAGGCAAACCAAAGTCAATATCCCCCCACATGTCAATGAACTTGGCGTGCCACTGTGTGACACTCAGTTATGCTTCATTGAGCAGGCCATGTCTTTATCTTGCTTCTAAAAGAGGTTGTGTTGGAGTTCAAAACTATCAGGTGATTAGGGAAAAAGACTCAATATGTTCTAAAGCCTCGTTGAAAATAAAACAATATTTTACCTATTCTTTGGAATAGACATAAAAAGCTGGTGGAACTCAGCGGGACAGGCAGTATCTCTAGAGGGAAGGAATGGGTGGCATTTTGGGTCGAGACCCTTCTTCAAATTCCTGAGGATCTCTGGCTCACCAATGTTGAAATTACATAAGGAGCAGTTGGGTTGGGACTGGGAGCATCAAGACCATTTGTGAGGAAACATCTTCACAGCATGTGGCAGGAGGAGCAAAGCATCTCCCAACTCCAAATCTACCTGCCCAGCCCCGGACATACCTATGTACGGTCTGTGACCAAGTTGATCTGATTAGCCATTTCAAGAGTCATAGAATTGGCATAGAAATGTCGTCTTCAATGGAGGGAGACCACCTAAGAAGACAAGCAGAGAGGAGCAATCTGCAGTTAATCGGTAACCACGTAAGAGGCCTCTGCTACAGTAGAGTTGATATTTAGAACTTCTTGGAAATAGATCGGATTCTGATTTTCTGTTTTTCTTTCTATAATATCGGTCATCTGAAGGTTTGAAATGTATACCTAAAACTGAATGGGGGTGATAATTATAGGATTTGAGATGTTTGCTTTCAAAATTCAATGCGCTTATTTTTAAGAAAATTAAACAGGAATGTAGAAATGATCACCGTCTGTCCTTTCTCTTCGCCATGACGGAATCATTAAATAGCAATTAATTACATTATTTTGGAAGGTTTTTTTTTTGCTTTCGGAGTTTTAAAGGTTTTTCCTCTTTGAACATGTTTTTGAATGTTCTAAAATATAATTCACGAGGGTGTAATTTCGTATCAGTTACATGTGCATAAATTCACCGCAACTCTTTAATATCAGTTTTACCTGAAGAAAGATTTCGAAATAGGCGTTGGATTCGGTGATGTATTGATTAGAGTCAGACAAACAATTTGGCTGCCTGTCATAGAAACATAGAAAATAGGTGCAGGAGGAGGCCATTCGGCCCTTCGAGCCAGCACCGCCATTCATTGTGTTACTCCAGCTTCGTGTGTCTGCCTTCGGTTTAAACCAGCATTTGCAGTTCCTTCTTACACGATTGATGTTTAAGTTCCGATGAAAGTTGATTTCATTCCGCACGTTTGATCTGCTGAGGTTTTCCAGAATTTCCTGCTTTTGTTTAATTTCAGATATCCGGCATCGGCGATACTTCCCTTTAATTTTGTATAAGTGACTATTACCTGCCTCTGGTAGATCTGAGGGAACGCGCAAGTCACACACACACACTCGCTGCTGGCAAACACTGCAGGATTTGTTCGTCAAAAGCAGGATGACGATTAACACTGGATTCTACCATGCCGGAAATATAGCAGGAGAAAGCAGGATGAGTGTGCAAGTAATGTAAAAAGAAAACCCGATGCACGCGAAATAAAATAATCTTTATCAACAGAATTAGTCAGAGGGTCATACAGCACGGAAACAGGTAATTCGACCGAGTCGTCCATGCCAACCAATATGCTCCATCTAAACTAATCAGTTTACTCATGTTCGGCCCATGTCACTCTAAACCTTGCCCATGCATCCATGTGTCTTCCCGTGTCTTTTAAATGCCGCTGCAGTACCTCCCTCAACTACCTTCTCTGACAACTCGCTCTTTGCACCCGCCATCCTCCGAATCAAAATGCTGCCCCTTGTATTCTTATTAAATCTTTCCCCAATCACCTTAAACCTATGTCCTCTGGCTCGAGATCCCGATACCTTGGGTAAAATACACCATGCATTCGCCCTATCTATCCCCTTCATTATTTTGCTGGAAATCCTGGGGAGGGGGCATTGAAAATGCTGATTAAAATTAAGAAAATGTAGATGCTGAAAATCCGAAATAAAAACAGTAATACAGCTTGTCGAGCAGCATCTTCCACCTAAAACGTTAACTTTATTCTCTTTTAACGGATGCCACTTGATTCTGCTGGATGTTTCCAGCACCTTCTGCCTCGAAAATATTGGAACTTGCCGAAAGAAAATGTTCCTGGTTGTCAATGTAAATACCATGACTCGGAGCAGCAATTGTATTATGAGCGAGATAGGCGGTTATCTACAATTCCCAATACAACCTCTGGGGTTATCTTTTAAGATCCTCGCAGCAATTAAAAAGCGATAAGATCAGGTCTATTTTCCTAAATGCACAATTATTATTCTGATGCATGGCACTCTTTCATTTGTAATCAAACTCTATAGAGGAAACGATCTCCCGGGCTGTACAACCCGGGTGTTTTGAGAGCTTGAGGGAAAGAGCGGGGTATGGTAGCCAATAAAGCCTGTTGCTTCTTACCGAAGTTAGTGAATTACATGAGACACGATCCCAAATAAGCTGGCCCGAGTCCCGCTGGCATCCTCCAAGAGGGCCTCTGTTCTGGCCCTGCCCCCTTCCCAGTGCTTGCCTTTGAGGAACAGGAAGCCACCATTCTGAATGCAGATAAAATAGAAATGCGGTCACGAAAAAAAAAGTTGTTCGTTGAGAATGCCCCTGACGTCACTGCAGTCGTTATCAATGAACAGAGAGGTGTTTGTCAGCCAACACATGCTAGCGATCTCGGCAGCCTGAAAGGGAATGAGGGAGGTCCTTGATCTCACCAGTTAATTCATCCTCCCTCCACCCAATTCATGGTAATCCTGTAGTAATTTTGAATGAATGGAGAAAGTGGAATCCAGCAGAATGCGAAGAAGACACTCGATCCACTGGCGTTTTAAGTGCAGTCAAACCGAACCTATCACCATGTTCTCTGTCCCCATTGCACTGTGCATATTGTTCTGGGGTCTTCCTATGTTTGTAAATCCAAACACTAAAAAGTCGAATTAATTTCAATTGTCCATTATCCGAATAAGTTAAACTATCAGCAAAGGTAATAACGTTGATAGAAACGTTAATATTTGCATATTTTGCTGCTCGATTGTTTAATATCTGTTTCGTGGGGATGCAAACGGTGGGGAAATCCGACAGTTTCGGAAAAGTTCGGACAAGTTAACTCTGATCCTGACAAGGTCAGGGTTTTTTCATGGCCATACTCGGTCAATTTTTTGTCAATTTGTTGTGAGCAAATGCAAAAAGAAAATTGTCAAGTAAACCCCCTCTCCTCTCGCATAACACGCCTGACTTTCCAGCGGCAGCACGGGAGAGACCTGAGCCGGGGAAAGACTGTGGCGGCTCCTTGTCCCTTTGCCAATGTGTTCCCGTGTAAATGCATGTACACATCAATTGTATTTCTCAATGAAAGTGCCAGTCTTTGCAGAAGGGGGTGGGGGCTGAATTGCAAAGCGGGTGTAAAAACGGCTTACATCGGCTTTATTTATCCCAAACAAGTTTGTTGCTCCTCGACACGCGGCGGGGTAAATCAAGCCGTGCAAGCGGCAGAGCTGCCGTTGCCACTGTTTTTGCTCCCAAATAGTTACAAGCTTCCCTTCCGGGCACTACCGCGTCACCGTGACGCAAGAGCCAATCGGGTGGGGCTCTTCCCGACGCCCATTGTTGACGTCAGCGGGCGCCGCCCCTCGCCCGTTGATTGGCCGCTGCTGCCAGCGGGTTGTTGTTGTTGCCGCCGCGTCTCCATGGTAACGCGCCGCCGGTGCGGCGACGGCGGAGGAGGGGGGGAAGGGGCGTGGCCGAGGGCGGCGGGCGCGGCGCGGGGGCCGGCGCAAAGGGGGCGGGTCCGTGGAGATTTAATAAGGGAGCGCGGCGCGCGTTGGACTTGACAGTCTCGCGCTCCAGGGACGGCGAACCCGTCGCGCGCTCCCCTCCGCACCACCAGCAAAGGCGCCAGGCAAATGCACCACTGGCAGCCAATCCAGAAGAAGAAAACTCTGCACCCCTGCAATGCTGCCCTTCCCGTGGACCGAGTGCACGACCATGCCTCTCCTGCAATAGAAAGTCCAGGCGCTTCCCAGCTCCTCCTCTCTACTCTCTGCCTTTGCCATCGGGCTCAAACTAAAAGCCTCTTGCTCTAGTTGGGAAGGCATCGCACCCCATGCCCCGGCCGTCCCAGGCGTAGGTGTTCCCTGTTCGCAGGTTTTGCAATTGCTCAACTCGGCATTAATGAGGTGGGTATTATTTTAAGTTGTTGGTGGGGTTTAGGGAGGGACACTTGTGATTCCGGGATGCAGTGGAGGGAAGCCGTGTAAAGCTGACCAACTTCATGTGCTTGATGTTAACTGCAGGCGGCCGCAGACTGAGTTTGACATGGCTCTGTCCGGGACCGTCCTCCCACCCATAAACACGTTCGCCACCAGCTCGAATGGGAAGGGTATGGACACATCCACGGGACAACACATGGCGTACAATGTAAGCGCAGTTAATGATTGTGTAGTGTTTCGTTCTCTTGTTCAAATTATAAACCGTACTTGTCAAATTTTCTTAAATCGGGCATTGTCAGCTGGTAGACTGAGTTATTCCAGCTTTTGGTGTCTATCTACGGTTTAAACCAGCATCTACAATTCCTTCCTGCACATTGACAGCGAGTAATTGACTTCCAGGTCCTACTAAACGCACTTGCTGGGATTAAGTTCATATAATTTACAAAATGTAGTTATTCAATGATTGTTGCTAACGCCGGACTTCAAGATATTCCTTAATGCATGTTATGTACTTTAGCGACGAATGAAAGTTTTTAAAAAAAGTTGATACATTGCACATTCATGTTATAAACTGATATAGCTTAAGTGTTTTATATTCGACTGGTCTATCAAGTACTTTCCATATCTCTTTATTATGTATGTGTAATTCACATGACTAATATGCAAGTTTGCTGTTAATGGCTGACTTATTGTATATGGTGAGTTACGTTTATACACCGAACCTTGCTTTGAAACCAAAACTATTTTCTTGCAGAGATGGAGGGCAGAGATGAACAACCTGAGACGGTCCATGGAGAACGACAACCAGAGTGTGGGATATAGAAGGGAAGACGAGGAATTGAGCGAGCTGTTAGATTTAGATTTTATTTTGTCGAACACGATGAATTCGGAGTCGATGGGAAACACTGCCAGTAACTTCAACTGCCCGATGTCCAGCGCAGAGGGGAACGCGGCGGACTTGTACCAGAGAGAGTCTTACAGCATTACAGACATCAGCGAGGTCCCACCGAACGGCGGTAGCCTTGTGGCTGAACTCCTGAGGCCAGACATCGACCCTAGTTACTGCCTTCCCCGTAGCCTGCATGGCAAGTTCGTGCTGAGGACAGCGGCTGAGGCGGGGGATTACAACCAGGCGGTGCACATTGCCAAGGCCACTCCGCCCATCGAGGCGCACCTGAGCCACCTTCAACAGGTGTGTCAGAAAGTCAAGCAGGAACCGCTCAGTGTCAGCGCCACATGTTCAATGGGCGGAGGTCTAGACGGGCGAATGGGTGCAGCCCAAGTGCCGGGCCCGAGTCACAGGCAAGCCTGCCGACCGAGGCAGGATCAGGACGGGTTTACCAGCAGAGTGACTTCGCCCATGGCTTCAGAGGACATGATTAACAGGCCATGCAACTCATCTCAGCTCCTGGCTCCCCAGAGGTCTGCAGCCATCCCTCTCCAGCAGAACTACCCCCCGGCAGGCAGCTTCCCCCATTTCCAGGAGCAGGCTGCCCTCCAGTACCAAGGTCAGTCTATATCTAAGTCTCTTTGAAGAATCCATTAAGCTTTCAGCACCCGGTTGAAGGAACGATGCTGACTTGCACCCCCCTCTTCACCTTTAGAGTTGTTACCTTCGGGGTACCCGCCCCGAGAAGAGAAGCCCAAGCGAGGTCGGCGCTCCTGGCCGAGGAAGAGGGTGGCTACACACACATGTGACTATGCCGGCTGTGGAAAGACTTACACCAAAAGCTCACATCTGAAAGCACACCTTCGGACCCACACAGGTACTTATTTTTACCTGGCCTCTTCCATTTTATTTTGTTTTGACATGTACACTCACTCCATGACGGCTTTGCTGCAAAGTCAGATGGTAAAAATAAGTAGAGACACTGGGAACTCCACGTGCTGGTTCACGAACAAAAAACAACGCGTTGGAGGAACTCACCGGTCAGGTAGCATCTTTGAAGGATATGGAAAGGCAACACCTGATTCTATAGAAGGGTCCCGTCTTATCCATGTCGGGACCCTTCTATGTGTCCCCCATAGATATTGTAAAATAAGTAGAGACAAGGTAATGTAAAATAAGTAATTGGGTTTCAAAACCTGTGCATCAGAATATGCCTAGGTTTTACCATTATCAATCCACTCATCCAACATTCAGGTAAGAGTCCGAAGTCTGAAGAAGGGTCTCAACCCGAAACGTCACCCGCTCATTTTCTCCAGAGATGCTGCCTGACCTGCTGACTTACTCCAGCTTTTTGTGTTCATCTTTATGCATTGAGATCAGCTGTAAGTTTCCAAATGAAGTCATACGTGGTGGGCTGGGAGAGTACAGATCCCCGCACACATGGCTGTCCGACCCGCTAAGTTACTCCAGCACTTTGTGCCTGTCTACACGTGCGGGAATCTCAGTTGCTGTCGTTAGCAAGAGACCGTCTCTGCCAAGAGTTCTCAGCTCTTCCCATTCTATTCGACGGCTAATCTTTTTTCTATTTCAATTGTAGGTGAGAAATTCTTTAACTCACCAAACGTAGATTTTTTTAAAGATAAATTTGGCACACATTCTTTCCCGTGTTCCCTCCCATTTCCGTTGAGCTACAAGAAATGTCAGTGTAAGCATTGCCCGTTGAGCTTTTAATTATTTTTGTGCACGATTATAAGAGGAGGCGCCACAGGGGGTCGGTCGGTTTTGGATGCAAATGATGCGCAGTTTAAAGTCGCAGTTCAGGAGCCTAAGGATGTGATCGATGGTTTAACAAAATGGTGTGCGAGTGAATCAAAGAGAATCAAGCAGGTTGGGGGCACAAGCGACTGCAGGTGGTGGATTATTGAGCAACACAATAATAATTAAAAAAAAAAAAAAAAAAAAGTACTGGAGGAGTTTAGCAAATCCGGCAGCTTCTGTGGTTGGAAATGAGCAGACGACAATTCGGGATAGAAGACTGAAGAAGGGTCCCCATCGTAACATCGTTTATTCATTTCCCACCACAGAGGCCGCCTGACCGCTGAGTTCTTCCAGCAGTTTGTTTTATTTACCTCAAAAAAAGGACGCTGGAAATTTGATATAAAAGCAGAAAGTGTTGGAATAACTCAGCAGATTAGGCAGCATATGAAAAAACTAAACGGTTAGAATTTAATATTAAAGACCCCTTCATCAAAATTGCGAATGAGACAGTGTCAATGTCACTGTCTCGTTTGTGGTCTGCCTGTCTATCTATCTGTGTCGCTCTGTCTGAATGAGCATTTCATTCGAGTTTCTGTGTTCTTGGTGTGTTCATGTGTGTGCATCAGACTTTCTCCCGCCCCGTGCGTGTGTGTTGAGCGTCTGTATATATCCGTGTTTCTCTGCTTTTTTCTGCGTGTGTCTCTGCGTCTGCACGTGTGTATGTGAGTGCCATTGTCTGTACGTTCCTCTCTCTCCACTGCGTCTCTCTAAGTCTGCGTATGTGGCTTTGAGTGTCTGTACATACAAGTGTCTACAAGTGTCTCTCTGGACTTTTCCTGTATCTCTCCAAGTCTGCTGTCTGTGTGTCTGTCTGTGCTGTGCCCCTCTCCGTGTTTGCCACCATCTCTGCAGTCCTTTTTATTGTATTTTTCTTTGTCTGTACCACCAGTCAGCCCTGACCTTGATGGCGCCTCTTATGTTGCAGGTGAGAAGCCCTATCACTGTGACTGGGAAGGCTGTGGCTGGAAGTTTGCTCGCTCGGATGAACTGACGAGGCACTACCGAAAGCACACGGGGCATCGCCCTTTCCAGTGCCACAAATGCGATCGAGCATTTTCCAGGTCCGACCACTTGGCTCTGCACATGAAAAGACACCTGTAGCTAAACAGAAACACGGCGTGGAACTGCTCTAAGGCTTTGGCCTGTAAATATAAACACTTACTGCCTTACATACTGCACCGCGGGCGCATGCAAAGGCCATTGACTTACACCCCCACCCCTCCCCGTGTGTGTGTCCAGGTGAATAACATTAGCCTGAAGTGGAATCTATCGGCTGAGGCTGCCGATGCAAAGCTTCGATTCGTTCCAACGAGTCGCATGTGGCCTCTCGTCCACAAAAAAAACATCCGAATTTAGAAAACAGGGTAAAAATCAGGGTCTTTGCTATTCTAGGTGCCTTACAACAGCCCCAAACTCTGGAGGACGGACGGATTCACCGTTTACAGCCCAAACGACTCAATTCCCTTCCCGAAAAGGGAATTCAGGTACAGATCACCTGCTCTCTTTCTCTTTATTTACATATATCTTGACGTGACGGTGCTCAGAGACTGTCAGCCAAATTTTCTAACATGGAAACTATGCAACAAATCCTGCCACTGGATGCGAAATGATGCAAGTTCGGGTTTACGGCATTGCCAAAGGTCAGGTAACCCGCCTCTCCTTAATATCGCGAAATATCACTCTGTGGTCTCCGTGCAATAATGATTATTAATTTTATAATATTCTTTACTTTAAAGCAGAACAGATTGCATTTCTATATTTTACTCGACATATTTTATCTAATGTACATTTTATTGATAATTCTGTACATTTGTAAATAAGGAGTAAACATTTTCATTTTGGATATATAGTGTTTTTTGGAAAAGGAAAATGTAATAAACTTAAAATTTCTGTATCTCTATTCATGACTGAAGCTACATTTTTTCCTTTTAAAAATCTAATTTCCGTGTGCTTTGCAAAACACAAACTTCTCACATTAAAGAAACAATCTTTTACTTAAGGGCTATAATTAACTGGCGTAATTTTTTCAGTTTTAATACAACGGGGACTGTAACATTCGAGCTGCTCTTTTGCGAGAGTCGCTTTGGTTATTGTTAAACAAGAAACAGAAGCATTTGTGTCTTCACGGCGGTGCTATTGTGATCTTAATAATAGCATCATACTGCATGGAAAACTGGCTCTTCGGCTCAGATTGCCCATGTCGACCACGGTGCCCCATCTGCACTAGTCTCACCTGCCCGCATTTGGTACATATCCCTCCAAACCTGTCCTTTCCATGTACCTGATCAAATATTTTTTACATTTTTTTAAATAGTTTTTGCTTCAACTACATCCTCCCGGCAGCTCATTCCATATACCCACCACCCTCTGTATTTAAAAAAATTGCCCCTCCGATTCCTATAAAATCTGTCCCCTCTCACCTTAAATCTACTTTCGCTGATTCTTGATACCCCTACTCGTATATTGGGTAACATGATTTTTGGCCCCGTTGCGATTCAATTGTCTGCGCTATCATGTCAAATTATCTCGAAGAATGTCGGGAGGTTTAAAATATATGCAGTTTTGCTCGGTAGACGGACAATATATTCTAGGCTGAAGTTCCAGTGCAGTGGTATGCTGGGGTTATCTTTCCTGAAAGATGTTAAAGGGGAACCCCTTATCGTGTCTGAGGTGTGTGCAAGAGATTTAAAAAACAAAATGTCTCGGGTCAAATAACTTCCTCAAAATTCTTTGACTTGACGTGTTGATTCTTTTCCCCTCTCCACCAATATTCTCTTCTTGCTGACCATTTGAAGCATCTTGCCGATTTCTGAGTTCCATTATCTGCAGGATTTTACTTTATATTTTGGGTGTTAGAGATCCCACATAATTGCTCTTTGAGAAGAGGCTGGGTGTTCTCCCCAGTGAATTGGGCAATATTTATATCTCAATCAAAATTGCAAAGCATATGAACTGCTCACAGTCCCATTGCTGATGGCAGAAGCTTGTGTTTTAACTGGCTGCACATTCAGAATTATAAAAGTAACCACACAAGTATTGGCTGTAAAATGGTTTGAAATGTTATGAAGAGGATGTGAAAAACTGTGCATAAATCCAAGTCTTTCTCCACTTTATGGTTTTTAATTACTATATGCTAGAGTAATGTACGTTAGTAGATTGCCTTGTGACTGATGCCCTTGCTAACTAGTTTATGAAATAATTTCATTTTGCTGGTCTCTTATCAGATAATAGAAAAGGGAGATCTGTACAGCATCTGCCAGTAATGCAGGATGAAGCAAATTGATTTGCAAATAATAACGTGCTTTCTGAGGTGTAGATAATTTTAGAATGGTAGAAATGTGGCTGCCAATGTTGCAAATACCATTGAGAAAATGATAAGATAATTGTGTGTTGAGGAACAAATATTGACCTGGACATTGGAGAGAACTTTCCTTCTGTTCTACAGAGTAGCACCAAGGAAATGTTCAACATGCATCTGAAAAATACCCCTGAATACATGGAAAATCTCACATTGTGTTGAATGTATTGTGGTTGTTACTCTAGAGCTTGTGAGTGGAATCATTCTATTTATAAAAGTGTCATTTTTTGATTCCCATTGGTCAGGCATGCTGGCAGGGATGGGAATTTTAAAGTGTCAGTATTTTTGTGAAAAGCAATATTCCCAATATTATTTTTTTTTAATTTGAAGTTTTGAAGTTATTGGCTGATCTGATTGCCAGTATTTCCAGCAGCCTGGTGCCATCCATGGAAAGAGTAATAGCTTTCATCATTGAGCTGGAAATGTCACCTGCCCCCCTGCCCCCCTTTTTGACTTGTCACACTTCCACCTCGCATATTGGTTTTCATCACTGGTTCAGGTAAAGTTTATACTTATTGCTACAGCAATGAGCACAGGTTTAGCAGTGGCCTTTTCATCTTCAGTGCACACTCACTGGGGTTAGCATTTGAATGCCCAACATGCAAAGTTTCAAACGGAGAATTGAAAAGATGAAAATCCACCCTAATTTCATTTTGCATGCCCAACTTGCCTGGTGTGCATTTCTCCTTTGCAGCGGATCACTCCTAACCACTGCAGTGTAGTAGCCACTTTATTAACTGGTCTAAAACAGCCTCTCACAGCTCACATTTGACCACTAAACAAACAGCAGAAGATTTGGGTCTCAGCTTTATGGGGTAATCTTTATGACCATCAGTCATAAAGAATAAAGGTTCCAGTTTTTTTAATGAGTGTCCATAATCCTTTTTGCTACATGATTGGCAGGCATGCTTTTAGATGCCTGGGCCCCAAAGTCTGGAATTTCCTTCCTTTGTGCCTATCTTTCTCCTTTCTTCAAGAGGCTCAAAATGAATTGACTCTCTGACTAAGTCTTTGGTCAACATCAAACATGACTCGATGTCAAATTTTTTCAATGATACACGGGATATTTCACGCATTAGAGACTTTAGATGTCTGACCACGGGTACTATCTGCACAGTTTGTACATTCTCCCCATGACCATGTGGATTTCCCCGGGTTTCCTCCCACAGTCAAAAGATGTCCAAGTTTGTAGGTTAATAGGCTTAAGTAAAAATTGTAAATTGTTCCTTGGATGTTTAGGATAGTGTTATCATGCGGGGATCACTGGTCGGCACGGACTTGGTGGGCTGAAGTGATTTATCACTAAACTAAATCAATACAAAATAAAATGTTTGACCTATTGCCAATCAGACCAAAAAGATAGATGTGTTGAAATTCGCAGTCAGGCAGTGGAAGTCTTCAATGCAACAATTTATAATTGTGATAATTTCTCTGCAATTCGCCTGACGAACAGATTGTGATATGTTTGATAAAAAAAAATAATTAAGAGCACCAAAAATGACAATTTCAGAGACTATGAGATAGTAACATATAGAGATTTTGAATTGGTCATTACAACACGTGACTAGTAATTAAATATTTGTGTAGTGGAATATACTTTGGAATTGTTATTTGGAAACTGTGCCATGCTTTCATCAGTGACTGTATCTACATTCTCAAATATATTTTGTATTCTGTTAGTGCTTTATTTAATAATTAATAAAAGTTAGAATGAATTAAATATATTCATGGTCTGGTGACACTGTCACCACCTTTCTCAGCAGACCTTCGGGGTCAAATAAAACTTGCATTCTCTCCAGGTCCATGAGTTTTAAGATTCCTGTAGAGGTGTATGTCGATCCGTTGACTCTGCCACTGAAGGAGCAGAAAATGCTTGAAGAGGTGATGGGGTGGTTTGTTTTGGATGTTATGCAGTCCCTTTTCTGTGTGTGTATGGGTTCTGCAGGCCCCTGTTGTGGAGACTTAATGTTATCCTTCATAAATGCTCTAGCACCATTTTGAAAGGCCACGTGCCAGAAATTCCCCAAAATTGGTGAGGATACTATGTTTCTTCACAAAGACATCAAGATCATCCTTGTTATGCTCTCCTCGTCCTCCTGATAACCTACTGCTATGGGAAAGGTTGTAGAATGCTTGTTTCAAGAGTTTATTGGCAGTCGTATTGCTTGACCACTGGAATTGACTGAGTGTAATCAGAGCCTGGATGGTGGCCTGGGAGAGAGTGTTGACATTGGGGCATTTTCCCTGCCAGTGGACTTGGAGGTCTGTGTAAAGGTGGAATTGGTGTTGCTGCTCCAGAGCTTTAAAGTGCCTGCTGTAGGTTTCCCAAATCTCTGAAGCATACAGGAGGGTGAGATTCATTGCTGCTTGTTAGACCATGAACTTGGAGCCAGGTTTGACATGTCGGTCATTGAAAGGCTAGTTGAAAGCTGTGCTGGAGGGTTGGGAATAGTGCTGAATTCCAACTGTGGTATATAATGCAGCTGGAAGCAGCTTGGCTCATTTCAGCTGAGATGGGTCTTGGAATAAACAAAGATAATTTTTGATGGAATCTAAAGAGTGGTCTGACTGACAAATTACTTTGCTCTTAACATTGATGCTCTCTTTCCCTTTTCATGTCTTCCTTCAGTTTCAATCTTTGGAATTCCAATAGGCTGCAATTACCAGTTTCTGATCACCAGTTGTCAGTCAAAGGACAGTCAAGTCAGTAAGTTACATGACCGAGGGATACCTTCTTCACACAAAGGGTGGTGAGTGTATGGAACAAGCTGCCAGAGGAGGTAGTTGAGGCTGGGACTATCCCATTGTTTAAGAAACAGTTAGACAGGTACATGGATAGGACAGGTTTTGGGGGGGGATATGAACCAAGCGCAGGCTAGTGGGACTAGTGTAGCTGGGACGTTGTTGGCCGGTGTGGGCAAGTTGGGCTGAAGGGACTGTTTCCACACTGACTCTATGACAGTGGAAATTAATATTGAGAAGTAACAGAATTGGACTTTGCCATTAATCTGAGCACTATATTGGAATTTAGCATGTCAACACCGAGGATAACTAGCAGTTTTGAAACAATTGTGGATGAAATAATTGTGCTTATTGATATTTAGTTTTGCTGCTTGATCAATTGCAATTTCTTGGAAAGGATGAAGGTAACTGTTAATTGCAGGCACACTTTTCTCAAGCAAGGCTCTGTGTAGTTTAGGGTTATGAATAAAGTACAAGAGAAAAAACTGTTCCAGTTACACTTGATGGCTTCCTACGCTGATGGAAAGATTGTTTCAAATTGGAATTGTATCTCAGTTTGAAGTCTAGATATGTGATGTAACATTCTGAATTAGCTTTTTTTTTTCCTGAATTAGCTGACTTTTCTTTAATTAGTATAAAGAAAATGCTGCAGCCAGTTGCCTGGTCATTACAGGAACAGATCTATGTTGCAAAGAACAGGAATCCATCATCCAAATAGTTTAGTTAATGGACAGTGTGGGGAAAAAACTTTTTTTGTATTAATTGTGTTGAAATTGCAGAAACCTACAATGAGTCTCATGGAATGTTAGCATTTGCTCTGAAGAGTTGGAATACAAAGACGTTTAAATTATGGTACAACTACAGAGGATGCTGGTTATGCAGCATATGAGTAACTGGCAAGTTTTTTTGATGATTGAAGGAACAATTTTCAGGGCATTACCAGTACAAAAATTATACAGACAGGTTCTTTAGAATAAATGTCTATTTGTTGCAATACGAATCTAAAGAGTGGTCTGACTGATGTGTTTTGGGGCATTAAAAAATAAAGGTTTGATAGGGAGGTTGGGTGGGGGGGACGAATAGTTTATAGTCAGAGCAATACATAGAAAGAAAGCATCCCTTTAACTTGAGAATCTAGCGAATGAGAAAATGCTTCCTTGCAAAACAGATTTGAAATCTGAAACATTCTCTTTCCCAGTGGCAAAAGTTGAGATTGGTGGTTACAAATTTAGAATGTGAAAGTATCAAAGCAAATGTTATAATGTATTATCTAGATCATAGATTAATAATAGATCATCTAACCTGGAGTTAAGATGCTGATCAGGCTTAATCCAAATGAATGGTGGAATGGATGTGGATTTGAATAACCTCCTCCTTACTTTGTTCATCTTTCCATGATAATTTATCTGCCATCACATTCTATCGTGGAAAGAACTCCCACTGAAATCTTTCTGACCTTGGAATTTTCCAGACTACTTAACAGCCAATTAAATACTTCTGAAGGATGGTCCCAAGAAACGCCACAATATGTTTATATTCAAACATAGAACATTGATCGAAGTGTTAGTATTCATCCATAGTTGGACTTTCCTTACCCACTCTAAACATCATGAAAGAACGGAATTAGTATCACTGAAGTTTAGTTTAGAGATACAGCGCGGAAACAAGCCCTCGTCCGTGTCGACCAGCGATCGCTGCACATTTACACTATCCTACACACACAAGGGACAATTTACAATAATACCAGGTCAATTAACCTACAAGCCTGGACATCTTTAGAGTGCAGGAGGAAACTGGAGATCCCGGAGAAAGCCCACGCAGGTCGTTGGGAGAACGTACAAACTCTGTACAGACAGGATCAATCCCAGGTGTCTGGTGCTGTAAGGCAGCAAACCTACAGATGCTCCACTGTGCCACAAATAGGAATACCAGTGTTCAGAAGGATCCCGACCTGAAACGTCACCCATCCAAGTCCCCCAGTGATGCTTCTGAGTTGCTCCTGCATTTTTTCTTTTTTTTGCGAGCAGAATCAGCATCTGATGTTCCCTATTTCTACTTTTGGCTGCTTATTACTGTAGCACTTCAGAGTAAGAATATGGACATTATGATTTGAGCATACTTTTGATGGCTTCATCTTTCTTATTGAACCTATTATAAGCCTTTTGTTTAAATCTGACATTATAAGCAGGCACATTAGGGCTACTATCAGTTAGAGGTGCTTTCAGTGACCTAGAATATGGTGCTTGTATTGACATTTCCCGTTGATATGGTAATATAAACCATACAAATTATTTTTATCACATTCTGAATGGAAATACTATATCCTTTTAATCGGCCCTCTTATATGCAATTTTGCTGTTCTTTCATCAGAAATACAACATCAAAATTGGCTGCTGTTAGTACAAATGAGTGCTTCTCATATCACCTATTGCTATTTCACCTGTGCATTCAAATTTCCTAATTAAATGGGAATGTGGGGCGAATGAAAAGGATTAGGGTGGAATTAGTTTTAAAAAATGGTGTTTAATGGTTGGCGTGGAGCGAATGGCATTTACTACAAAGGGGGACCCGTTTGGGGGGGGACTGCGGTGTCACACTGGGGGGGGGGGGGGGGGGGGGGGGGGGGGGGGAGGAGGGGGGGAGAGGGGAGAGGCGGGAAGTGGGAAGAGGAGGGGGGTAGAGAGGGGAGTAGAGTGAATGGGGGGGTGGAGGAGGGGACTGGGGATGGGGCAGAGGGTGGGAGGGGGAGGGAGAGATGAGGGGGTGGGAGGGAGGGGAGAAGAGGTGGGGTGGAGGGGGAGGAAGTTATGCGGGGGGGTGTGGGGGGGAGGCGGCTGCACTCGGGTGCTGGTTGACATCTCTCGGGTTGGCCGTCGGATTGGCGGAGGCGGGGGAGGTAACAGCCCTGGGGGAGTGAGGGCTGTGGGCAGAGCGGGGCGCTAAGGCCGGCTGCAGGGCTGTGGGCGCCCCCCTCTCTTTCTCTGCCTCAGGAAAGAGGGAGGGAGGGGGTAGAGGCAGCAGCTACCTAAGTCATAGAGCACAAGCCTCCCCATCAGGAGTCGGGCCCGAGGCTGTGGGTGTCGTTGACCAGAGCGAGGCCCGCAGCGCTCTGAGGACTATGAGAAACAGCGGAGGGCAGGCAGTGCACTCACCAGCGTGACAGACGATTGGGCGGGGGAGACAGAGGATTCAAAAGCAAGCCAATAACCTCTGGATCTGCAGAGCTTGCTCGTTCTTTCTGCATTAATGTCTGCCGTCACCATGTTGTTGAACTTCAAGAAGCCCAGCAGAGCGTGCTGGACGACTTGATCATGTGTTCACGGCCTTTAATCCACGTAACTGGCTGCGCATTGAAAAGTCTACGCAGCTGGTCGCGAGGAGCAAATGCATTGTGATATTATGCAGCAGTTATCTTTTACAACAAATTTCATTAAAAAACTCGGGAAATAATTAATCAAATTTTCAGATGAGGAGTTATATGATGGTCATATGTGCCTAGATACAGTGGAAACACATTGTTTTGCGTGCTATCCATAACAATCATACCATGCATGAGTACATTTGGTGGTGCAAAACAGAAAATAAACACCAAAATGTAGTGTTGCAGCTACCAAGGAAATGCAGATGTTTTTAAAATGCAAGGTCTGCCACGAGATAGGTTGGAAGATCATGAATTCAATTCAAAATTCTGATAACAGGAGAAGAAGCTATTCTTAAATCTGGTGGTATGTGCTTTCCTGATTTTGTGACTTCTGCTGGTGGGATGATAAGAATGGCCCTTGATTACCTTGGCTGCTTTCCCAGTGATGGTGTGGACTGCATTCACAACTCTGTAATTTCTTGTGGTCTTGGGTAGGGCAGTTACTAGCTTAAGTTGTGATGCATCCAGATAGAATGCTTGCCATATTCATTTGTGGAATGAAGACAAAAAAGACAGATGGGAGATTTTCTGAATTTTCTTTGTCTTCTAAGGAAGGAGAGGCTTTGATGGGTTTTCATTGCCATAAAATGTGATTTGTCCTGGATGGAGTGTTGGTGATATTTACACCAAGGAACTTGAAGCTCTCAATCATCTCCACTTCAGTACAACTGATACAGACTGAGGTGTGTAATCCACTGCACTTCCTGAAGTCAATGACCAGCATTTTTGTTTTGCTATCATTGAGAGAGAAGCTGGTGCCTTGACACCATGCAACTCTCCATCTCCTCAGCCTGATTCCATTCTCCATTTTGTTTAAAACTGGGTAGTTCACCCCAATTTCCTTGTCAATATTAATTCCTCAATCAACCACATTATGGTTCAACAGATGTCACTATGTGATTCAGAATTTGTGTTTGTTACATTACAACAAGGACTACATTTTGTTGTGAAATGTTTTGGGGTTATTCTGTGACAGTGAAATGTACTGTGGAAATGCAAAATCTTTTCATGAGCTAAAAAAGCACAGGTGGTTTGAATGAATTGGGGGGGGCAGCTCAATGGTTTAATACTGGATCCAAATCAAAGGATGAATAAGAGGGAACTGGTTAGCACTGCAGAAAATGAAAATTTGATTTTTAACTTTTGTATTATCTTTTTAGAAATCGTTCATTTGAACTTGTGACGGATTCCTTTTACTGTGGTTTAAAATAAACAAAATAGTTGATTCAATAAAGATAAAAGAGACAGAAGGATCAAGAATCACATCAGAAATGGAAGCACATATGCCTACTCAAAACTCTCTATCATTCAAAAAGGTCATCCTTTGACCAACTACATTTTCCACCCTGATGCCCATAATCTGTAATTGCCCAAATATAAATTAGTCAGCTATCTATTTAAGGGATAAGTAAAGGAATATTACATGCAAATTGTTGGATTAATTAGATTTTCATTTCCCTAATATAGGAAAATATGTAAATCGGACTTTCTGATAGTTCATCGTCCTTTACAACAATCTATTGAATCCAGTAATTCAGCAAGAGAAAACCAGATTCGGCTAGTTCAAGAAGAGGAATCTTTGTTCAGGATAAATCTTAATTCACAGCATACAAAATAAGTAGATGTAGTCAATCCGAATTGATAATTTCTCAGTGTCAACATTCTCAGTTTGAAGTTACATGACTCGGGAGTAACTCACAAGCTCGGGAACATCCAATGCACGCAGCTAGGAATTTTCTCGCCCAGATGAATCTCAAACCAGCAGCCACATCAATGGAGAAATGCAGAACACATTGTCCACAAACAATGAAAAATAATGGATGGAAAAGGGTTGGGTTTGTGCATTGTTACAGATGTACAAATTAAAGAGCATTGTGCAGAACATCTGGTGGGAACTATATAATGTCCTGCCTAAGGAGACATGGTGAAGAACACGAGAAAGAGTTGAATACATGCAATCTGGCATGACATTCCACCGTCAGACTTGCTGCAGAGAGGCAGCAGTGTTTCCCGCATGTGGAGCCACATAGATTATTTGAGGCAAGAAGAGGATTGAATGAATTGAGACTGAGAAGTACAATGACAGGAAAAAGATTTGCATGGAACCTAAATGGATCTTTGAAGATGAATTGTAGACAACAGTGCAGGAACTAAGTGTGGAGAATGCTTACTAAACTGTTGCTTCATGGCTGTGTGCATGCATGTGTATAAAACACCAGTATAGACATGTAACAACTCATAGGAACAGGTCCTTCACTCTTATCTCTGTGTCAAACATTATGCCATATTAAACTAATCCCTTTTGCCCGCACATGATTCATATCCCTCCATTCCCTGCATTTCCATGTGTCTACCTACAAACCTCTTAAATGCTACTATTGTGTCTGATTCCTTCACCACCCCTGGCAACAATTAATTCAGGCACCCACCATCCTCTGTGTGAAATAACTTGGCCCACATCTCCCATTGGCTTTAAAGGTCTGCCCACTGGCACAACATTTCCTCTTTGGGGAAAAAAGATTCTGACTACCTATCATTATTTTATATATTTCTATCAACGGCCAATACTGCAGAGAGAAAATTCAGAGAGTGGAATTCTCTGCCTCAGCTGGTGGAGGCAGGTTCTCTGGATGCTTTCAAGGGAGAGCTAGATAGAGCTCTTTAAAATAGCGGAGTCAGGGGATATGGGGAGAAGGCAGGAAAGGGGTTCTGATTGGGGATGATCAGCCATCATCACATTGAATGGTGGTGCTGGCTCGAAGGGCCGAATGGCCTACTCCTGCACCTATTGTCTATTAAATCCTGTTTTACGTAACCTCTCCTTCCAGTCTCTAGCCTTTAATCCAGGCAGCATCCTGATAAATCTCTCTGCACCCTCTCCAAACCCTCCACATCCACCTCCTTTCTGTCATGGGGCTGCAAAGAATATTCTGCAAATATTCTACATCCAACCTAAAGTTTTATAAAGAAGGAACATGATTTCCTGACTACCACACTCAATGCCTCGACCTATAAAGGTAAGCATTAAATATGCCTTTTTATAACCATTCTATTTATTTGTGCTGTATTATCAGGCAACTATGGACTTGCTCCGCAAGGTACCTCTGTTAAGGATCCTGCCATTAACTGTATACTTTCCCCTTACATTTGACCTCCCAATGTGCAATACCTCACACTTGCTAAGATTAAACTCTATCTGCTCTTTCATTGCCCATTTCTGTAACTGATCTATATCCTGTTGTATCCTTTGACAGTCTTCAATAACTGACCACAACTCCACCAATTGTTGTGTTGTCTGTAAACCTACTAACCAACACATCATCATGTTCATCCAAGTAATTTATAAATATCACAAACAACAGAGGTCCCAGCTCTGACCTCTGTGGACTACCACTGGTCACAGTTCTTGAGGCAGAATAACAGCCTTCCACCACTACTCTCTGCCTTTAATGGGCAATCCTGTTTGAATGCAAACTAGTATGAATCCCATGCGCCTTAATCTTCTAGATCAGCCTACCATGAGGGACCTTGTCAAATGTCTTGCAAATGACCATGTAGAGAATATCTACGGGGTTGATCCTCATCAATCACCTTCCACATCATTTCAGATGACTACATGATCCCATGCACAATCTTAGCCTACCATGGGGGAATCTTGTCAAATGACCATATAGACAAAATCTACAGTCCCTCACATACGACCCTCTATGACCTCTAACTACAGGCCCTCACTATGACCCTCATCAATCGGCTTCTTCATCTTCTCTGAAAACTCAGTCACATTTCTTGCCCCAAGACAAGGCCATGATGATTGTCCCTAATCAGCATGAACTTCCAAATGCAATTAAATCCTGTCCCTAAGAATCCTTTGTAATAGCTTCCCTACCACCGATGTGAAGCTCACTGGCCTGTAATTTCAAGAATTATCCCTATTTCCCTTCTTAAACAAAGGAACCCCATTGGCTATTCTCCAGTCCTCTGGGATCTTGCCTATGGCTAGAGGTTAGTACCTCACCTACGTCCTCTGACTCCAAGCTTAAAGTTCCTCCTTTATTCAAGAACGGTCCTATCTTCTCCCTCATTACCCTTTTGTTTTTAATGTATGCATAAAAAATTTTGGGACTCTCTTTGATTCAACCTGCCATTGACATTTCATGGCCCCTTCTGGCCCTCCTAATTCCATGCTTTCCTGCTTCCTTTATATTCTTCAAAGTCCCAGTTTCACTTCATCGTCCTAAATCTTATATATTTCGTCAGGTTTTTATTTTTCTTTTGAACTTGGTATTCATGTGTAAGCGCACACACATGTGAACATGGCATGTGTGCATGACTGCATATGTGTGCACATGCATGTTTACGCACGTGGTGTGTATGGTGCACATGTCTAAGAGAGAGAGTGGGCTGGATGGATTCAGTGCCTCTTTTTCCTTTAGGAAATACTAATGTGGGTAAAAATGTTGAATTGATTTTTCAATGCCAATTACCAAAATTAGAATTGCCCTGACCAACATTTATCTCTCAAGTAACATCACTGGAACTGATTATCTGGTCATTATCAAATTGTTTTGGGAACTTGCCATGCACATATTAATTGGCACATTTCCTATATTAGAATTGCGGAAACACTTTTGAAGTATTTAATAGGCTGCACATGCATTGAATATAGTGAATGGTATTATATACATGGTATGATTTAAACCTAACAGTCCATCCGAGGTGATTAAGTCTCTTCACCCCTTCCATTTTTCTAGAGTTTAATCTCTTTTTGATCAATTTCCTTTCCATTATTTTAACTTTCCCTGTAAGCAATTGAGTGATGCAACTATGGTTGCAAGAAGGATAAAATTATGATATTTATTTCAATACAAAAAGAGGCCTTGCAGCCCATCGTTACTGTTGGGCAACCTCTTGCCCCCCCTTAACTTTCTTGTAGCGTTGCAATTTATTCTCTCTCGCGTGCCCATCAGCTTCCCTTTCATTTTTTTTTGCCACCTACCTACATTAAAGGGTCATTTACAATCATCAGTTCAGCTATGAGCACACCTTTGGAGTGCGGTGGAGGAACAGCAGGACACAGTAGATACCTGCGTAGGGATAGGGAGAAATTGCAAGATGCATATAGGGAGTCCCTTGGTTCATGATTGAACCCAGCTTACCTGGAACAATGAAGCAGTAGCACTGACTGATGCACCCCCATGTATTCACAAGGTACCATCGAGCACAAACACGCCCACGGTAAACTCACAGTTAACCTATTCATTACATTTGTAACATCATGCAGCATGTGTGAAATTATATCTTATTCCTCAGTGTCTCCCTTCCAAAATTCTGAATTAAAACATGATTGGAGCAAAATCAGCTTTATATTTGGTTCCTCAACATTCTGTAAGCCTGCCTTTCCTCGTATTATCTTTCGGATCAGAGGGAAAAGCCAATCCATGTTTCTTCATATTTTTTACCAGTAACACTAAATTCCAGCAGCAATTCTGTTCGATGGGATAATGTAGAAAAGATGTAAACTGCTTTTCCCCAGATGTTCCATTGCTATAATACGTCAACCCATGATTTTCACAATATTGTTTTCAGATGTCCTGAACTTGCAAGTGCACAGAATAATTGATCTTGTAGATTTTGGACATTCTTTGATAATTGGTAGCTTGTTATAACTAGTAAGCAGTCTCATGCTGGTATGCAAGTCAGAAACTTTATGAGATTCATTCAAGAAGATCCATTTTATAGCGATGGACTTTGTCAACTTTCCAGCAATGCAGTTGGCTGTTTCAAGCACCTAAAGAATAAATATAACACAGCAACACCATGCTGCTTCATTGTAACAATGTAAACACTCAATGCTGGACATCAAAGCTGTATCAAGTTGTTTCCAAAGCAAATGTGGGTGCTTTATTGCCTCCAGGATTACCATGTAGAACAGTAACTACCTTTCCTTTTGTGGATATCTTGAACATTTTTGCACAAGGTCTCAAGGTTGGGGGGCAAAAAATGTCTTAATCTTGTTTGTCATCTGAACTAATCTGTGTTTGCATATGAGTTTAGATGAGCTGAAGGATATTGTATCATGAGATTGAATAATAAATTTCTGCCAAGTGTTTGCTACTTTGATTTACAATTGAAAATTGGTTCCCTTTTCCCTCTAAGGTGTATTTATATTTTGCAGTTATGCATCTTAAGCATCTCCTACATTATGAACAGTTGTTGGCAATTGAGTTAAACTCACCTCTGAGACAGAAATTTCATATTCCAAGGACTTGAGCACATAAGCGAAGCTGATGTTCCTAATACTGGGCCAAGCAAGTCATAGAGTAATATTGTACCAAAACAGGCCCTTCAGCCCACTGGACCATGCTGACCAAGTTGTCTACTGAGCTAGTACCATTTGCCTCTGTTTGGCCCATATGTCTCTAAACCTTTCCTAGCTATGTACCTGTCTAAGTGTATTTTAAAAATTGTAAGTGTACCCTCCTCTGCAGCTTCCTCTAACAGCTCATTCCAAATACATGCCACCCAAATGTGAAAACGCTGTCCCTCTGGCCCCTTTTAAATCTTTCCTTCCTCGCCTGAAATCTCTATGCACTCGAGCTTTAAAATCCTCTGGGAAAAGGACTATACCATTCATCTTATCTTTGTCCCCCATGATTTTATATATGTTTGAAAGGTCACCCAGGAAAATATAAGCGCCTATCCAGCCTCTCCTTATAAACTCAAGACGTCAAGTTCCAGAATTGTTTTTCTGCACCCTTTCCAGCTTAATGACACCCTTCCTTTAGCTGGGCAACCAGAACTCTGCACAATATTCCAAATGTGGTGCCACCAATGACTTGAAAAGTTCTAATATGAGTATACTGGTGTTGGAGTTGCCAACATTTAGATCAAATATTGATTTCAATAGAATATAAATGGGATAGGATGCATATTGATTCATTGACAGAGTATTTTTAAAATGTTATGGACACAATCCTCTAGGTGCACCATCAGTGTTGTGAAGATTACCATTTGCTTTGTCACTAATGTGGTAATGTTGCAACTATTTAATATTTTTGCAAGTACACCAGTAACACAAAATTCCAGCAGCAATTCTGCTCTCGGGGATAATGTAGTAAAGATGTTAACCACTTTTTTCCCCAGATGTGCCAGTGATGTAATACAAATTTCCGGAAGTACAGGTCGGGCAGCATTTGCGAAGAGATATAAAAGTTTAAAATCAATGATTTTTCATTGGGAAAAGTTAGAAATAAAACAAAGAGGAGACACAAAGGATTGCAGATGCTGGAATGTTGAGCTAAACACCAAGTGCTGGAGGAGTTCAACATGTCAGGCAGCAACTACTGAGAGAAGGGACCTGCCCATTCACTCCACAAATGCTGCCAGAATGAAATTGAAAATATGTATGCTTATGAATTATATATTTTGGTAAATACTGTAACAATAGTTTTTTTTTAAGCAAAAAATATTTTGTAGTTCCTCCTTTGCAGGAGGAACTTAGCCGGTCAGGTGGCACATCTTGAGGGAAATAGACAGACAATCTTTCAGGTCGGCACTTTTCTTCAAATAGATGGAAATAGTTTTCTTAACCTTTGTCTTTCTTTTCCCCTGATTCTGAAGTGTTCTCGGTGTGTTAGCTGTGGCTTGGTGGAAACGACACCTGCTTCAATATGAGTGGTAGGGGATGAGAGATTTAAGTTTAGTTGAAGCTGGCTCCAGCACCACACTGAAGGAGTGCCGCAGTCTTGGTGAAGTAGCCTTGAAGCATCCTGCAGCAGTGGGTGAGTGTTTGGGAGAGGTTAGCGAAGGGGTAATACTGCATTGTGAGTATTGATGGTCCTTTGGAAGGAGGTAATTAAACATTTATCTCATTCTGCTTCTCTGGTGGGTAGGGATTCTCTCGCTATACAACACAATGGGCAGTTTCTGTAGATGAGAACCCATTGTGACGCCATAGTTGCTAACTGCCAGTGCAAGTTCAAGTGATTTTCTCAAACAGGATTTTGTAATGTTAAAATTTTGAATAACGTGTAAAATATACCATCAATCTAAAAGAAACATGATACACCAGGACCATGGTGAGTAAGGTAGGCCAAAAATTGTAGCGCTATCATGTACCGTTTTGGCATAGTTCTGGGAGCACAGCTCCGACAGACAGACATAATAACAAACAAGTAATTGTTTTAGTAATATACTAGACCAAGTGCAGACCCGTTGGGAACGCACCCATTCCCTACCCGTAGCCCCCACGGGAGGTGTGGTCCTCCAACACAAGCCGTTCCCGAAAGTAAGATTTCAGCACTCCCCTTGCCTCCCTCAGCAGTGCTCTTTTTTAAAAAAAAGTCCAATTGCACTTGTCCTGCATGTTGCAATAGCAATTCTCCCTCCCCCTGCTAGTCGAGCCATTGTGACATCATCATTGGAGCTGGTCGGCTTGAAATTCAAGGTATTTTGATTTTTTTTACTTTAATCAGTAATGTCGAAAAATAAAGCATAAAATGTTCAATGAAAGTGATCTCTGCCTAGAGGGGGAAAATGTGAATCAGAATATGTAAAAATCTTGTGAAAGTTGGCATTTGTAAAGCTTTAATCGCGAATAACGTGTCAAATATAGGATGAAATCTTCACTGAGGCTGATCACTGCTAGCAGTCATTGTGACGTCATCAGTTGAAGCTGGTAGTTTTAATTTCAAAGTCTTTTGACTTTTTTAGACTTTTAAGCAGTAATGAGTTGAGAATAAGTTGAGAAATAAACCATAAAATGTTCAAATAAGGTGATCCCTGCTTAGAGGGGAAATATGTAAATCGGAATATGTAAAAATGTTATCGTTACCGCATAATGTTTTTGCGAAGATGTAAAGACAACCACATATTCACACACATATCCACACGTACAAGATCAGACTTTCAATAAATATATGATATGATGATATAGATTCAAAATTATCAGAGGTGCAACAAGTCTTCCCTTCTGAATAAACATGGCAATTGCGGTGGCCCAAGATAAAAAGTAATTTCTCCTATTTGTTATATTTCACCATTAAACTGAGTTTTCTTCTTTCTGCTAATCTTCATCAATAGGCTAACTCTTCCTCTGGATTCTCCTTTGCTTTATAGCATATTAACGTATATTGGTGATTGCAAGTGAGAATAGTTCATGGTAATTAAATATCTTGATCAACCAGTCCTGATTCAGTACTGATTCACCACTGTGTCTTTATTTTCTGCATGTGTGCAAATTCCTATCTTTCATTACACTCTTTACAAATTTGAATCTATTGCTAATTTTCTCAATGTTATGGTTTGTTCCATTAAGATTCTGACCATCCATTTGCCACCTCCTCTGGCTTTGCTTTTCCTGACCTTTTGTCCCAGTATTTCTTAAATTACTTTCTGAAATGAAGGGCAGCATAGTGGATCAGCAGTAGAGTTGCTGCCTTAAGGCACTAGAGACCCGAGTTTGATCCTGACTAAGGTGCTGTCTGTACGGTGTTTGTACATTCTCACCGTGACTGCATGGGTTTTCTCCCACATCCCAAAGACATGCAGGCTTGTAGGTTATTTGGCTTTTGTAAACCGTCCCCAGTGTGTAGGATAGAACCAGTGTATGCTAATCACTGGTCAGCATGGACACGGTGTGTTAGAGGACCTGTTTCCACGCTGTATCTCTAAACTAAATTAAACTAAACTTTGGTCACAGACGGCAAAAAGAAGACTAAATGTTAAGCAAGTTGGATAGGATAGAAGGGCAATGAAAAGTTTTGAGTTTCCAATGAAAGGCCTCTTAATGCTTATTATTGTAAAGAATGAAAATGGCATTTGGATCTGGAGTATGCACACACAAAGTTAAACATGGAAAATTCCAGGATTGCTGTGAGTGACCCCTTGTATCTCCATGGGAATCATTATTCCAGGCTTCTCCAGCGCAGTCAGCTAACAAGAATGCAGCAACAATTTGCAAGCTATCCTGACTGAAAACAGCCATGAAAATGCTGTGCCTTGTTGAAAATGGTGCAAAGCCAAACTTAGTTGCAAACTGAACCATAATTAATGCTGGACATACTACTTCCTTAAAATCTAATCTTGCGTGCGCAAAATTTATTTCCATCAGAAATCAAATAAAGCTAAACCAACCAATATCAGTGTTCTCTCCTGGACCAACATGCCCGACATTGAAGCTATAATTCCAACAAGTGGGTGCTGGATAGTAAGCGCCAGACCACTTATGTGCCTGAGCCTTGATTCTGGACATTGACAATCTATTTCAAGCTCCATTGGAGCAAGAGATTAGTGGAAGAACAGAGGGAAAGATTCAAGGAGGATCAAAATGCCACCATGAAAAAGTAGAATATTCACACAATTCTCCTGATTGTTCAAAATGAAGAAGCAGCATTTAGGATGATATGGTGAACCTTGAGCAGGAGGAACATGCTGATTTGCAAACTATCTACCTCTTCACCCCCTCTGGCTGGTCAGGGCCCACCCAAAGGACTGTCGGTCCACCGGACTTGCCCGAAGGCTTGTCAGTCGGCATAATCGGGAGCGAGCTGGATACATCAGGCATGAGGAGCAAAGGCTGGTAGGATGGTGAACTGGGGCAATACCTCCAGTGCCTTCAATGTTGGCTGCAAGAGGCGCCCCCGGAACCTTAAGATGGGTGGGTAAGAAGAAAGGGACGTTGGTTCATGGGAACTATTCCAGTACACCAAACGAGCAGACTTTGAATAATGGCGGCCAAAAATGGCAGCGCCAGCATGTGTGTATATATGCAAAACTAATTTAATTGTACAGTTGCATAAGCGACAAACAAAGTACCATTTAACAATTTGTACCCCTTCAAGCATCTAATGCCCCAAGTCTTGAACAAGAGAGCTGAGTGTTGAGATAAGAGCCAGGTCACTTAAGAAGAAATCCTTCACAGGAGCATAAAAAGCAGTTGAGGATTGAAAATGTCAAAACTGCTATTAACAGGATTTTGTTTAATGGGGCATAAGTATTGCAGAGGCATGAATGTTAGATAAAGAGTTAAGATGGAGATCAGCCCACTTTATTTGAACAATGGAACAAACTCCAGAAAGTGAAGGGGGTTGCTGCAGCTGACATCTGTAAAAAGCATCCTTTGGTTTCCCTTTCCTCTGATTAGTCTGAAGAAGGGTCTTGACCCAAAACGTCACTCATTCCTTCTCTCCAGAGTTGCTGCCCTGTTCTGCTGATTGGCTTAGATGGTGCATCTTTGTCAACATCAACTAGATATTGTGGTATTTGTTCCTCTCGTTGGTTGAGGCAGGTGAACATTAATCACTCCTCTCACACTTTAAATGTTCATCCAGATTAGCAAATTCCAGATCCCGGTTTGTTGTAAATGTCAGTGAAGGTGGAAAATGTGGAAGTTTAACTGGATAGTTGTTGGATATTCATAAGCAAAGCTAATTCAGCGCATCAGTAGAAACCTGATCTCTTCATTTCTCTTGGTAGGTCGACAAGACTGATTTCAGGTTGGTGTCTGGTAGCAAATATTTTATCTTCATTTGACCTTTCACTGTAATGCACTTGCCAATTCTGATTAGCATGGTGTGTAACCAAAACCACCAGTTTGTTTCTGCAGCGAATCATATTGTACAACCTGACTTAGAAACAGACCTTAAACCAGGAAGAGTGAGTTAGTTGATTTCAATTTCAAATGATGTGCAAAGTGGGAAATAAAGCTTAAGAATATCAGAGAAGAAAAGGGAATTAAATGCTGAAACCAATTCTTCTTTTATTCCATGTAAATCTCCAATGATAATCAAAATTGAAGAAATGGAAAATCCACATTTGTTAAATTAAATGTGTGGTTCTATGCAAGTTGTTTGGCAATAATTTATTTACAGAGGAAGTGTTGATTTGTTTCTGATATTTTACTGGACATGCATCCCACTTTTCATGTAATTAAATGGTGAGTGTATTGGTGAGATTCATGTGTAGCGCAATTTATGGATGAGGGGAAATTGGAGCATGATTTCCACGTGTAGCTGCTTATATATGGGTAGACTGCATTGATGTTTGATAAGCCCAAAATACATCACTTCTCTTCCTACCAGGCCACTTGGGCTCTCACAGTTACAACAGGAGTAAGTACAATGTCATACTCATACAGGACCGAGAAAGTCCTTCACCCCAACTAGTCGATGTTGACAACGATGCACCACCTAAGCCAGTCCCATTTACTTGCATTTGGCCCATATCCCTCTAAACCTTTCCTGCCCATGTACTTGTGGATGATGAAAAATTCCATATTAAGGTTATCTTTTTATTTATTATTGCTGCCTCAATTTTGATGCCTCACTGAACAAAACTGTCAGTCAATCTTCAGGACATTGTCAACCAATGATACCCTCATTCAATATTTGAAACATGTTTACAAAACACTGATAACTTAACTAAAAGCTGCAATTAAAGACATGTAATTGAAGGAATGGACATTGTGCAAATCCATATACCTGATTTGCAAGTCATAATCAATCACAATTTTCCGAATGTTGCAGACCGGTTTCCTTAGTAACCATTTGTCAAAAGCATGTTGGTCTCGCGGATAGGTTGGTGCTGTGCACAAATATGGATGATTGAGCTCCAGGCTATATTTGTTGGAGATGAGTTGATTTGTTTGGTCTCCACAATTAGCAAGGTTTGAATATTGCGAGTTCAACCATTTGAATTTCCTTCTCACTGGACTGTTGGATGCAAAGAAATGCAATAACAATTTGCATCAGTGCACATCAATTGCCATGTGCAGAAAAGAAAAGCAGCATTTCATTCTCAGTGTTTCATCAAAGTCAGCAGTGATAAGATTCTAGGAAACCTGAGAAATATTGAAATGCTTTACGTGGCATTAATCTGTTTATTTATCAAAATGTTTCCTATAATTGTAACACCTATGTTTGCTTATGAATTTTTTAAATATATTTTAAAATATTTTTATTTAATAGAGGTAAATACATCAGTATACATCACATATATATTGTTACAATCATTGTACCCCATAATTTTATGGCTTTTAAAGAAAAAGAATAGAAACAGAGAGAGTGAAGTAGGTGAAAAGAGTTGTGGAAGTGAAAGAGCGTGCCAAAGGGGAGAGGAAAAAAACCCTTGGTCAAAGAGTTAGAGAAAGGGGATTAAGAGATAGACCCTAGAAAAGAAAAAGAAAAAAGAGAGAGAAAAAAAAGCCAGTTACTATATTATATATATCACGCAAAATGAATTTACCAACTCGATAGTTTTTCATCCCCCTTTACTAAGGCCCGAGGTACTCTTGCACGCTATCTTTGTAGCAATTCTATAAATGCAGACCACGTCTGATAGAAACAATCTGATTTTCCTGCCAGGCGGAGTCTCATATCTTCCAGTTGTAGTGTTTCAAACATAGTTGAAATCCACATATTTAATGTTGGTATAGGGGCATTTTTCCAGAATTTTAAGATTAGCTTGTTTCCTATTATTAAGCTGTAATCAAATAGATTCTTTTGAGACACATTTAATTCCGAGCTATCTTCTGTCATTCCGAACATAATCCATTCTGGCTTTGGTGTCATTTTTATATTAAACAGTTTTGTGAAGATTTCAATCCAAAACCTTTGAATTTTTGTACAAAAGATAAATGAGTGCACCGTAGTAGCTTCTTGAGACTGGCATTTATCACAAATCGGTGAGACGTTGGGAAAACATTTATTTAATTTAGTTTTTAAGAAGTATAATCTGTGTAAGATTTTAAATTGTATTAAAGTGTGTTTTACGTTAATTGAGCATTTATGCACGTTTAATAAGTACTCTTTCCACCTTTCATTGGAAATTTTTATGCTTAATTTATTTTCCCACTCACCTCTGATACCTTCCGTTGTTGGTATTACTGCATTTAGTATAATATTATATAGAAATATATGAAATTAAATTAGCTGATTCCACCTTTGTATTCATTGCTTCATCTAGTAAGTATGATGGCATTTTTTGAAATTCTTGTGCATGTTTTTTCAGATAATCACATATTTGGAAATATTTAAAATACTGATTGTTACCCAGATTGTATTTTAGCTGTAATTGTTTAAATGATAGTAGTTTTTCCGTTTCATACAAATCTCCCAAAGTTTTAATTCCTGCTCTTTCCCATTGTATAAATGCTTTATCTATAATTGGGAGTTTAAACAGAAGCGATAGGAGATAGGAGAGATAAGTTTCTTAATTTTAAGTTGTATTTTATTTGTTTCCAAATTCTGACTGTACTATGTATAATTGGATTTTTGTTGTAATTTGTATTATTCACCGTCATTGGTGAGAGAAGGATTGCGGCAATATTAAAAGTGGAGCAGTCCTCTTTCTCCATAATGAACCACTCTGGTTGTTGAGGAGAATTATCCAACAATTGAATCATATTTCTGATATTTACAGATCAATAGTAATACATAAAATTAGGGAGTGCTAATCCCCCTACTACTTCGGGTTTATTCAGGTGTGGTCTTTGTATTCTATCGGATTTATAATCCCAAATAAAATTTGTAATATCTGACTCCAATTTTTTTTTTTTTTAAACTTTTTGGGTAGGTATAATGGGATTGATTGGAACAGGTATAGAATTTGTGGTAAAAAAATCATTTTTATAGCATTTATTCAGCCTATTAAGGACATCGGAAGCATTTTCCAGAATTTAATTAAATTATGTAGTTTCTTAAGTACAGAGTTGTAGTTTGCATTAAACATGTCTTGATATCTTCTGGTAATTTCAATACTCAAGTATTTAATTTTTTCCACAGCTATTTTAAAAGGAAATTGTACGAGATGTGTAGAAACATTCGGTTTTATTGACAAGATGTCACTTTTATTCCAGTTTATTCTGTAACCTGAAAATGAACCGAAATCCTCAATTAAGTTTAGAATATAGGGTATAGTGATATGAGGCTTTGTGATGTACAAAAGTACACCATCAGCGTATAATGATGAATTTGTTTAAGGAATGTTTTGTCTGGTATAATTCTCATGGCCCATTGATGGAAAAAATAGCTGCATTTTCATCGTGATTTCTTTGAAAATCTTGATGGCTAACTCCAGATCACAGTCATATGCACAAGGGTCTAATTATATTCTTTGATTAAATGAAGCTCTTAGAGTAAATAGTACCCATATGGTAATGATAAATACAACAATAAGTATAATAACAAATGAAAAACAACAAAATGGTACAAAATCACGTAGTGCAAAAGAATAATGAGGTACATGGTAGCACCTCTGGGAATGGTGTGCGAAGGAGATAGACACAAAATGCTGGAATAACTCAGCATCTCTGGAGAGAAGGAATGGGTAACGTTTCAGGTTGCGACTCCAGTGCAAAAGAGATGTTTGGTTCTGGAATCGGAAAGTAGCCGGCAGAAACTGTTCTTAAGCATGGATGTCTGTGATGGACTGGACTGTGTTCACCACTCTGCAAGTTCAAGCAGTCGACAGCAGAACAATTGCCATACTGGGCTGAGATGCATCCCATCAGAATATTTCCTACAGGGCATCTATGGAAGTTCAAGAGATTCCTCATGGACATGTCGAACCTTCTAAGATGCCCGAGGAAGTAAATACACTGACGCACATTCTTAATCACTGCATTAGTGTAAAATGATCAGGTTATTTTGCTGGTGATATGGATACAGAGGAGTCTCTATAGACGCTCTATTGATGAGGATAGTGTTTGCCCTTGGGTCAACAACCAACGCATTCAGTTGCTGAAATTAAGGACGAGGATATTATCCTGACGCCATGACACAAGGTTACCGATCTCTATCCAGTTCCTCGTCCATTACTATTGTTGACTCAGCTGACAACAATGGCATCATCAGCAAACTTAAAGATCGAATTGACACTGTACTTAGCCATACAGTCATGGGTGTAGTAACAGGGACTACTGCAAGGGACTAAGCACAAAATCCTGTGAAGTACCAGTGTTGAGGGTTAGGGTGGAGGAAATTTGCTGACCAAATCTAACCGATTGAGGTTGAATTAAACATTCCAAAAGATATTTGCTGATGGTGGCATCAAGGTCAAGATCCAGGGGTGAGCTTATTCGATATTATGGTGTTGAAGATTGAACTGTCAATTAATAGCATTCTGACATAGGTACTCTTATTGTCAAGGTGATCCAGGGCTGAATCACCAGGGCTAGAACAGGGACAAGGAAACACTTTTTCTCACAAAGAGTGGTGAGGGTGGTGGAGGCAGGTTCTCTGGATGCTTTCAAGAGAGAGCGAGATAGGGCTCTTAAAAATAGCAGAGACGGGATATGGGGAGAAGGCAGGAACGGGGTATTGATTGGGGATGGTCAGCCATGATCACATTGAATGGCGGTGCTGGCTCGAAGGGCTAAATGGCCTACTCCTGCACCTATTGTCTATTATCTACTGTTTATTGAATGGTGCAAGGGAGATGGTGTTCTCAGTAGACCTATTTTTCCTGTATGCAAATTGCCGAGAACCTAGATTATTCAAACACTGACACAAATGTAGGTCTTTACCAATCTATCATAGCACTGCATTACCATGGTTGTCGGCTGAGTCAACAACAGCAATAGACAATGGTCAATGTTACACGGGCGGCCAAACAGCATCTGTGGCAGACGTGATTGAGAAAGGTCACTTTGTATTTTCCTTGGGGACGTAAACTCCATTCGGGTCAACCATTTTTCAAGAGTTTGCACTGATGACAGCAAATCTGACTTCTGCCATTGAGATATGTGGGACGGAACCAGCGGGGGGTGATGTGTTATGCCTGGGTGGAAAGCCAGAGTGCAGGTGGCAAAGACTTGCACTTCAGTGAAGCCTCCTCCCAGGAAGACTTCAGAGGTGCCACAAGCTGGTTCACTATTCAGGTGAGTTTTTCCCCACCTCTCTTGATGTCAGTTGTCAGGCAATGTTTCCCTTCCATCCTGCACATTCAATAAAAACATTCAAATGGTAAATTGAAAAGATAATTGAATAGAATAAAGGAGGTGGCTGCAGGATAGTGTAATGGAAGGGTCATTGGAAAATGTGAGCCATTGTTGGGTTAAGGAGTCATCCAGTGCTCTATTTGTCTATCTTTGAGGAAAGGTTTTAGTTCTAGTTTGAGTTTTAGCAATACAGCATGGAAACAGGCCCTTCAGCCCACAGAGTCCACACCAACTATCGATCACCCATTCACACTAGTTCTGTGTTATTCCACTTTCTCTAAAACACGGGTCAGCAACCTAAGGCACACGAGCCGAACCTGGCCCGTAACCCGAAATCATTTGGCCTGCAGGCGTTTTTTTTCCCCGTCACCTACACTTCTTTACAAACAATTGGAACTGATATAATCCCACGAACTGAGCAAACGGTTAGTTGGATTGGTGGATGCGGTTCCACTGATGTAAAAGTGCAGTTGCAGTTGCAGCGCCTGCGATGCCTGGTGCTCAGTGCGCCCCGGAACCATCCGTCTCTTGTGCTTCACCTGGGAGAGGGTCAGGGTCAGGGCCGCCCTCCTGAAAGATGGCGGCACTGATGGGCGTTGGTTTGTGTGGATGTGGCAGACAGGAATCCAGCGGTAAATGGACGGAACTAGACCTTGGAGAGGAGGGTGATGGGGAAGGAGGGGATAGGGGAAGATGAAGAGGGAATGGAGGAAGTCAAGGAGTGGTGAGGGGGGAGAGAGGTGGAGGAGGAGGAGGAGGGGGGGAGGAGAGAAGGCAGAGAGAGGGTAACAAAGGGCCTGCATGAAGTTTAGGACAGAGAGGGGCAAGGGTAGTTTCAATAGCAGTGTCTCAAAGTAACTGCTACGTTTTGTAGACATAATATTGCTCAAATCTATATTACTAAAAATGACCACTTCCTGTTTTCTGTTTCATGATTTTTGAAAAACGCTGCCACTTACGGCTGTGATTTTTGGCCATCTTTGAGTAAGATGGCCAAAAATCACAACCGTAAGTGGCAACGTTTTTTTCAAACATCGTGAAACAGAAAACAGGAAGTGGTCATTTTTACTAATATAAATTTGAGCAATATTATGTCTACAGAACATAGCAGTCCCCCTCCGCTGCGCAAGACAAGTGGGTTTTTCCCATCGATGAAAAATAAAAGAGATATTAATGTTTTAAAAATGTTGACATTCTCTCTGCTGCCCCTGCTGGGGGGAGGGACTATAAAACCCAGAAGTGTTGTGCCTCACTCAATCTCTGCAAGATGGAGGAAGCGAGAGGGTCACGTCTCTCTGAGCTGTGAATAACACTGAACATATGTCTACTGTGAGTGCCCTTAATGTGGTTTGAAAATGAAAATGTGGTAACTGCTTTGAAATGCTGCTGCACAGCATAAATGGTTGTTGTTGGTGGTGGTAAATGCTTTGAAATGCTGCACTGCAAAAATGGTTGTTGGTGGTGGTGGAAACTGCTTTGAAATGCTGCACTGCAAAAATGATTGTTGTTGGTGGTGGTAACTGCTTTGAAATGCTGCACTGCAAAAATGGTTGTTGGTAGAAACTTGATGACTTCCTGTTTGCACTGTGTATTGATTTTAGATAAAACGCTACCACTTATGGCTGTGATTTTTGGCCATCTTACTCAGTGCTACGCCGCTCATCAGGTGCAGAGGATTTTTCCCATCAATGAATAATAAAACTGTTATTAGTGTTTAAAAAATGTTGAGAATCTCTCTCCTGTCAATCATGCCAAGAAGGCCACGCCCCTTCTGATAAGAGGGGGGAGGGTTTATAAAACAGAAGAGTTGGTGTGGCTCAGTCTCTGCAAGATGGGGAGGGAGAGGTCACGACTGTCTCAGCTGTGAATCATCTGAACACACTGAATGTCTACTAAACTGTGAGTGTGGTGTTTTGTGTGATTTTATAGTGGTTTCATGGTGGGTTCACCCTGCTTGAAATGGTATGAAACTGCATTTGAATGTGGTGGCCTGGCACCCTGCATGAAATGGTATGAAACTGTATTTGAATTTGGTGGCCTTGCACCCTGCTTGAAATGGTATGAAACTGCACTTGAAATTGGTGGCCTTGCACCCTGCTTGAAGTGGCAGGAAACTGCACTTGAAATTGGTGGTCTTGCACCCTGCTTGAAATGGCCTTGCACCCTGCTTGAAATGGCATGAAACCGCACTTGAATTTTGGTGGCCTTGCACCCTGCTTGAAATGGCATGAAACTGCACTTGAATTCGGTGGCCTTGCACCCTGCTTGAAGTGGTAGGAAACTGCACTTGAATTCGGTGGCCTTGCACCCTGCTTGAAGTGATATGAAACTGCAATTGAATTTGGTGGCCTTGCACCCTGCTTGAAGAGGTAAGAAACTGCACTTGAATTTGGTGGCCTTGCACCCTGCATGAAATGGAATTTCAAGGAATAGCCGTGAGTCGACTGCTAGCCCACCAGCCGTGAGTGAGTATATACCCATACTAGTGCTCCAGAAAGCCCCCCCCCCCCCCCCCCCCACTGGCCACCAATATTGGAATTGGTGGAGAGGTGGAATATTGCATGGGGGAACAGGGATCTCACTTAGTCTAGTATATAAATATGTCAAAGTTTAGTTAGTTACTACGTGGGATCCGTTGGGTCCCTGTCACACATCAAGCTTGGTCCCCCAACGCAATATTCCACCACTCGCCCAGAGCACCAAACTGCACAGGCACAGCTCATTTCTCCTCATCCCGAGCACTCTCTCCCCTCCTCTTCACCTTCACTCTTTCCCCTCTCCTCCTCCCCACCCAAAATCCCTCCCTCACCTCTCCTTCCCCCTACCCTCAGTCACTCTCTCCCACCCTCGATAACCCCTCTCCCCTCCTCTCCCTCTACCCCCTCTTCTCCCCCACTCTCCCTCGCCAGGATCTCAAGGTTGCCACTTCTCTCCCTTCTTGCGTGCCCAGGAGGAGCAACAGCCATCGGCGCGGATTCTCGGATAGGCCCGGATGTACCAGCAGCCTTGGCCGTGGGCAGGGAGAGGGGTGGAGAGGTCGGAGAAAAGACGGGGCTAAGCCATGGGGGAGAGGGGGGTATCACGGGGGAGAGGGCCAGAAGGGAAGGGGCTGGAACTGTGGGGCTGGAGATGAAGTGCATTTGGGACTCACTGCGGGCGCTGGTCGCTCACCTCCGCCAGGATTAGAGTCTCCGCTTTCCGCTTGGCGACATCTCCGACTCCACGTCGGGCCGGGCTGGCCTGGGCTGGGCTGCACGCGTGTTTTTTAAGATTTTTAAACCTCGCTAACTTTTACAATAGACCGCCGATCACAATGCAACTTGTTGCACTCGCAGCACAGGGGAACGGTGAGTGAGCTGGTGGGAAATCGTAGTGCTATCGCATACCGTTTTTGCGCAAATAGGAAAAATGTGCAAACCGGAAGGTAACAAGATCAGAGTTTTAGTTATGTAGAGACCGACTGACCAACTGATCGACTGACTGACTGTCCGACTGACCGACCCCGCCATCCGCTCACAGACATGGGTCCTGGCCCCCTATGCTGAAGAAGGTTGCTGACCATTGCTCTGAAACTATGAGACTATTTAATTCATGAATATTTCATAATACGATGTGCATTAAACTTGCTGAATGTGTATTAAATCAGCTGAATGAGAAATGTGCATTAAACTAACTGACGACAAAAAGTAGTGAACACTGCCCAGTCCGTCATCGGCTCTGACCTTCCTTCCATCGAGGGGAATTATCACAGTCGCTGCCTCAAAAAGGCTGGCAGCATCATAGAGGACCCACACCATCCTGGCCACACACTCATCTCCCTGCTACCTTCAGGTAGAAGGTACAGGAGCCTGAAGACTGCAATGACCAGGTTCAGGAATAGCTACTTCCCCACAGCTATCAGGCTATTAAGCCTGGCTCGGACAAAACTCTGATCATTAATAACCCATTATCTGTTATTTGCACTTTATCAGTTTATTTATTCATGTGTATATGTATTTATATGATGATATATGGACACATTGATCTGTTTTGTAGTAAATGCCTACTATGTTGTGTATGCTGAAGCAAAGCAAGAATTTCATTGTCCTATTAGGGACACATGACAATAAACTCACTTGAACTTGATCCATTGGGATTCAAGAAATGACATGAGATACAACAGCGCCCTCTGGAGTATGATCGGTGAGGTTCCACAGTCCTGGAGAAAATCATTGCATTTAAATTCTATGTGCAAACTGTTTGTTAATGTTACTTTTACATTCCATTATATTGTGACTACATCACAGGCACAGACCATTCAGCCTGACTGTTCATATTGATTTGTGCTCTAAACAAGGCTCCTTCCACCTCTCTATGGCCACCCGATCAATCAATCCTTTTGTTCGATATAAAGACAAAATAGACTGCAAATGCTGGAATCTGGAACACAAAACTGAACACTGGACGAGTTCAGTAGGTCAGTCGGCATCTGTAGAGGCAAAAAGCGCAAGTCAACGTTTCAGGTCGAGACCCTGCATTTGGACATCGAGGTCAACATACGACTTTTGCCTTGACCTGCTGATATCTTCCAGCATTCTGTTTATTGTTCTTTTTTTTAATGTGTTTATCCAGCTTTCCCCTACCATGAAATCCAGGTCTCATCTTCTCTCTCTGGTGGTCCTATGAGAGAGATCCCAGGAAAATATTAAAAGAATAAACAGCAGCAGTTCTTGGAACAATATTTATCATTTCATCATCACAAAATCCACATATCTAATCTTAGTCAATGTGCAATTTGCTGGTCGTTCTCCCATCGTGCAGCGAGCCACAAAGCACCTCGTTAGCTGTGTAATACTTTAGGATGAGCTGAGACCATGAAAGACTCTCTGAAAAGGAAAACATTTTGTAAAGACATTGTAAAATTTGGCTCAACCACTCATTTTCGCAACCACTTCCGCATCCTCACCAATGAATTAAGGTATTTCACTCAATTTTCCCAGTGAATTGCTAACTTGTGCCTACAACTCCCAGTTATGGTCTACCTCATAAGTGGAAATGTAGTCGACCTCCGTTAATCGGGCACACTCAGAAGTAGTAAAATAAATCTTCCAGCAAACAAGTAGGTTTACAGGAAGCACAAGAAACTGAGTCCCGGTGAGTTTAAAGAGAACACAGGAAACTGGGTCCTGTTGAGTTTAAAGAGCGAGTGAGAACTGGGGTCCTTTGTATTAAACGAGTGCAGGACCTGGCATTGCATTAAGTTAAAGGGAGCGAAGTGGGGCCCATGATAAAAATAAGCATAGAAATTGAGTCTTCATGTATGCTGCAGGAGTGAAGAAACTGAGTGTAGAGGGACCTAGAGAACCCTTATTGATACATAGTTCCGTGAAAGTGGAGATACAGGTGGTGAAGAAGACGTTTGGTATGCCTCGATCAGTGAGGGTATTGAGTATAGGAGATGGGGCAATATGTACAACTGTACAAGTCATTAGTGAGATGATACTTGGAGTATTGTTTAAGAAAGAACTGCAGATGCTGGAAAAATCGAAGTTAGACAAAAATGCTGGAGAAACTCAGCGGGTGAGGCAGCATCTATGGAGATAAGGAATAGGCAGCGTTTCGGGTGAAGACCCTTCTTCAGACTAATGTCGGGGAGGGTGGGAATAGGAAAGGAAGATGCAAAGACAGTAGGCTTGTAGGAGAGCTAGGGAGGGGAAGGAGGGAGAAAGCAAGGACTACCTGAAATTAGAGGACAATGTTCATATCGCTGGGGTGTAAACTACCCAAGCGAAATATGAGGTCCTGTTCCTCAAATTTGCACTGGGCCTCACTCTGGCAATTGTGGAGACCCAGGACAGAAAGATCAGATTCAGAATGGGAGGGGTAGTTGAAGTGCTGTGCCATCTGGAGATTAGGTTGGTTATTACGAACTGAGCGGAGGTGTTGGGCGAAGCGATCACCAAGCCTGCACTTGGTCTCACCGATGTAGGGAAGTTGACGCCTGGAACAGCAGATGCAGTAGATGAGGTTGAAGGAGGTGCAGGCGAACCTCTGCCTCACCTGGAAAGATTGCTGGGTCCTTGGATGGAGTCAAGGGGGGAGGTAAAGCCACAAGTGTAGCTTTCCTGCGGTTGCAAGGGGAAGTACCAGGGAGGAGGTGGTTTGGGCGGGAACGGACGAGTTGACCAGGGAGTTACGGAGGGAACGGTCTCTGCGGAAAGATGAAAGGGGAGGAGATGGGACGATGTGGCCAGTGGTGGGATCCCGTTGGAGATGGCGAGAATGTCAGAGGATTATATGTTGTATGCAACGACTGGTAGGGTGGAAGGTGACCAGCTGTCGCATACAACATATAATCCTCCATGTGCAAATACAGGGACCCCACTGTGCAAAGGGGACAGGAGGAACCAGGGCCCAGTGTCTTAACCATATAATCAGATGGCAGATTATTGGACATTTACTAAACCTCCTCTGCATATTCAGCAGGTCACAGCTCAACCCTATAAGAGCCCCAGACTGTTCACTTTTCTCCCGTAAATCTATATTGTAGAACCAAGAACAATCCAGGACAGGAACATGCTCTTCAGCTCGTGATGCCTGTGAGAAACATGATGCCAAGTTAAACTAAACTCTTCTATCTGCTTGTGATCCATGTTGCTCCATCCCCTGTGTATCTATGTACCCTATCTAAAAACCTTTCAAACGGGCACTATCGAGCCTGTTTCCACAATCACTCCTGCAACAGCATTTTAGGCACACATCACTCTCTGTGTAAAAGATCTGCCCCGCACATCTCCTTTAAACTTTCAGCCTCTGACCTTAAACCTATGTCATCTAATAATTATTTTTCAAACTGATGCATGAATCTGCATGATACTTCAAGTGAAGTTTTATACAAGTTCAACAGAACGCCTTTACTTTTTAATTATATCCCTATAAAAATGAACCTCAGTGCTTGGCTTTTTATCACTACAAAAACAATTTTTGTGTGTTGGCCCAATCTCTTTCTCCCAAAGAAAGAGCTTTCATTGTAGCCCAAAAATCCACCAATCTTGAGTGCCTTCAGTAACCAATCTATGTCTGCATTTACTTTCCACTCTGGTATCTTAGGTTTAGGTTTAAGTTTAGGCTTATTTTTGTTACATGTACTAATGTACAGGGAATATTTGTTTGCATGCTATCCAAATAGATCAGATATACCATATGTAGATTCCTCTGTTGAAGCTCAGGTACAATAGGTAAAGCAAAGAGGAAGATACAGAATGCTGAATATAGTTCTCAGTATTATAGTGCATTGCAGTTCATTAGTTACTTAGAAAAAGGGAAAAGTCCTCAATGAGGTAGAGGTGAATTGAACAGTATCCTAGATAATTGAAGGACCATTCAGAAGCCTGATAATGGAGGGGAGAAGTTGGTCATGAGTCTAGTGGTATAACGTATTCAAGCTTCTGTACCTTCTGATGGACAAGATCAGGGAGAACAAGGAAAGACATGGGGTAGGACAAGTCTTTGACTTTGTTGGATCCTGCCTCATCGAGCTCCATAGCAGCAACTTCCATACCCTTTTCACTCATACACATTTGTTCTTCAGGGTGTAATTGGGCAGGATTGATGTAGGATACCTCTCAGATGTAAATGGCTAGTTTTAGTCAGTACCCAAGCAGAGATGCCAAGTGTCCCGGATTCGCCGTATTTTGTCCCGGCGAAATAACCTTATTACGGTGTTCCGGCAGCCAAACATGATGAAGAAGGGCGGGAACGAGCGGCGGGTTGGACACGTGCAACCTGGGAACTCACTCACCTGGGAAGATGGAGCTCCACGTTGTAGCAGGCAGGCAGCGACGGGCAGGGCACCAGTCTCCTCCCTCGGGCCCAGCCCCACCGCGGAAAGGCGTCAGGGAGATCACAGGCAAAGATCGCTGTAGGATCTTTGATCATAACCACCGGCGAAGGAGGGAGGGAGGAGGGAGGGAGAGGGACTTCATCGTTGTCCAGGTCGGGCGAACACCAGCGCACCTTTGACACACTTTCCTCGGGAGGGGAAAGAGCCAGCGAGAATGAACGCAGCGATGCAGGACGTTCACTTTCTCAATTCCGCCTTGCCGTCGGACGCCCCGGTCTCCACCCTGGCCGTCCCGTCCGACCGACAGCTGGACCAGCGCAGCGAGCACCGGCAGGGCAGCCAGCAGAAGAGCATGGAGGGTCCAGGAGCAGGTCCTCACCATGTTAAAGAGCAGCAGCAGGGCCAGCGCCAGCGCCAGCGCCTTGTCCTACGGCAACTCCCTTCATGAAGGTAAGTGGAGCCCAGCTCGGCACCTCCTTCAAACCACTCCAAGAGTCAACAATGTTTTACCTTTGGGGGTACACAAAAGGCTTGGAGAAACTCAGCGGGTGCAGCAGCATCGAAGGAGCCAAGGAGATAGGCGGCGTTTCGGGTCGAGACCCTTCTTCAGACATTTACACAACGCTTTACCTTTGTCACGTACCTTTTAGGGGGGAGATGAGGAGGAATTTATTTAGTCCGTGGGCGGTGAATCTGGGGGAACCATTACCACAGAAGGCTGCGGAGGCCAAGTCAATGGGTATTTTTAAGGTGGAGAGTGACAGATTCTTGCTTGGATGTCAACGGTTATGAGAAGGCAGGAGACTGGGGTCCAGAGGGAAAGATAGATCAGCTACTATTGAATGACGGAATAGACTTGATGGGCTGAATGGCCTCACTGCTCCTATATCTTATGAACTTATGTGTCCTGAAAGGGAACAATGAAACTTACTTGCAGCAGTGCAACATATGTAAGCACAGTACTCTGTAAAACACATACTAAGCAACAAAACATTCATTGTATACACCTATGTACATAGTGTGTGCAGGAAGGAATTGCAGATGCTGGTTTACACTGAAGATAGACACAAAATGCCGGAGTAACTCAGTGGGGGCAGGCAGCATCTTGGAGAAAATGAATAGGTGATGCTTTGGGTCGAGACCCCTTTTCAGACTAGAGTCAGGTGAGAAGGAAACTGAAAGTATTGTTAGCTGTGCCTGAAGGCTAAAGCATTCAAGACTCATCAAAATATATATGTACATCTTTTAAGTGATACTGTGTATACTAAAGGATGTTTATGTGTGTTTAATGAGTTTGTATATAGTACTAGTTGAAAAAAGAAAGGTTGGATTCAACGCGCGTTGCAGATTTTGGGTCGTTGCCATGCATATTTCTGGTGCCGCAACATGTTACTGAGAGAAATGCATTTACCCCCATTTGTTACTGACAAATGGGTTGAATGTTACTGTGAACTAAATTTAGGGTTGGCATCAGTACCCAAGGAAGGACATCCTACTTTGAAGTCAGGGCCAGGTAGATTGATCATGTTCATTCCGCCCACCATGAAGAGAGTTTCAGTAAGTTTGACCTGTAACTACTCTTTTGCAATTTTGAATTAATCACAACTCCCCTCTCTGCTAAAAGACAATAGCATTAGAGTAAGACTAGTCGTGCTCATTCTGAGGCGCTAGTGTGTAAGGCATTCTAATGTCAATGGATCGGGTCAGTTAGCAGATGCAGTTGGGATGTGGGATGATTAACAGGTAGATGGTCTTTATTCTTTGGAGTGCAGAAGGTTAAGGGGGGACTTGATAGAGGGCTTTAAAATTATGAGGGGGATAGACAGAGTTGACGTGGATAAGCTTTTTCCATTGAGAGTAGGGAAGATTCAAACAAGAGGACATGATTTGAGAATCAAGGGACAAATGTTTAGGGGTAACATGAGGGGGAACTTCTTTACTCAGAGAGTGGTAGCTGTGTGGAATGAGCTTCCAGTGGAAGTGGTGGAGGCAGGTTCGATTTTATCATTTAAAGTTAAATTGGATAGGTATATGGATGGGAAAGGAATGGAGGGTTATGGTCGGAGTGCAGGTAGATGGGACTAGGTGAGAGTAACTGTTCGGCACGGACTAGAAGGGCCGAGATGGCCTGTTTCCGTGCTGTAATTGTTATATGGTTATATATGGAAAACATGCTATTTGGTCTAATAAAGTGCCTCAGTTTGATCCACTGTGGTATTAGCTCATAATTTATTGAGGCTTCATTTTTTTAAAGAATGCAATAAATATGGAAAATATGTCCATCAGACTGACCTTAGGAAAACTAACGAGGTGATAAGGATACCAACATTAGGGCCAGAAAGCAAGCTCACTCTTCTCCCATCTCTCCTGAGGCCAAGTGTTGTTCTTCATCCTCATTTCTCGGCAGGTTTATGTGGGATGTCATGTGAAATAATGTAAAGCAATGCAGCGCCATCTGGTTCCACTGAAATTAATGATCTGTTCAATCCTGCTCTCTGACTAAATCACTTAATGCCACAGTGTAATTTTACCTTCATCATCTGTCCTGTCACCCACATACACATAGAAATATGCACAAAAACATGCGCACGCACACGCACACACACACACACACACACACACACACACACACACACACAAACACTACGCACACATCCCTTCACACAAACATGCATATGTGGGTACACATATTTGTTTGCATGTGCCCACAGATTTATGGCACACAAACACTAAAACACAACAACTGCACACAAGTGCAGACTTGTATGTAGACAAGCAGGAGCATAAAGGCACATACAGACCTTCACTGATAATTTCACTGATGAATATACATTAATCACAGCTATTTTCACATTTCATCTCCAACCAATGCCAATTACTTCTCAATTACCATGGAACCCTACCTTAATTCTTGCCCCCAGCTCCTCAGACTTGGTTCTCCATCACAAAGCTTTCTCATGCCATCCATTCAGAAGGAGATTTATCATTCTTATCCAGTCTAGTTATATCCACCCATGTGGTTGAGTCTTAAATGGTCTCGCAAACCTACTCCATTTTAACAAGACTTTAAAAAGCTGCAGATTCTGGAATCTTGGGCAAAACACAAGATGCTGAAGGAACTCAGCGGGTCAGGTAACATCTGTGAAGGCAACGTTTCGGGTCAGGTCCCTTCTTCAGTGTGAACACAAAATAATCAGACACAGCAAATTGCTCCTAGCCTAGTTGACGTTTCAAAGTTTCTTCACAAACAGTGTGAACTGTTGTCTAAATTGAGAGAGTGTACGTAAGGTGCTGTGTACATTGGCAGCAGTAGAGATGTACACTGCCATTGTCAGTTTCCTCATCGACCCGCATGTCCGTTACTTCAGCCAGAGATCAACATGGAGTTCAATCAGAAATGTAGAGGAGCCTGCTGGAGCAATAAAAGCTGAACCTAAGATTTTGGTGTTGGCTTACAGCAAAATCAGCATGCTATCGGCAGAGTGAAGGATCTCACAAACGACCGATAAAATTGAGTCTCTGTTCTCCCACCACCTCTTGGCACGAATGGTGGCGGACAACAACAAATCTAATTGGAGGAGGAGATTCCAAGACCGTTCACATCGTCATTGGTGACAAGGCCCAGCACATGAGTGGCTGAAGTGGCTGGCAACACATTTGGGACTGCTTTCAGCTGGAAGGGGTGAATCTGGGCTTCCTCCTCAGAAATTCAAAACCAGTCGTCACCCCACAGGATATGAGGAGCTGGATGAAAGCACCTAATACACCAAAGCCAATAGCATTAGACAGCATCTCGGAAGCAGCACTGAAGACTCTGACCAAGCTGTTTCAACAACATTGGCATCTACTTGAAAATCTGAAGAACACGCAGGATGAATACAATCAGTTATCATCACTTTTTCTCTGCATTCTTATCTCAATCATCAGCAAAGAGATAAGAGGGGTCACGGACACTGCTATCAATGGCACTTATACAGCAGTCACTTCACAATCACGATCACAATAATACTTTATTAGCCAAGTATGGTTTGGCAAATATACGAGGAATTTCATTTGCCAAGTCAGTCATACAAATAAAAAGCAATGGAACACACAATACACATTTTAACATAAACATCCGTCACAGAGGCTCCGCCATGTTCCTCACTGTGATGGCTGTATATGGTAACTCAAATTTCTACTGTACCAATTGGTGCATGTGACAATAAATGTGAACTTGAAGGCGAAAAAAAGTTCAATCTCTTCCCTTTGCTCTTCCTTGGTCAGGGGCCTCGAGCCCTCCGTTGACGGGATGATCTTGACTCCCGTAGCCGGCGGCATTTGAGCCCTCTGGTCGAACCTTCCATGACGTTGGAGCTCCCAACATCCACGGCTTCTCCCAAGATGTAACGACCGCAGGCCACAGTTGGAGCGATCCCAGACAAGGGATCGACTCTGATGTAAGTCCATGTGGGGCCCAAGGCCAGTCCGTGGAGGCCTCCAGCTCCATCAAATATAGGCCGCAGAGCGACCAGAGAATTCGATCTGAAAATTAATTGCATCTCCGGCAAGGTAAGAAAATGAAATAAATGTTTCCCCCTCCCCCTCCCCCTTCCCCCACATAAAACAAACCAGAGAACATTTACACAGATTTTAAACACTTGATCACCAATTCCCTGTTCAGGTTTCTCCAGGACCACTTGGCTCCAGACCTCATCCCAGCCTTGGTTCAAACATGGACGAGAAAGCTAAATTCTAGAGGTGAGACTGACATCCCCGGACAGTAAAGCAGCTTAAAAGAGCCTCGTTAAAATAGGCAATAATCATCATGGGGATACAGTCCACAAAAAGAAGATGGGTTGTATTTGTTGGAAGTCAATCAGCGCAACAAAAGGACATCACTGTCATGGTTCTACAGGACAATGTCCTTGTCTCAACACCTTTGGTTGTTCCATCATGTGGTCATCATTCATTGGGATGTGGGGGGAGACCAGAGCACTCTAGAGAAGCCCACATGCTCACAGGGAGAACGTGCAAACTGCACATGGAAAGCGCCCAATGTCAGGATTGAAAGTCAAGGGTCAAGACTGTTCAACTGTCATGTGAACAATGACAATTGTCAACAATGAACAAGGACATTTTTAGTTGCAGCAACTTAACAGACACACACAAAAACAAATGTGTTTAGTTTTAGTTTAGTTTAGTTTATTGTCACCTTTACCTCGGTACAGCAAAACACTTTTTTGGCGCATGCTATCCAGTCAGCAGAAAGATTATATGTGACCAATCAAGATGTCCACAGTGTGCAGATACAGGATTAAGAGAATAACATTTTGTGCAAGATAAAGTCCAATACAGTCCAATTGAAGATAGTCCAAGGGTCTCCAATGAGGTAGATGTGAGATCAGGACCGCTGAGCTACCACCCAAGTATATGCCATGCAAGAATATGATAATTCAATAAATTAATAACTGTGATACTGGTGCAAAAAAAAACAAATACCACAGTGCAACCAAAGACATATTCCATATAAATTCATAGTTGAGGTTAGTGCCATGTAATGTACAAGAGCCTGATGGTTGCTAGGAAGAAGCTATTCTTGAACCTGGTGGTCACTGCTTTCAGGCTCCTGTATCTTTTTCCCAATGGTAGGAGAAAATGAGAGCATGAAATGAGGATGGTACCCACATATCTGGTTCTGTGGGACTGCAGCTCTACTATGCGCCCCTGTGTCGCACAAGAATTCAATTTACAGGGTAATGTTCAATTTACAGGCGAGCTCAGCAGGTCAGTAAACCCGATGGCAGAGCCATACTGCTGTCAAAGCCATCCTGTCAGTGCAGTTGGTCACATGCTGGGAGAGGTTTCCTGCCACTAAACAAGTTGGGGTTAATATCCTGGAGGAAGGCTACATCCAGCATGATGCTATATCAATCAAAATATCCAAATTGTCTGCTTTTATTTCCGGTTTCCAACATCTGCAGGCATGAGATTAGTCCTTTCTGAAAACTAACCTGCCACTGGAAGTTGCACTGTGGATTGTCTTATTACTCCCCTGCTTCGCAAAATTAAAGTTGGAATACATTTATTCCTACTTTAATTTTACTAGTATTCAGTAATAAAGTCAAATAGAATGCAACAGTTAAATAAAAATTGAGGTTTGCATTTCTTCCTAATGAACTGTCTGGGAAGTATTAAACTCCTATTGACACCAAACTACAGATATAACTCTCAAGAGCATCAAACTTGCTTTGCCTTAATACAATTTAGCTGAATCTGTGAAACTTCTGTTGATCTGCACTAAACTTGGCAAGCAAAAGTGACCTTAAGGCAACCTCAATTAATTTCTGATAAATGGTGCCTGATTTTCAAATCCTGGCATAAATCAGGTTCCAGCAACAATTACTTGCTTTTGTATAGTGTCTTTAGCATAGCTCATAATTCCCAAGGGGCTTCCTGGGAGAGTTAGCAGTCGAGAACTAAAGAGCATAAGTTTAAGGAAGGGAGAGAAAGACTGAAAGAAGATATGACAGGCAATTTGTTAACGGAGAGGGTGATGCATATATGGAATGAGCTGCCAGATGATGTTGGCACAGTGGCAATGCTTAAAGGACATTTGGACAGGTACATGGATAGGAAAGGTTTTGAGGTATATGGACCAAATGCAGGCAAATGAACCAGTTTGATATAAAACCTGGTTGGCATGGACGAGCGGAGCTGAAGGGCCTTTAGTTTAGTTTAGAAATACAGCGCAGAAACAGTCCCTGTGGCCCAGCGAATCCGTGCCGACCAACGAACTTCGTACATACACTATCCTACACATACTAGGGACAATTTACAATTATACCAAACCAAGTAATCTACAAACCTGCACGTCTTTGGAGTGTGGGAGCAAACCGGAGATTGCGAAGAAAACCCATGCAGGTCATGGGGAGAACGTACATGCTGCATACAGACAGCACCTGTAGGCAGGATCGAACCAGGATCTCTGGCACTGTAAGGCAGCAACTATCGCTGCACTACCAAGCTGGGCTGTTTCTGTTCTGTGTGACTCGATGCCTCTGAAACAAAATATGACTTCAGAGCTATTAAAGTAGACATCTATAACCTTAGTCCATAAAGTGGGTTTAGAGTGGGAATTCTAGAGCTTGGAAACTAGACAGGCAAAATCATGGCAGAGACTTTTGTGATGGTTAGAGGTCAGCATTGGAGGAACATTAAGTAGGTATGTTACAAAACTTACCTTGAGCGGCGCTGCAGTTCTGCCGCTCCCCGTGTGTGTGAATTTGGCGCCTTTCGGAGGGGGGCGGGTTTAAAATGCCATTTTTCTCCAGACATGGTAAATCGATCCATCTCAGGGGATTTCGTCGCTAAAGAGAAATCGCTCCGACATTTGTTTTATGAAGGTATTTTTAAACTACACTAGATCATTTATTAGCTAGAGTAATTTAAAAATCATCTTCTAAAGCCGTGAGCGCCGGGAAGGATTTTACGTAGGGGGTAAAATAAAGTACACAGTTTATTTTTACATAAAAACATGCTTCTTAGGAAGCCTTTAATCAAATTTTCATGTTATGAAAAGGGGACAAAAAAAATATACGAACTGGCAGTGTTTTTCCTGCCGACTGTGGGTTAAATTCACTGCAAACCGCAACTTTCCAATCCACCGCGTTCCACTAAAACCCACTCGCAAGTTGATTTAAATGGCCATTAATTTACGGGAATTAAACACTAAATTCCTTCCATTTGGCCTATAAATTCATGAAAATGAGATTTAAAAATAATGTATATTTGTGAATTATTGTATGACTGTTATTTGGACACAGACAATTTAAAAATGTTTATCTTTTCTTAAGAAATGGATAGATGTTTAGATCTAGTAATTGAATTTTGTAATTAGCTACAATTAGGTAACTAACTAATTATAGAAACATAGAAACATAGAAAATATGTGCAGGAGTAGGCCATTCGGCCCTTCGAGCCTGCACCGCCATTCAATATGATCATGGCTGATCATCCAACTCAGTATCCTGAACCTGCCTTCTCTCCATACCCCCTGACCCCTTTAGGCACAAGGGCCACATCTAACTCCCTCTTAAATATAGCCAATGAACTGGCCTCAACTACCTTCTGTGGCAGAGAATTCCAGAGACTCACCACTCTCTGTGTGGAAAATGTTTTCCTCATCTCGGTCCTAAAGGAATCCCCCCTTATCCTTAGACTGTAACCCCTTGTTCTGGGCCTCCCCAACATCGGGAACAATCTTCCTGCATCTAGCCTATCCAACCCCTTAAGAATTTTGTAAGTTTCTATAAGATCCCCCCTCAGTCTTCTAAATTCTAGCGAGTGCAAGCCAAGTCTATCCAGTCTTTCCTCATATGAAAGTCCTGACATTCCAGGAATCAGTCTGGTGAACCTTCTCTGTACCCCCTCTATGGCAAGAATGTCTTTTCTCAGATTTGGAGACCAAAACTGTACGCAATGTATATGCTTTAACAATTATATGCTTTAATTTCAGGTCACCCAAGTGTTTCATATTTGTTTCAGAATGCTTCAATCTATAATAACTGAAAATTTGATTGAGTTCTCTTAATTGTTAAGAAAGTTATGGGCTTTTGACTGTCTGAGATCACAGCTTTTGAGTTATGTCAATGGAAAGGCAATGGGGAACAAGATGCTAATTTCCGAGTATGAAAATTGCCATAACTTTTTGAATACTGAAGATATGAAAGTGAATTAGGTGTCAAATTAAACTTCTTTTTATGCTTTATCTGATGGGATAAATTGCAGACTTGATTTTTTTAATCTCAAGATTTTGTAACATTGCTACATTAAGCTCATGAACGATTGTAGGGCTGAATGGTGTTACAGAGACAGGGAGGAGGTAGGCCACAGGGGATATGGAAAAAAGAGTGTGTATTGTAAAATGAAGGCATTGCCAAACCAAGAACCAATACGGGTCAATAATTGCAGAGGGCGATGAACTAATATGACCTGAAGTGCGTCAGGACACAAGCAACTGAATGAACTCACAAAATCAAAGGCAGAAAAGAATTCTATGCAAGTAGCAGTGAATTTATCTCCCATTCCATTAAGATTTATGATGGAGCTTTCCATCCGTTTATGAGCATGCTGGATTATGACCCTACCTTACACAAGCATGAGTCATAACGACACAAAGCCATTACTATTTAAAAGCTGTTGCATTATCTTTCACATGTTTAACCTGGCTATTCTCATTTTAACAAATTTTACTTTTAAAATTGATTTGAAAGCATATGTATAGCAGATCTGGTTTATTTTCTCTGACTGTAGACAATTATTAATTTTCAAAGTTAATACCATCAAGTTTGCAATACTTGTGCACACTCGCTCTTTAATTTAGATCCTGTACCCAGTTACTGAAAATATTTTTGAACAAAGCTTTCATTATTTTCCAATAGGCCTTTCGAAAGGCACATGCAGTTTATTTGCAAATGGATCATGAGAATTTCCTGCATTCTTTTACTTATTGAGGCTTTTGTGGGTTATTTTCATTGACATTATGGAGGTGTAATTATTTTTGATATCAGGTTCCTTCCCAGCTGGGTAAATGGGTGAAAGTAGAAGCATGGAACGTACTTTTGGGTTTATTCCACTTTTCACTAATACTAACCTTGTTATCTCTAGACTTGGTTATTCCAGTGCTCCATTCATTGTAATCTATAACGTTGAGATCATCCACAGGCTCTGTCGCTACCCTGTTCGCCCATCCCCACAATGCCTGCATTGGCTCCTGAAAAAGGCAGCAATGATTTTAATATCCTCATCCTGGTTTTGAGATAATGATGTGGTCCTAGTCTCCAACCATCCCTTTCATCTTCCATAATACCTGTATCCTTGCAGTTTCGACCTCTAGTCCTCAAATGCTATTCAAATTCCCTCCCTGAACCCCACCACCTCTCCCTGCATGTTTAATTCATTCCTTAAAATGCAGTGCATGTCAAAGCTTTTGGTGAGTTGTCCTAATATCTTCACATATGTCTTTGATAATGTTTCTGAGGTGGATGTTATAATGTTTTTGTTCTATTCATGGAAATTACAATACATTAGAATACAGTTTTATTCGTCACATTGCACATAAAGTGCAAGTGAAATGAATTTGCCAGCAGCGATACAATAATAAAGAACACACAAAACACACTAAAAGGTTAACATAAACATCCACCACAGCATTCATCACTGTGGTGGAAGGCACAAAATTTGGCCAGTCCTCCTCCATTTTCCCCCGTGGTCAGGACCTCAACCCTCCGTAACCGTTGCTGCGGGCGTCCAGATGAGTAGACAGGTAAAAGTCCAGGTAAAAGTCCAGGTAAGTCCAGAATCAGTGCTTCCCTACCGGAGACCGCGGCTTCAGGTTGGTGTAAGCCGCAGGCCGGCGGTCGAAGGTTTAAAGTCCCCGCCGCCCCGCAGGCAGAAGCACTGCAGACCGCAGGGCCGGCGGTCGAAGCTCCCCTCCAGGGGTGATGGTAAGTCCATGCCGGGCCCGCGGTAGAAGTAGGCCTTGGGCCGACGGTCAGAGCTTCTTCGTCTCCCGGGTCCCCACGAGGGATCCCAGGCTGCGGACGCCACCAGCTGGAGCTCTGCAGACCGTGGCTTCAGGCTGCTGTGGGCCAGCGATCGGAGCGTTCCTCTCCGGCGAGCCCCAGCGAGAGCTCGCCAGCTCCGCACCGAGAGTCCACGCTGCGCCCGTCGCTGAAGCCCTGGGCGTGTCTCCGGGAAAGGCCGCCCGATCCTCGATGTTAGGCCACGGGGGAGGTGACATGGAAAAAGTCGCCTCTCCGTGGAGGAGGCGACTGAAACGGTTTCCCCCTTACCCCCCCCCCCCCCCCCCCCCCCCCACACCACCCCTCACACAAAACACACAAAGAAACATTAAAAACCCACATTATTGTTCCACAAAGATATTTGCTTCACCCAATTAGAGCTAGGGAGTTTTCAGCGTGAGCTTTTTTTCGTAACTTGAGGTGTAGATGGCTTAGGTTTTGGTTTAGGTTTAGATTTATGTAAATAAGATGGAGTACATTAAGGAAGTTGAGAATCTCGTGTCCTGGTGTCGAGACAACAAACCTTCCCGCAATGACAGCAAGACAAAGTGATTGACGTCAGGAAGCAAAGCAGTACATAGTCCAGTTTGCAAGGTGACGAAGTAGAGATGGTTGAAAACTTCAAATTACTAGACAAGAAATTGTCACGAATTGTGGACAGAGCCCAGGCCATCACACAAACCAATCTTCCTTCTATTGACTCCATTTATACCTACAGCTGGAATTGTCCACAGCACACATGCTATCCCTCATTGAAGGCATTTCCTTCTACTTAATAAAGTGTCATATTAATTTGAACTGGCTGTTTTCCTGAAAATCAAAGATCAAAGACTTTATTGCCATTCAAAAATACATCAACAAATGCAAATCTGAACGAAATTTTGTTGCATCTGGCTCACCGTGAAACATAAAATAACATAAGGATAAAATAGATAAAAAGATAAAATAGATAATAGTGGCGGCACATTATATGGAATTCAAGAGTCTGATGGCTCGGGGGAAGAAGTTGTTGCAAAACCTGGCTGTTCAGCTCCTTATACTGCGATACCTTTTGCCCGAGGGCAGCAGAGTGAACAGTCCATGATGGAAATGTGTGGGGTCTTTAATAATGCTGTTGGCCTTGGACAAGCAACGTTTGCACGCAATGTCCCGGATTGAAGGAAGAGAAGTCCCGATTATTTTTTTGAGTCGTCCTCACCACTCTCTGCACGGACTTCCAGTCTGCATGGCTTTGCAGTCCCCAAACCAGACAGAGATGCAGCTGGTCAAAATGCTCTCTATGGTGCCCCTGTAGAAAGTGCTGAGGACGGGATGGGGGAGGTGAGCTCCCGGTGCAGAAAGTGCAAATGCTGTTGCGCTGTCTTAACTAGTGATGCGATGTTTTGTGACCAGGTCAGACTGTTCATGATCTGCACCCCCAGGAACTTAATGCTACTGACCAACTGCACATCGATGTCATTAAGGGATGATGTGAGGGATGATTGTATTGAATGCTGAACTGAAGTCCACGAACAGCATTCGTACATGTGTGTTCTTCTCCTCTAGATGTGCCAGGCTCTTGTGGAGTACGGAGGATATGGTGTCCTCTGTGGAGCGGTTTGGCCTGTAAGCAAACTGGAACGGGTCAAGTGTGGAAGGGAGTCTGGGGGTAATATGGTCCCTGACCAGCCTCTCAAAGCACCTCATCATTATGGGAGTGAGTGCTACAAGGCGGTAATCGTTGATTCATGTTATTGCTGATTTTCTTGGCACTGGAATGATGGTGGCAGTCTTGAAACACGAAGGGACAACAGCCTGGTTTGGCGAGGTGTTGAAGATGTCAGTAAATACATGTGCCAGTTGCTCAGCACATTCCCCGAGCACCCGGCCTGGTATGTTATCAGGGCCTGCCGCCTTCCGTGTGTTCACTCCTTTTAGGGTCCTCTGGACATCCACTGTATCAAGACTGAGTGCCTTTTCATCAAAGTAAGGAATACCTTTCGTCGCAGATATGTTGTTGAATGCCTCGAACCGTCCAAAATATTTATTGAGTTCATTGATGAAGTTTATGTTGTCTTCACATAAACAGGGTGGTGGAGGAGTCTTGTAGTCTGTGATGGTTTGGATTCCCTGCCACATGCGGCTGGTGTTCATGGGGTCATGAAAGAAGCTCTGGATTTTCTGACCATGGGCACGCTTTGCTAGCCTGATGACTCGGTTCAGGTTGGCTCTTGCGGATCTGAGTGCCATCAAGTCACTGGATTTAAATGCGGTATTTCGAGCTCTCAGCATTCCACATATCTCAGGGGCCATCCAGGGTTTCTGGTTGGCCCGTATAGTGATGGTCTTGGTGACACAGACATCCTCTATGTATTTTTCCATGTAAGCAGACACAGACACAGCATACTCCTCCAGGTTGGTGTGTTGCTTGTCAGTTGCAGCCTTCTTGAACATGTCCCAGTCCGTGCACTCAAGGCAGTCCTGTAATGCTGTCATAGCTCCCTCTGGCCAGACCCTAACCTGTTTCACAGCAGATTTTTCTCTGGTGAGCAGGGGCGTATGCAGGAATTAGCATCACAGAGATATGGTCTGTGGAGCCAAGGTGGGGGTGGTGGCTGGGGACTGCCTTGAATGCCTTCTTGATGTTTGTATAGGCTAGGTCCAGTGTGCTCACGCCCCTGGTTGCAAAGTCCACATGCTGGTAGTAATGTGGGAGAACTGTCTTCATGTCTTGGAGATACTGAGATACCTGCTGTTTATAAACAGCCTTGTGGCAAACATTTGAACCCACTGCCGATATAATGCATGATGTTTGTGCACCAATACACTATGTCCTGCTTTCATTTAATTTGCCCCCAAATTACCTGCTGAAAGGCAATGGCTGGTATCATTCTCTACACAGCCCATTAAGTGATGGTAATTCCTGAGCAGCTAAATACTCTGTTGAGCTGAAGCATTCTCATTGGGACACATGTGAGCCAGTAAGTGAAGGGTCAAGTGCCACTTCAGGAGTTTCCATGTAAAGATCACGCAGACTTTCTTAGAGTAGGACTGTGAAAATGCTGCTGTCAGAGAGGCCAATTTTCTGGAGCAGATGTTAAGTCTGCAATCTCAGGTTGATTGAAAAGATGCCGAAGCATAATTTCAAAGAAGAGCAGGGCAGCACAATGGTGCAGTGGTAGAGCTACTGCTGACAGAGCCAGAGACCCCAGTTCAATCCTGACTACAGGTGCTAGTCTGTACGGAGTTTGTACATTCTCCTCATGACCTGCGTTACTTTTCTCCGAGATCTTCGGTTTCCTCATACGCTCCAAAGACGTACAGGTTTGTAGGTTAATTGGCTTGCTTTCAATGTATAAATGTACATTTATTCCTAGTGTCTGTCAGGCAGTGTTAATATGCGTATGGTTGGTGTGAACTCGGTGGGCCGAAGGGCCTGTTTCCATGCTATGTCTCTAAACTAAACTAAACTAACCTAACAGGAAAGGTCTCCCTGGTGTCCCAGTCCATGGTACTATTCCTCAATTAGCATCACTTAAATTGGATTAACTGCCCATTATCACGTTGCTGTTTGCAAAATCTTGCAGGGCACTATATTGGCCACCACATTTCCTCAAGTTCCAAAGCATTTGTGTTTTACTCAAGGATCTTGGAACACCCAAAGTTGGTGAGGGCATTCTTTGAATGAGTTTTAGAAAATGATGGATTTGTTTGTGTTAATATAGAGCATTTTTGTAACTCCTTAGTTTAGTGAGTCAGGTGTCTTGTGCTGCTTGTATAGGTGATGAAAATTAATTGGATATAAGGTGACCTATTTTCGCCAGAACATTATAGGCCTCTGTGTAAATTCCGGTTCTAGACCTACCCCCTTAGTCTGGTTTAGTCAAACACTAAGTCAAGCTCTGGTTCCAAAACCTTACTTTATTGAAGAACAAACTGCAGGGACGGTTGCTGATCCACCCACGCAAGACAACAATATCTCGTGCAAACAGAACAGAAGTCACAATCAACCAACACACCCCAAAGAATTACTGACCCTCTCATACCCTTCCAAACTAAGGGTGTGATATTACTTGGGGGAGGCAACCCCAACAAACCAACCACACATATTAATTATAACAGTACATAATTTACAGTTTCCTAACCCAATAATATAATCTTATATACATTGTATTCAAAAGAAGCTTCTAGAAGGAAGCAAACATAGCAACATGTGCCCTGAGGTTCAACCAATCAGCAACCATCCAAATAAGACTTTGCAACAATATTTACACTATGTATATCTGGTTTGCATTGACCCAATCAGTTCCATGCAATTTACACCTTATTGTAAGAACCTGCAGCTATCCCATTCTTTGCCGGCAGCTCTTATCCAGGCAACAGACAAACTGGCACCATTCAGCAGCTTGTCCCAGTTCTGCAAAAGGCACATTTAACTTGACCAAAATGGCCTAGCAGCACACAAGCCTTTACTAAATGTTAATGTCTTGGCTGCTCCAATTTGGCCAGGATTAATCCTTCCTTTTAGCATATTAACAGTTTAAGGATAAGGGGGAAGTCTTTTAGGACAAAGATGAGAAAAACATTTTTTCACACAGAGAGTGGTGAATCTGTAGAATTCTCTGCCACAGAAGGTATTTGAGGCCAGTTCATTGGTTATATTTAAGAGGGAGTTAGATGTGGCCCTTGTGGCTAAAGGGATCAGGGGTATGGAGAGAAGGCAGGTACAGGAAACTGAGTTGGATGATCAGCCATGATCATATTGAATGGTGGTGCAGGCTCGAAGGGCCGAATGGCCTACTCCTGCACCGATTTTCTATGTTTCTATGTTTCTATGTATGATATACCATTATTTATGATAACTAAGTAATCAGATAATCAAATATACATATGTGTGTCTATTACATTCTCCATCTATTAACAACAACAAGATGATGATTCAGTCTGAAGAAGGTTTTCAGCCCGAAACGTAACCTATCTCCTTCGCTCCATAGATGCTGCTGCACCCGCTGAGTTTCTCCAGCATTTTGTGTACCAACAAGATGATGATGTTTCTTCCCAGAATTTTATCAAGCTTCCCGAGTTTTCGTGGGCGTAGCTTCACAATTTCCGTCTGATGAGTCTTCACCTCTCGAGTTTTCATGGGCGCGAATTCCATCCATCTGTGTTGTTGCCCATTCTTCCATCCCTTTCATTAGTCGAACCTATAACCTATAATTCCTGAAGACCTTGGGATAAAGCAAGTTACCATTCATGCACTAATGCTTTCCCATACATTCACTGTATTATTACTATTCTGTCACAACCCTTTTCTATTTCACTATCACTCTTCTGTTCTATAATATACTCTTTGCTATCCTTGGATCAACACTAATCAGCCCTCTCTGTATTCACACGATGTTCTTCAATGTATATATGATGATGGTTTCTCATATAAATTTCAGCTGGATTCAGTCCAGATTTCCCTACAGGCGTGGCTCTTATTTAAAGCAAACCATGATGAATGTTTCAATTCAACCAAATTCAGTCTCAGCCTCATTCCACAGTTTGTGGTCGATAACACAATTCCATCCAATTCCTGTGGAATTCCCAGCTGTTCAAATTTAATCAACAAGTTCCATATGTTGTTAATTTTATCATAAAGCCAATTAAGAATGCCGAATCTAGGGACAATTTCTTTACACCTTGATAACAGAAGCCACTTTACTATCAAGGGTTAGACAAATCTAGCTCCATCGGTCAAATACATTGACTCTGATGCAACAACCCATCCTCCTATTCCTCATTTTGATGTAATAAGACTTCTCCTCCAGTACCTCTTCCTTAGTATTTTGAATAGGCTCTCAGTCAATAGGGGTTCTTTCTTATAACTAATTTCCTGTTACCACTGAGTAACTCTTTGGATGGTTAGTATTGACCTTCCGAAGGGAACTCATTATCTAAATTTCCAGTCTACCTCATCATTCTATACCACCACCTTACATTCCTAGGGTATTTCTTAACTTCTGATATCCGCTAGGATCTGTCCCTTTCTTGATAAGCAGTAAATAGTCCCGTCCCATTTCGATTATCCTCCTATGCGTGAGACAAGAGAAGAATGCCGTCAACAATCAATTTTCCAATTATTTTAAGACTATATCCCATAAGCCCTTTTCAAATCAATTTATTTTTTATAACTAAGTTTAGGCGCAATGTGATTATTTTGCCCCCGAACCACAGAGGGGTATTCATTTTAAAATTTCTAAATTCAATTCTTCAAATTGCCCCAATGGTCTTCAGAGGTGGTCTGTATTTTTTTTAGAAAATGTTGGATGTTGTTTTTTTTCTTTTCCCTTCACGGGTGCCAACTATATGGTATGTTAAAGTTGAACACTAGGGTAGGTATCTTCTTCTTCTTCTTCCTCGATGTTAGTTTCAAAGGTGTAGGAATATCAAGGAGCAGCCTTCTTTATTTGTTGGCCTCTCCCAGATGTATCTTAAAGGGACAAGATAGTATAATTTCTTGTTTGTTGTTGGTCTTTGTCTGGGGAGCTACCTGCATGAAGATAATAACCACACATCTTACCTCAGCTGTGTCTTCTGCCCGTTCTTAAGGGTCCACATACTCTTTACCTCACCCCCCAGATAGTGGCATTGTAGGTTATACTGTCCTGCAGGCACAAACTTAATAACAATTATTAATCATATTTACAATGGCTCAATGACACCTATCCCTACTCCTGTACATCCTGTGCAATAAATTCATTTTGTCTTCCCCTAGTGCCAGTTTAGTTCTCGTTAGTTCTTATTCGATTTGACACCAGCTGCTGTGTTCCTTTCTTACTTTCTTTATTGCCCCTTGATTTCTCTTCCACTCTGCTATATTCTGTCTTCTCGCTGGGCACTCCTTACTACAATGACCTAATTGTGTACAGTTATAACAAGCTCCCAAATTTACAGTGTTCTTTGCTAAATTGGGAGTATAACTGTAATACTAATCTGGGTACACAAAAAGCTGGAGAAACTCAGCGGGTGCAGCAGCATCTAAGGAGCGAAGGAGATAGGCGACGTTTCGGGTCGAGACCCTTCTTCAGTCTGAAGAAGGGTCTCGACCCGAAACGTCGCCTATCTCCTTCGCTCCTTAGATGCTGCTGCACCCGCTGAGTTTCTCCAGCTTTTTGTGTACCCTCGATTCTCCAGCATCTGCAGTTCCTACTGTAATACTAATCTGGGTAGTCTGGGACTCTAATTTCTCCCATTCCATTCCTTACTAACATTTGAGGACTCCATGGTCCTGAGCCAGAGCTTGGTTCCTCCTTCTTGACCATACGTTCAGTTTCTCTTCTAGTTACAGGATAATTGTTCTGTTTGCTACCGTCCTTCCAATCGTGCCTCACCGCTCTGGCCATTTGACTGGCGCGGTTCTCAGACCAGTCCCTGTTATCAGTCTTAATTGGGTCCGTTACTGTAGTGGGGAGACAATTCAATAAGATGGCACAATATTGTGGGGATCTTATTCCATTTTGATAGTTTGTCACCTGATTGGTCCATGTATAATTTTGAAAATCGTTCTAAAAATTAATCTGCTTCTTCCCCTTTTTCTGGTTTTATCTCCAGAATTCGTGTTAGATCACTTGGCTTTTGAAAAGTGTTTGCAAGGGCCATTAAAACAGCCTCTTCTCTTGCACTATCATCCACTATTATGTTTACCAAAGCTTCATATGTTGGGTGTCCTAGGGCTACTAGAAATTTGGTGTTTTCAGCTGGAATAATTATTTGTTGTATGATCTCCCATAAGTCTCGGGAATCTGCCTGATATACACGCATTGTGGTTCTTAAATCATATAACTTATAAAAGTCTGATCTTGGATGTTTATTTGTGGGTTTGCTTGCTTGCTTGCACTTTTTCTTTCATTCACATCTCCTCGAAACCCGACGTGGTAACGGTGAAATTTTTACATATTCCAGTCGAGATTTACCTCATGATTTCAAAAATCTCATCTGAAAATTTGATTCATTATTTCCCGGGTTTTTTACTAAAATTGTTCACCAATCTGACATATTTTAAAAATCTAACGTGCTGAAGCGAGCTAGATGACGTCACAATGCCTTTGCTCCTCGCGGCAAGCATGCGCAGAATTTTAAATGTGCAGTGGCACTGCTTTCCATGAGCTGCGAGTTATGTGGCCCAGCCACCCCCGGGCTCTGGTTTTAAGCCGTCGAACTCATGATCAAGTCGTGCCGCGTGCTCCACTGGGCTCCTTCAAGTTCTACAAAATGGCGGCAGTGGTCGTTATCACAGCACGGGCGCGGACAAGTGCAGTGGAAAAGTGGCTGTGGCGGTCATCACAGGGGATGACCTCCTCTCCGTCTCCCCCGCCCGATTGTCTGTCACGCTGGTGGGTGGGCTTAACCTTGCCGAAGCAACGAGCGGCAGGCCCTCCGCTGCTTTTAGATCCTCAGATCACTCCGGGCCTCGCTCTAGTCCACGCCGGCTACTGGATGATCTATTAATGGTGGAGTGGATAGAGTCAAAGAATTCGGCACCACAGTCTCTGCTATAGGTAGATTATGCTCAGATGTAGAATCTGCAGGAGTTGTTATAGGTTGTGCAGACCTAAAATATTTATTACGGACGCAAGTCATACAAGGTGCAAGTGAAACCTGGGAAACACAGGAGGAACATGGTGGGAGCAGTGAACTACCACTAGCGTTGACATTTGTAATTTCTTCCAAATATTCATCTCCTTCCCCCTCGAGGTCAGCACTAATCATCGGATTCCTAAACTTTATATTTACAGGGACTAGTTTCCTTTGAGGAGATCTACCTCTTCCCTGTTCCATGTGTTTTCCTTCATCTCCACTCCTATCCTTCCTACTACCTGGAGGTCAATCTGTTTCACCTTCTCTCAGTTCAATTCCAAGTTTAGCGATCGTTTTTTCCCGAATCACCATCCTCTTAACCTCTTTATTTGCCTTCCGTTCCTCATAATATTTTTTTCCATAATCCTATTAATTCCTTTGCACTCTCATTATTACTATGCTGCCAAATAATTTGTTCTATGTATTTTATCCCTTTTACTGCTCTAATGACCCCCCCCCCCCCCACCCCCGGCGGTCATAGCTTGTTTCTAATTTCTTATTTAGCGCTCCTGACAAATCTCTTAATTTCTCTGCCTTGTGATTCTTCTCCTATCTCTCACAAGTCCACGCACTTTCCACCTTATAATTTCCACAATCCTCAGACATTCAAGGATCAGAGTGCTCCAGGGAATCATACACATTCAAGCAGAAGCAAACACCTTCTCGCAATTCGTTTAACCCTCAATCAAAATACAAAAATGAACTCCATACACGCAAGTAACGCTGTACACAGAAAATAAATCACACTGCTTATTATTATCAGGCACAACCACACACATAAACTGCAGTCATTCACCTAATATCGCATTCAGTAACTGTACAGTTCCAAAAGCAAATCACAATATTTCTAACTTCCAAAATTTAAATCAAAAACAACACACAATCTAGAGTAAATACACTGCAATACACCATAAACTATTACTTCATAATGTTGTCTCCACAGACCAATGAGTTGGTTTCCCATTATCGAAAATTCCTTGGACTTAACAAGTTTACTCACAAAATAATTGCAAACGTTTTCCAACACACTAGTAAGTCTCTCACAGATAAGTCTTCTCACAAAACAAAGGCAAAATTCCCCCAGCAAGTCTCCCAGTTAGCAAGTTCCTTCCCGTTAAGTCTATCATTCTTTGGTTTGAGTTATTTCAAACGGGTACCCAAGAACCAGTCACACAAATCCTACATACAGAGATCCACACAGGCTTTTGAAAGCGGCGGGTGAAACACACACACTTAGACAACACACACACACATACAGACAGCGGGTCACCACTTCTTCTCAACGAACAAGCAACACAATACAGCAGCAACAATACAGCGCGGGTGCACTTAAAGATAGACACTTGGATTCAAACAAGAACAAATACAGTTGTAACACAGATTCTTCAAAATCACACTCAAACAAGAAATAATACAGCTAATAATTATAATGCATTAAATCACACCATTTTAAATTACACTAGATCACACAATTCAAGCAAACAGTTCTAACAATACAGGAGCAGAATCCCACAACTCAAATAAAGGCATAGCAGTTCAACTTAAGCAAACAATTTTTTTGTAAGAAAGGTATTTACACAATTCTAAGCAAGTCGTGATATTACAATTACGGAGTTATACAGAGTTATATACAATTAAGGAGCTATTTTTACAAGATCTAGTTCAAAACGGATATTCAATGTGAACACCTCAAATTTAGAGAAATTTCAAAAATTTCATAAAGTTCAGTGCTATTTTTCAATATGCCAATCTACCTTAGCACTGGACCAACAATACTTAATAAATTTTCAGTATTGTACTTTAAGGTAAGTTGCCAAATGTTTACCCCAATACTCAGCCCTCATATAATGACCACTAGTCCCACCCTTACATTTTGACCCCCAGTAATACCCTCATAATTGACCTGAACCTTCCCCAGAGACTCGAAACAGCTGCTGACTTATCCTCAGACAGCTAATCAACCCTCCCCAGAGATTCGAACGTTCACTAAACCAGAGTTTGCCACACTACTATTCTCTTATCTTGTCGGTATCCCCAACACAAGTATGCAAAAGATTGATTCGTCCTGATCAGCGAAGCGGGGAAAATCAATGCGAAAACCGCACTGTGGTGCCGATTTTCGCAATCTTGAACTACTCAACTCCCGAACCGCAAACTTATGTCTGGGGCTCCGTTGAGATCCCGGATGACGCCCCCAATGTAAATTCCGGTTCTAGACTTACCCCCTTAGTCTGGTTTAGTCAAACACTAAGTCAATCCTCTGGTTCCAAAACCTTACTTTATTGAAGAACAAACTGCAGGGACGGTTGCTGATCCACCCACACAAGACAACAATATCTCGTGTAAACAGAACAGAAGTCACATTCAACCAACACATCCCATTGAATTACTCACACTCTTATACCCTTCCAAACTAAGGGCATGACATTACTTGGGGGAGGCAATCCCTACAAACCAATCACACATATTAATTATAACAGTACATAATTGACAGTTCCCTAACCCAATAATATAATCTTTTATACATTGTATTTGAAAGAAGCTTCTAGAAGGAAGCAAACATAGCAAAATGTGCCCTGGGATTCAGACAATTCCTCCAAGGCTCAAAATTTCAACCAATCAGCAACCATCCAAATAAGACTTTGCAACATTATTTACACTATGTATATCTGGTTTGCATTGAGCCAATCAGTTCCATGCAATTTACACCTTATTGTAATAACCTGCAAATGTCCCATTCTTTCACTGCAGCTCTTATCTAGGCCACAGACAAACTGACACCATTCTGCAGCTTGTCCCAGTTCCACAAAAGGCACATTTAACTTGACCAAAATGGCCTAGCAACACACAAGCCTTTACTCAATTGTAATGATTTGCTTGCTCCAATTTGGCCATGATTAACATCTGTGACGACTTCTACTGGAGAGCTGGACAGTTTCTGGCTGGGGTGGGGGGTATGGACATGCCAATTTTGTGGGAATTTGAGAGGGAGTGGAACTTCTGTCCAGAATAAACAGAATCTATATGGCAAGAAGGATGAAGCTCAAAAGTAGTAAGGTTTACGTAACATTGAATGTGTGCCACTTTGTGAGCTTTATCATGAGATCAACCACTCTCGGTACATTGGGACAATTATTTGATGTAGAACTGGACAGAATTGGAACATCCATGTGAAAGTAAGGCATAACACACATGCTATCCCTCGTTGCAGGTTTTGCTGAGACAATGCATGTCATTGGTGAGACCTAATCCGGAACTGCAAACAATTTCACTCTTTATTTATGAAATAATATAAGCAGATTGCAGAAAGTTCCAGATCAATTCCAGGAATGAAGGTGCCATCCAGTGAAGAAAGAATAACCATGTTGAATCTACACTTTCTGGAGTTCAGAGCAATGAGAGGTGAACTTACTGAGGCATATAATGTTCAAGGGGTGTAGGAAGGAACTGCAGATGCTGGTTTATGCCGAAGACAGACACAAAATGCTGGAGTAACTCAGCAGGTCAGGCAGCATCCCACAATTTCCCACATACAAGCCATGCTGACTATCCCTAATTCGCACGTCTATCCATATATATCTTATCCCTCAGTATTCTCTCCAGTAATGTACGTACCACAGATGTCAGGCTCACTAGTTTATAGTTCCCAGATTTTTCTATGCAACCCTCCATAAATGGAGGCACATTTAGCCACCCTCCACTCATCCGGCACTTCAGCTGTGCCTGACGTTAATTCATATATTTCATCCAAGGTTCCCACAATGTTTTCACTAACTTCCAACAACATCCTTGAATATATTTGATCAGGCCCAGAAGATTTATCTACGTTAATATGCCCTAGGACAGTCAGTACCTCCTTGACTGTAATACGGATTGTTCTCAAGACTACTCACTCTCTATCCCTCGATGTACTTACAAAATCTTATTTGATTCTCATTACTTTTATCTGCCAGAGCTATCTCCTTCTCACTTTCTTCCCTCCTGATCCTTTTTAAGAATGCTCCTCAGTCTCCTAAACCTCTCCAGGGATACCCTTGATCCCAGCTGCCATACCTATCCCATGCCTCCTTTTGCGTGACGAGGACCTCACTTTCTCTCATCATCCAGGGTTCCTTACTCCCAGCGGCCCTGCCCTTCACTCTAACAGGAACATGCATGGCTTAAGCTTTCGTCGTCATTCTTTTAAAAGCATCGCACTTTCCAGGCATCCCTTTGCCCACAAACATCCTATTCCAATCAAGTTATGTCTAATACCATGGGGCAACTGCATGTGTTGGAGGCCAGAGCCTCAGGATAAAATGATGTACCTTTAGAAAGGAGATAAGGAGGAATTTCTTTAGTCAGAGGGTGATGAATCTATGGAATTTATTGCCGCAGACGGCTGTGGAGGCCATCAATGGATATTTCTAAGGTGGAGAGTGACAGATTCCTGATTAGTAAGGGAGTCAGTGGTTATAGGGAGAAGGCAGGAGAATGGGGTTGAGAGGGAAAGATAGATTGGCCATGATTTTATGGCGGAGTAGACTTGATAGGCCGAATGGTCTAAGTCTGCTCCTAGAACCTATGAACTTATGCGTTGTCAATGGCCTGCTGCTTTTGATCTACTTGGTGGTAGAGTTTGAGGACTTGGGAATTACTGTTAGCGTAGCCTGGACGAGTAACAACAGTGTATTTCATAGATGGCACATACTGTAGCCATTGGCACTAGCAATGGGCCGAGTGATTACTTAGAGTGAACAACTGTAATCTTCAGCTCACAGATCTCATATTCCTTCCTTTAACATTCTCTTAGCCTTTTGTGGGTTGTGTCATTTTGTGGCATTTTGATAGTTTGTGAATTGACACTAAAACTCCGTTCAAGCTTTTCAAACCACAATTGACTGCTCCGATTGAATCTCTCTATTGCCTTTGTCTAGCTGGCGTCTTTTAGAAATTACTTTACAATTGACATGCTATGATTAAGTTCAAAAATACTCCGTGATGTATTATTATCAAGTATAAATAACTTCAGCATTTGTCCATGTTTCTCCAATCTGGAGAATTTGCATTCTTCAATTTACTTGCAAAGCACACCAAGAACTTATTAAAATTGTAATGTGCATATTGATATAATTGCATCACTTTGCTTCAAGGTTAAGATATTCTCGTTTATTTACTAAAGTGTTTGAAACTCTCTACAGTGCTGGTAAATCTATTGTATATTGGCTTTATTCGATTAGAAATGCTTTGGGTGCTTCGTGTGACATTTGGGTTACTTCAATCTGTTGAGTAATCAATCTCCTTTCTTCTCTGTTTTCGCTTCTTCCACTTCTTTCGCAGTTTCTGCTTAGGCTTCTTCTTCTGAGTTACGTTTCTCTCCTCTGAGCTCGATTCTGCCTCCTGCTCCTTGCCCTGCTTCTTCTTTCTGCGTTTTGCACAACAGCTGTATCAAGCACAGAGAATAAGGATACAAAGGTTGGAAAGTTAGAGGTGAGAAGACCCAAATTATTAAAAATATGTGAGATGTAATCACCCTTCTGCCTTTAGAGCCAGTATCATCCACAGTGAAGTAGCACGATTATTTCTTTATTATGCCAGAGCAATCTATCTATCTATACATAATTAAAACTCTTGTAGCGGCACCATACGTGGTGAATAAAGGTGAGACATCAGGCAGGTTCAAAGTGTTGTTTATTCAGTGGTGACACGTTAAGTTGGTGCGCTAACCATATTACAATGTTGCTGTAGCTGAGCGAGTTTGTACCCTTGGACTCAGCTACCTGTTAACTTTTGTAGGTCTCGAGGTAAGAGACGTTAAGTACCAGGACACTCCCTCTAGCCCATGACGTCACGTGCCCGCCCTCGTATCTCCTGACGAGGGTTCGAGCATAAGTGGCCCGAGTTTAGGCTGATGCCACACTCTGATCTTGTTATCTTCTGGTTTGCGCTGTCTTTCTATTTGCACAAAAACGATTCGCGATAGTGCTATGATTTTCCACTAATTCACTCACCGTTCTCATGTGCTGTGAGTGCACCAAGCTTCGTTCTGATCGTCTGAATGTTGTAAAAGTTAGCGAGGTTTAAAAATCTTAAAAACCGCGCATGCACAGATCAATCTCTTCTCCTGCCAGTCAGCACCGCGCGAATTAATCCCTTCCCCTGTCAGTCCCCGTGACGGTCCGCCCCTTCCTGTGCCGTCGCGTCTTTACAGGAGCTGTGGATAGCCGGCAGAGGTTTCCAACCACCCACAATTTTCAGAGGGACCCCGAGCAGCCCAGCCCTGAGCAGCCCAGCGTCGGAGACCCTGCCGAGCCCAACGTGGGAGACCCAGCCCAGCCCGGAGTCGGAGATGTCGCCGATGTTACCAAACGGAAAGCGGAGAATCTGATCCCGGTGGAGGAGAATGACCAGTGCCCACTGTGAGTTCCCATCGCCCCGCCAATTCCAGCCACTACCCCTCCGGTCCCCCACTATGGCTCCTCCCCCCTTTCCCGTGATGCCCCCCTCTCACCCATGGCTCTTCCCCTGTCTTTTCTCCGAGCTCACTCACCTCCCTCCTCCCCACCCCCTCCCCCGACAACTACCCCCGCCAACTACCCCCCTCCCACACACCCCTCTCCCCCCACACAACCCCCCCGCCCACAAACCCCTCCCACACACCCCTCCCCCACAAGCCTCCCTGCCCACACACCCTCCCGCCCACACACACCCCCCCCCGCCAACACACAACAACCCCCCCTCAACCCACACCCCACCCCACAACCCCCCCCCGCCCCCACACACCACCCCTCCCACACACACACACCCTCCCCCACACACACCCCTCCCCCATCCCTCCTCCTCCCTTCCACTCCCCTCCTGCCCACATACACACCTCTCCCCCCACCCCATCCCCCGTGCACACAACCTCTCCCCCATGTCCCCCTCCCCCCACACCACCCTCTCCCCCCTCCTATACCTCCCCGTCCACACACACCCCTCCTCCCGTCCCACCCCACACCCCCCCGCCTCACACACACCCCTCTGCCCCCCCTCCCCTCATCCCCTCCCACACATGAAGAGGAGGGGGAAGAGTGCTCGGGGATGAGGGGAAATGAGCTGCACCTGTGCAGTTAGGGGCTATGGGTGAATGGTGAAATATTGTGTTGGGAGAACGCAACCCATTGGGTCCCAATATGTCCCACTTAGTCTCGTATTCAATAAGATGAAAATAAATCTCTTCACCCCAGGATAGGGATTTTTTGCAAATATCTACCAAATGGGCCCACAGAGGTTCAGTTACTCAATATATTCAAGACAAAGTTTAGTTTAGTTTAGTTTAGGGATGCAGCGTGGAAACAGGCCCTTCGCCCCTTCTTACATGCACAGCGGCATAGAAGTCATTTATATACATTTTTAACTATTTTTAATTTGGTTTAAATTTTATCTTAAATTATTTAAATCTATTGGATTGGAACAATTTTGAATGTCTTGAACATGTAAACCAAGGTTTAGAATATTTGGAGTGTTGAGCTGTCAAAGGCTGTGAAGATATTTTGGGAGTGTGGTTTCAGCAGGATGCCACCTGATATTCGAGGCCCACTCACATCTCCGAGCTGCTCTTCCTCACTTTATTTCTTCATAGACTGCCATTTCATCTCTCCTCACCCATGGCAGTCTGGGAAATGTCAAGTCATAAGGTCACAAAGAATAGGAGTAGAATTAGGCCATTTGGCCCATCAGTTCTGCTCTGCCATTCAATCTCTCCCTCCTAACCCCATTCTCCTGCCTTCTTCCCATATCCTCTGACACCTGTACTAATCAAGAATCTTAGAAAGAATCTCTGCCTTAGAAATATCCACTGACAGTAAATTTCTCCTTAACTCCTTCCTAAAAGAACTTTAATTCTGAGGCTATGACCACTAGTTCTGGACTCTCCCACTAATGGAAACATCCACTCTATTCAAGCCTTTCACTACTCTGTCTGTTTCAATGAGGTCCCCCCTCATTTTACTTCGGAGTCACGTGAATGACTATGTGAAGAAGCCAGCTCGCATGCACGTCAATACGTCTAACGCATGGCGCACGACTGGCTGGGAGGTGCGTCGCTCCTCCAGTGGTAAGTTTAAAAGCCCTACAGGTAAGTTTTAAACTTATTATGAGGTCGTTTTGTTCATTAAAAATCTTGTTACAGCGTTCATGTTTGAACTAATCATGGAGAAATCCAGGGCGAAGTCCAGACTTGCTGCGGGGAAACTGGCTACGGAGGACCGCCGGAGTGCGGGTAGCCGGCGGCCGTCGATTTCGCCATCCTAATCGCTGACGGTGTGGTCAGCGACTTCAGACTTGGTACCTGTCCAAAGCACCTTGGCAAACCCGAAAGGGGGGAAAGCCAAGAAAAAGGCTGATAAGCCTGTTTACTCAGACGAGTCAGGCCAGGAGGATTCGCCTCCTACAATGGATAGCGTCTTCGGGCGTTTATGCCGGATGGAGCACCTTATGGAAAGGATGCTCCATCATGATATGCTCCGTGAAACGGAGTTATATCAGCGCGGGACTCCTCGGGAGCCCGCGGCAGCGCCTGGTCCAGGGCTGCTTAATGTCTCCCACTCTGAGGAGGGGAGCGTACGGGGTCAGGTCTGGACTGACTCCGAAGCAAAAGGTGTTGGGCTGATCAAGGCTCCAATGACTAGCAAAGCTTCACCATTTAGACGGCAGCACTGCTACACTTCCATCAGCAGTAAGCGGTTCGCTGAAACTGGTGGCAGCTCAAAAGCCGAATTCTCTGGGCAGAGGTATTTTTTAGGCCAAGGCCCAGGCTGGCCCTCTTGGAAGATGCGCAATCCGCGCACTCCAGCAACCCTACCCCCCAAATCACAGGGGCAGAAATATAACCTGCATCAGGGCCTTTGGGCCTACCATAAAACCACCAGTAACCATGGAGGTAGGTGGGTCTGGTTCTTTCCGGAACATGGGGTGTGTGGACCGGTTACAAGTTGCAGATAGATTACACTTGTTTTTAAATGAATGGCATTGGATAACATCAGATCCGTTGATACTGCACATTATACAAGGGTTCCAAATTGAATTCCTTCCCAATTCATTGCCACCCACACAGCATACACCAAGCCGTACATTTGTTCATTCCCAACAGGAAGGTTTGGATATACAAGCTGAAATTCACACATTATACACAAAAGGGGTAATCGAGAAGTCGAGTCATGAACATCACCAATTCATTTCTAATATATTTACCAGCCAAAAGAAAGATGGAGGGTGCCGAATCATCCTTGATTTAACTAATCTTAACTCTTATGTGCAGTATAGACATTTTAAATTGGAAAACTTCATTACTGCCAAACAACTGATGTCCAAAGGATGCTTTATGGCATGCATCGATCTCAAAGATGCATACTCTTTGGTACACATTCACAGGGATCACCGGAGATATTTGAAGATTAGCTGGATGGGGCAACTGTGGCAGTTTAAAACATTGCCTAATGGGTTAACCAGCCCCCAGATTATTTACCAAATTATTGAAACCGGTGCTCGGGCTACTTAGAGATCAAAATCACATTGTTATGGCATACTTGGATGATATCATAATCATAGGGAAAATGCTGAAATTAGCTAAATTAGCTGGTTTAGCCACAAAACACATTTATTTCAGAAATTGGGGTTTCTCATCCATCCAGTTAAATCCAAGTTGATACCATTTAGAGTTATTGATTATTTGGGATTTACCATTAACTCTATTAATATGTCTGTGACTCTGCCCTGGGGCAAGAGATTAGAATTAATAGAAGCCTGTAACAACCTTGTTGTTATGGAGCAACCATCAATTCGACAAGTAGCCAGTGTAATTGGCAAATTAGTGGCTGTTTTTCCAGCTGCATAATTTGGGCCTTTGCATTATCAAAATTTACAACATGCAAAGGAGCAAGCACTCAAATACCATTTAGGTAATTTTAACAGACCTATGCGGTTACCAGTTGAAGCTATATCAGAGTTACAATGGCGGACGACCAATATTCAGCGTTGCTCCAGTAACATTTTGGTCAGCAAACCTTCAGTTAAATTACAAACTAATGCTAGTGCTCAAGGACGGGGAGCTACTAATACCATCTCTAGTTGCAGTGGCATACGGGATGTGCATGAGTCATCAATTTGTCAGTTACATGGTATTAACTACCTAGAGTTGCCGGGGGCACTCTATGGGTGGAAAGCTTATTGTGGAAATATGCATCATCTGCATGTTCGACTACAGATTGACAACACTACAGCGGTGGCATATATTAATCACATGGATGAAATCAAGTCAGTATCCTGTGATAAATTAGCTAACCTTATTTGGCACTGGTGTATCAAAAGAAGCATTTGGATTTCAGCTACCTACTTGCCGGGTAGGTTTAATATGGTGGCGGACACCAGGTCACGAAAATTTAATGACAACACAGAATGGATGTTGGATCATAAAGTGTTTAACGACATTGTTGCTCGGTATGGAACACCGGATATCGATTTGTTTGCATCTAGGCTCAGTCACCAGTTATCAAAGTATGTTGCATGGGAGCCAGACCCAGGGGCAGTGGCGATAGATGCATTCTCGCTACACTGGAGAGGAATGTTCTTTTATGCATTCCCTCCATTTTGCCTCATCAGTCGGTGCTTGCAAAAAATCCAGCAAGATTCCGCTTCAGGCATTTTGGTAGTGCCTGACTGGCCTACACAGTCATGGTTCCCACTGATATTGGGAATGATAACAGAACCGTATATGGTTATTTCCAAATGCAATAACTTGCTGGTTCATCCAGTGACTTGGGAAGGCCATCCGCTGCATGATCGAATCAATTTATTGATTTGCAGATTTTAAGAAGACCTTTACTGGGGCTTGGATTGTCAGAGCGAACTGTGGATGTGATCACTGCGGCTTGGAGGGATAGCACCAAGAAGCAGTACATCTCTTACATCAAGAGATGGGAGGTGTTCTGTACGCAGTCCAACATAACGTATGACACGGCTTGTGTAACTGATGTCTTGGAATTTCTCTCAAAACTGTTCTTTGACGAGAGATTGAGTTATAGTACCGTTAATTGTGCCAAGAGTGCCTTGTCGTCATACTTGTTGCTGGGATCGGGACACTGTAGGGTCTCACCCACTTATATCCAGATTCATGAAGGGTATCTATAACACAAATCCCCCCAGGCACAGGTACACGGAGATATGGGATGTCAACATTGTGCTAAAGCTGCTTCACCTGTGGGCTCCAGCTACATCCTTGTCTTTGGTCAAGCTCATTTATAAAGTGGTTACGCTCATGGCGCTGCTTTCGGCGCAACGGGTCGAGTCATTGCATAAGCTCCGGCTGGACAGAATGGTTACATCTACCAATAAAATAACATTTCATGTTCATGAGCTACTCAAGCAGAGCAGACCAGGGGTGTCAAGTCTAAAACTGGAATTTATGGCATACCCTATGGACCTTCTATTGTGCGTGGTCACACATACAGTGGCTTGCAAAAGTATTCATACCCCTTGAACTTTTCCGCATTTTGTCACGTTACAACCACAAACGTAAATGTATTTTATTGGGAATTTATTTGATAGACCAACACAAAGTGGCGCATAATTGGGAAGTAGAAGGAAAATGATACATGGTTTTCACATTTTTTTACAAGTAAAAAACTGAAAAGTGTGGCGTGCAAAAGTATTCAGCCCCCTTTACTCTGATACGCCTAAATAAAATCCAGTGCAACCAATTGCCTTTAGAAGTCACCTAATTAGTAAATAGAGTCCACTTGTGTGTAATCTAATCTCAGTATAAATACAGCTGTTCTGTGAAGGCCTCAGAGGTTTGTTAGAGAACATTAGTGAACAAACAATATTCCTTGGGCATCATGAAGCCCAAGGAACACACCAGACAGGTCAGGGATAAAGTTGTGGAGAAGTTTAAAGCAGGGTTAGGTTATAAAAAATTATCCCGAGCTTTGAACATCTCACAGAGCACTGTTCAATCCAGCATCCGAAAATGGAAAGAGTATGGCACAACTGCAAACCTACCAAGATATGGCCATCCACCTAAACTGACAGGCCGGGTAAGGAGAGCATTGATCAGAGAAGCAGCCAAGAGGCCCATGGTCACTCTGGAGGAGCTGCAGAGATCCACAGCTCAGGTGGGAGAATCTGTCCACAGGACAACTATTAGTCGTGCACTCCACAAATCGAGCATCCGAAAATGGAAAGAGTATGGCACAACTGCAAACCTACCAAGATATGGCCATCCACCTAAACTGACAGGCCGGGTAAGGAGAGCATTGATCAGAGAAGCAGCCAAGAGGCCCATGGTCACTCTGGAGGAGCTGCAGAGATCCACAGCTCAGGTGGGAGAATCTGTCCACAGGACAACTATTAGTCGTGCACTCCACAAATCGAGCCTTTATGGAAGAGTGGCACGAAGAAAGCCATTGTTGAAACAAAGCCATAAGAAGTCCCGTTTGCAGTTTGCCACAAGCCATGTGGGGGACACAGCAAACATGTGGAGGAAGGTGCTCTGGTCTGATGAAACCAAAATTGAAGTTTGTGGCCTAAATGCAAAACGCTATGTGTGACGGAAAACTAACTGCACATCACCCTGAACTCATCATCCCCACTGTGAAACATGGTGGTGGCAGCATCATGCTGTGGTGATGCTTTTCTTCAGCAGGGACAGGGAAGCTGGTCAGAGTTGATGGGAAGATGGATGGAGCCAAATACAGGGCAATCTTGGAAGAAAACCTGTTAGAGTCTGCAAAAGACTTGAGACTGGGGCGGAGGTTCATCTTCCAGCAGGACAACGACCCTAAACATACAGCCAGAACTACAATGGAATGGTTTAGATCAAAGCATATTCATGTCTTAGAATGGCCCAGTCAAAGTCCAGACCTAAATCCAATGGAGAATCTCTGGCAAGGCTTGAAAATTGCTTTTCGCAGACGCTCTCCATCCAATCTGACTGAGCTTGAGCTATTTTGCAAAGAAGAATGGGCAAAAATGTCAGTCTCCAGATGTGCAAAGCTGGTAGAGACATACCCCAAAAGACTTGCAGCTGTAATTGCAGCGAGAGGTGGTTCTACAAAGTATTGACTCGTGGGGCTGAATACTTTTGCACGCCACACTTTTCAGTTTTTTATTTGTAATAAAATTTGGAAACCATGTATCATTTTCCTTCCACTTCACAATTATGCACCACTTTGCGTTGGTCTATCACATAAAATCCCAATAAAATACATTTACGTATGTGGTTGTAACGTGACAAAATGTGGAAAAGTTCAAGGGGTATGAATACTTTTGCAAGCCACTGTATGCAACAGTATTTTAAGGCCACAAAGAATCTTAGAGGCACTGAAAGAGTTATAAAAAAACACACAAGAGGGTATCAGTGCAGACCATCTCCAGGTGGTTAAGACGTGTATTGGCTTGTGCAGGAGTGGACATTGATGTTATTAAATCTCACTCCAACAGGGCTGCAACAACATCAGCCGCGAGGGTTATGGAGGTTCCGCTGGACCACATCCTAACGACTGCAGGAAGGCCAAGCGAGAGAACATTCCAAATGTTTTATAATAAACCCATTGCCAGGCCGGGGTTGTTTGCCAACTCAATTTTAGGTTCTATAGTTTACTCCCGGATATGAGGGGTCACTATTATTTTTTATATATCATTTGTTTATTAAAAGCATCAGCATATTTTAAATCTATGTCATGTCTGAATGCATTATTAGTTTTCAATCATCTCTGGTCAACTGATGCAGTGTGTGGCATGAACTCGTGTTCGCGGCATGAAATCACAGAGCTTTGAAATCTTCACGTAGTCACTAACGTGACTCCGAAGTAAAATAGGAAGATTAAATGAGAACTTACCAGTTTGAATTTTTATCTTTATTTTATGAGGAGTTACGATGAGGGATTACGTGCCCTCTACTCCCAACCCTCTTCTCATAAAGGTCATGTGGTAGTTCTAGTTTCTCGAATCTTCCTATAATCAGCTCATCAACTGTTATCTGTGATTTCACACCGCTGCTTTGAGGGCTGACACGCATGTGGGCTGGCGGGCTTCTTCATGTAATCCCTCATCGTAACTCCTCATAAAATAAAGATCAAACTTCAAACTGGTAAGTACTCATTTAATCTTCCTATTCTTCTAAACACCAGCGAGTACAGGCTCAGTGCTGACAAACACTCATTATAGGTTAGTCCACTATAAGTCCAGACTGATGGGGCCCTAACATTACTCATTGTCATCGAATCGCAGGAACTAAGAAGATAACCATATAACCATATAACCATATAACAATTACTGCACGGAAACAGGCCCTCTCGGCCCTTCCAGTCCGTGCCGACCATTTGTTTTCCCCTAGTCCCATCTACCTGCACTCAGACCATTCCCTTCACGTCCATATACCTATCCACTTTACTCTTAAATGTTAAAATCGATCCTGCCTCCACCACTTCTGCTGGAAGCTGATTCTACACAGCCACCACCCTCTGAGTAAAGAAGTTCCCCCTCACGTTACCCCGAAACCTCTGTCCCTTAATTCTCATGTCATGCCCTCTTGTTTGAATCTTCCCTACCCTCAATGGGAAAAACGTATCCACGTCAACTCTGTCTATCCCTTTCATCATTTTAAAGACCTCAATCAAGTCCCCCCTTAACCTTCTGCGCTCCAAAGAATAAAGACCTAACTTGTTCAACCTTTCTCTGTAACATAGTTGCTGGAACCCTGGCAACATTCTAGTAAATCTCCTCTGTACTCTCTCTATTTTGTCGACATCCTTCCTATAACTAGGTGACCAAAATTGTACACCATACTCCAGAATTGGTCTTACCAATGCCTTGTACAATTTTAACATTACTTCCCTACTCCTATATTCAATGCTCTGATTTATAAAGGCCAGCACACCAAAGGCTTTCTTTACCACCCTATCTACATGCGATTCCACCTTCAGGGAACTATGCACAGTTATTCCTAGATCCCTCTGTTCCACAGCACTCCTCAATTCCCTACCATTTACCATGTACGTCCTATTTTGATTTGTCCTGCCAAGATGTAGCACTTCACACTTATCAGCATTAAACTCCATCTGCCATCTTTCAGCCCACTTTTCCAAATGGCCCAAATCTCTATGTAGACTTTGAAAATCTACTTCATTATCCACAACACCATCTATCTTAGTATCATCTGCATACTTACTTATCCAATTTTCCACCCCATCATCCAGATCATTGATGTACATGACAAACAACAGTGGACCCAACACAGATCCCTGAGGCACCCCACTGGTCACCGGCTTCCAACCTGACAAACAGCCATCCACCATTACTCTCTGACATCTCCCATTCAGCCACTGTTGAATCCATCTTGCTACTCCGCCATTAACACCCAAAGATTGAACCTTCTTAACCAACCTTCCATGGGGAACCTTGTCAAAGGCCTTACTGAAATCCATATAGACAACATCCACTGCTTTACCCTCATCAATTTCCCTAGTTACCGCTTCAAAAAAATTCAAGAAGGTTTGTCAAACATGACCTTCCAGGCACAAATCCATGTTGACTGTTCCTGATCAGACCCTGTTTATCCAGATGCTTATATATATTATCTCTAAGTATCCTTTCCATTAATTTGCCCACCACTGACGTCAAACTAATAGGTCTATAATTGCTAGGTTTATTCTTTGAACCCTTTTTAAGCAATGGAACAACATGCGCAGTACGCCAATCCTCCGGCACTATTCCCGTTTCTAATGACATTTGAAATATTTCTGTCATAGCTCCTGCTATTTCTACACTAACTTCCCTCAATGTCCTAGGGAATATCCTGTCAGGACCTGGAGACTTATCCACTTTTATATTTTTTCAAAAGTGTCAGTACTTCCTCCTCTTTGAATCTCATAGTTTCCATAGCTACTCTACTCTTTCCCCTTAACTCACCGAGTTCAATATCCTTCTCCTTGGTGAATACCGAAGAAAAGAAATTGTTCAATATCTCCCCCATCTCTTTTGGCTCTGCAGATAGCTGTCCATTCTGGTTCTCTAATGGTCCAATTTTATCCCTCGTTATCCTTTTGCTATTAATATAGCTGTAGAAACCCTTTGGGTTTACTTTCACCTTTCTTGCCAAAGCAACCTCATATCTTCTTTTAGCCTTCCTAATTTCTTTCTTAAGGTTCTTTTTGCATTCTTTATACTCCTCTAGCACCTCATTTACTCCATGCCTCCTATAATTATTGTAGATATCTCTCTTTTTTCGAAACAAGTATCCAATTTCCCTTGAAAACCATGGCTCTTTCCAAGATAACATAGTTCTAGCCACAATCTAATCACTCCACCCTTATTTGCACTCAAGGAGGCTTTGTTTTGTTTATATTGATTGATTGATTCAAAAATACAACATGGAAACAGGTTCCTTTGGCCCTCCAAGTCCATCACTCACAGCCAGTTCTATGTTATCCCACTTTCTCTACCACTCCCTACGCACTTTGGGGCAATTTACAGTGGCCTATTAACCTACCAACCCGCACATCTTTGGGATGTGGGAGGAAACCGGATCACCCGGAGTAAGCCTCCGTTGTCACAGGCAGAATGTACAAACTCCATACAGACAGCACTTAAGGTCAGGATCGAACCTAGATCTCTGGCACTATCAGGCAGCAACTCCACCAGCTGCACCATTCTGCTGCCCCACAGTATGTCAAATATTTTTATATATTATATATATGTATATATTTATTATAAATATATTTTTTAATTTTGAGAGTCTTGGAAACGACATATTTCCAGCCACAAGTTATCCATGAGTTCATCCCATACTGTGGGAGCCAAGTGTGGGTGCAGAGTCTGATCCTCGTCAGTGGTCTCGCTTCAGTTCCAGCAGCGCCATGATTTTGTAATTCACATCCTTGTTTTCTCCCTTGTACGATCGCATCAACCATTGGATTACTCTGACTTTTTGGAAGGGCTATTTATTCCCTGAAATCCATTTTGGAAGGCACTGTTGAATCTATTTCCACCCAACAGTGCTTTCCAGATCTGAACATCTCACTGCTTGTTACAATCGACATTTAACTTTTACATCATCACATCAAATCATGGATTAATGGCCAGTAAAAATAAGTTGGAGGACAAAGCAAAAGTAAATTAAAACAATCTACATGTGCCTGGTTTCAATAAACCAAGGGTATTTGAATTATTTAGCCATTAGCAAAAACTAACAGGAATGCACCTGCAAACTATGTCACTGGTAGCCTTAGGAAACCATTTAAATATGTGAAAGAACAGCACTCAGTATGCCCAGTTCAATTAGCTTGAACTTTTCAGTCAAGGATAGAGTGGCTGGTTTCTCGCCAACATGTATGAAATTGCAATTATTGAAACCATGTCATTGATATAAGCAAACGTGAAATTGGATCTACTCAAAGTTCCTTTGACTATCATTTGCTCTGCACTACAATGCCAAAAATACAAAAAAATAAAACATGCAGGGTAAGGAATGAGAACAACTTCCATTTAGGGTGCCTATGACATAGTGAAAGGTCAAAGAGGGTTCACATAGCATTATTACAGGCAATAAAAGCAGAAAATGCTGCAAACTCAGCAAATCAGGTAGCATCTGTGGAAGGAGAAACGGTTAATATTTCAGATCCCTGGCCCACTGGCCTGTCAAACCCAAGCTTTTCACAGCAGCCTTTCTTGACTAGAGGCACAGCATTTGACGTTCTTGTCCACTGCTTCATAAACTGGAGAATGGTTCACCCAAGGGCGAATATAATTATTTTGGGGTGAATGAAGCTAGAGTGGTGAATGAAGGGTGAATTACTTAATTTATTCAGATATTTATAATTTTTTTTTTCTATACTTAAAAATGGCATTGTCATTAAAGTGGTTAGTAAGCTCTTATTGGTTTTAATGGCAGTGGAGCTGGAAATTTGATATCTTTTTTTCTCTCTACCTATGGTTTTCTAATTTCAAAGTAGCAGGATATTTCCCAAATTTACTGTAATATAACATTTTAGGGAAGATCAGATGAGTTAGTGGGATCATCTATCTATCTATCTATCTATCTATCTATCTATCTATCTATCTATCTATCTATCTATCTATCTATCTATCTATCTATCTATCTATCTATCTCTACATAACTAAAACTCTCATCTTGTTATCTTCCGGTTTGCGTTGTTTTTACATTTGCGCAAAAACAGTACATGATAGCGCCACGATTTTTCACCATCTTACTCATGATTATCCTGTGCTGCAAGAGCAACAACAAGTTTTGTTCCAATCGGTGGTATATTTTAAAAGTTATTAATGTCTTAAAAACCTCGCATGCGCAGACTGGTCTCCTCTCCTGTCAGTCACCGCCACACAGATTGGTCTCCTCTCCTGTCACTCACCGCCAGGGCCACGACTGCACCACACCTTCCTGCACCATTGGTGAACTGATTGGCCGCGTCCACTGTCAGTCACCAGCGTTGCCCGCTTCAGTCGGTCAACAGTGATCGAGGGGATGATCACAGTTGCCAGAGGGCATGGTCACAGCCACAGCCACAGCTGCAGTGTGGAGGAAAAGCACAGGGAGGAAGAGGAGCAGCAGCCAGGGCAAGGTAGACCGCAGCCTCTGCATCTCCTTCCCCCGACTCCGCACCGCTTGGCCCATCACCCCCAACAGCCCCCGCCCCGAGGAGCGGCACCGGGCCCGCGAGGAGGGAGAGGAGCGGCACCTAGGGCAAGGTAGGCCACAGCCTCTGCCTCTCGCTCCCACTCCCCCGGCTTCAGGATGCTCGCTTCCCCCCGACATCCCCCGCTTCAAGTACAACTTCATCGCTACCCTGCTGGAGACAACGGGGCAGCGGTGGTTTACATCGAGATCCTGGGGAGGTGAGGACAGAGAGTGGGCGGATTGAGGGAGAGGAGGGGGTAGGGAGGAGAGGGGAGAAGGGAGAGTTGGGGAGGAGGGAGAATAGAGGGCGATGAGGGCAGTGGGGTGAGGAAGGATAGTGGGAGGATAGGGGGAGGTGAGGAGTGGGGGAGGTGGGGATTAAGGGATAGGAGGGGATAGGAGTTATGGAGGGAGGAAGGGAGGGAGTGACTGAGAGTAGGGGAAAGGAAAGGGAGGGAGGGAGAGGTGATGGAGGGAGAGGTGAGGGAGGGATTGGGAGAGGAAAGGAGAGGGGAAAAAAGGGAGGGTGAAGAGGAGTTATGGAGGGAGGGAGGGTAGGGAGTTATGGAGGGAGGGAGGGAGTGAAATGGGGTAGGGAGAAGAGGAGTTATGGAGGGAGAGAAGGAGGGAGTGCGTAACTAGTAGGGGAAAGGAGAGGGAGGGGACAGGTGAAGGAGGGTTTGGGGAGGGGAGGAGGAGAAGGGAAAGAAGAGGGAGGATAAAGATTGAGGGGGAGGGAGTGCTGGGGGATGAGGGAAAATGAGCTGCGCCTGCACAGTTGGGGGCTATGGGTGAGTGGTGGAATATTGAGTTCGGGGATTTGGATGCGTTGGGGGAATGGGTGAGCGGTTGAATATTGCGTTGGGGAACGGGTTACGTTGTGGGACCAGGCCTCCCGTGTGACAGGGACCCAACGGTCCCACGTTGTCTAGTAAATTTATAAAAGGCAACACTGGAGGATCGCAATAGGCAACTCTCGAACTGTAACTTTACTTTGTGTAGCAGTTAGTTACCAAAGTTGATATTTTGTGGTATTGTGTGCTTTCGTTGGGAAGAGTTATAGAAAGTTATATTAGTTGGATACTAATATATTAAATCACATACTCCTTCGGAGTCACGTGAGTGACTACGTGAAGAAGAGCCCGCCTCACGCTGGTAACGGCATGACGTCGACGCTGACGGCAGAAGGTGGAGCTGCAGTAAGGAGCAGCTCCTCGCAGCGGTCGGAACGGCCCGCAGGTAAGAACAGTAAAGTTGGGATTTCTTAGCGGGCGCTGGGTAGGTCCAGCAGTATAGGAAATATATTAAATCAGGTCAGAGTCATATTAGTGCTGGATAAGCACAGATGATGAAGTAAACTTATATTCGCGGGTTAAATGCTTCCTGGGGTGAAAAATAAATATACGGGAAAGCTAGTGCGGAGCCGGTTCCGATACCGGTGGCCGCAGATATACCCGTTAGCGAATTAGTTTACAAAATGATAACCACGGAGAGAAATGCTCCCGAATATGAAAAATGGAAAATAAAATAAAATAAAAAATCTGAGAGGCCCGTGGTTCTGATGACTCTGACATTGAAAAGTCCTCCAGATAAGTAAACTATGTGGAACTGATTATGGAGCATATGGAGAAAGTTCTCCAAATAATTATGAGACTAGGGTCAAAGTACCCTGAAGGTTCCTAAAATTAGCCCTGAGGGGTTTAATTATTCTGAATATGGCCATGGGCCTAATTGGAAGTTGGAACTCCGGACCAGGATTTGGGCCGGAAGAAGTCTCATGGGATGAAATCCAATTGATTTAGGGCTGCAGAAGGCAGACCCTGTTGATGGTGATTTGCATTTTGAAAGCACACCACAAAATAAAAATAAAAATAAAATGAAAAAATATGAAAAGAGGCCAAAGATGCCTGGAATAGCAAAAGGTTTTGCTATATATGAAGGAAGTGGTGAGGCTATGGAAGAAATCCTAGCTGCCAACATATATATATGGTATCTCACCAACTTCATGATTTTGTGATGATTGAAATATTAAAATTGCACAGCACAGGAAATTGTGCCTCATTGGAAGAGCCTACGGTTTTTATCCGTTAATATGGGCATCCATGACTCCAAATATGAGAGCGTCAAATAGTGAGGTTTAAAAATCCTCACAATTATTCTGCTGCTATTATGGCTTTTGGGCAGATGAAAGGAAAACATAAAATAAAGACGCTATTGTGCAATTCTTTCTATGAAATTTTATATAATATAATTGGCTATTTGGCCCATTTTTCACCCAAGGTTGCATACCTGTGTCGAGCAAGTGGTGTTTAAGCTCTTGGTTATCTGTTTGGAATAATCTGCCTAATTTATTGAAATTGGATGAAAAGCTAAATATTTTAGCTGCATGAAACCTTCGTCTTTGGACGAAAAGGTATTTTCGCCCAGAAGGGGATTTGATATTGCAAATAGAGGCAGAAATATGTCAAGGAAGTTTTATTGTATTGCACAACCAAATACTTACCCGAATTCAGGGGATAAGGAGACCACCACGCTCATATGCAGAGGAATTAAAGACTTGTTCCCTGCTTAAAGAAACTGCGGATTAATCTCCAGTTAGAGGGGAGATTACAAAAACTTTATTAAGACTGGGCTTACTATTATTTTTGATCAGTATATTACGAGCAGTTTCATTAACTACTATTACTTTTAAAAAAAAAGAGGTTAATCCTCCTGTACAGAATAAACCTGCTTATGTTTCGTGTTTTTCTGCAATTGAAAAAGCAGAGATTTAATGTTCACATTGCTAATTATCTGGGAAAAGAGGTAATGGAAAAGATTTTGAACACAAGCATTAATTTGTCTTTAATGTTAGAAGGGCATTACAGATGATGGTTGCAGAAGTATTCTGGACCTTACAGGTCTAAATAAGTTTGTAGAATACAAACATTTCAAATGGAGTCATTGAATACTGCAAAATATTTAATTCAGCAGGTTGTTATATGGCTAAGATTGATGAAAAGACGCCTATTAATTCTGTACCTATGCATCAGGTTTCGGTAGTACTTAAATTTTAATTGGTTGTGACAATTATGGCAGTTAAGCTTTGCCAAATGGACTGAGTTCAGCTTTTTACTCTTTACGAAACTGTTTGAAACCCAGTTTAGCCCAATTAGAGCACAAAATGCACATCATTATGGCTTATCTCAATGACATTCTGGTCATTAGTGATTATCAGGAGTCAGCTGAGGACTCAGTTTCAGTTACTAAAGCTTTGTGGTAAGCTAAGGTTCTTAATTCATCTAATTAAGCCCCAGCTGCAGCCAGCACAAACAATTTACTTTTGGGGTTTGTAATTAACTCAGTGACTATGTTAATACCTTTACCAACAGTTAAAGTCGATGATATTTTGGTAACTTGTCATTATCTCATTCAAAACCTTATCCTTCCATCCGAGAAATGGTGACAACCATTGGTGAACTGCTAGCAGCATTTCCTGCAGTAGAATTTGGTTCATTACATTTATTGATATCTTCGAAGGTACAAGATACAAGCTCTCAAAGAGAAGGCAGGCCATTTGACAGGCCTATGTAATTAACAAAAGAAGCTGTATTGGAATTTACAATGGTGGTTAAAAAAGGAAAATGTCCCACAAGCTGCTAATAAATATTATGATCAAACAGCCTGAAATGGTTTTACATACAGATGCTAGTGCTCTCGGATGGGGGGCCACAGATTTATCCTCCAGTTGTGGAGGTAGATGGAAAACTGAAGAACAAGTGTTTCTCCAAGAGTATGGTATTAACTATTTGGAGTTATTGGGGGCCTTTTATGGGCTTAAAGCATATTGTTGTGCTAAACAAGGTCTGCATGTGTTAATACAATTACACAATAAAAACAGCTGTGGTTTACATTAATCACATGGGGAGAGTTGGATCAGTATCATGTGATTGTCTGGTCAATGAGATATGGCAATGGTGTATTGGTCGGCAGATATGGGATTGCAGTAAGCTATACTCCAGGTAAAGACAATGTGGTAGCAGATGAAAGGTCCAGGATTTTTAAAGATAATACGGAATGGATATTTAAGCCAGCAATATTTAAGAATATTGTTCGACGATTGGGTTGCCAGAAATTGATTTGTTTGCATCCAGGCTTAATCATCACTTGCCTCATTATGTGTCTTGGGAACACGATCCGGACGCAGTTGCAGTAGATGCATTTTTATTACACTGGGGGAAAAATGTTCTTTTATGCTTTTCCACCATTTGCTCTGATCCAGAGATGCTTGAAGAAAATAGAGCAAGATTCAGCTTCCGGATTGTTGGTAGTGCCAAATTGGCCAACTCAACCTTGGTTCCCAGTTATGCTGAATATGATTAAAGAACCGTATATGCAGATTCTTAACTGTAGTGATATCTTGACTAATCCAGTAACAAATAAAGATTACCCATTATATGCATATATGAATTTGTTAATCTGCAGGTTTTGACCAGACCACTACAGGAACTGGGATTGTCGGACCAAAACTTGACAGTTATTGGCGCATCATGGCGAGATAGCACACAGAAACAATATATGACACATATTTAAGAAATGGGAAGAAAATTTTGCACACAGTCAAAATATTTCTGATGATTATGTGAATGTTACTCATGTTTTGGAATTCCTTGCCAATTTGCGCTTTGGCCAACATTTAAGTTACAGTGCCATTAACACTGCACGCAGTGCCTTGTCGTCCTATTTAGGACTTATGACTGGTGAGAAATCAATTGGGTCGCATCCATTAATATCACGATTCATGAAAGGAATTTTTCACATGAATCCGCCAAAACCTAGATATACAGAGATTGGATGTGAGCATAGTACTTGCTCTACTTAGAGAATGGACGCCAATTGAAGGGTTGTCATTGGATAGGTTAACATTGAAATTGGTCATGTTAATGTCACTGGTCTCAGCCCAAAGAGTGCAAACTACAAATGTTGCGTTTAGACTGTATGCATGTGACTACAGATAACGTTGTATTCTATGTTTACGATCTGATCAAACAAAGTAGACCAGGGAGATCTGGAACAAAGGTAACCTTTCAAGCTTTTCATATTGAGCTTGCTTTGTGTGTGGTTAGACATTTGAACCAATGTATTAAAGTGACGGACACTTTTCGAGGAAACGAAAAGACATTTGCTGCTTACGCACAAAAAGCCACACACAAAAGCTTCAGTTCAAACTATCTCAAAATGGTTGAAACAGGTGTTGGTTTTTAGCGGGAGTAGACACTGATGTCTTCAAATCTCACTCCACCAGGGCGGCAGCTACGTCCGCGGCGAAGGGGCGGGAGTAACCTCTCGAGCATATTTTTAAAAATCGCAGGGTGGAGTAAAGAAGAAAACTTTTTCAAAGTTCTACAACAAACCTGTTCACACTATGACAAGCTTTGGACACGCGGTGTTGGGAGCACTATAATCACCTGCTTTGTTTGCTATTAATTGCTATAATCAGTTGTGTAGTCACTGATATCTTTTGTCACTTGTAATCATTTTCCCTCAAATATAAGGAGGGTATTATATGGTTTTTCAGCCATTTAAAAAACTTAATTATGAAAAGATCTAACATTTGTGTGCTTTCTCATGTATGTGTTTACTTAGCCGACTGTCGTACGGATTAATTCTACGACATAAAAAACACAGAAAGCTTTAAAACTCTTCACGTAGTCACTCACGTGACTCCGAGTAAAATAGTAAGATTAAACGAGAACTCACCTGTTCGAAGTTTGATCGTTATTTTACGAGGAGTTACGATGAGGGATTACGTGCCCTCCACTCCCACCCTCGTAAAATAAATGATCAAATGGTGTTCTAAGTCTTTTTATGAGCCTTACTATGTTACTCCGGCTTTGGTGTTCTGTGTTTTTCTGCCGTTGCTTTGAAGTATGCCGTTACCAGCGTGAGGCGGGCTCTTCTTCACGTAATCCCTCATCGTAACTCCTCGTAAAATAACGATCAAACTTCGAACAGGTGAGTTCTCGTTTAATCTTATCTATTAAATCACATACTCCATGGTTTTTTGAGCTATTTTTCCAAGATCAAATTCTGAAAGGGTAGGTTGGGGCTAAGGCCCAGTGTTTAGACGTTGGAATGTTTTTTTTATTATTCTAATAGAATAATTTTCCAACTCCAGTGATAATTCAACTTTTTTTTCACTCCTAGTTTTCTTTACATATTTTTAGGATGTTCAAAAGTTGAGCAAAATAAACACTTAACAAATTAGTTAATTTATGTTTTTTGCTCATGTGACAAAATTAATCCATATAAATACAAAACTGTTACCTTGGGTGTGTGTGTGTGTGTGTGTGTGTGTGTGTGTGTGTGTGTGTGTGTGTGTGTGTGTGTGTGTGTGTGTGTGTGTGTGTGTGTGTGTGTGTGTGTGTGTGTGTGTGTGTGTGTGTGTCTTCACGAAAAAATGACGTGCTGATGGTAACATTTTATGTTTTTTCCAGATTTATCCTGTGGACTCTGAAATCGCCTCATCTGAAAAAAATCATGCTTTATTTCTTGAGTTATTAATCAAAACGTTCAAAAATCTGAAAAAACTTAGGAAAAAAACGGCTGATGACATCATAATCGATCTTCCTTGCGCCTCGAGTAACAACCCCCCACCCCGCCCCTCACTACTCCCCGTTATTCAAAAGTCGGGCCATCGACTGAAGACCAAAGATCATAGCTGAAGACTGCAGCGGCCCAAATCGCAGTCCTTTGGTTGACGCTCGACTGCTCGCGGCTCGGCTCAACTCGGGTCCAGTCCTCGGCTCAGCCCGGGCCTGAACCCTCCCACTCTCTCCCCCCACCATCCTTCCCCCCCTTTCCTCTCCTCTCCCCCCCACCTCTCGGGAGCTCTCGGGAACAGAAGACGTAGAAAGAACGAGCAAGTCGGGCCCTGTACCCAGTGAGCTCCCGAAACTCCCCTCTCTCTCTCTCTCTCTCTCTCCCTCTCTCTCCTCCCTCTCTCCACCTCCCTCTCTCCCCTCCCTCCCCCCCCCCTCTCTCCCCCTCCCTCTCTCCCCCTCCCTCTATCCCCTCCCTCTCTCCCCCTCCCTCTCTCTCCCCCCCATCTCTCCCCCCCTCCCCCCTTTCCCTCCCTCTCTGTGCCTCTTGCCCTCTTTCTGTCTCTACACCCCTCGCTCTCTAGCCACGCATGCGAGTTGGGGGCTATGTGTGATTGGATGGGGTAAAAGGAGCAAATTAGTAATATTAATATAATAGCAAGGGGGGTGGTTAGTGTGCGTGTGGGGGGTGGTTAGTGTGTGGGGGGAGGTGGTTAGTGTATGTGTGTGAGGGGGGTGGTTAGCGTGTGTATGTGTGAAGCGCAGGCCGCCCTCCCACCCTTCCTCCCCCCCACCCCCCCCCCCCCCCCCCCCTTCCTCCCCCCCACAACCGCGCGTTGAGGGGACGGGACCCAACAGCTCCCACTTGGTCTAGTTATATATTCAATTATACACAAGGGAGAATAAGACAAAAATTATCAAATAACATATGAACATTTAGTTGAGGGTGAATGAAATTGTGTGATAAAGATTCAAGGGTGAATGACACTGAAATAGGTTAAGAAGCACTGCTCTAGTCATTCTACACCTCGCCTGTATTTAATGACGACTCGTAAATCTCAGCCAGATTGGCAGCAACATTTTTTGCTTTTGCCTTAAGATTATTTCATTGGCCACGAGGAACTTTGGGATCGAATGTAAAGCGCGTGAGTGATGCAATATATAAACATATCAAACAGGAAGGAAAGAGTAGAGCAAAGGATAAACAGTTAAATTCTGTATCCAATGATTGTGGGAATCTTAAACATTCTGGGGACAGAAGTGGTTCAGGCAGAGAGGATTGGGTACAAGTTGCCTCTGAGCTTTAATGAAATCCCAAATCACCACATTTGGCAATAATGTTCTGAACATAATTTCTTTCATTTGCCCTTCTCAACTAAAGGCAATGATGAAGGGTTTGAACCTTGAACCTTGAACTGGAAGAACAGCTTTAATGCCATACTTACTATATGCCCACCATGATGCCCAGGAGCAGAACAACGGCGCTAATAATTGACAGGATGACCATCGGTGTTATGCTTTCACTTTGGGTGTAAGGTTTCTCCGTACTGGTATCATTCAGCTCAACAGGTACCATTCCTCTCATCTTCCCTTCTGTAAGAGAATGCCTTCCAATTAATTTTGCTGTTTTAATTCAACTCTGTTCCTTTTGCAATATGACTTGGTTTATTTAAAGAGGGAACCGGGGACTGGCCTACTGCGCCTTCTAGGTCGGCTATGGCAGGTGTCCCCAGAGCACAAAGGTGGATGGGCGAGGAGAAGATGTCGGTCACTGGCTGACCATGGATGGCGATGGCTGGAGGCCTGCAGCAGCCTTCGACTTTCCAGAATCGGGTACCACTTATAACAACTGCAGCAGGGACAGGACTGCTAAATGGCACCCAAAACATGATGTTGCATGAGGGATCAGGAGACTATTTCTGCCCAATTGCTAATCGGGGATGGTATGATAATACTCTACTGGACTGTTTTAAGAAAATAATTTCACTGTGAGTTTGTACTTTGCACATGTGAGAATAAAGCACCATTGAAGCATTAATAAAATGATCCGCACAGTAATGTACTCCATGATGGGTCTAAGCACTAACTGTTTGAATGGGGATGGCAGGGTCAGGATGATAGAGAGGAATGGCCAGGGTGGGGGGGGGGGGGGGGGGGGGGGGGGGGGGGGGGGGGGGGGGGGGGGGGGGGGGGGGGGGGGTGGGGGGGGGGGGGGGGGGGGTGATTCCCCACCCCCCCTCAGCCCCACCACAGTCCCCCGCCCCCTTCCCCGTCACTCCCTCTGCCTCCTTCACGACCATCCCCGGCCACCTCTCCCCCGCCTCCACCCCCTCCACACCCCACCCACCCTTTCCTTCCCCCCCTGTGGTGGGTTGTGTGGGTAATCTCTGTGAATGTGAATGTTCTCAGGATATTTCACAGTTGGGGAGGGTGTGGATGCCCCCCTCTGAGTGGTGTCTGGGCTACCACTGTTCATCACGTGTCTGAGCGATCACCTGGGACCTCATAATGCCAGTAGGGTGCTTGGAGGTCCACTGTTGTAAATATGCAAAATGCAACAGAGCAAGCTCCCTGCAATGCAGCATAAAACTGGCCAATGCCGGTGTGACGTTGAGAAGCAGCGTTGGCCCGTCACTTGATAATCTCTCGTGCTTTTTCCAGTGGGATGGTCAACCACCCATCAAAGGACAAACTGTCTTAAAAAGGAGAGTGCCTCTGGCAATACAGCAGCCTGAGTCCACTACACCAGGTCCATTAGCTGGAATTAGATGGTTGTGGACCTGCAATGGGATTTGTACTCATGTACCTTTGTATCTCAGAGCTGACGGTTACCAGCTGAGCCACAGTTAACTGTAAATCCCCACTCCTGCCCACTAAACATGGGTGGTAGGTGTCAGGATATGAATGCATAATATTTATGAAAGTAATCCTTCACTATAATCCTTAAAAGTGGATGTTTAGAGCATAAAAATCCACGGGTAATCTGTACCTGGTGCTCTATGTCAAATCTTCTACCAATCACTTAAACTTTAATTATAACTCCTCCAAGTTAGAGCACTCATTGAGCCGGTGATGCCTTGGAGCTTGGCCCTCCTTTTGACTATTGAGGTTGAGATGTCCTGAACCTGGAGAGCAGACACTGCATATTGAACAACGTCCCATTAGTTCTGAAGCTGGAGGTGGAGTGTAAGCAAGAAAGATTGAGAAAGGTGTTGGCCAATGAAGCAGCCTTGTTTGGTATCAGTGTATCAGTCTTCATTGTGATTGCCTCTGTTGCTCATCCATTGTTTGGGCTCATGGCTTGCATGCGATCAGTAAGCATGTCAAGAGTTTAGAGTGTTTACTTGTCATATGTAGACCTCGTCGGATGACACCAATAATTGCAGGCAAATTTTCCATGGCAGCAGCAGTACTGTAAACAGTATTGATAGATGTATCATAAAACAAACAAAAAAACAATTCCAATCATTTTTTAAAAACGACCAGATTAGAGCAAAGCAAAACTAACGCCCAATGTCCTAGTGTGTCCCAGGCCCTGTAAGCCCCCCCCCCCCCCCCCCCCCCTTTTACCCTCCCCACCCCTAGTTTGAGCTTTAGTTGGTGGTTTATTGTGTTCAATAGCTCAATGTTTGTTGGGAAGAAGCTGTTCCTCAACCTGGTGGTCGCTTTTTTCAGATTCCTATACCTTAATCACTCCAATGGCAAAATGTAAGAGGGTAATAAACACTACTGTGGGAAACCAAATCCTATCTCACAACAGTGATTACACTTCAAAAGTACTTTAATGGCTGTAAAGTGTTTTGGGACGCCCTGAAATCATGAACGTTTTTTTAATAAATGCACATTTTCCTTACTCAAGATCCTTGTGCTTACAGAGAATCAAATATCCTCTCCTCAGCTTGTGCTCCTGTTGCTGAAGTTATCCCACCAGGAGTGAATAATAGATTCAGGCATGCGCTGACCATTAATTTAACTGGTTGGTATTTTGTTAAAAGCATATGTGCAGATTTATGGTGAGTGTTCTGGAACACAATCTGACAGAAATGGAAGGTCAATGCAGGGAATCGTTTAGTGCTAATTTTCTGGAAAGGGAGGGCAGACTACAGGAGCCTTCCGGGGAATCGAACTTAAGCGCTTTGCAACAAGGGTGGTAATTCGTGTTGAAGGATTAAACAGTGATAATGTCCTTTCATTGGTTTAGACGTGGCACTTGTAACAATTATTGTCGGGAAGAAAGATTGGAATTATTCCCTGTGACAGGTGAATTGCAAGCTCGTGAAAAAAAAAAGTTATGTTTCAAATCAGCTAGATCTTCACATTTCAATGCCAGCTCTTGGAAGCAGGAGCAAATTAAATGTCCCAAGAAATAAGAGGATTTATATTACAATATGAAATGAGTACCCACATAACATTGCAAGGAAAAGTATTGAATGATCTCCTCCAGAGTCCCTCAATGCAGTGCACCAGTATGGACTTTTTAGATATACACTGGACTGATCTTCAATTTTTCCTAAGTTTGAATGAAAGTAAAATTGGATAGACAGCATGTGGCAGGCAAAGGAGCAATGGCGCAGGTAGTAGAGCTGCTGCCTCGCAGCGCCAGAGACTTGGGTTCAACCCTGGCCTCGAGTGCTGTCCATGTGGAGTTTGCACATTCTCCCTGTGACTGTGTGGGTTTCCTTCGGGTGCTCCATTTTCCTCCCACATCCCAAAGTCATGAGATGCGCAGGTGTGTAGGTTAATTGGTCTCTGTAAACTACCCATAGCATGAGCTGAGAAAGTGGGATAACGTAGAACCAATGTCAACGGGTGATCGATGGTCAGCGTAGGCTCGATGGGCCGAAGGACCTTTTTCCATTCTGTATCTTTCATTCATTATACAAGATTTAGTGAGCCATACTCGAACCCACAAGACACGAGACTGCACAACCATGCTATTGGTGTCTACAACAGGCCACCACCATAATGGGAAGTCATGTCTAATGGGTTGCCATATAATAGGTGGGGTTTGTAATGACAAGCAGATGAAAGGTAGGCTGCAAAGCGGGCAAGTAGATATAATAGGCAGGGATATAATGAGTGTGTGTGCGCACTCAGACATGTAATCAAATGGGAGTAAAGTGGGAAGAGTTCAAAATTATTGAGTATATAAATGACAGATGTCTAATGGGCACAGATGTGGAACAACTAGCTCTCTGGTTGATATTTGCATAATTTACATGTATAATACAGAGATGTGTGACAGGAAGGTTATGTGTGTAATTGATGAGAGTGCCTAATATTTGTTTAGATATGCAGTGCAAGTAATGGGGTGCAACAAAAAAGAGTGGATGTGGGAATATAACGCTCTTATGCATTGTAGGCAAATGTATTAGCAGCAGGAGTATGACAAGTGGAAGGGAAATGGGCAGGTGTGTATATTATGCATTTTTATGGTGTGCATGGGCACTATGCACATCTGCCTGCTAAACAGTTTAGTTTAGAGATACAGAGTGGAAACAGACCCTTCGGCCCCCCCAAGTTCATGCCAACCAACGATCACCCATACACTAATTCTATCCTACACACTAGGGTCAATTTACAGAAGCCAATTGATCTACAAACCCACACGTCTGTGGAAAGTGGGAGGAAACCCATGTGGTCACTGGGAGAATGTGCAAATTCCACACAGACAGCACCCAAGGTCAGGATCGAACAAGGGTCTTTGGCACTGTGAGGCAGCAGTTCTAACAGCTGTGCCACTGTGCTGCCCTTATTGGTATGGGTACTAAATTACCAGAAGCTTACACCTTTCCATTATTACACTTATATATTTTATTTGATACTGAGCTCCTGGGGTTCAGTATGAATGGGGATAGAGAACTGGCTGCAAAACAGGAAGGCAAAGATAGTAGGAGTAAAGGGTCCTTTTCACCATGGGCAGGCAGTAACTAGTGGGGTACCGCCGGGTCGCGGTGCTGGACCCAGCTATTTTACAATATATAATAATGAGTCTGGATGAGGGATTGAGAGGGCCAATATCTCCAAGTTTGCGGCTGCATCAGCTGGGGGCAGTGATTCGCTGTGAGGAGGATGCTTAGGAGACTGCAAGGTGACTTGGATATGGCTGGGTGAGTGTGCAAAGGTTTTGGCAGAGTGCAGTATAATGTGGTAATGTGAGGTTATCCACTTTGGTGGCGCAAAAATCGGAAAGCAGACTATTATTTAAATGGTGGCCGATTAGGAAACGGGGAGATGCAGCGAGACCTGGGTGTCATGGTACACAGTCATTGAAAGAGGCATGCAGGTGCAGCAGGGCAGTGAAAAAGGGGAATGGTATGTTAGCTTCATAGCAAAAGGATTTGAGTAGCAGGAGCAGGGGAGGTTACTTCAGTTTGTACAGGGGTCTTGGTGAGACCACACCCTGGAGTATGCGTGCAGTTTTGGTCTCAAATCTGAGAAAGGACATTATTGCCATAGAGGAGTGCTGAGAAGGTTCACCAGACTGATTACTGGGATGTGGACTGCTTATGCAAATAGTAAAGACCTGGATAGTATTGGTTTATACTCTCTGGGAAATTAGGAGTTTAAGAGGGGTGATCTTATAGAAACGTTACTAAATCATTTCAGGAAGGTATGGACAAGGCTAGATTGCAGGAAGCATTGTTCCCTTTGATGTTGGGTCGAGAGTCACACGGACAAGGGGTCAAACAGAGCTTAAGGAGGGGGAAATCCTTTAAGTACCGAGATGAGAAAGACACTTTTCCACGAGACGTGGTGGTGAGTCTCTGAGGAACTCTCTGCCAACAGGCACGGCGTAGTTGAGGCCAGTTCATTGGCCTATATTTGGTTAAGTGCAGTTGGATGTGGGCCCTTGTGGCTAAGGGGATCAGCGGGTATGGGAGAAGGCAGGTAAGGGATAATGAGTTGGATGATCAGCATGATCATATTGATATGGCGGTGGCAGAGCTCGAATGGGATGAATGCTACACCTGCACCTAATTTTCACTATGTTTTCTATGTTTTATGTATATAAAAACTCGGTGGGCCGAAATATAATTGCCTGGTGAATGCATAACCATCTGGTTATAGACAGGAGGGTGTATAATTGGTTGCCGTTAGTACAAACATACTGGTCTTCACGTGTATGGATCAAGTTTCTTACTCACCTGGGCAGGTTATATAACTGAAACTACCATCATAGAGAATTATTCACAACAATTCTATCTCTAGGGACCTTGTCACGTACAATTCTCTGTCACACTTCCTGCTCCATTTAAACAATTGACTGTTATTTAGTCAACTGGTAGTAAGGTGTTTGGCATGGCCAAAAGAGACATCAGAAATAACTATGGCAATGTCGCCTTCATCTTTTTTTATCACGTTGTGTGTATCTTCAAGATTGGTCGGCAAATGGTGGTAGAGTCAGATTCCCTTGGAAACTTCAAAAAAAAGACAAAATGGGGAACAGGAGTAAGACAAATGGGTACCTCTGCAGGAAATGCAAATGTGAGCACTATATTGGACTTCCAAAAATTGGGCTGAATGGCCATTACTTCGATAGACTGTGAGATTACTAGATTACTGTCCTGCCTCCACTTTAACAATGGCTCCCTGATGATGATTGCATTTTATGGGCAGCACACACACAAAGTAACTACTCGTGTTCACACGTTAGTCCTTCCTACATTTACATTGACTTACCAACGACCAGACAGACCAACCTTCTCTGACGCCATTTTATGTTAATGGAGCTGAAAACAACTTAACTATCCATATTTAAACCGGCCACTATCAGTATTTACCTGACATCTTGTGGGCACATTCCACAGGTTTGGTGTCACACGTTTGGACAGTCTATGTACTCAATACTGTATGTCTGATAAAAAAGGGCTAATGGGCAGAAGGCTCTAATTAAATAAACAATAATGGACCAGATCACCCTTTATTTGTCCGATTATTCAATTCTCTCAAATAGGAACTGAATGCTATTTTTTATCTCACTTAAGGGTGTATATGCTTACCTCAAATGTTTTATTTAGGTAATTAAGGCATGTGGGATAGTTCCCTTTATTGACTAAAGCAATTGTATAATTAAGTCGGGTCGGCAAAGTGCAAGCTGCAGCCGCCTCCTGACAGGCGCCAGGAAGAACCTAGGTCTCAATCCTGACCTCAGTCTGCCTAGCCAATGATGGCCTATACACATTTTCCTTTGTTCGCATGTTTATTCCTCAGGGTGCGCAAGTGTAATCCCACGTTTTAAAGATGTGTGACTTCTACTGGTAAGTTATTCGGCTACTACGTTTTCCCTCCTGTGACAAATGGTTACAAAATTGGAAAGTGTGTGTTTGCTGTGTGTGTGGGGGGGGGGGGGGGGGGGGGGGGGAAGGGAGAGGGTGTGGGGGGGGGGGGGGGGGTGGAGGAATTTATAGAATGCGGGGAGAATGGAATTTCATGTAGAATTTGCATATCAAATATGGGGTTACCTGCAGAGTTAAGTGGGCTGGAAAAGCACCGTTTCTGTTGGAGGGGCAGGACATCACTAAAACATTTTCAATGATTGTTTTCTCCCTCGATGATCGGGGCTGAAGGGTATCAGATGTATGATGAGCTGTTGAGAGAAACTTGGACCAGGTGACTAGGAGGAGGACCTAATAGTGCAACAGGAGGGGACGTAGTTGTAAGGTGATGGTTGGCACAGGAGTGGCAGTGGACCATCCTTGCACAATGAGTGGAGGGGGGACTGGAACTCAGGAGAACCTGGATAGGTAGTGACAGACAGAAAAGCTCAAGGACATCTTGAAAGGAAACTGGGCTTTATGATGCACATTCAAAAAACCAGAAGAGGTGGGATGTGGATGGAAAATTCAGCATCGGGCACAGACGAGACGCTCACGAAATGCAAGCTGTGCTATCAACAACATTGTGCTATAATAGTTCAGTAGTGAATTTGTTACAAACTAAATACCTGGGGATTGTCAGAGTTTTAAAATAATGGTTTTGCTCCCCAACCTGCCCTAACACAGATGCCAACCACTGTATACTGCCACGGGATACACAGGGATTCTATGAACAATTCACACATCATGACCTCCACACCACAAACTGATATTTCTGAAAAATCTTGACATTCTGATCATCAATGCTCAAACTGCTGAAAAAAAAAAAACGGGAAAGAGGAAACGGGGAAAAAAAATATGTTTTTAAGATCAGTTCGCCAAGTTGCTTCAGAACTCAGAGGTAGAGGTGCATTTTTACTGAAACGATACCTAGACAGCGAGGATAAATTATGAGGAGAGTTCCTACAATTCCCTCTCACCAGGGAATGAAAACCAATTAGTTGGGAACGGTAAAAACAAAAATTCCAATGTGTGTATATTCTTTGAACATTTTCCTTTCTTTGCAGATTAGAATATTGAAAATAATGGGAGAGGCTGTTTGACTGGCTAATGAGGAACATTCAATTGGGTAACAAAATAGTGTTACTTTTACCATTACTTTTACAACCCCTCTAAACCCTTCCTATCTATGTAGCTGTCCAAATGTCTTTTAAATGTTGTTATAGTACCTGTGATGGATTCTTAAAACCCGCCCTGTGTTCAATGTAGTGAGTTGTTTCTATTGGATAGTAAAGGGTAAATGAAATAACAATGTACTCACCGCAGTGTTCAGAACAGCTCTGTGCAGCTGGGGAGGAGACAGGAAATGTTAATAAATGAAACCATTTCCACTTCATCAATAACTAAGGGGCAATCTAGCATTTAACTTTCACATTACTCTTGGAAGACAAGCAAGAACCACCTTGTACTGAGCTGTCATCTTAATTAGACACAAAATGCTGGAGGCCTGAAGTCTGAAGAAGGGTCTCGACCTGAAACATCACCCATTCCTTCTCTCCAGAAATGTTGCCTGTCCTGCTGAGTTAGTCCAGCATTTTGTGTCGATCTTTGGTTTAAACCAGCATCTGCAGTTCCGTCCTTCACACTGATATCCTAATTGATTGTTTAGATTAAGCTTTTCAAAACTGGCTCATGATACGCATGCATTAATTTTCGTCATGATTAGTGAAAGATCATTGATTCAATGATCTTTTAGGTGTATTGGTCAGTACTGGAAGGCATCTGTTTGTAATGGTTTGCAAAGCAATGAAGTAAACAGGAATCATTTATTTACAAAGAGGGCTATTGGAATAAGAAATGTCCAGTCGTTTGAAAAGACAGCGCTTGAATAAAAGTACTGCCTATGAGCACGTGCAAGGGGAAAATGCTGGATAGGTTTGCCAGGCAATATCTGTGGCGAGTGAAACAGGGTTAATGTTTCAACTCAATGACCTCACAAGGGAAATGAGAATAGTTGAAAATGAACAAAGTAAGATGCAGAAAAAATGGGAGGAGCATAAAGAAAGCAACAGGAAAGGTCCGAGCTAATGTGACAGAGATGAGAGATTTTACTTCGGAGTCACATGAGTGACTAAGTGAAGTGCAGCGCTCCTCCAAGCGGTAAGTTTAAAACTGGAGGTAAGTTTTAAACATTTTTCAGTACTTCATTTTCTGTAACAGCGGTTGGTGTTGCTCTGTTAGTGATGTTGCAGAAGGTGAAAAAGGTGGCGGAAAGGCGTTCCGGAGGGAGAAAGGTCGATGAACAGGAGAGTATTGTGAGTGGAGGCCCGTCTAGCACACCTAGTCCGATGCCGGCTGTGGAGCTAGAGATAGCGGGCCCACTGCCTGTGAGCAGTGTAGCCATGCCAGTAGGGCGTAAGGCCACTGGGAAGTCAGTTAGGCCCGTTGACCCGGAGTCCGGCCTGGAGGCTGTAGCCTCTACCGGAGAGACCGTTTGCTCACGGCTCTCCCAAGTCGAGATTCTATTGCAGAGAATGCTCGACAGGGACCAACTCCGTGAGGAGGAGTGGTGCCCACGCCAGGCTATGGGAGAGCCTGTGCTCGCAGCACCTTTAACAGGGCTGCCAGAATATCCTGCCTATGAGGAGGAAATTCAAACGGTGCAGTTTGCTGACACCGAATCAGTGGTGGGAGAGAGCAATCAGGGTGTACAATTAGAAATCATCCCTAATATTGCAGAAAAGTTTGCTGTGCCTAGAGAGCCAGGAGAGCCGATTGGGGAAGAGTTGACTACAGCAATACAGTACATGCTCTCTCACCAACTACAGGAGTTGGCCATGGATGAGGCCGCCAAGAAATATGAAGCTCCTATAAATTGTGGGTTACTCAAGGTGTCGATGGTCAACCATCAGATTTGGACACCGTTGGGGGCGTCAGTCAGGGCTCAGGAAATGAAGTTTCAGAAGGTGCTCAAATTACTTTCGGCAGGGCTTATGGCTTTTGCGAAGATAATGGATACAGGGCATATGTCTGAAGCCCATCAGGATGCACTGGGACTGCTTTGGAGTGCATTTTTCGAAATTAATAACTTTAGAAGAACAGCTATAAGGCCGGTTATTAATCCCAATCTGGCGGCTTTGTGCAAGCCGCCCATCGTACCGCCACCCAATCTGTTATTTGGAGTTGATCTCGCTAAGCGAGTTAAAGAATGCCATGAGGATGCAAAAACTATGGGCCTCATTAAACCAGTTGGAAAACAGGGGAAGAGGTTTTATCCTTACTGACGGGGCACCAGTTCAGACGCAGGAGAAGGAACCAGCCATGCAGGTCTGCAATACCGGAACTGGCAGGTTGCCACTGGTGTGAAGGAGAAGATGCCTTTTCCTACAAGGGGCCGGGGCCAACAAGGTCTGCAAGGACGTATGCAGGTGAGAAAAATGCCTCTTAGAGAGAATGAATTAAGTAACATAGATGTTCAAATTGGGGGAAGGTTACATTTGTTTCTCACACGATGGCAGGAGTTAACATCAGATTCATTTATACTTAACAGTATTGAAGGGGTAAAAATTGGTAGGGGTCCACCTAATCAACATGTTCCAAGTCGGAAACTTATATTTTCAGATGAAGAAAATGTGCTCATACAAGCAGAAATTAATACATTACACAAGAAAGGGGTAATTGAGAAGTCAGTCTATCAAAGTCATCAATTTGTGTCAAGTATTTTTCCACGGTCTAAAAAGGCTGGGGGATGTAGAATATATATGTTTTATGGGAACCGGATCCTGGTGCAGCAGCGGTGGATGCTTTCTCGCTGCATTGGGGTGGAATGTTTGTATATGCATTTCCTCCATTCTGTCTCATCAGTAGATGCTTGCAAAAGATCAAGCAGGACTCTGCTTCAGGAGCATTGGTAGTGCCGGATTGGCCTACACAACCATGGTTTCCTTTCATATTGCAAATGGCTAGTCAGCCTCACATGATTATCCCCAAGCATAAACAGCTACTGGTAAATCCAGTAACTGGGGATCAACATCCTTTACATGATTGTATTGATCTGTTAATTAGCAAATTTTAAGGAGGCCATACCTGGGGAGAGGACTGTCTGATCGTACTGTGGATGTTCTCACGTCGGCCTGCAGGGATAGTACCCAGAAGCAGTACATCGCCTCAATAAGGAAGTGGGAGCAATTCTGTCCACAGCAGAATATTTCATATCAAACTGCAGGGATCACGGACATATTGGAGTTTTTGTCCACTCTTTATTTTGATCAGAAATTAAGTTATAGTGAGATCAATACAGCCAGAAGTGCTTTGTCTTCTTATTTACCCATGAATTCAGAGTTACATTCAGTAGGGACACATCCATTAGTTTCTCGATTTAAGAAGGGAGTTTTCAATTCTAATCCTCCTAAACCCAGGTATGCCGGTATTTTGAATGTGAGTGAAGTTCTTATGCTTCTTCGCCAATGGGCTCCTGTTGCAAGCCTATCTCTAGCCAAATTAACCATGAAGGTGGTCATGCTTATGGCGTTGGTTTCAGCCCAACGTGTACAAACATTGCAAAAGCTTTGGCTAGACAGAATGCATGTGTCGGCAGATGCCATTATATTTTATGTCTATGATTTGCTTAAACATAGTAGAATAGGCATGACAGGATGTAAGATTGTGTTATCAGCATACCCCACAGATGATCGCTTTTGTGTGTAGGTCTCACTTTTATCTCATTACATTGAGGCCACCAGAGCCCTACGAGGAACATTGCATTATTTGCTGCATTATTTATTAGCCACAAAAAAACACACAGTAAGGTGTCGGTGCAAACAATCTCAAGGTGGCTAAAGCAGGTTCTGGGAAGTGCTGGGATTGATACTGATAAATTCAGATCTCATTCCACCAGGGCGGCATAAACCTCCGCAGCAAGGACGATGGACGTGCCTATAGACCATATCCTCACGGCTGCAGGATGGTCCAGTGAGCTGACCTTTCAAAGGTTTTATCACAAGCTGATTTCAAGGCTGCGGGTGTTTGCTGATTCTGTTTTGAGTTCTGTTATAGTTTCCCCCTGAGTTAGAGGGGTTTGTTATGGTTTCGTTTGTAAATAAACTGTTATTCATTTAACAAATGTTATTATTGATGCATTATTGATTGTTAACGACTTTTGAGTCAATCGATGCAGTGTGATTGGGTCTGCGGCGTGAAATCACAGTGCTTTGAAGTCTTCACGTAGTCACTCACGTGACTCCGAAGTAAAATAGTAAGATTAAACGAGAACTTACCAGTTTGAAGTTTGATCTTTATTTTATGAGGAGTTGCGATGAGGGACTACGTGCCCTCCGCTCCCAGCCCTCATAGATCTCAGCAGGTAGTTCTAGTCTTTGTTATCTTACCATTATACTTCAGTCATTATTACCTGTGATTTCACTCCGCTGCTTTGAAGATTGACGCACCAACGGCTGTATGGGGTTCTTCACGTAGTCCCTCATCGCAACTCCTCATAAAATAAAGATCAAACTTCAAACTGGTAAGTTCTCATTTAATCTTACTATTAAATAACTAAAATGTGGCACAAGTTAATCTGATTGATAAATATAGCATGGAAACAGCCAATTTGGCTCACTTAGTCGACTGACCACCGATCGCCTGCTCACACTAGTACACATTAGGGGCTATTTCAGAAACCAATTACTGTAGAAATCCTATGTACTTTGCTCTTGAGTCTTTCATCCACTTGACCATTTAGTCACTTCCACCTTCCCCTATTCTCAGACCTATCCCATTGTTCACTGTTCGTCACCACCCTATCTTTATGTTAAACCATGTTGAATTTAGAGATACAGTGTGGAAAGTTGCCCTTCAGCCACCGAGCCCGTGCTGACCAGCGATCACCCGTCTACTAGCTCTATCCAACACACTAGGGATAGCTTACGGAAGCCAAACAAATGGGACAGTGCGACAATGGAGTAAGGAAACATTGAGGGATGCAACAGTGTATCCCCAAGGGAAGGGGTTAGCACACAACAAAAGCTTTTTACTGTACCTCGGTACACCTGACAATAAATTAATCTGAAAAACTGAATACTTCATTAGATATGCTGGAAGAGGAGAGGAGATAAATGCTGGATTTGGGTGTCGGAAATGGGAGAAGGTAGTGCGATGAATGTGGAAAGGATGATAGGGAAAGGATTGTATCTTTTCCAATTCAAGATTACCACAATATGAGGGTGTATTGTGCACTGTTAGTGTACTGAGCTTTGACTGAGAACCTACAGGGTCAGCAAACAAATCTCATAAACTGTTCCATGAAGAAACAATAGAGAGGGACATGGCAGTTGTTGCTAGGACAGAGGAAGAAATCAGAAGAAGGCGGCCATTAAAGTGGCTCAAAATGGATAGTTTCTGCAGTGAGACAGGTTGGCTAAAAGCCTCTTTGATGTTACAAGATTCCACCATAAAGTATTGGTCATCAGACGGTTGTGGAAAAAGGAACTGCAGATGCTGGTTTACACCGAAGATAGATGCAAAATGCTGGAGTAACTCAGCAGGCCAGGCAGGATCTTTGGAGAGAAGGAATGGGTGACGTTTCGGGACGAGACCTGAGACTGTCCGAATAGGGGTCTTGACCCAAAACATCACCCATTCCTTCTGTCCAGAAATGTTGCCTTCCCTGCTGAGTTACTCCAGCATTTGGTGTCTATCTTCGGTCATCAGGAGGTGTTCTTACTTGAGAGGAAACAATGCAAATATCCTAGTTTGAAACTAGGACAAATACTGGGTCAAAGTATTATGTATTTTGGTTTTGTACTATCACAGCCTGATTCACCTGGAATCACTGAAAATTGATTGTATGTTTTTGCTGTTATTGTGTCTAATGTGTCTGTAAAGCTGCAGCAAGTAAGAATTTAATTGTTCTGGTTCATATCCAGCACATATGATAAATAAACACCCTTCCCTCTCTTGAACACAGTTAGATTATGTGAATAGATTTCACAAACTAAGCTTGCATTGGATAAAGATTAGGGGATGATGGAAGTGAGTGGTATAAAATGTTTGATAGGCTAGTCAGTTTCTTCTTCGGGGTGAATTTGGAACAAGGGAAAGAACCTTGATTAAATCGAGGCTCCCCAAGGATAATTCAATGGGTCCAATGGTTCTTTATTGTCGCATGTACTGAGGTAGTGATTTTCGTTGTTGTTGCACACAGTTCAGCAAACTATGTAACCACAATCCTAGATAAAGCACAAAGTGTAGAGGAATATCAGGAAGTACACAAAATGTAATGGAAATCTGGAACTACTGCTGATTGGAGGATGGGGGTTAACTGGGACTGACAATGTTTTTATTTGAAAATAGTCCCAAGGGTTGGAGAACCTTGGTGGGTGATGGAATTAAGGTCATGATCTAACTGAATGGAAAAGTTGGCTTCATGCGCTAGGTAAGCTCTTATTCCGTCCCTGTATTATCTGCTTCTTAAATGCAACCACCTTATAGGTGGACTGTGGTGTTTATTGTAACAGGAGCCAGAGATCTGTGTTCAGTCACAGCATCACGATATTTTCTGATAATATGGATATGTTTAGAGGAGTGGAAAATAAAATGTGTAAGAATATAGTTTGCTGCGAAATTTATGGGTTTCCCAAGTACATTTTCTAATAGATAAATTAAATCATTGTTCTACCATTTGGAAGTGTGGACCATCTACAGGTAGTTCCAGTGCCCTTGTTTAATCACATTATCATTGTAAGGTGGAAAGAAATTGGCATCTCCCCTTTATTATTCATCTCCCCATTATTAGCACAAATCCTATAGTATCTACACATGCCATGGATCTAACACATAACCAAATTGTAGCCTATCTCCCGACATTTTAAAGATGTTGGAACTCAAGAATCATCATTGGATATGATGAATGGGAGGACGATGAATAATCAATCATGGGATGTGGTTGATGCTGGCATTGACAATATTTGTTACCCATCCCTAACTGCCCTTGATGGTGGTAATCAATGTTTAGTTTAGGAATACCGTATGTAAACAGGCTCTTCGGCCACCCAATACATGACAACCATCGACCACCCATTCACACTAGTTCTATGTTATCGTACTCTCCCACCCACTCCCTACACCCTAGGGGCAATTTACAGAGACCAATTAACCTACATCACCACAAGTCTTTGGGCTGTGTGGGGAAACCGGAGCACCCGGAGGAAACCTTTCGTGGTCACAGGGAAAACATGCAAACTGCACACAGACAGTACCCAAGGTCGGGATAGATCCTGGGTCTTTGGCGCTGAAAGGCAGCAGCTCTACCAGCTGCACCACTGTGCTGCCCTAACCACTGTGGTCTTTAATGACAGCAGATATATTATTTTAATGTCATTAGCTGTGGAGTTCCTGGTGACTACTTAGAAATATGCAATTATAAATTTAAAATCAGGATAGATTATGATTTGGAGGAGCTTACACAAGGTCACATGAATCCAACACAAAATAGAGATGATTAAACTGCTGTAGTAAGAGAAACATTGATTTAGTTTGATACCATGTTAATAGCTTTTACCTGTTTGTGCTACAACTCGAATGGAAGAATTGCTCAAAAGCAACTTTTTTGACTTACATTTTTTAACAGCTTCAATGATTCTTTCTACTTGATATCTTTTGATTCGCTGTAGAGCTTTAGGAAAGTAGCCTGAAATATTTCCACAGATGATATCGTCAGGAAATGTTAGAGAGTTAATCAGCAGAAGCAATGCCTTTGCCCCAACAAGACCATCAAGCTTCCATTTGCACTCATCCAAGCATTTACTCCGCCCACATTCTCATCACCTTACCCCTCACCCACAACTTCTGCACACGAGGCGATTTACATTGGCAACCTACCAACCCATGTGTATTTGGTATGTCGGAGGAAACCCAGGCAGCTGGAGGAAAGCCACAAAGTCACAAGGCGAATGCACAAACTCCACACAGGCAGAACCCAAGGTCAGGATTGAACCGGTGACTTGGGAGCTGTGCGGCAGCAGCCCTTCTAGCTGCGTCACCGTGCGGTACATAAATTCCCCATTAAAGATGGATCATTAGTGTCATTATTAACCTTTTTTTTAATTTTAATCAGACAGATGTTAAATTCCACACGATTTGAAAGCAACGCCAGTTATATAATGCATTACATGCCCTGCCCAATGGGAAAGGTGAGGAAATGGACACGGCAAATAACAACAGCCAATTCACGACATCCTCTTTGCAGTGACAATTAGAAGCAAAGAAAAACTGCTGGAAAAAACAGATCAGGTAGCATCTGTGGAGAAAAGTGAACAGGTGATGTTTTGGTTCGGGATCCTTGTTCAAGCTGACCCACAGGGTTCTTCCCAAGGTTTGTATTTTTGCTCAAAATTCCAGCATTGACTATCACTTATGTGTCCAGCAAACATTAAAATCTGTCCTTCAGTTTCAAACAATGTAATGAATGTATCCACAGACTCCAATCAATCCAATGGGCATATCTGGAGAAACTTTGCTACCAAGAGAATGACAAGATCTTGTGGCTCATTTTCGTGGGAAGTGGTCAAAGCAAACAGCAGAGGAGCATTTAAGGGGGAGGTGGATGGATGAGTGAGATTGTGACAGATAGAAGGTTTGTTAATAGAAGAGAATGATGAGGGGTGGGAGGAAGCTCGGGGACTGTAAACATTGAGTCTGAAGAAGGGTTCCGACCTGAAACGTCACCTATTCCTTTTCTCCAGAGATGCTGCCTGACCCGCTGAGTTACTCTAGCATTTTGTGTCTATCTTTGGAATAAACTAACATCTGCACTTCCTTCTTACACATAAACATTGACCAGTTGGGTCCAATGAATATCTTATTGTGCTCCATTGGTACAAGTATTTAGCTTTGCTTATTAAAGTAAAAATCCATGTGCCATTGAGAGCTGATGAGCTTAGCATTGTTGCTGGTAATATTTTTCTGTTTATTCATTTTCCAGGTTTGGGGAATTGCCTATCCCCATTTCCCTTAAGATGGTAAGTAAGTACGTAAGTAGGTTTATTGGCCAAGTATTCACATACAAGGAATTTGCCTTGATGCTCTGCCCAGAAGTAATAACATGACATACAGTAACAGTTACAAAAGACTCAGAAAACATTAAACATTAATAATAATAATAAGACATTAATGATAAAACACCATTGATTAAGCATGTGAACCAACAAAATACCAGATCAAAGGGAGGCTACAGATTTTTGGCTGTTGAGTAGAGCAACTACTCGTGTATAAAAACTGTTTTTATGTCTGGCTGTGGCAGCTTTGACAATCCGGAGTCGCCTTCCAGAAGGAAGTGATTCAAAGAGTTTGTGGCCAGGGTGAGAGGGGTCAGAGATGATCTTGCCCGCTCGTTTCCTGGCCCTTGCAGTGTACAGTTCATCAATGGAGGGTAGGTTGCAGCCAATAATCTTCTCTGCTGATCGGACGATTCGCTGCAGCCTCCAGGTGTCATGCTTCGTGGCTGAGCCAAACCAGACCATGATGGAGAAGGTGAGAATAGACTTGACGATGGCCGTGTAGAATTGGACCATCATTGCTTGTGGCAGATTGTGCTTCCTCAGCTGCCGCAGGAAGTACATCCTCTGTTGTGCCTTTTTGACTGTGGAGTCAATGGTAGCCCCCCACTTAAGGTCTTGGAGATGATGGTTCCCAGGAACTTAAAAGACTCCACAGATGTGACTGTGGTGTTGTTGATGGTGCGTGGGGTGAGGGGAGGGGGAGCTCTCCTAAAGTCCACAATCAATTCCACCATCTTAAGAACATTGAGCTCTAGGTTGTTGCTACGGCACCAGGACGCCAGCTGTGATACTTCCTGTCTGTAGGCAGATTCCTCCCCATCCTGGATCAGTCCAATCAGGGTTGTGTCGTCCACAAACTTGAGGAGCTTGACAGAGGTGTCTGTGGAGGTGCAGTCGTTGGTGTAGAGAGAGGAGTGAGTATGCAGCCTTGCGGTGCTCCTATGCTGAGTGTTTGCGGGTCCGAGATGTGCTTTCCCAGCCTTACATGCTGCTTCCTGTCTGCCAGGAAGTTGGTGATCCACTGACAGAGGGGTTCAGGCACAGTCAACTCGGAAAGTTTGGAGTGTAGTAGCTCTGGCACAATGGTGTTGAATGCAGAGCTAAAATCAACAAACAGGATCCTCGCATAGGTCCTGTATGTTGGTGGTGCATGGTGACATGGACAGTTAAGATGGTGGTGACATACCTTCTTGAACGCTGTTGTCCATCTGTTGAAAGTGCCCTAATAGCCCTTAAAGGCTGTCCCAGCATTTCTGTACGATCGTGGCTGATCTGCCCAAGGGCTCATCTCCTCTCCAGTGCCAGTTCCCCAATGCTATTGATTCCTTGATCATTCAAAAATGTTTCTACTTGTTCTTTAAAGACCATCGGGTCATCTTACCTCTGCAGCTCTCTGGGCAGAAAATCCCAGAGACTCACCACAATGTGTAGGATTTGGAGGACTCAAAGATCATGGCAATAAAGGTCCTCCCCAGGTTATGAATATCTGGTTTATGTACAGCCCATACATTCGAAACACCCCGTGGGAGACCAGCGGGATGGATTTGCTGGCTGTTGTAGGACTGCGGTAGGACTACAGGCATCTTCTGCTTTGCAGGAACTATGCGGTAATATCCAAATGGTTGCGTTAAACACCTTGGTTTAACCACACGTTAACTTTGGTTGGCCTACGTTTTAGTTTGTTACTTTAGAGATACAGTACGGAAACAGGCCCTTCAGCCCGCTGATTCCATGCTGACCAATTTGATCACCTGTATAGAGCAATGTTACAAAATTTTGATATTTTAAAATATTTTAAACCGGCCCCCCCTCTTAAAGGCGCCAAAGTCGCGCATACAGGGAGCGGCAGAACTGCTGCGCCGCTAAAGGTAGGTATTGTAACATACCTACTGTATACTAGTTCTATCCTACGTAATAAGGACAATTTACAGAAGCCAATTAACCTGCAAATCTGCAGGTCTTTGGAATGTTGGAGGAAACCGGAGAACCCGGAGAAAACCCACATGATCACAGAGAGAACATACAATCTCCGTACAGACAGCATCCGAAGTCAGGATCAAACCCTGATCTCTGGCGCTGTATTTATTTAAATATATTGCTGGGCAGCTGTATTTCCAACTTGCAAGCTGCTTGGGTTATCAGCAGTTTTCAAGGACAGAATCCTATTGTAATTGTAAGATCTCCAGACTTCCGAACAGCTTCCTCCCTTCTGTATCAAATGCCTGAATCAATCTGTTACCTGTATCTCTGCAATTTATCCTCTCTCACACATGCCTACAACCTCTCTGGGATCCATTTTAACTCACTACATCGATGGGTGATTTATAATAGTGTAGCGGCGCCTGCTGGCGCAAGCAGGTATCGAACCCGGCGTTCGGAAGCCACAGTCATGTGACTCGGGAGGGGCTGCTGTTTTCGCACGTTTTTGCTTTCGTGCCACAGTTGTGTTGCTGACCACCATTGTGATCAGATGTGTTTGCAGAGAACTGTAAGCCAGGGAGCTATTGTCTGAATAAATAAGTTCGCAAAACTTGGTTGTCGCCTTTGCATCCGCCAATATAGCTAATTAACTACCAGCACATCTTGGGAAAGAAGGGAGCACCCAAAGAAAATGCTTGGTATAACAGAGGGCGTGCACTTCCTTTGCACAGACAGCACCACTGGTCGGGATCGAACCTGATCGAAAAGCTTAATCCCCTATCTGTGCTGCCTCATGTGGATCTCAGCAATGTTAGCAGGAAATTTGGGGGAATTACTGCTGGTGCTGAAAGGCCAAAATTAATCCTTCTTCCAACATTGCCAGAAAATTAAAGATGTGGTCATTATGTCGTTGCTTGTTTGAAGGAATCCACAGTTCACAATTTGGCTACAGTATTCCCTACGTTACAACAAATGTACACACTTCAGATATTGCTGCATCGCATGTAAAGAACATGTATTTCATCAAAGGAAACTTTTCAGGGATCCCCTTTGCAGACCACACCATCAATCCCAATTAAAATACATAGATATAGAAACATAAAAAATAGGTTCAGGAGTAGGACATTTGGTCCAAGCCAGCACCACTATTCCGTATGATCATGGCTGATCATCCAAAATCAGTACCCCATTCCTGCTTTCTCCCCATATCCCTTGTTTGTTAGCCATAAGAGCTGTATCTAAGAAGGTTTGGAGTGGACTTTTTTCCTCACCAATGCCCATGTGTGACAACTTGTACTGCTGATCCATCAGATTGTAAACATCCCGAGCAATTGAACTGAGGTCCTGTTTCGCTGCAGGAGAGACAAAACCAAGTAATTAACCAAAAAGACACGGGCTTAAAGAAAAGTGCTTTACAATTTGATTGGAAATTGGAGAGTCAGTACAAAATGTAACCATCTGATAAATAACACCGGTGAAGCCCCCATCAAAACCTCTGAAATATGCAATGAACAAGAATCAGAGGCTTCTCTCCCTTAACATTTTTGAACAGCGCATGCCTTCTACAGGATTATTTCCTTCTCTCCACATTAATTGCAAACTTGTCATTAATTACAACTGGAAACCACTGTGTAGCTGTCAGAGCCACCACCTCCTAGTAGACGGTCTGAATTTTGACGTCTTTGATTCACTTCCAGTTTAGTTTGGAGATACAATGTGGAAACAGGTCCTTCGGCCCACCGAGTCCACGTTGACCAAGGATCATCCCCGTACACTAACACTATCCATCCAATAAACTAGAAACAATATTTCAATTTCCACCGAAGCCAATTAACCTACAAAAACGTGTACTTCTTTGGAGTGTGGGAGGAAACGAGAGCACCTGGATGAAAGCACGTGGTCACAGGTAGAATTTACAAACTCTGTACAAACAGCAACCGCAGTCAGGATCGAACCCAGGTCTCTGGCGCTGTAAGACATCAACTCCACCGCTGCACTACTGTGTCCATGTTGATAAAGATGCCCCATCTAAGCTCGTCTCATTGGACCATATCCCTCTGAACATTTCCTATCCATGTACCTGTCCAAATATACTTTAAATGTTGTTTACTGGAGTTTTAAGAACAATGTGTAGCTTATTAGAAGTTCTTGTCAATCAGACTGCTCCCACGGGAAAATGTGCAATGATATACCCAGCCAAGGATCAGGCAACAGCAGGCTAACTTTGAGATTTCTGCCTATTTGTGTACTCTCTGGAGGCTGCTTCCAACTTCATGGTGTAAGAATGCCAAAATGTGCCAGCATAAATATGAAAAGCATTGAGAAGCAAGTCTGATACTCACGCAAGGCGACCTTGGTTTCCTTGATCTCTTTCACCCAAGCGTCAATGAATTTCTGGCAATAGATCAGATCCCCAGCCCAGGCCGAGCGCCACCACAGGTGCTTCCGGTAGTAGTTGAATTTGTTGGTAAATTCCTTCTCACATTGAAGGCAGCAATGAGCGTTCCTCGGCATGCCAAAGAGTGCAAGGAAAAAGATGGAAGAGGTGACCATGATCTCCTTTGCCATGACTGTGAAAGATGTGGCAGTCACTGCTTAAAGGCATTAGGGGGGCAGGGGACAGGAGAGGTGTACAGAAGCAGCTAATGTACCCCATGGTCCTTGGAATCTCCCCCTATTCTCTTAAGTCACAAAGGACCCCCTGGAAACCACAGCAAAGCAGATGCCTTTGTGACCATCTACTTGTGTCAGTCAGCAATAGCCTTTGTATTCTATTCCTTGCCTCTGCAGGAATAAGCAACCTCAAAAGAGAAAAGTGTGCTTATTTTAGAAAGATACTACAGTGGTGTAAGAGTTAAAAAAATATCAACTCTAAATAGTGGTATTTTTAGTGATTCTATTGTAGTCAAGCCCCCACACCCCTCACCAAATCCAAACACTTTTTTTTAATTAATCGAAATATTTGAAATAATGTTAAAAAGAAAATGACTTTCCAATGAATCTTTAAGTGAAAAGATGTGAAGCACCTTGATTTCATTTTTCAGGAATATTTGTGACATTCCTCCAGGGTCATTGCCAATCTCCCTCTAATGGTTATAAGGTGGGATCAGTGGAATCCCCACATATTCTCCCATTATCCCACCATTGCTCCCAGATCTTCAACAAAGATGCTAAACCAATCCTCCAAGAGCATGACCATCTCCTGAATCTGTCACCTTCCATCCCAAAAACACTTTGACTCTCGAAGCAACAGACTTGTAAATACCAATTATCCAAGGCTCTGCAACTTCTATCATCTGTCTTCAAGCCAAAGACATCCCTTCTTGGTCACATTCCACCCACTACATGGCACCCCCATCTCACCAATCCCCCACAATCCTATAACCTCCCAAATATGCTAAATAGAGAAAAAGAGGCTGTTTCTTGTAGCTAATAAATAATACCTGGACTTTCCATTTCCGTCACGTGAACTTGCATCTAGGATCAATTAGAGAATGCCTGAAGGAAGATTTGTCCTTTTTACAACATTCACTGTCTTCCTTTTGAAAGTTAGGGTTATATTTTATAACACACACAATTCCAAATGTTAATTTCAGCGGGAATGTTAATTTCAGAAACCTGGCTTGCTCGGGGCAAAAAGAAAGCACCTGCCAACTTCAAAGAAGTTTTGGGTCAGCCAATCCCACCCAGTTAGAATAAACTGTGGTCACTTGGGCAAGTACTGAGATAAATTACACACGCTCCTTTGTAATAGTGAGAAGATGCAATGGTAAACAACAGATTTGGATAATCCTGATCGCAATCCCTGTCCTGTCCTGGGATGAATAATACATTAGTAATGAGAATGCTGTAATCTGCTAGATTTTATAAATAGATGCATCAAAAATGTATATTAAAGAGAATGAGTGTGTCTTCTAAATGTACATAAATAATAATTAGGTAGTATAAGTAAAACACAAACTGCTGGAGGAACTCAACGGGTCAGGCAACATCTGTTGAGGGAATGGACAGGCGGCGTTTTGGTTCAGGATTCTTCTTAGGGACCAAAACAGAGAACTAAAATAAAAAATAAAAAATGCTGCAAATACTCAGCAGGACAGGTCACATTTTTGAGAAGGGGAACAGAGTGATCTTTCCAGGGTGACATGAAATGTTATCTCTGTTTTTCTTCAGGATCTTCAACCTGAAACATTAAAGCTTTTCTTGCAACCTGCTGAGTAGTTCAAGTACTTTCTGTTTTTTATATTAGTTCAGTTTAGTTTCGATATATAGCCTTGAAAAAGGCCCTTTGGCCCACCGAGTCCACGTCGACCATCGTTCACCCATTCACACTAGTTTTATGTCATCCCACTTTCTCATCCACTACCAAGATACTAGCGGTAATTGACAGAGGCCAGATTGTGTATGGCCTCACACTGGCAATGGAGGAGGCTAACGTCAGAAAGAGTCGGTATGGGAAGGGGAGTTAAAATGGTTGGCAACCAGGAGATGCAACAGACTATAGCGGACTGAGCGCGTGTTCAACAAAATGAATGCCTACTCTGTGCTCAGTCGTGCCAATGTAAAAGAGGCCACATCGGGAGCACTGAATCTCTTCAAGAGAGTTATTCTTGAAGCAATGAGAGCTAAGGGTAGATTTAACAGATTTTTCTTAGGATTGAGTGGTGGATCAATAGATCAAAGGGACTGAAATTGCATCCACATTCAGAACCATTCTTAGAAAGGCAGTCAGTTAATTGGCAAAAAAATAGAGGAAAGCTTTTATTTTTGCATAGAACTACAGTAATTATTCAGTCAACAACAATATTCAGGAGGGAATTTAATAAATATTTGAAAGGAGTTATTTCCAGGATTGTGGGGATGAAGCAGAGAATTCTAGACAATAGACAATAGATGCAGGAGCAGGCCATTCGGCACTTGGAGCCAGCACCACCATTCAATGTGATCATGGCTGATCATCCACAATCAGTACCCCATTCCTGCCTTCTCGCCATATCCCCAGACTCCACTATCTTTAAGAGCTCTATCTAACTCTCTTGAAAGCATCCAGAGAATTGGCCTCCACTGCCTTCTGAGGCAGAGAATTCCACCGATTCACAACTCTCTGGGTGAAAAGGTTTTTCCTCATCTCTGTTCTAAATGGCATACCCCAAATTCTTAAACTGTGGCCCCTGGTTCTGGATTCCCCCAACTTTTGGAACATGTTTCCTGCCTCTAACATGTCCAATCCCTTAATAATCTTATATGTTTCAATAAGATCCCCTCTCATCCTTCTAAATTCCTGAGTATACAAGCCCAGCTGCTCTATTCTATCAACGCATGACAGCCCCGCCATCCCGGGAATTAACCTTGTGAACCCACACTGCACTTCCACAATAGCAAGAATGTCCTTCCTCAAATTTGGAGACCAAAACTGTACACAATACTCCAGGTGTGGTCTCACTAGGGCCCTGTACAACTGCAGTAGGACCTCTTTGCTCCTGTACTCAACTCCTCTTGTTATGAAGGCCAACATGCCATTCGCTTTCTTCCCTGCCTGCTGTACCTGCATGCTTACTTTCAGTGACTGATGGTGCTTTTAGTAGATTCTCCTCCAAAGACCCCTGCTTAGTCACAGATGCTGAGTAGACAACTTCTGTGTTGTTTTGCTCAATGCGGAGGAGAAAGCCTTGCAACCCACAGCGGCTGTGTTAAAGGTCAAACAGTGCAACGGGTCACATTTAGATCTGTTTTTCACATTGTTGTCCCACTTGATGATTTTTGTTTGCTCTGCAAACTCACTGGATAATTGGGATATTTCCATTAAAATAATATACTTCCTAATGTAGAACATTGTGCAGAAACATAAGAAACCAATTACATCAGTAATGTGATTAGTAATGGGAATGAAGCTTGTTGGCAGCAAAGCTCTGCAGTAATAATGATAAACATCCATCTTATCTTATCTATATTGCCTTTACTGCAGCTGAAACCGAACACACTTGTAACTCTTGCAGAATGACACAAAATGCTGGCTCTTCACAGCATAAAATCATCTCAAAAGAATATTGTTATCGGTTTGCCACGTTTTCTTTTGCTTCAATTCCAAACAGCACATCTCATGAAAAGAAATACATCACATTTAGGAATAAAATAAGCAGGGAGAAGGCTGTTTGGCTTCTCATGCCTGGCACCCTGGTATACCACAGGGTCATGACTGCACTCCCACCTCACCCTGTTTCTGATCCATTCCTCAGAGCACCATTCACCACCAGGGACGATCAGTCGATGAAGCATGGTCGCGGTTGGAAATGCAGCAATCGATTCAGGCACAGCAAGATCCCACAAGCAGCTACTTGACATTAATCTGTCTCGAAGTGAATGGGAAAAAGATCTGTCAAATGGAGTATAAAGTGGGGAAAATAGGATTTTGTCCTTTTCAGCAGAAATGAGACGGTGGTGCATTTTATGGGCCTGTCCCACAGACGACCTTTAAGGTGACTGCAGGAGACTATGCAGTCGCCACATGGTCGCCACGTGTTCGTGGGTGGTTGCCAGGGAGTTGCCTTCATGGTCCTGAGGAGTTCACGCATTCTGTGAAATAGTCGCAGCCTCATTATGGTCGCGTGAATTTTTCAACGTTGAAAGATTAGCGGCGACTAGAATGAAGTTGCCATGGAGAGTAGCGAGAATTCTCGAGCCGTAGGTGGGTCGCCAGGAGGTCCTAATGGGTTGCCAGGAAGTTGAAGGTTCTCGGAGGTTCTCGTAGGTTGGAGCCGGTGCTGACCGGTGAATTTCATCGGCTCATTGGGAAAATAAATGTAAGCAGTAGTTTTCAGAATTAAGGATAACCGACCGGTAACGTTAAATGTCCACAGAGCTTCACAGCCGTGTCTCTCTGGCTTCTTAAAAGTTGGCTCCATTCCTTCTCCCCCCTCTTCCCCCCACCCCCCTTCTGCCCCCCCATCCCCTCTCTTTCCCTCTTTTAAAGGACTTACCGTACACTGTGCTTTAGCCGTCTTTTTACAATGCCAACCTTCCTGTTCGTCACGATGTGTGTCTGTATCAACTTGGCTTTGCACCATGTGATTTTTTTTAGACAGGGCAAGCGGGGGGGGGGAGCGCCGTCTAAAAAATCACGGGCAGGTGAAGGAAGCGATGTGTTTGTGTGTTCCACTCTGACAGTCGCCAGTGTTTAAAAATAACAGGTTACCCACTTCAGGCAAATGAGGTGGGATTTTTTTTCCCTCAGAGTTGTGAACACTTGCTACTCATTCTCTTTTTTTTTCACTTTAGTCTTTATTGCTTTTATGTATACACAAATAAAATATAACAACAAAACATACAACAATGCAGTGAAACATACAACAGTGTAGCGGAGGGGGGGGGGGGGGGGGGTTCAGTTTACAATGAATGATGCAGTATACAGAACTATTTTCTTATTGAAACATTTTCCAATAACTTACATTATTGTCAATAAAATTATACAGTGTTGCCGTCTTTGTTTCTATACCTAACCCATTTTCTGTGAAACTCGTCTTCTTTCACTCTTAGAGAATATGTCATTTTCTCCATGACAAATATTTCCTGTACTATGTCTAATCATTGTTTAAGTCTAGGTGTGTCCGCTGCAAGCCAGTTTCTTGTAATGACCTTTCTGCCAGCTGTGAGTAGGATTTTAACCAAGTAATGATCTTCCTTCAGCACCACTGTAGCTGTATTACCCAGGTATAAAATGGAACACTTCTTGCAGACTATATATCCTAATACCTCCTTTAATTCTGAATTCACTCTGTCCCAAAATGGTTCTATTTTTGGACAACTCCAGAAGATATGTGCATGGTTTGCGTCTGTTTGGCCACATTGCCTCCAGCATGTTTGCTGCCTTAGAATTTGCTTGCTTTTTATGTTAGGCGTAATAAAGAAACAAATCAAATGTTTCCAATTAAATTCTCTCCATTTTTGTGAATTAGTGGATGTCTGTTGTGTTACACACATATGATGCAATTCTTCTTCTGAGATTATAATGTTCAATTCCTTTTCCCATTTAAATTTTACATAAAATGTAGTTTCAGCTTGACATTCCATTAAACTATGATAAAGTTTAGAAATAATCCTTAATGTTTTTTGATGATACACATTAACCATCACTTCTATCACTGGATTCTTTTCTTCTAGTGCCTCCCTTTTTACTTTTTTATTGTAATAATCTCTCAGTTGGAGGTATCTAAACAAGTCTTGGTTCCGAAGTGCAAATCTATCCTTCAAATCTTGAAAACTTCTTAGGTCTCCATTTTCAATAACAGTACAAAATGCAGTCATTCCTTTCTTCATCCACTCTTTAAATGTTGAGTCATACATCCCTGGTTTAAATTCATTATCCAAAGCTATCCATCTTAAAACTTTTTGTCGTTTATTCAGTTTAAGTTGTCTGGTAAGAGTGAACCAGGTTTCTAAAGTAAATATCGTTATTGGATTGATTATACTCCTGATATGTCCAGGAAGCGTTTTTTCTCCCAAGAGTGTTTGGATGTGGAAGTCAGGGATATCTGTCTCAATCTCTTTCCACCTAGCTATATAGCTGTCGTCACACCAATTAATTAGTGGTCGAGGTTGGGCTGCATAGAAATATATCCTAAAATTTGGAAGTACCATTTGGGGAAGTGTCCTTTGGCAACTGTAGTGTAGTGTATCGAATTTTGGCCTTCTTTCCTCCCCAAATAAATCTAGATATTAATTTATCCCATTCCGTGAATTGTTTTAATGGTACCTCTATTGGCAGAGATTGAAACAAGTACAATAGCCATGGCAAAATATTCATTTTCACCACAATTATCTTACTACTAAAATCCATTGGGTAGGTGGACCATCTTTCTATATCCTTTCTTATGTTTTGGTTGATGTGATTATAATTGGCCCCATACAACATTGATATATTTTTTGTTATATGTACCCCTAGGTATTTGATTGATTTTGAATCCCATTTAATATTATACTTTTGTTTGATTTCTTCTGGTGGAAGACAATTAAATAGGAGGGTTTGAGTTTTTGAAATATTCACTTTATATCCTGCATAAAAATTTAATTTTTCTATGATCCCCATCATCCTTGGGAATGAGGTGTTTACTTCCGTGAGATACATCATTACATCATCTGCAAAAAGGCCAATTTTAAGTTCTCTGTCTCTTATAGTTACATCCCTCAGATTCCTATCTTGACAAATCGCTTGAGCCAATGGTTCAATATATATAGCAAACAGGGTAGGGCTAAGACAACATCCCTGTTCCTCTTCCTAACACAAATCTCTCAGTTAAGAATCCATTCACCTTTACTCTTGCAGTAGGTTGCTGGTAAATTGCTTTAATAACTTGAATTGAATCTTCGGTAAAGCCAAATATTTCTAGTATTTGATATAAGAATTCCCAATTAACCCTATCGAAAGCCTTTTCCGCATCTAGGCTTATCAGGACAGCATGCATACTTTCCATTTGAATCTTGTGTGTTATATGTAGGGTTCTTCTGTCCTGTGTTATAAAGCCTATTATAAAACCAGTCTGGTCTTCATCAATTAAATCTGGCATGAACATTTCAAATTGTTTGGAGATAATTGAAGAATATAATTTATAGTCCACATTTAGAAATGATATCGGTCTGTAGTTGGTACAATTTTCCTTGTCTTTGTTCTCTTTGGGGATTAATGTTATAATTGCCTCTTTCCATGACAGGGGTGACTTGCCTTCTTTGATAATCCAGTTAAAGGTTCTCAGAAGAAGTGGATTCAGCTCATTCCGAAATATTTTATACCACTCTATAGGGAAACCGTCGCTACCTGGGGCCTTGTTTGTTTTCATCCTACCAATTGTCTTCTCTATCTCCTCCAGTGATATTTCTGCTGTGATTATTTTATTTTGTGTCTATCCAATAGATCTATTGTACTTAGAAAAAGTCCTAATTGATTTCCCATCTACTGTAGAGGTTTGTGTATATAATTCTTTATAATATTCCTGGAAGATATATTCTATTTATTTTGGATCACTCTTCAAATTCTGTGTACAGTGGTCCTTAATTTTGTGTATGGTGTTGTCAGCCTGTTGCGTAGCCTTCAGGCAAGTATTTTAGTGGATTTAGGGCAAAGTTCATAATGTGCCTGTTCTACAAATCTTGCCTTTTTTTCTCCACCTCTCGACCCAATATTCAATCCATTTGTCCCCTCAAATCTTCTATTTGCTTATAAGTTCTCTGGTCCTTATTATTTTTGTACTTCTGTTCTAAATCCTTCAGGTATGATATCAACTTATATGTTTTCATTCTGACCTTTTTAATATGTGATGCCTTAGCTATTAACCTACCTCGTATTACAGCCTTCAATGCGTCCCATAGTATGGATGGGTCCACCTCCCCATTGTCATTCTTCTCTAGATAAGTTTTGATTTCCAATTTAATATCATTAACAATTGTTTTATCATTCAGTATTCCAACATTTAGTCGCCATCCTGTGTTTTTCCTTTTACTGTCCATTTGAATTGTTAAGTATATGGCATTATGGTCTGATACATCTGCCACAACAATTCTGCAATCCGTTACCCTATAACAGTCTTCTTTCTGCATTAAGAGTAAACTGAGTGCAGTAATGTGTATAGTCTCTTTCTAGAGGGTGAAAATTCCTCCAGACATCAAGAAAACCAAATTCTTCACAGGTAGTGTTTAGTAGTTTTGTTAACTGGTTCTTATTCTTCTTTTTACTTGTCGTATCAAGCCTATGATTCAGTACAACATTCAGATCCCCCCACATATACAAATTCCTTCTGCTTCCATTGCAATAATATCAAATAGAGATTTGAAAAAATGTTTATCACTATCTGGGGGAGCATAGATATTCACCGGTGTCAGGATATTATTATCAACTTTGCCCTTAACTATGATATACCTCCCTTCTTTGTCTTTTATTTCTTTAAAAATTTCGAATTTAACTGAGTTTGATATCAAGATTGCCACTCCTCTTTTATGACTACAAGTATGTGAGCTATAATATGTGTTTTTACATCCTAATCTTTTCAGCTTCTCATGCTCTTGTCGCGATAAATGGGTTTCTTGTAAGAAAATAACATGCATCTTCACTTTTTTCAATTTAGTCATGACTTTAGCCTTCTTAATTGGGCTACTCATTCTCAAAGGACAACAGAAGTACAGACTTTGAATATTCTTAAGGCAATGGTAGGCAGGTATTAGATAAACAAAGAGGTGAAAGGTTTCAAGAGTTAGGGAGGATTAAGATTACAACTCTGCTCAGCAACTCCCATTCCCTCCCAATCATTCTCATAGTAACTCTCCAGATATTGATCGATTGAAAGATACAACTTGGAAACAGGCCCTTCGGCCCATTAAGTCTACACTGACCAATAATCACCCAATCTGTCTAGTTTCATGTTATTCCAATTTGGCGTGCGCTCCCTACACAACTGTCGAGACCAAGTAACCTTCAAATCCACATGCCTTTGTAATGTGGGAGGAAACCAGAGCAGCGGGAGGAAATGCATTCAGTCGCACGGAGAACATGCAAACTCCACACAGACGACACTCGAGGTCGGGATAGAACCCAGGTCTCTGGTGCAGTGAAGCAGCAACTCCACCAGCTGTGCCACCTGGCTGCTTGATATATCTAGCAGTCTTTGATCATTTACAAAAGTTAAAGCATCCAGGTGACCTTCGCAGTGGCTGTCTCTCTTGCTGCTTTTGACTGTGCAGGCACAGATGCCTTAATGGTTATTGGCCTTGTATGTGATTGCTGCTTTTGAGGAATTGTGAACCAGCTATCATTCATCAAGGACATTATGGATGAAGGAGGGAAAGAACTTCCCCATGTGCTGCTCCATGGCGTGTTCTATGCACAAGAAGGGTGTTTAAATATCATCGCTATATATGCAGGGGTTTTCACTAAAGTCTTCTCTAGCCTTATATGAACCCCTTCAACATTAATTATGCAAACATCTACTTACAGTCTAATTCATACTTAAGCCAAATTTAAGATCATAAGGTCATAAGGAATTGGAGTAGAATTAGGCCATTTGGCCCATCAAGCCTACTCCACCATCCATTCATGCCTGATCTATCTCTCCCTCCTAACCCCATTCTCCTGCCTCTCCCCATAACCTGCACTTAAAAAATAATCTATCTTTCTCTGCCCTAAAAATATCCACTGACTTGGCCTCCACAGCCTTCCATGGCAAATAATTCTGCAGATTCACCACCCTCTGACTAAATAAATTTCTCATCACCTCCTTCCGAAAAGAATGCCCTTTTATTCTGAGGCTATGAAGCGTTCTAGACTCTCTCACATTTAATAAGAATGTATGAAAATGCTACAGTAAAAAATGGTGACTTCAATGATGTGGTAGATAGGGAATGGAGAACAAATGGTGGCCCAGACTCTAGCATTCCTCTTTAGTCGCCAGTGTTCAGCACTGGCGACTAAAGAGGAATTTACCCCCCCAGTTTTCAGTACACAAGAGGTCAGCAGTTTTTCTGGGATAAAATTACATCTCAGATTTAGCTGTGAGAAAAAAGCGGTCTTTAGTTTTACTTCACTTCAGAGATACAGCACGGAAACTGCCATCGACAAACTGTGGTGGTCCTGCCCAGGATTTATAACTCACAAATCATTAAAGGAAATATCTTACCGGTTGTTATTTGTGTTACACTTGCAGCCTATGGGCTGTGTCAGCTAAATATACGGTTTCCAGTTATGTCAGTCATCCTCCTGTCCTCCACATTTCCTCCTGTAGGCTAGTGCTACAGCCCAAAGCTCCAGAGATTCAGGTTCAATCCTGGCGGGTGCTGCTTGTGTGGAGTTTGCACATTCCCCATGTGATTGATTTATGAGGATGTTGCCAGGACCCGAGGGACTGAGTTATAGGAAAAGGTTGAGCAGGCTAGGACTTTATTCCTTGGAGTGCAGGAGGATAAGGAACGATTTTATAGAGGTGTACAAAATCATGAGAGGAATAGATTGGATAAATGCACAGGGTCTTTTGCCCAGAGTGGGGAATTGAAAACCAAAGGACATAGTTTGATTTAGAGATACGACACAGTAAGAGGCCCTTTGGTCCACAAGTCCGCGCCAACCAGCGATTCCCGCAGACTTACATATCCTACACACACTAGGGCGAATTTACAATTATACCAAGCCAATAAACCTACAAACCTTTGGAGTGTGGGAGGAAACCGGAGATCACGGAGAAAACCCAGGCAGGTCATGGGGAGAATGTACAAACTCCATGCAGACAGCATCCATTCTCCGGATCAAACCTGAGTCTCTGGCACTGTAAGACAGCAACTCTACCGCTGTGCTGCCGTGTCGCCCTTGGTTTAAGGTGGGGGGGGGGGGGGGGAGATTTAATAGGAACCTGAGGGGTAATATTTTTACACAAAGGATGGTGGGTGTATGAAATGAGCTGCCAGAAGAGGTAGTTGAGGCTGGTACTATCACAACCTTTAAGAAATGGATGGGATAGGTTTAGAGGATATGTGTCCAAATGCAGGCAGGTGGGATTAGTGTAGATGGGGCATGTTGGTCGGCATGAGCAAGTTATGCCGAAGGGCCTTTTTTCACGCTTTATGACGATGACCCTATGACTCAGGGCGGCACGATGGCGCAACAGTATTGCAGCCTTAGAGCGCTTGCAGCACCGGAGATCTGGATGCGATCCTGACTACGGGTGTTGTCTGTATGGAGTTTGTATGTTCATAACCTCGTGGGTTTTTTCCGAGATCTTCGCTTTCCTCCCACACTCCAAAGACGTACAGGTATGTAGGTTAATTGGCTTGCTATACTGTACGTGTAACATTGTCCCTCATGTGTGTAGATAGTGTTAATGTGCGGGAATCGCTGGTCGGTGAGGACTCGGTGGGCCGAAGTGCCATTTTCTGCGCTGTATCTCTAAACTAAACTAAGACTCTATGACTATGGAGTTCATCAGATTCTCTGGCTTCCTCCCACATCCCAAAGATGTACTGTTGGGTGACTTGGCCACTGAAAATTGTCCCATTATGTAAGTGGTTGGATAGAGTTGATGGCTCTGTGACATAGATTATACAGGAATAAATCAGGGAATTGGAATGATGAGGTTGCTCTGGGAGCTAGCATGAACTCAAAATTGGCTTAATGGCCTCTGCTATTGTGAGGCAAAATGGGAAGAAGACCTATTTTCAAATGAACTGTCCTGAAGAATCCCATTCATCCTTTATAAAAAGAAGGCCAAATATTCTGTACGTTCCAACACCAAGATGTTTTTGGCGAATTTATCCTTTAAAATCTGGTTTAATTTTGATCTGCTCCTCGCTGTGTAAACTCTGCACACTCGCTCCATGAACGACCCCTACTGGTAAAGTGCTTGTGTTATAGTGAAAGATAATCCCTAAACTGCTGATCACCGGTTTGCCACCAAGCGGCAGTGCAGCCACACTTTAATTGCTCTGATTGCTGTTGTCGGGAGATGTCATCACGTGTTGAAAACATTTATTCAAAAGGACAAATGTAATTCGTGAGGAACTTTTTCACCACTGAGAATGGTGAGAATATGGATCTGTGCCACAGGGAGCGGTTGAGGTGAAGGCCAGAAATAGATTTAATCATAAGCCCTCAAGGAGAAAGGAATGTGGAACACTAGTCAATTCTTGGGTGTTGGAGGAACTCGTGGAGATAAATAAACATGATCAGGCTCAGCTGAATGGCCAATCTTTGTGTAGTAGGTGGGATGTTATAACAATGAAATAAAACTGAGATGCAAATTTGACATAAAATTATTCATTTATATGAATAAATAAACTTTTCACTACAACCTACCAAGATTTTGGTGTTCCTTCAGTTCTGACCTATTGGTCATCTTCAGTTTTACACACTCCACTGGTAGTGTCATTGCCTTGAGCTGCCACGGCTTGCCAAGAACCAAGAATTACCAAAGAAACTTCCTCCCTAAACTTTTCCACCTCCCTCTGACCTGTAGAATGTAAGTTAAAACTTCTTTCACCAAGCCATTGGCTACCTGTTTTAATAACGCCCAATGCAGCTCATTGATTAGATCTTAATAAACGCAAAATGCTAGAGTAACTCAGCGGGACAGGCAGCATCTCTAGAGAGAAGGAATGAGTGACGTTTCGGGTTGAGACCCTTCTTGTCGCTGAGTTACTCCAGCATTTTTATGTCAACTTCAGTTTAAACCAGCATCTACAGTTCCTTCCAACACGATTAGATCTTAATGTTTAGTACACTCCTGTAAAGTGCAGTAGTATATTCTAATGCATTAAAGATGCCCGTAAAGTGTATACAGGCAATTACAGGTGCTTGAATCTCAAGTGAAAAAACAAATTGCTGGACAAACCAAAGATTCTCCAGGGATGTTGTCTGACCCGCTGAGTTATTCCAGCATTTTACATCATTTTTGTTGTAGTTTGAAGAAGGGTGCTGACCCGAAACATCACCTACCCACATGCCCCAGAGATGCGGCCAGGCCTGCTGCATTACTCAGCACTTTGTGGGTTTTTTTTGCTGGAAAAATTTGGCTAGCAAGCAACATGTGTGGGGAGAAGGGGAAGGATTTGTTGACTTTTAGGGTCGAGGTTCTGATGCAGGGTCTTGACCCAAAACATCAGTAATTCCTTGCCCACAGATGCTGCTCGACCCATTGAGTTGCTCCATCAGTTTCTTTTTTGCCCTAGAAATGCAACTTGTTCCAAATTGCTCTACCCTGCAATATATGTCTCAGTCTTTCTCTCGTTTGTCATTGATTCAACTTAACAAGGATACTTTACAGAACCAAGATTGAGGGATATCAAAGATTGATCATCCTTGCTGTGCCTTACTCCCACACGAACAGACTGGTTCTTCTCATTTCTGCAGCGAAACATTTGTGGTAATGCATGGTCACATGCAGCAAACCTTATAGTGGTACCAAGCAATTGTACACATGTTACGTCTCTCCTTTAATAATAAGAAAGAAAAAAACTGTTATATCCAAGATAACTCTTCAGTCTGCCCCAAGCTTAATTATCTACATTCTTCCTGAAATTATTTATTAGTTTGACCTCCACTTACTACTGTGGGGGAGAATTTGATGGGTGCACCACTACAAGTAGCGCAGCAGTAAAGTTGCTGCCTTACAGCACCAGAGACCCGGGTTTAAACCCTGACTATAGTGCTGTCTGTGCGGAGTTTGTACGTTCTCCCTGTGACTGCGTGGGTTTTCTCCAGCTGCTCTGGTTTCCTCCCACATCCCAAAGAAGTACAGGTTTGTCAGATAATTGGCTTTTGTAAATTGCTCTGAGTGTGTAGGATGTGAAAGTGGGATAACATCGAACTAGATCAATGGTTGGCGTCGACATCACTCCGACATTTGTTTTATGGAGGTATTTTAAACTGCGCTGAATAATTTAATTGCTAGAGTGAATTAAAAATCATCTTCTAAAGCCATGATCGCCGACAACGGGACGGATCTTACGTAGGGGACAAAAGAAGGTACACAGTTTATTTTTACATAAAAACGTGCTTCTTAGGAAGCCTTTAATCAAAATTTCATGTTGCGAAAAGGTGACTTAAAAAATATATGAACTGGCAGTATTTTTCCTGCCGACTGGGGTTTAAATTCACCGCAAACCGCAACGTTCCAATCCATCGCGTTCCACAAATACCCACTTGCAAGTTGATTTAAATGGCCATTAATTTACAGGAATCAAACACTAAATTCCTTCAATTTGGCCTATAAATTCATGACAATGAGATTTAAAAATCATGTTATATTGTGAATTCTTCTGTGAATGTTATTTGGACACTTAGGCTTTTTAAAAATTTTAACTTTTTCTTAAGAAATGGATAGATGTTTAGATCTAGTAATTGAATTTTATAATTAGCTACAATTAGGTAACTAACTAATTATATGCTTTAATTTCAGGTCATCCAAGTAAGATTGTTTCATATTTGTTTCAGAATGCTTCAGTCTACAATAACTGAAAATTTCATTCAGTTCTCTTAATTTTTAAGAAAGTTATGGGCTTTTGACTGTCCTTGATCACAGCTTTTGTGTTAAGTCAATGAAAAAGCAATAGGGAACAAGATGCTAATTTCCGATATGAAAATGGCCATAACTTTTTTAATACTGAAGATATGAAAGTGAATTAGGTGACAAATTAAACTTCTTTTTATGCTTTATCTGATGTAATTAATAGCAGACTTGATTTTTTAAATCTCAAAATTTTGTAACATTGCTACATCTAGCCCCCTTCATATGTCCGTCATGCCAAAACATTGATATAATTGATTTATGCCAGGAATCAATTTATTAAATGTTTGTCGCACTCTCACCATGGCTAGAATACTCTTCCTCAGATGAGGAAATGAAAACTGCAACAGAATTCTAAATGGGCCTCATCAAATCACGGGACTTCTACACTCAAACCCTCTTGCAATAAAGACCTACATGCCATTTGCTTTCCTAACAACTTCTTGCACATGCTTTCAGTGACTAGTGAGCATAGACACCACAGACTCATTGTGCCTTACCCTTGCCCAGTCTTCTACCATTCAATAATCTGCCTTCCTAGTTTTAGAACCCGTGGATAACCACATTTATTCACATTAAACTCCCATCAATCATCTACCCACCCATCTAATTTGTCTAATTCACTTAGTAGCCTAATGCCCCGTCCCACTAATGCCCCTGTCCCACTTAGGAAACCTGAACGGAAACCTTTAGAGACTTTGCGCCCCAGAGGTTCCCAGAGGTTTCTGTCAGTCTCCCTAATGGTCGAAAGTGGTTTCCGTTTCTTCCATATTCCGGCGATTATTTCAAAAAATTCAAAACCATCCGCGACTAAAAACAGGTTGCCGTTTTAAAAATCGGTAATTTTTTTAGTCGAAGCCGGTTGCGATGCTGGTTGCAATGCTAGTTGAAGGTAAGACCTCCCTAGTGGAATAAAACAGGGTGAAAAAAAGGTCTTACCTTCCACTACCTGCAACCTCCGGCAACCACCTTCAACTAGCATCGCAACCGGCTTCGACTAAAAAACTACCGATTTTTAAAACGGCAACCTATTTTTAGTCGCGGCCGGTTTTGAATTTTTTGAAATAATCGCCGGAACATAGGAAGCTGAAACCACTTTCGACTATTAGGGAGACTGACAAAGACCTCCGGGAACCTCTGGGAAGCGCACGGAAACCTTGGGTGGGGCGCAAAGTCTCCAGAGGTTTCCGCTCAGGTTTCCTAAGTGGGACAGGGGCATAAGTGGGACAGGGCCATTATAGCTTTCTCCTCTAACCTTGCATTCCCCAAACTTTATCTGAAGAAGGGTTTAAACCTGAAACATCTCTCCATTTCCCCCACAGATGCCTAGCTGCTCCAGTACTTTGTGTCTTGCTTAAGATTCCAGCATCTGCAGTTTCTTGTGCCCAAACTTTGTGTTGTCTACGAACCTGGAAATATTGCATGTAATTCCCTCATCCAAATCATTGACTTATACTGCAAATGCCGGGGGTTCAAGCACTGATCCCTGTGGTATCTAAAAAGCTCTCACCTGCCTCCGGGATAAAGACATGTTTATTCCTACTCTCCATTTCCCGTCTGTAAAATTGCTTAAACCCTTGCAAGTGTACTAAACCCTTTGTCATGTGTTTTAAATTTACACTCCTTTTCTTATGCAAGACCACTTCAAAATCTTCTAAAAGTCCAAATATACCATACCACACATTCTCCCTTATCTTATTAGTTATATCCTAACAAAATCATTGTAGTTGTGTTGAACATGATTTTTCTTTCATAAGTCAGTACTGACATTCCAATCCCAATAACAATTTGAGATATTCTGTTATTACATATTATAGTAGGCTTTAGCATTTGCCCCACCACACTCGGTCTGTAATTAGCTGATATTTCTCCATTTATTCAGTAAAATTACAAATGCCACGTTTTTTAAATTTAGGTTTAGATTTATTTATGCCACATGTACTGAAGTACAGTGAAAAAGCTTTGTTTCACATTCTATCCAAACAGCTCAAATATACCATACATAAGTACAATGCAGTCAAACTCAAGTACAATGGATAATGCAAAGGGGAAGATACAAACTGCAGACTATAGTTCTCAGCATTTAGTTTAGAGATACAGCATGGAAGCAGGCCCTTCAGTCCACTGAGTCCGCACCGACCAGCGATCCCAGCACATTAACACTATCCTACACGGGCTAGGGACAATTTATACTTATACCAAGCCAATTAACCTACAAACCTGTACGTCTTTGGAGTGTGGATGGAAACGGAAGATCCCCGATAAAACCCATGGGAATGGCCGTAGCGAGTCTGTAGGAGTCTGTAGCGAGTCCGTAGATATTTCGTAGCAGCTCGTAATGCTAGCCGTAGGTACTCGGGGCATCAAGTAAGTCGGGACGTTTTTGCAGCATGTTGAAAAATGTCCACAAGTAAAAAAAATAGCCCCGAGTACCTACGGCTGGCATCTCCGAGTTTGAATTAAGGGGAAAACTCGGGAGAATTCGTGAGTAACTCGGGAAAGTGGGACAGGGGCTTAAGGCAGCAACTCTACCGCTGCGCCACTGTGCCACCCGATTGTAACACATCAATTCCATAGACAAAGTCCAATGTCCTCAGTGGAGTAGAGGTGAATAGGGCAGTACCCTAGCTTATACAAGGACTGTTCAAAAGCCTGATAACAGAAGAAGAAGAAATTGTAACTGTTGTTATTGGTGGTGCATGCTTTGCTTTTATTATGGAGAAATTGTTCCAAAGTTTAAAGAATTTTGAAACATTACCCTCAATACATTTATTATTTCCACTTCCTTTAATACTCAGTAGTGCAGAATCTTGGGCTCTGGGTATTTGTCATCCTTTAGCCCCATTCATTTTCCTTGCACTATTTCCTTGATACAAACTTCTTTCTGTTCCTTCCTCTCGCTAGACACTTGATTATCTAACTTATTAGGGGAAGGGGATATTTATTGCCACCTCCCTGAAGATGGAACCAAACATACTGCCATTCGCTTGTTTCCCCTTTACTTTCCGAAGGAACCGCATTTATCTTTACTGAACTTTTTTCCCTTCACAAGCTTTTATGATCAGTTCTCTGCACGATTACTCCACATTCCACCTTCCCCCTCTCAGTCGACCTTGTAATCCTTCTTTGTTGAATTCTAAACTGCTCCTAATCCTCAAGCCTGCAGCTTTTCCTGACAATTGTCTATGTCTCCGGTTCTAATGCTATCCCTAATTTCCTTCATTTGCCAGTCGAGACACCTTTCCTGATTTAATTTAGACCAGACAGGAATGAACATTCATTGTAATTCACGTATACATTCGTTAAATAGTATTCACTGCCTTTCCATTCATAAATTTCATAAGGTTACCCGATCTATCATAGACAGTGCCTCATACTCTCACAATTTCCTTTGCTAGGATGCATTGACTTTAATTTTCAATTCAATTACTTAATTCTCCATCTCAATGACGAATTCCATTGTCTTATGTTCACTCTTTACCAGGTGACCAGTTACAACAAGATTTGTAACTGGTTCTTTCTCATACAAACTCAATTCACTCTGACAATAACTCAAAGCAGCTCATTCCCATCTGTATCGATGATCACATCTGTCGACAGTTCCCTTGGACACTCCCCTTGAACTTTAAATATTACTCACAGATACAGCTCTCTTTAGGTCTATAGATTTCAAACATAATGGCCTAGCGATCAATCAGTGAAGTCCATCCCTTTGTGTGCAGCAGATCAATTCTGTCCACAGCTTCCTTACATGTTTCCCTGATTCCTACTTTATAATACAAAATCATACTTGTGACAATGTGATTGTTGCATTGTTTCCTTTATCTTTATCTAAACCATATTTGCATTTTGTTTGACTGCGATATGGTTCCTTCTCAGAGTTCATTACGCTCTCAAAGGAAGGTCAACCGTTTGATGTTCAGTCCATTATCACACAAAGGAGTTCTGAATTATCAGCAGTTTGAAAATTAAAGTATTAAAGTTTCCAAAGGCTTTGGAGATAAATCTAGACTTGGTGGAATCAATGTTGCTTCTTCTATGCCGATTTGTAAGTCTTCTGCACATCCAGACCACGGGTTCAGAAGGACGTAGATATTTCCTTCACCTCACAGCTTGTTTTTAATACTCAATTGATCCCTCCTGGGGTAGAAATTGTGGTCAATTTTGTTTTATCATTATTAAACGTGTTCTTGTGTCAGGTTTGGCTGAACTCTGCATGTGATCTTGCCTTTACTACTGTTCAGTTTGTGGACTTTCAACGTCCTCTTCATTGCTCACCGCCTGCAGAAATAATTTTCCAATGCATGTTGCTTACACCTTTACACATATTAAGAGTGAAGAGTGTTTTATTGTCATATGTCCCAAAAACAGAACAATGAAATTCTTACTTGCAGTTCAATATTTATATGACTAAAAGTCTGATCTTGACCACTTCCTGTTGTTCTGTATATTGATTTTAGACAAAACACTGCCATTTACGGCTGTGATTTTTGGCCATCTTACTCAGAGTCCCCCTCCACTGCGCAGGACAAAAGGATTTTTCCCATCGATGAAAAATATAAGAATTATTAGTGTTTAAAAAATGGTGAGATTCTCTCTCCTGAAAGCCACGCCTCTACCGGAGGGACTATAAAACCCGGAAGTGTTGAGTGCCTCTGTAAGTCCCTGCAAGATGGGGGAGCGAGAGGGTAATGTCTCTCAGTCTAAGCTGTGAATAACACTGAACACATGTCTACTAAACAGTGAGTCGTTTTACTGACCTGTCAGTGCCCTTAATGTGGTTTGAAAATATAGTTTGGAAATGCTAAAGCTGTGTTGCCTTTGGTTTGGAAATGCGAAAGCTGTGTTGCCTTTGGTTTGGAAATGCTAAAGCTGTGTAGCCTTTGGTTTGGAAATGCTAAAGCTGTGATGCCTTTGGTTAGGAAATGGTTTGGTTTGCCTACTTAAAGTTGCCTTGCCTAATTAGAGTTGCCTTGCCTAATTAAAGTTGCCTTGCCTAATTAAAGTTGCCTTGCCAAATTAAAGTGGCCTTGCCTTCTATATAATTAAAAGTCTAATCTTGACCACTTCTGGTTTGCGATTTATATTGATTTTAGAAAAAAAATGCAACCACGTACGGCTGTGATTTTTGGCCATCTTATTCAGAGTCCCCCTCCGCTCATCAGATGCTGAGGATTTTTCCCATCGATGCAAAATAAAAGAGTTATTAGTGTTTAAAAAATATTGAGATTTTCTCTCTCCTGTCAATCACGCCATGAAGGTCACGCCCCTTCTGGTAGGAGAGGGGAAGGGACTATAAAACTCAGAAGTGTGGGTGTGGTTCAGTCTCTGCAAGATAGAGGAGGGAGAGGTCACCCTGCTTGAAATGGTATGAAACTGCACTAAAATGTGGTGGCCATGCACCCTACTTGAAGTGGTAAGAAAATGCACTTGAATTTGCTGGCCTTGCACCCTGCTTGAAATGGAATTTCAAGGACTAGCCGTGGGTCTGCCAGCCCACCAGCTGTGAGTGAGTGAGCCACCAGCCCAAGAAACTATTCGGCCCACAATGTCCATACTAGCCCTCTGGAAACCAGTCCCTTCAGCCCACAACACCCATACTAGCGCTCCCCCCCACCCCCACTGGCCACGAATATTAGAATTGGTGGAGAGGTGGAATATTGTTTTGGGGGACCAGCCCTCCCGTGTGATGCTGGTCCCCAAATGGGTCCCACTTAGTCTTGTGTGTATATATACAGTATATATACAGTATAATCAGAATGTATTCAGACCCCTTCACTATTTCCACATTTTGTTACATTACAGCATTATTCTTAAATGGTAAATTCATTTTTTATCATTAATCTACACACAATACCCCATAATAAAAAGCGAAAACAGGTGTTTAGAAATGTTTGCAAAGTAATTAAAAATAAATAACTGAAATAAGTATTCAGACCCTTTACTCAGTACTTTGTTGAGACACCTTTGGCAGCGAATGCAGCCACAAGTCTTCTTGGGTATGATGCTACAAGCTTGACGCACCTGTATTTGGGTAATTTCTCCCATTCCTCTCTGCAGATCATCCCAAGCTCTGTCAGGTTGGATGGGGAATGTCGATGCTATTTTCAGGTCCTTCCAGAGATATTTGATCGGGTTCAAGTCTGGGCTCTGGCTGGGCCACTCAAGGACATTCACAGACTTGTCACGAAGCCACTTGGCTTGGCTGTGTGCTTAGAGTCGTTGTCCTGTTGGAAGGTGAACCTCTGCCCCAGTCTGAGGTCCTGAATGCTCTGGAGCAGGTTTTCATCAATGATCACTCTATACTTTGCTCCGTTCATCTTTCCCTCGATCCTGACTAGCCTCCCAGTTCCTGTCGCTAAAAACCATCCCCACACCATGATGCTGCCACCACCATACTTCACCATAGGTATGGTATTGGTCAGGTGGTGAGCGGTGCCTGGTTTCCTCCAGACGTGACGCTTGGCATTCAGGCCAAAGAGTTCAATTTTGGTTTCATCAGACCAGAGAAACTTGTTTAGGTGCCTTTTGGCAAACTCCAAGAGGGCCGTCATGTGCCTTTTACTGAGGAGTGGCTTCCGTCTGGCCACTCTACCGTAAAGGCCTGATTGGTGGAGTGCTGCAGATATAGTTGTCCTTCTGGAAGTTTCTCTCATCTCCACAGAGGAGTCTGGAGCTCTGTCTCCCAGTCACCTCCCTGTCCAAGGCCCTTCTCCCAGTTTGGCCAGGCGGCCAGCTGTATGAAGAGTCTTGGTGGTTTCAAAGTTCTTTCATTTAAGGATGACGGAGTCCACTGTGCTCTTCGGGACCTGCAATGCTGCAGAAATTGTTTTATACCCTTTCCCAGATCATTGTCTCGACACAATCCTTTCTCGGAGGTCTACGGACAATTCTTTCATCTTCATGGCTTGGTTTTTGCTCTGACATGCACTGTCAACTGCGGGACCTTATATAGACAGGTGTGTGCCTTTCCAAATCATGTACAATCAATTTAATTACCACTTGTAAACTCCAATCAGTTGGAGAAACATCTCAAGAATAATCAATGGAAACAGGATGCACCGAAACTCAATTTTGAGTGTCACAGCAAAGGGTCTGAATACTTACGTAAATGTGATATTGCAGTTGTTTAATTACTTTGCAGAAATTTCTAAACACCTTTTTTCTCTTTTTGTTTTTAGGTATTGTGTGTAGATTAATGATTTAAAAACTGTTGTTTGTGTGTGTGTGTGTGTTATTATACACACACACTCATACATACACGCATATTGTTTGTGTGTATATATACTGCCAATTTGCTACCAATTTATACCAATTGTGGTCTATTGATGAGGAATTCACGAATCCACTTGCACAGGGATGTGTCGAGACCCAGTTTTGTGAGCTTGGTAACCAGTTTGGAGGGGTAATGGTGTTGAGTGCTGAGCTGTTTTCTATAAACAACAAGCTGATGTATGTTTTATTTTGAAGATAGACACAAAACGCCGGAGTAACTCAGCGGGACAGGGAGCGTCTATGGAGAGAAGGAATGCGTGACGTTTCCGTTGAGACCTTCTTCAGACTGGTTAGGAATAAGGGAAATTTGAAATATAGACGGCAATGTAGAGAAATAAAGAACATTGAATGAAAGATATGCAAGTAAGTAACAATGATAAAGGAAACAGGCCATTGTAAGCTTTTTTATTAAGGTGAAAATGAGAAGCAAGTGCGACTTTGGTGGGGGAGGGATAGAGAGAGAGGGAATGCCGGGGCTACCTGAAGTTAGAGAAATCAATATTCATACCACTGGGCTGTAAGCTGTCCAAGCAAAATGTGAGATGCTGTTCCTTCAATTTGCGTTTAGCCTCACTCCGACAATGGAGGAGACTGAGGATGTGAAAGGTCTGTGTAGGAATGGGAAGGAGAATTAAAGCGTCCAGCAACCAGGAGATCAGGTTGGTTCACGCGTGCTGAGATACAAGATACATTTATTTGCCACATGTACCAATTGGTACAGTGAAATGTGTGGTCACCATACAGCCATACGAATAATAAAGAGCACAGAACACGATAGTCTTTAACACAGATAATCTTGCACACTGAGCAAAGGTGTTCCGTGAAACGATTGCCCAGTCTGCGTTTGGTCTCGCCGATGTATAATAGTCCACATCTTGAACAATAAATACAGTAGATGAGGTTGGAGGAGGTACAATTGAACCTCTACCTAACCTGAAAGGACTGTCATGGACCCTGGACAAGTCGAGGGAGGAGGTATAGGGACACGTGTTGCCTTTTCTGCAGTTGCAGGGGAAGGTACCTGGAGAGGGGGTGGTTTGGGTGGGAAGGGATGAGTTAACCAAGGACTTGCGGAGGGAATGGTCTCTGCAGAAGGCGGAAAGGGATGGAGATGGGAAAATGTGGCTAGTGGTGGGATCCCATTGGAGGTGGTGAAAATTTTGCAGGATTAAGTGTTATATGCGACGGCTGATGGGGTTTAAGGTAAGTACTAGAGGGACTCTGTCTCTGTCGGGACTAGGGGGTGGGGAGCAAGGGTAGTGTTGCAGGGTACCGAGGTGACATGAGTGAGGGCCTCATCTATGATGGGAGAGGGGAACCCTCATTCCCTAAAGAATGAGGGCATCTCAGATGTTCTAGTATGGAACACTTCATCTTGGGCGCAGATGCGGCATAGACCGATGAATTGGGAGGAGGATAGAGTCTTTGCAGGGAGTAGGGTGGGAAGACGTATTGTCGAAAATAGTTGTGGGAGTCAGTGGGTTTGCTTTATTTCATTGTCCAACTGGTCAGTGCAGAGTGGAGAGCCAGCGAGATTAGCCTGTTGTGCGGTAAACTTGTTGTGAGTAAGGAAATGGTATCTGTTTCATTTCTGGACAGATTTGCAATGTGCTGGTAATGCATTTAATGTACTCTCCAGGGTCTTGAATGAAACCTTTATGCATGAGAAGGTAGACGCTCCCGCCCCCACGAGTCTCAGGCAGATGAGTCTCGTCAGCCTGGGAAGGCAGTCCATCTAGGATAGGGAAAAGTCTGGTTTAAAACCTCCACTGCCTTGTGGCCATATCCAGTCATGGAAAAGGCTCCAGGAGTAAACTTCAAGAAAATCCAGTCTCAGCCTCCAACCTCGCTCTGGCAGCTCCTGCGATGGCGCTGGTGCCAAACTGTAACGGCCCTGCTGTTCCTTTGGATCGATCAGCGACGTGGAGATGGGGGACGTGCTGCATGGGCAACAGCCTGTCCTCCATATGACATCGCCCAGGCTGCCATCGACCAGGATGCATCACCCATGGCCGAGGGGGTCCTAATACTAGTCAAGCTTCTCCTCTTGTGACCAATGGAAGTCAATACTAACATTAACACTAAAGATAGACACAAACAGCTGGAGTAACTAACATTAACACTAGTTTCTTCAGTATTACAAGAGCTTAGTGTGGAATCTAAACCCTTAACTGCAATGTATGCATTTTTAGATAAGTTACTTGCCCAGAAATCCAGCGGTTTGGGTGTTTTTGTTTGTTCTATTCTGCTTCAGCTGGATCGCACAATATACATCCACTTGCTACCTCAGTGGTGTGAGGTGTCACATTTAACACCCAGCATTCAGATTCAAGTACCCCAAATATCACCGTCTTTCTAATAAACCTGAACATCGTTGGGTAATTTGAATTATTAAGCATATATTATTAAACAAATGCAAAGATTGCAGTCATTTATAGCATCCTTGTTCTGACTTAATTCACACATGCACACATATTTTGCTCTGTTCCAAATTGAACCATTTGTGTCAACTGACTGTGAACTGTCCATCACAGGTTGCAAATCCACATTGGAGGAAAATAATGGAAAGGCAGAGATATTTTTCTATTTTTTCTATGCAAGAAACTGGAAAGGTGGACAGTAAGTTGGCTTTATTGCGAGATAATTTGAGCACAAGAGTTGGAATGTCTTGTTCCCATTACATATAGCCCTGACGAGACTGTATTTGGTCTACAACAAAGGGAATTATATTGAAAAAGGGCTGTAAAGGTTGACCAGAGTAATTCATAATTTGGGATGATGGGTTTGTTGCATGAGGAGAGACTAAGCAGGCTAGGCCTTTATTCTTTAGAATTAAGAAAGATGAGCGGTGATGCCATTGAAACATATAACATACGTGGCTAAGGTATCTGCAACCAAGGGTAAGATCCTTAACTACAGAGTTGGACATTGCAGACTGAGAGAGGACAAACCTCTTCATCCAGAGAGTACAAATCCTTGTAATTCTTTATTCAAGAGATGGCACAATGGTATTTTATTACCTTACGCGGGTTCAATGCTGACTATGAATGGTGTATGTGTGGAGTTTGCACATTCTCTCTATAACCATATAGGTTTTCTCCGGGTGCTCCGTTTACCTCACACATTTTAAAGATGTACAGGTTTGTAGGTTAATTGACTTCTGCACATTGCCCCTGGTGTGTAGAATAGAACTAGAGTTCAGGGTGATTGTTGATCAGTGCAAACTCGTTGGGCTGAAGGATTTTCCTTGTATCTCTAAACAAAAGACCAGAGTGCAACTTCAGTCACTGAATATATTGAATATATGGAGACTGAGTAGCATTGCAAGAAAATGGCACTAAGCTAAATGATCAATCATGCTCTAATTGAATGGCAGAGCAGATGGTCGACTCCTGCTACTGTTTCTTATCATCTTAACTTCCTAAAGTGCTACTAACCAAGATTATTGAAAAGGCAAACCATTTAAGTAGACAACATGACCAGCATCCCTAAGGTCCTCAAGCAGCAATGCTTCTGCTGGCTGGGACATGTACACTGGATGGAAAATGAACGTGTCCCCAAACATGTGCTGTACGGGGAGGTCGCCAATGCATGGAGGCCAAGTGGAAGACCAAAGCTTCACGGCAAAGATACGATTGAAAGACATATGACAAATGTTAACATTAGCACTGACAACTGGGCAGTGGCTGCTGAGGACTAGGGGAGGTGGAGAAAGGACCTCCAGGTAGGAATTAAACACCACAACAGTAAATGGTTCAAGACCCTGGAGGCCAGGCGCCAACGCTTCAAAACGGTCAATGACGACAGCAACACGCTCCCGCAATCCAATGGCCAGAGACAACCCGTGGAAGATGTGGGCGAGTCTACCAGTCAAGGGACAGGCTTAAGATTGACAAAAAGCCGGAGTAACCCAGCAGTCAGACCGCTTCTTTGGAGAAAAGGATTCCCCTCACCATCCCCCACCCAAGTCGTACTTGTTTCAAAGTCATCTTGAGTCTCATTGTCTGTAACTCATTGTCACCTAGCCCACATCTGATGGTTCAGTAAATCTGCCAGACCGCATTACCAGAATCTTCAGGGCGTCGGATTATCAGAGTTTTGCTGTATATATAAGGTCACAGCTGCTACATCAGTCTATGCCTCTGGGTGGTGCCAATTTATAATTATGTTCCACAATGGATGTACAATCTCTGCAGGAAAGCTAATGTTTACACCAGTGAATCTCCACTTACTAACAGTTACATACAGTGTGAATATAGAACCTGTCCCACAGATGCTAAAACAACAGGACTGTTTGGAATAAAAATTCCGATTAAATCTTCTAACTTGAAGCACAGTGCCAGGTCAATTTATTTGAAGCAGGATAATTTATTGCCAGGATCGTTTCATCTGGAAGACTACTAATTACAACGGCATCAGATAAATACTTGCATTCCTATAGAGCCCTTCACAACCTGAGGAAATCTCAGCCAATGAAGTACTGTGGAGTGCTGCCATTTTACTAGCCATGGGAATATAGCAGCGACTACACAAGATCGCACAAAAATGTAACGTGATAACGACCAGATAATTTACTTTGAACCTGTGTTCATTGTGGGGTAGACACCAGCTGTATTTTATAGTAGGCAACAAATGCTGGAGAAACTCAGCGGGTGAGGCGGTATCTACAGAGAAAAGTAGGCGACGTTTCGGGTCGTATTTTATAAAGGACTTTGAGATACTGGAAAAACTTATACAAGGATGATACCAGAACATAAAGATTATGATTGCTGAGGAGGAATGAACAGGCTGGGGCCCCTCCCTCCAAAAAAGGGGCGGTGGATGGGTGACCCTACAGAAATCATTCAAATGGTTTGATGAAATACCTTGAAAGATCAGCCACCAGTATTCATGCAGTTATCCAGACTTCAGAAACTGTATGAACTGAAGATTCTGGTTTAAATCGTAGAACAACACAATATGCTGGAGTAACTCAGCGGGACTGGAAGCATCTCTGGAGAGAAGAAATAGGTGATGTGTCGGGTCCAGACTCTTTTTCAGACCTGCCCCACTAGGTTACTCCAGCATTTTGTGTCTATCTTCAGGAGAAACTGTTTTGTCAGGAAAAAGGTGAGGATGTGGGATTCACTCACTCTGGGAGTGGTTAAGGTAAAAACCAGCGATACTTGCAAGGGGAAGTGAATAAATACACATGAGAAAAAGGGATAGACGAACTTGAAGATTGGGTTAGATAATGAGCTGGAAGGAGGCATTTGTGGAAAGATCTTCTTCAGTAAGAGGAAGGGTCCTGACCCAAAACGTCATCTGTCAATTTCCCTCCACAGATGCTGCCTGACCCATTGAGTTCCTCCAGCAGTTTGTTCTTTGTTTACTGTGGATAGACCGGGTAGCCCAAATAACCCGTTCCCATACTGTAAATTCCAATCAGTTCCATATATTGAGCCTCAGTCCAGAAGGCTACTTAAGCCAAGAATCCAGTAATGGCAGCAGGAAGTACTTGTAAGGTCCTTTGAGAAAACTGTTGTATGTAATATTGTACAATATTAAGAATATAATTGTGTGAATGCTTTGTACACAAAATACTTCAGTTGCTGTGGTATCTAGTTGGCATTTTATTTTTCCCTTGGGATATGGGCAAGGCCTGAAATATCATCCATCTCTACTTTGTCATTAAGAAAGTGGTAGCAGGTTTGTTTTAACTGCTAAAAGACACAAAAAGCTGGAGTAACTCAGTGGGACAGGCAGCATCTCTGGAGAGAAGGAATGGGTGCCATTTCGGATCAAGACACTTCTTCAGACTCTTGTTTTAACTGCTGCAAACTTCTGCTGGTATGACTAAACTCATTTGAATTATTTTCCCTTTGATGCCCAATTGACCTCAGTTTTATCACATCTCATCAGTACAAATCAGTCAAATGCTGCCTTGATATCAAAAGTCACACTCATTCACTTTTGTTATTCAACTCTCTGGCCTACCTTGAACTGAGATTATGATGCGAGCCAAGTGGCCTTGGGAAAATGCAACACTCAGCACTTGTGGATCAGCGATTGGAGAGCCCTGTTGGCAATGCCTTCCATCACCTTGCTGATAATTAACATTAGGTGTGATAATGATCAGCTCATCAGTATCAGAGATGTTGATTGATTTAGAAGGATTAAGTCTGCCATTCTTCTTCAAATAGCACCTTGCAGAATCCTACTTCAACACGACAGAGCAGATGATGTGTCAATCTAACACCTCCCCTGAAAGAGTGTGGCACTGAAGCAACACCCTGGATTTTGCACTTAAGTAATTGGCGCACAAGCTCATGATAAGTCACCGTCACTGAGCTATAAATCACACTGATTGTTTAGCCTAACAATTTGCTTTTGTACTTTACCATTCCCCCTCTACACCAACCCTCCAACTTATTGCCTCTTATACATGTCCTCACTTGAAATTGTAACTTATTGCTCAAGACATGATCATATTGCGTGAAAAAGGACTTTAGATGAAAAGTGAACGGGAGCAACAGCTATTAAAAAAACAATGTCAATGATGGACTCAGGTTCCCCCCATGATGAAAGAGATTTATAAACATTTTATTTCAACTCAGCCGATGGGTGAGCTCCACCACAGCAAATTTACACTGAATAAGCAATTGCTGAGTTGTAAACATTTGACATTGAGCAGGTCCAAGGTTGTCTGGGTCACTATGGGTCAGGGTTTTGAGAATAACTTGAGAAAGGCCATGTTGCATTGTTTAGTGTGTAGAGTTTTGCAAAGTTTATCAGTAATGCAAAGTTTTGTCATCTACATCTATGATTTGGATGAGAACATACAGGGCAAGATTAGCAAGTTCGCTGATGATACAAAAGTGGGTGGTTTTGCAGATAGTAAAGATGGTTGTGAAAGATTGCAGTAGGATCTGAATCAATTGACCAGGTGGGATGAGGAATGATTGATGGAATTGAATACAGAAAAGTGGGAGGTGTTGCTTTTTGGGACGTCTAACAAGGGCAGGACCTACACATTGAAATGTTAGGCCTCTGGGGAGTGTTGTAGAGCAGAGGGATCCAGGAGTGCAGATACATGATTCCTTGAAGATCGAGTCCCAGGTAGATAAGATACATTGGCGATTTTGTTCTGCCAAGAAACTCCCAGGATGCGACGAAAACAGCAGAAATAAAAAATTCTCGATTTTCATTCTTGTTCTAGGTAAGTTGTTGAATCTTCACTGCTGTACAGTGATATGCTCAAGGCACACACTTTGTAGACAGTTATCTTGGTCTTGACTGTGAGTTTCCTGTTCATTCCACACGCCTGCTTGGTTAGCCTCCTGGAAGTGGTTACTGCCTTTCCTGTGCACTAATTGATTTCTTCATCACGAGAGTCAGCATAGATCCTCACTATGTGAATGTGTTGATAGTTTCTAGTGGAGTGGTGTTTCAGGTGATTTCAGGGGAGACTGGAGTGCCTTGACCTATGACAAGTCTTAACACTGACTGTCAGTCAGCATTCGTTGAAAGCATAAGACAATCTGTCATTCAGCCCCTGAAATCCTTCTTCTGTTCTGTTGATAATAATTATTATACAGTTGTACAATAAAGTTTCCAATGAACTGGTGAACTGAAGGGGTGTGCGGGCAACAACATCTGGTGAGTCAGATACTGAATCTTCAGGTTTTCCAAACAGTAGGAAAGCTGATTGTCGTAGTTTTACTATCAAATTGCATATAAGATTTAACTTGATTTGAGTTGTACTACAGTACCAAGGACTAGGACTGCCTGTTTAACTGGATGATGTTTAGCACCATCAAAGATCAAACAGCCTTCTTGATTGTGTAGGAAGGAACTGCAGATGCTGGTTGGCTCGAGCTAAAACGTCACCCATTCCTTCTCTCCAGAGATGCTGCCTGTCTCACTGAGTTACTCCAGCTTTTTGTGTCTATCTTCATGTCAACCTTCTTGATTGGCACTACCAGCTTAAACGTTCACTTGATTATTAGCTGCAACATGTATGTGTACAAAGTTAATTGTAGTTTTAGCTAAGACCTGTCCCAAAGCCTGTCGTTAGGCATATAGGAATCCGAATATCTATTTTACAACATCTTGACTTGGAAATAAATTACCAGTCCTCTATCCTCACCCGTTCAAAATCTGAACCCTAACCCCTCACATGATCTGGTCATTATCACATTGCTCTTTTGTAGGATCATGCTGTGTGTAAATTAGCTGCCACATCTCCTACATTACAAGAGTGGCTATAGTCATAATTAGTGGTCTTCCAAATTAAACAACCCTGCGACGAATTATCCTGTTCATATAAACTGAACTCGCAACACTTGTTGGCGTGAAAATTATAATCAGTCAATGCAAAGTATTTGGCAATTTCAGAGAGAATAATGTTCTGGGCATTGCACATCGCTGGCAGATTGAGGGAATCAAAATCCTTATGGTTGATGTAGACTATTAAATGATGGCAACCTTTTCCCCACACTGATGCAGCCTGCTGCAGCCAGCAGCATTGGAAAGACATCAATGGGCCTACAAAATTAGTTGTGAAGCTAATTATAGCGGCAGAGCAATGAATGAAGGATTTCAGCTATGGGGAAGGACAAGGCAAAAAGTGGCTGTCCCTGCAGTGAATGTTACGGTCTGTAACAACCTGCCTGACATGGGAATGGATGCAGTTTCTATGGCATCTTTCAAAAATACAAATGGATTAACACTTGAAGTGGGAAAATTGTTCAGGATTGTAGGGGAAGAGCAGGAGGAATGAGACAAATTTGCACTTTTAAAGACACAAAGGGAAGAGATTTAACCCACTGCCTTTCAATTTTACAGCTCAATTTAAAATCTGTAGAGAAATTTGGATAGCACCTTTAAAAGGGTTAATAAATAAGTGTAATTTGGCCGAAAGGTTTTGAGACATTTTTTGCAGATGTTAAGAAGCTAAATCTGTCATATTATTTTCCCAGAAATCTTTGTTCTTGGAGTGTAATATTTCAGTGCTACTAATTATGTAAAATTCACAACCATCCCGACATCTGATTATTCTTACCATGGAAACAATACCAAATGCAGACATTTGGGTCTATTTCCTTAAGCACTCCACAATTCCAATAATATGCTTATGCTTTTTAGTGATCTATTATTCAAAAGATTTATTTTAACTTTTAACTAACTGTATTTTATCAGATATCTGTAGCTCTACATCCATAGTCAATGAAGGTTTTGTGAAGTGTAGACATCGCAGTGTTGCAAGAAACAAGGCAGCCAGTTAGCTCCCAGAGATAGTAATGCAATATTGATCTGTATCCTTTCAGTGAAAGGCCACATGGACTTCCTTACATAGCCACAAAAATGCAGGAGTAACTCAGCAGGACAGGCAGTATCTCTGCTCAGACTGAGACTGAAGAAGGGTCTCGATTCGAAACATCACCCATTCCTTCTATACAGAGATACTGCCTGTGCTGCTGAGTTACTCCAGCATTTTATGTCTATCTTCGCTGTAAACCAGTATTGGACTTCCTTGCAGTTGAATTCCCCCAAGTGTTCCAATAATGGAACATTCTGGATTGTATGTCACAGACATGCACATACAAAGGGATCTTGCGGTCTAAGGCCATAGCTCCCTGAAAGTGGCAACACAAGTGAATGTGGTAAAGAAGGCATAAGTTATGACTGCCTTTGTTGGTTGGGACATAAGTTATAAGAGTCCGAAAGTCATGTTGTAGCTTAAGACTTTGGTTAGGCCTCATTGGAGTGTTATGTGCAATTCTGGCCACCCCATTCCATGAAGAGTGTGAAGGCTTTAGAGTGGGTACAGAAAAGGATTACCTAGATTACAGGGTATTAGCTAAAAGGAAGGTTGGACAAATTTGGATTGTTTACTCTGGAATGGCGGGGATTGAGGGAAGTCCAGATAAAAGTATATAAAGTTATTGACACAATTCAGTGGGTGAGGCAGCATCTCTGAAGAAAAGGAATAGGTAATGTTTTGGGTCTTCAGTGTAAACCAGCATCTGTGGTTCCTTCCTACATATATAACATTATGAGAGGCATAGGTTGGGTAGATAGTCAGAAACTTTACACAAGGTGGAATTGTCAGAGTGGAGGGCATAGATTTAAGGTTCAAAGGAGATACAGGTATGCGGGAAAAGATTTATACACAGAGAGTTGTTGGTGCTTAGAATGTGCTACCAGGGGTGGTGGAGGCTGATACATCAGGGCATTTAAAAGGCTTTTAGAAAGCCACATGGACATGTCGGGAATGGAGAGATATGGATCACGTGTAGGCAGAAGAGATTTGTTTCATGTTTGGAATGTAAATTGTGGACCAAAGGGCCTGTTCCTGTGCTGCTCTATTTGATGTTCTATATAACCTTTATCAATGCTTAGCCTGAGAATCGACCTGCTGAGCCTGCAACAGGTTCGTATAACAAGAATATAACAAAAATAACAAGAAAGTCTGAAGAAGGGCCCCAACCTGAAAAGTCACCTATCCATGTTCTCTAGAATGCTGCCAACCTGCTGAATTACTTCAGCGCTTTGTTTTTCTTTCCCAATAACAACTTAATTCATCCCCATGGAGAGGAACAGTTGCAAAGGACAAAAGTATCAAGTCATTTACGTTATTGAATTTCTTGAGCTTGGTTAAGTGTTTTTAATTTTTTGAGAGTTCTTCAGTGTTAATGTGTGTTTTGATTTTGGAAAATGGAACAGTACAGCTCTGATAACTCTTTATAGTTCCATTCATGTAATGAAGTAAACAGCTTTATAACATTCTCATGACCTGTTCCTCAAGTGCAAGAGACAAGTAGTTCCTCAACCATTCTTACCATCACCCGGCTGGGTCACAACATCGGAAGCCTGGATCGCCTCAGCGCAGAGGGAGAACAAGGAGGGAAGAGACAAAGACTTTAAGACTTTTGCCTTCCATCACAGTGAGGAGGTGCCTGGTAAACTCACTGTGGTGGATGTTAAATTTGTGTTTATTGTGTGTTTTTGTTATTTTTATTATATGTATGACTGCAGGCAAGAAAGTTCGTTCAGACCGAAAGGTCTGAATGACAATAAAGGTAGCATTTCAGCATTTCAAAAGCTCTGACTTGTTCTTCTAGCCATGATACTTATGTCTGGTGAATGATATCTTGTGTCTACATGATGTCTGGTCCAGTTGAATCTCTGATCGATGGTGATGCCCAGGATAATGAGGATGAAGCATCTCAGTGATGGTAATGACATTAAGATGCCCCATCTGCACTAATCCCACCTGCCTGTGTTTGCCCTTATCCCTCTAAATCTATTCTATCCATGTACCAGTCCAAATGTTTATTAAACATTGTGATAGTGCCTGCTAAATATTGTGATAGTACCTGCATGCATATTGTACTGTTTTTGTAAAACAGCAGTTATTTGTATCTTCAAAATGCTGTGTCTTGGCCACCCTGACAGCACTGCACAGTTCATGACTTCTCACTGCTAGGAAGGGTGAGAACAGTAGATGCACCGGGAATGCCACCAGCCACAGGTTTCCCTCCATGTCCCACACAGTTCAGACTTGGAAATTTCCCACTGTTCCTTCGCCCATGCTGGGTCTGAATCCTGGAACTCCCTACCCTTCAGTGTGATGGGACCACCTTCACCAGGAGGACAGTTATTCAGGCAAACTGCTCGATGCTACCATCTCAATGGCAACAGGGGATGGACAATAAATATCCCAATACATTTGGCACATTGTCCTTCACTGGGGTTCTGCACGGGAGACTGGTGACTAAAATTAGAGCACATGGTATTGGGGGTAGGGTGTTGACATGGATAGAAAATTGGTTGGCAGACCAGAAGCAAAGAGTAGGAGTGAACGGGTCCTTTTCAGAATGGCAGGCAGTGGCGAGTGGAGTGCCGCAAGGCTCGGTGTTGGGGCCGCAACTGTTTACCATATATATTAATGATTTGGAAGAGGGAATTAGGAGCAACACTAGCAAGTTTGCGGATGACACAAAGCTAGGTGGCAGTGTGAACTGTGAAGAGGATGTTAGGAGGTTGCAGGGGGACCTGGACAGGTTGAGTGAGTGGGCAGATGCGTGGCAGATGCAGTATAATATAGATAAATGTGAGGTTATCCACTTTGGCGGCAAAAACAAGGGGGCAGATTATTATCTCAATGGGGTTAGGTTAGATAAAGGGGAGGTACAGCGAGACCTGCGTGTTCTTGTACACCAGTCACTGAAAGTTGGCGTGCAGGTACAGCAGGCAGTGAAGAAAGCTAATGGAATGTTGGCCTTCATAACAAGAGGATTTCAGTACAGGAGTAAAGAGGTTCTTCTGCAGTTGTATAGGGCTCTGGTAATACCACATCTGGAGTATTGTGTACAGTTTTGGTCTCCTAATTTGAGGAAGGACATCCTTGTGATTGAGGCAGTGCAGAGTAGGTTCACGAGTTTGATCCCTGGGATGGGGGGACTGTCATATGAGGAAAGATTGAAAAGACTAGGCTTGTATTCACTGGAGTTTAGAAGGATGAGGGGGGATCTTATAGAAACATACAAAATTATAAAAGGACTCGACAAGCTAGATGCAGGAAAAATGTTCCCAATGTTGGGTGAGTCCAGAACCAGGAGCCACAGTCTTAGAATAAAGGGGAGGTCATTTAAGACTGAGGTGAGAAAAAACTTTTTTACCCAGAGAGTTGTGAATTTATGGAATTCCCTGCCACAGAGGGCAGTGGAGGCCAAATCACTGGATGGATTTAAGAGAGAGTTGAATAGAGCTCTAGGGGCTAGTGGAGTCAAGGGATATATGGAGAAGGCAGGCACGTGTTATTGATAGCAGACGATCAGCCATGATCACAATGAATGGCGGTGCTGGCTCGAAGGGCCGAATGGCCTCCTCCTGCACCTATTTTCTATGTTTCTATGTATCATCAGTCAGGGTATTGAGTATACAAGTTTGGAGGTCATGTTACAATTATATAAGACATTGGTGAGGTTGCATTTAGAGTATCGTGTTCAGTTCTGGGCACCATGTTATAGGATATATGTTGGCAAGTTGGAAAGGGTACAGGGAAGACATGAGGATGTTGCCAGGACTCGAGGGTCTGAGCTATAGGGAGAGGTTGAGCAGTTTGGGACTCTATTCCTTGCAGCGTCGGAGGATGAGGTGTGATCTTATAGAGGTGTATAAAATCATGAGAGGAATAGATCAGGTATACCCACAGTCTCTTGCCCAGTGTAGGGTAATCGAGACCCAGGGGACATAGATTTAAGTTAAAGGGGAAAACAATTAATAAGAATCTGAGGGGTAACTTTTTCGCACAGGCTGGTTGGTGTATGGAACAAACTGCCAAAAGAGGTAGTTGAGGCAGGGACTATCCCAACATTTAAGAAATAATTAGACAGGTACATGGATAGGACAGGTTTAGAGGAATATGGATCAAATGCAGGCAGGTGGGACAAGTGTAGATGGAACACGTTGGTCGGTGTGGGCAAGTTGGGCCAAAGGGCCTGTTTCCACACTGTATCACTCTACCCCCCTTTCAAAACCATGCTCTGTTCATTAAAAGTGAATGGAAAGATGTTTAAAAAATATTGCAGTTACAAGTTGCAGCTAATCCGTGCACTTTTTTCTCTCTAAATTTAAATCAGCTGCTTGTGCCAAATTGCTCAGGCAAAATCAACTGAGTTTGCAGGGAGCCTTTCTGGTACCTTCATTGCTTCTGTGTATTTTGTGTGTGTTCCAATGTAATTATTCTCATATTTGAAAGATTTATTCTGCAATTTAAGCTATTTATCAGTAGAGTTGTTAATACAGCTGCAGCCATCATCTTGCCACATTTGATGTGGTGTACTTACTCCAGCTGACATTGTTCCACCCCCTGTCAGCCCAATATCCTTCCCTTGATTATGCCCTGTCCCTAGACTGTTGCCCTCTGATATCTTAGAATGTGTGTGCTATTAACCAGGGAGCCCCGTGTGGCTGCCGCACCAGCTTCACTGAGGTTTGACTGCTCACTGCAGGCATGTGTGTGTTTCAATAGAACAGCAGTATTATCAGGAGACCAGAGTCAGTCTGGACCAACAGAAACACTCTACAAGTCATTACCTAAAGTACACAGGAATGAATCATACATTCTGGCAGCAACTTGGAAGCATTTCTGGATAAATATTATTAGCTACATCAAATCTACTGACTGAGATGAGCCGTGCTTCCAGTTATCAATGAATATTAACATAATTGAAGTCGCTGCAAGTTTAAACTAATAGATCTATGCAAGTTATAATTCAGCATTTGCAAGGATTTAAGGGGAAAGATGGATTCATTTTACAAAAGCATGTCATCTCTAAGATTATTTTTAGGGCTGTTAAATTAATTGTTTGAATATGTGAGATGTTGTTAATATATAATTTTATCTTTGATTACGTAATAATAGCAGCAATTTGAGCTGCTGTCACTGTTACGTAAGCAAAGATAAAATTAAAATGAAAGTTTTTGCCATGTTTTATGGGAAGTGTGATGACGTGCAAAGTATGAGCCTATCTTATATGATTTTGAAATAAATGGATTTCTCTTCTTTGCCTCATAACGTGCATGTTCTTTATCCTAATTTCCACTTCACTGGCTGTAGAGTTTAGGACAATTTTAATCCCTTGGTATATAACCTATAAATAACAACAATAACTTGCATTTAAATGGTGTTTCAAACCCCAGAGTGTTTCAGTATGAAATTTAATTTGACAGCAAACTATACAAAATTAGAATAATTGACCGAAGCTGTGTTTAAATGAATGAGGGAAACAGGTCGAAACGTTTTGGGGGAAGATCTCCAGTGCCTACATCTCAAGCAACTCATCGCATGGCTGTTTGTGGTGGAATGATGGAATGGAGGTGGTGGTGGTGAAGGGGGGGGGGGGGGGGGGGGGGGGGGGGGGAAATGGGACAGGGGGAAGGGGATGGAGTGGGGGAAAGGGTGGGGGAAGGGTGGGGGAAGGGTGCTTGCAGGACAAACTCATAGTCACACAGTGTTGAAACAGGCCCTTTGGCCCAACTTGCCTATGCTGACCGACATGCTCCATCTACACTGGTCCCACCTGCCTCTGTTTGACCCATATCATTCTCAACCTATTCGGTCCATGTACCTGCCCAAATGTCTTTCGAATCAAATGACCTAGAGGAGCATTCAAAGGGTTATCATAAGTGATAGGATCAGAATTAGGGCATTCGGCCAATCACGTCTACTCCCCCATTCAATCATGGCTGATCTATCTCTCCCTCCTAACCCCATTCTCCTGCCTTCTCCCCATAACCCTTGACACCCATACTAATCAAGAAACTATCAATCTCTGCCTTAAAATTATTCTACAGCCTTCTCTGGATAGGAATCACAGATTCATCATCCTCTGACTAAAGAAACTCCTCCTCATCTTCCTCAAGGAATGTCCTTTAATTCTGAGGATTTGACCTCTGGTCCTAGACTCTCCCACTAATGGAAACATCCTCTCAACATCCACTCCATCCAGGCCTTTCACTATTCGATAGTTTCAATGAGGTCTCCCCTCATCCTTCTAAACTCCAGCCAGTACAGGCCCACTGCTGTCAAATGCTCATCATATGTTAACCCAATATTCCTGGGATCATTCTTGTAAACCCCCTCTGGATCCTCTCCAGAGCTTGCACATTCTTCCTCAGATACGGGGCCCAATATTGCTCACAATATTCCAAATGCGGCCTGACCGGCGTCTTATAGTACGTCTTGTGGGTTATGGGGGAAGAAGAGATTTAAATGGATTAATCACACATTTCAACATAATTTCCCTCCCTTAAGAGACGAGCAATCTTCCTGATGGCTTCCTATACAGTAAAACTGATAAAACACAAAGAATAGCTAACAACATCTCCCGACTTCAACGTCAATATTCTACCCAGTGTGCCTTGAGTAACAAAGAAAAGATAGTTGTGCATTTCCACAGGAATTTTCCACCACCCCAGGACATCCCAAAGTGCCTTTAAAATCAATGAGTTACTCTTTGAAGTATATGCAGCCACAGTGGTAATGAAGGCAACCAATTCAAACAAAGAAGCTCCAACAAAGATCAATGTGATTGTGATCAAACAGATTATTTTTCTTAATGTTGGTTGAGGGGTAAATATTGATTCAAACATCAGGGAGAATGTCCCCTGCTCTTTGTAATGATGCCATGGATTCTTTAACATTTAATGCTAAATCTGGGAGATGATACCTCGGGGAATACAGCCCTCCCCTAATGTGTAGCCACAGTTTGTATGTATGCTGAAGGTAGACACAAAATGCTGGAGTAACAGTGGGTCAGGAAACATCTCTGGAGAAAAGGAATAGGTGAATCTTCAGGTCGAGACCCTTCATCAGTCTGATGAAAGGTCTCGACCCGAAGTATCACATATTTCTTCTCTCCAGAGATGCTGCATGATCCGCTGAGTTACTCCAGCATTTTGTGTCTATCCTCGATGTAAACCAGAATCTGCAGTTCATTCTTACACAGTTTGTATGCTCCCAGGTCTCTGGATTGGGCCTTGAATTTGCAATTTGTGGAACATGAGTGCTGCTGAGCCCCAGCTGACAAACCAAGGGTAAACAGCCAACGCCTTTGTAACCAGACATGCAAAACAGCGTAACCAAATGAAGCTGCAGTATTTGTTTTGCCAGGTAGTTTTCATTCTGTGTAGATTTGCAGCAGCTTAACCAACTGTATGAATGCCCTCCACTGTTATCTCCTGTTGCTCCTGCCTCCAACAATGAGGAACAATGAAGCCCGCAGTAATGTGCATTTCATCAAAACCAATTACAACTGAGCCACAAAGCCTGTGGCCCAAATTAAAACTGGCACAGGCCTCTCTGCAACTGTGAAAAACAGATTGAGATTAATTTGAATGAATACTGTCTTGGCTCCTGATTGTCGTTGTGATTGCATCGGTTCTCAGTGCTTCTCATTGAATCCCTCGTTGCTCTCTCCTGTTTGGCTTCCCCTATTTCTGGGTAGGTTTAGTTTAGTTTAGTTCAGCAGAAAGACAATACAAGATTACAATCGATCCATTTACAGTGTATAGACACATGATAAGGGAATAATGTTTAGTGCAAGGTAAGTACGGGGTACTGATTGCAGTTGATCAGCCATGTTCACATTGAATGGTGGTGTGGCTCGAAGGGCCGAATGGCCTACTCCTGCATCTATTGTCTATTGTCTATTGTTTATCATAAAGTCAGCAAAGTGCGATCAAGGATAGTCCGAGGGTCATCAAAGAGACAGATAGTACCTTAGTTCAGCACTGGGGTTACACAAAAAGCTGGAGAAACTCAGCGGGTGCAGCAGCGTCTAAGGAGCGAAGGAGATAGGCGACGTTTCGGGTCGAGACCCTTCTTCAGACTGGTCGGGGATCAGGGAAACGAGAGATATAGACGGTGATGTGGAGAGATAAAGAACAATGAATGAAAGATATGCAAAAAAGTATCGATGATAAAGGGAACAAGCCATTGTAAGCTGTTTGTAGTGTGAAAATGAGAAGCTAGTGCGACTAGGGTGGGGGAGGGAGATAGAGATAGAGGGAATGCCAGGGCCTGAGGGTTGAGGGAGAGGTGGGAAGGGGAGGAGACAGCAAGGGTTAACAGAAGTGAGAAAATTCAATGTTCAAGCCCAAAGGATGCAGACTCCCCAAGCGGAATATGAGGTGCTGTTCCTCCAACTTGTGGTGTTGCTCACTCTGGCTGTGGAGGAGGCCCAGGACCGAGAGGTCGGATACGGAATGGGAGGGGGAGTTGAAGTGCTGAGCCACCGGGAGGTCAGGTTGGTTTTTGCGGACCGAGCGGAGGTGTTCGGCGAAACGATCGCCAAGCCTCCGCTTGGTCTCACCGATATAGATCAATCGGTGGGGTTCAGCACTGCTCTGGTTGTGGTAGGATAATCCAGTTGCCTGATAACAGCTGGGAAGCAACTGTCCCCGAATCTGGCGGTGTGCATTTTCACACTTCTATACCTTTTGCCTAATGGGAGAGGGGAGATGAGGGAGTGGCCAGGGTGCCAGGGTGAGTTGACCTCCTGAGGATTTATCCGAATATTGTTCTAGAATCCTATGGTGTATTCAATACATCATGATGTGCTGTTTCTTTGGAAGAAATATCCAACGATTCCCATTCCCCTGCTAATTTTGCAGACCTGCAATGTTTTCCCTTTCAAGTATTTATCTGATTCCCTCTTGAAGAGTATAATTGAATCTGCCAGCACTACCTTTTCATTCTGAGCTTGCTGTTGAAAGCCATTCCTTCTTATCTTCTCTTTGGATAGTGGAGTTCTAGAGCCATTAAGCATGTAAAGTGGCCCTTCAGCCCACTGAGTCTGTACCAACCATTTGCACCAATCCTACACCACTTTCTCATCAACTTCTCTAAGATTCCAACATCCACCTGCATAATAGGGACCATTAGCAGCAGTCAATTAACGTACCAACCACCACAACACAAGGGTCACGACCCGAAACGTCACCCATTCCTTCTCTCCAGACCACAATAAATTGCTAGAGCAACTCAGTGGGTCTTGAGCAAAATACAAAGTGCTCAATTTCCTCCAGCACTCTGTGAATTGCTGAAGATTCTATCTGCAGTTTCTTTTGTCGCTAACTTACTAACCATTCATCATTGCGATTGTGGGGGGTGGGGGGAAACTGCAGAACTGGAAAATCACAACAAGAACATGCAGGCTCCACACAGACAGTTTCTGAGGTCGGGAAATGGATACATGACATTTCAGGTCAGGACCTCACTTCAGACATCTCCGTCCACGTTGAGTTCCTCCAACAGTTAGTTGCTGGCTCAAGGTTCAAGCAACTGCAGTCTATTCTGAAGATGTGAAAGATTTTGCATTTTCCTGCAACTAATCCTACCTTTAAGTGGGTAATAGTTAGTGCTACGTCAATGACAACAAGATGGTTCTGTATTAATACTGCATAAGAAGTCATTCAACCAAACTGCTCAACCCATGTGGATTCCCATGTGCCTCCTCATCTCCATGTATCTTCAACTCTCCTGTTTCTCCAGTTTTCCTTTTAACGTCTCAACTTTGTTTGCTTGAATCGCACCCTCCGGTAGCAAGTCCCACGTGGCATCCTCCCTCTGCTCTTCATTACCTGCCTTGATTTATTGGAGGCTGCCTTAAATTAACATGAGATTTCACTTCTGTAAGTATAGTGGACAAGCTGGATTTATTCTCATTACAGCAGGAAACACTGACAAAAATTATTGGGAGTGTTTAAAACTAGAAATAGAAGAGAGAGGGGCGGCATAGTAGTGCAGTAGTAGAGTTGCTGCCTTGCAGCACCAGAGACCCAGGTTAGATCCTGACTACAGGTGCTGTCTGTACAGAGTTTGTATGTTCTCATTCTGACTGCGTGAGCTTTCTCCAGGTGCTCTGGTTTCCTCCCACACTCCAAAGCAATATTCTTCTGCAAATTGTAAATTGTGCCTAGTGTTTAAGATAGTGCCAGTGTACGGGATGATCACGAGATGGCATGGTCTTGCTGGGCCGAAAGGCCTCTTTCCGCACTGTATCTCTAACGTCTAAATTGACAGGTTTTCTTTGAGTGGATATAGCTTCTCTATATCTGATGCAAAAAACCCCTTCCTGATTTCCAAGTCCTGTCTGTGAGATCACTATCAGCTCCCTGTTTTCCGTAAAGACCCTTGGCTTATTCAGCCAACATGGTCAATGTTGGGTTAATATTTTTGCCAGTTGGCAGTTTTCAAATCCTGTAGATACTGATAGAGATTATTATACAACTTCCCCTAAAGCATTGGTATGATGACACTGATGCAAAGCAGAAATGCCACATCCTGATAACTTCCTTAAAACAACTTGCTGCAGATGGTAAAGAGTCAAAAGGTGTTTCAGGAAACACATTCTGATTGCACAGTTGAAAATGTTGCTTTGCAGAAGATCACAATAACCCCAGCCGGCGTCTCCACCAAAGTATTGAATTAATTATGTAAACAGTTTGAGCTTTGGCCCCATCACATTACTTGGTTAGATTTCTACATGTTGGTTGTTCTCTGTCTGAAGCAGAACCTTCCTGTTACTAGTTCAAATTTTCGTTAGGTTCCTATTATTGTCACATGCACTTAGATATGGTGAAAAGCTTTGTCTTGCATGCCATGCAATTAAATCAGATAATACTTTACTTAAATACAACCAACCCACACTCAAGTACGAAAGATAGGTCGAAGGGAAAGATACAGAGTGCAGCATATGGTTCTCAGCATTGTAGTGCAACAGTTCCAGAGATAAAGTCCAATGTCTGCAGTGGGGTAGAGGAGAATAGGGGAGAATACAGTCAATGTGAAGACAATGTGATTACAATTAAACCACCCGCAGTGTACAGATACAGGATAACGGTTATAATATTTAGTGCGAGAAAGTCCAATAAAGTCTGATTTAAGAGTGCAAAGGTCTCCAATGATGTAGATGGGAAGTCAGGACTACACTCTAGCAGGTTAGAGGGCCATTCAGTTGCCTAATAACTAACTGCCCTCTTTGGAGGTTTGCATTTTCAAACTTCTGTACCTCTTGCCTGATGGGAGAGTGGAGAAGAGGGAGTGACCGGGGTGAGACTGGTCCTTGATTCGGCTGGTGTCCTTGCCGAGGCGGCATGAAGTGTAAATGAAGTCCATAGCATGTAGGTTGGTTTGCATGATAGTCTGGGCTACATCTGCAACTCTGTGATTTCTTGCAATCTTGGATGCCACTGTTCTCCAGATTGTGATGCATCTCAGTAAAATGCTTTCTACGGCGCACGTGTAGAAGATGGTGAGGGTTGTTGGCGAAATGCCGAACTTCCTAAACCTTCTAAGGAAGTTGAGGTGTTGCTGTGCTTTCTTGGCCTCAACTTTGATGTGGCTGGTCCAGGACAAATTGCTGATGATATTTATTCCTAAGAACATCTCTGCTTTGGCACCATCAATGTATACCAAGGTATGTGTATTGGTTCGCTTCCTGAAGTCAACCACAATCTCCTTTGTCTCTTTCTAGAGAGAGTTAGATTTACTTCTTAGGACTAAGGGAATCAGGGGGTATGGGGGAAAAAGCCGGAACGGGGTACTGATTTTGGATGATCAGTCATGATCATATTGAATGGCAGTGCTGGCTAGAAGGGCTGAATGGCCTACTCCTGCACCTATTTTCTGTGTTTCTATGTTTCTATGTCTCCCTCTCATTAAGGGAGAGGTTGCTGCTTTGGCACCAGGATACAAGGTTCTTAATCTGCTTCCTGTATTCCATCTCATAATTATTTGATATCTTCCCACTATGCTGGTGTCCTCTGCAAACTTGCAAATTGAGTTAGATTGGTATTTGGCTGCATGTTCATGGGTGTATAAGGACTGTAATAGGGGGCAGAGAATGAATCCTTGCAGAGCACCAGTGTTGAGGATTATCATAGAGGATGATTTGTCACCTATCCCCGCTGATTGTCATCTGTTGGTCAGCAAGTTGCTATCCAGCTGGGTATGGGAGTGCTGAATCCAAGTTCCATGAGTTTGTAGATAAGCTGGTTGGGATAATGGCATTGAAAGCAGAGCTGTTGTCTATTAATTGTAGTCTGATGTAGATGTCCTTCTTATCTAAGTGTTCCAATGATGAGTTTATGGCCAGGGTGATGGCATCAGCCATGGGCCTGTTGTGGTGGTAGGTGAACGGCAGTGGATCAAGGCTGCTTGGTAGGCTGGATTTAATGTGTGCCATTGTAAATTGCTCGTTCTAAGCTTCCCCCCAGTCCAGTTTTGGTCAAAAACCACTAAATCAAGCACTTGATCAACTAATCTTTATTTTAACAAAACACAATTACAGTTCCCACCACTGTATCTAACCACCACAGGTTTGATCCTGATATCTGCCTGTTCAAGCCCTCGCTCAAAAAGAGACACTCCAGATGGTCATGCAGTCCTAAGCGCTCTCCCAGAAGATCGACACAGGACCTCGTGGCAGCGGACTTTTATAGGTCCCCGGACCTTGAGGTGGTCCTTTTGTAGTCCAATAACAGATATCGATTAACCCCATACATAACAGACATTTCCCTAACCCAATAATACAGCAGCTAATACATTGTCTTCAAACACGGCTTCTCAGGGAAGCAAACATAGCAACATTTAACCATATAACCACATAACAATTTACAGCACGGAGACAGGCCCTCTCGGCCCTTCCAGTCCGTGCCGACCATTTGTTTTCCCCTAGTCCCATCTACCTGCACTCAGACCATACCCCTCCATTCCCTTCACGTCCATATACCTATCCACTTTAGTCTTAAATGTTAAAATCGATCCTGCCTCCACCACCTCTGCTGGAAGCTCATTCCACACAGCCACCACCCTCTGAGTAAAGAAGTTCCCCCTCACGTTACCCCTAAACTTCTGTCCCTTAATTCTCATGTCATGCCCTCTTGTTTGAATCTTCCCTACCCTCAATGGGAAAAGCTTATCCACGTCAACTCTGTCTATCCCTTTCATCATTTTAAAGACCTCAATCAAGTCACCCCCTTAACCTTCTGCGCTCCAAAGAATAAAGACCTAACTTGTTCAACCTTTCTCTGTAACATAGTTGCTGGAACCCTGGCAACATTCTAGTAAATCTCCTCTGTACTCTCTCTATTTTGTTGACATCCTTCCTATAACTAGGTGACCAAAATTGTACACCATACTCCAGAATTGGTCTTACCAATGCCTTGTACAATTTTAACATTACTTCCCTACTCCTATAATCAATGCTCTGATTTATAAAGGCCAGCACACCAAAGGCTTTCTTTACCACCTATCTACATGCGATTCCACCTTCAGGGAACTATGCACAGTTATTCCTAGATCCCTCTGTTCCACAGCATTCCTCAATTCCCTACCTCCACAATTCCCCTACTTCCACAGCATTCCTCAATTCCTCAATTCCCTACCATTTACCATGTACCATAGATTACCCAATCTATTTACCCTCATCTGTAAAAAAAACAGACAAGGCTCAATACCTCATCCAATCAACATTCGGCAAAGTGAAACTCTGCAACATTAGTTAGAATTATTTACAAAGTGTATGTCTGGTTTGCAGTCATCTAATCCATTCAACGCATTTTTCACCCAATTGACAGGGGGGCGTTGTAACGCCCCCAAGAAGAGGGGGCGTTACAAAGGCAAGTGGTGAAAAGAAGGCAGAAATTGAGAGACAAATTTGAAAGTACATGTTAAATTGTAGATGAAAGTAGATGAACCTGATATTGAATCTTGTCTGCTAACACTTCTGTGCAGTTTATTTGGGATCTAATCCCACATTGATGGCAATTGTTCACATGTCTGATTATTGGACCTATGCATACTTGTCTTTGGCTAGTGGTTCATAAGGGAACTGGTGCCATGACCATCCCATGATTCAGTGAGTTTATAGCATCTGCACCTGTGGACTGTACAGAACGTACAACAGGTCAGGTGCACCTGACCTATTTCTCCATCACCTGCCTCACTGGATCCTTGGGAGATGAGGGCCCTGATACATTTCCCATTTGGTTTTAGACTAACAGTTGATGTTTAAAAGGATACCATTTAAAAGGTAAGGAAGGCTATTTTTCCCTTTTTCACTTAAATGTGTTTTTTTTTTACCATGGCTCAATTTTAAATAGTTACTGTGTATACTTAAATGTATCCTAAATGCCTTCAATTGGACACTAGAAGCAGGTGAAAAGACCTTTGACAAGAACCCTCCAGAAAACCATAGGTGTTGGTGGGGGCTGTGGGGGGGGGATGCTTAGATTCCACAATCTGAACCCTAGTTATCACAGGCAGACCAGTCTGCTTCTTGCAACGGTTGTAACTTCGAGGCTTCTTGTGGCCACAATAGTGTAATGGTAGGAGTAGGGCAGGGAGCAAGGTGTTTTACTGTCATAGAGTCATACAGCGTAGAAACAGGCCTTTGGTCCAATTTGCCCACTCTGACCAACATGCCCGATCTACAGTATACTAGTCCCACCTCTCTGCGCTTGGCCATTAATCCTCTAAACCGATCCATTCCATGTACCTGTCCAAATATCTCTTAAATGTTATGATAGTACCTGCCTCAACTACCTCTTCCTGCAGCTCATTCCATACACCCACCATCCTTTGTGTAAAAAAGATTCCCTCAAGTTCCTCTTAAATCTTTCTTCCCTCACCTTAAACCTATGACCTCTTGTTCTCAATTCCCCTACTTTGGGCTGAGGATTCTGTGCTTTTACCCAATCTATTCCTCTCATGATCTTGTACACCTCTATAGGATCACCTCATCCTCCGGCTCTCCAAGGAATAAAGTCCTCGCCTGCTCAACCTCTACCTGTAGCTCAGGCCCTCAAGTCCTGGCAACATCCTTGGATCTCTTCTCTACACCTTTTCCAGCTTGATGGCATATTTCCTATAACATGGTGCCAAAACCTGAACACAATACTCTAATGTGGCCTCACCAATGTCTCATATAACTGCAACATGACCTCCCAACTTCTATACTCAATACATTGACTGATTAAGGCTAATGTGCCAAAAGCTCTTTTGACAACCCTATCTACCTGTGATGCTACTTTCAAGGAACAATGTACCTGCATTCCTAGATCCCTCTGCTCTTACAACCCCCCCCCCCCCCCCCCCCCCCCCCTGCCCCTGCCCTTGTTAAACTGCCCAAATTGCAACACCTCACATTTCTCTGTATTAAATTCCATCAACCATTCCTCGGCCCACCCACCCAACTGATCAAGATCCTGTTGCAATTTTTGACAATCATCTTCACTATTTACAATACCACCCACGTTAGTGTCATCTGCAAACTTGCTAATAATGCCTCCTTATATGTTCTCATCCAAATTGTTGATACAGATAACAAACAGTAATGGGCCCAGCAACCCTGGCTACCAGTCCAAAAATCAACCGTCCACCATCTCCCTCGGCTTCCTTCCATGAAGCCAATTTTCTATGCAGTCAGCTGTCTCTCCTTTGATCCCATGCAATCTAACCTTCCAGAGCAATTTACCATGCGGACACTTGTCAGGGCTTTGCTGAAATCCATGTATGCAACATCTACTTCTCTGTCCTCATCAACCTTCTGGTCACATCTTCAAAAAACAATCATATTCACGATACATGATCTCCTACGTACAAAATGGTGTTGACTATTCTAATCAGCCTTTGTCCATCTAATTGCATGTAGATCTTATTCCCTCAGAATACTCTCCAGTAACTTTCCGACCACAGGCGTTAGGCTGCGTTGTTACATTTAAATGGAGGGATCTTCAATGTGCAGTATTTTACTTCGGAGTCACGTGAGTGATTCCGTGAAGAAGCACGCCAGTCCGCATGCGCATCATTACGTCTGACGCATGGCGCAACGACGGTGTAGCTCCACCAGCGGTAAGTTTTAAAAACCCTCAGGTAAGTGTTTAAAAACTTAGTTGAGGTCGTTTTCTGCGGTCGGTAAGTCTTGTTGCAGGAGCAAGTTCAAACCAATGGAGAAAATGACTAAGGGAAGGTCGAGGCGGGCTGCCGGGAGAGCAGCTATGGAAGACCGCGGGAGTGCGGGTAGCGGGTGGCCGTCTATCTCGCCTTCAGAGTCACTGGCGGCACGGCCAGTGGCTTCCGACTTGGTGCCGATTGAAAGGACCGTGGCTACTCCGGTGGGACTTGAAAGCCACTAAGAAGTTCGGTGGGCACATTGACGCGGACGAGTCCATGGCCCAGGAGGGTCCCCTCCCATACCACAATGGATAGCGAACTTACAGAACGTTATGTCCAGGATGGAGCTCCTGATGGAGAGGATGCTCCCATCGATATGCTCCACAAGAGGAGCTTAAATCCGCAGGTCTCCTCGGGGGGCCCGTGGGCAGCGGCCACCTGTAGCAAAGGCTGCAGCAATGTCTTCCTCTCGGAACCAAGGAGAGCAATCAGGGGTCAGTTTTGGTTCTGACTTCCGAGGTTGGAGGTCTAGCCAAGTGAGCAAACCTCAAGGCAGAAGGCGCGAACCTGGGTTGCCAAGCATGGCAAGTAAATTTTCTATACCGACCAGAACGGGGAACGAGCTGAGAAGACCTGAGCCATGACTATAAATTACAAGGACCCTCCAACCAGCTGCAAGACCACACAGTGGACGCGATAAAACTTCACAAAAAATATACAAAACTTACCCGCAATTCGGTAGCCTCTATCAAAGGCCAACTGTGACCCACGCTAAAACGGGGTCACATGGGTTAGGTATCAGAATGCCCCAGGAAGTGAGGCTCCAGAAGATAACGGACAGCTGCTCACCTTACCAGGCATTATAGCTTTCGCTAGACGGTGGTTGGGGGGCCTCTGTCCTGAGTGCAGCAGGATGCTCTGTCCCTAATGTGCAACTGCACAATTTTTGAAATAAACTGTCTCAGAAAAGCGCTAAACCGTCCTACTCAAAACCCCCAAGATTGCAGCAATGTGCACTCTTCTGTTCGTTGAAGACCTATCAAACGGGTCAGAGAGCGAAGACGACGAGGCTAAAGATGGTGCTCATAAAAAGTTTAGCCGACCAGCAAATATTCCAACTTTGGTGGCAGCACCCACTAACCCAAACAGTTTGCTGATGCTGGTTCAGGCCAAGGCCCAATCCGCCTTGCCAAACATGCGCAATACCGCACCCCCCAACATTCTTCCCCTCCAAAACTCGGGGCAGAAATTTCCACCGGCAACCATGGAGGTAGGTGGAACGGGTTCTTTTCAGGACAATCATGTATGGATCAGTTACAAGTTGCTGGGATATTACTACTGGTTTTTTCAATGTATGGTGTTGATACCAGCAGAGTCATACTGCACAGTATAAACAATTGGGTTCCGAAAAGAAGCCTTTTCAATTTGCATCCGCCTACACAGCATACAGCATATACCCCAAGCAGGACATTTGCTTTTTTCCACCAGAATCTTGGAATGTACAACGGAAATTGAAACATTATCTAAAAAAGGGGTAATAGAGAAGTCGCTTCATCAATCTCACCAATTTGTGTCTAATATATTTCCTAGACAAAAGAAGGATGGTGGATGTCGAATCATTCTTGATCTAACTCGACTTAACTCATATGTGCATTATAAACATTTCAAAATGGAAACTTTTGTTACTGCTAAACAACTGGTTTCCAAAGGATGTTATATGGCTATAAAGATGCATACTATTCAGTACCCATTCATTACAATCACCGGAGATATTTGAAGTTTAGCTGGATGAGGCAATTATGGCAATTTAAGCATTGCCTAATGGGTTCACTTCGGCTCCTAGATTATTTACAAAATTGTTAAAACCGGTGTTGGGTCTACTCCGGGCTCAGAATCATATTGTAATGGCCTATTTGGATGATGTCCTAATCATAGGCAAGACTCAAAAATCAACTAAATTTCAGCTACCAAAATCATGTTTAAGAGGTTGGGGTTTCTCATCCATCCAGTTAAATCCAAATTGATGCCATCTAGAGTTATTGATTATTTGGGATTCACCATTAATTCAACTCACATGTCTGTAACTCTGCCTGGGGGCAGGAATCAGAGTTAATAGAAGCTTGTAACAATCTTGTTGATGAGCAACACCCTTTTATTCGGCAGGTGACTAGTATAATTGGGAAATTATTGGCTGCTTTTCCAGCTGCACAGTTTTGGCCTTTACATTATCAAAATTTACAAAGTGCAAAGGAGCAGGCACTCAAAAGACATGCAGGTCACTTCAATAGACCCATGTGGTTACCAGCTGATGCCATTGCTGAGTTAGAGTGGTGGATAGCGAATATTTGGAATTGCTCCAGTAAAATTCTGATTGATAAACGTTCAGTTATTTTACAAACTGATGTTAGTGCTCTAGGATGGGGAGCTACTGATACCATCTCTAGCTGCGGTGGCAGATGGAATATGCATGAGGCATTAATTCCTCAATCACATGGCATTAACTATTTAGAGTTGTTGGGAGCACTCTATGGCTTAAAGGCGTATAGTATGCATGACTTGCATGTTCAGCTTCAGATTGACAACACTGCAGCAGTAGCATATGTTAATCACATGGGTGGAATCAAGTCAGTATCATGTGATAAATTGGCTAACCTTATTTGGCACTGGTGTAGTACAAGAAACATCTGGATTTCAGCTATCTACTTATCAGGTAGATTTAACATGGTGGCAGACACCAGGTCACGAAAATTCAATGACAACACAGAATGGATGTTGAATCGTGAAATATTTTATGATATTGTCGCTCGGTATGGCGTACCAGATATTGATTTGTTTGCATCTAGACTTAATCACCAGCTACCAAAGTATGTTTCATGGGAACCAGACCCTGGGGCAGTAGCGGTAGATGCATTCTCGCTACACTGGGATGGAATGTTTTTATATGCATTTCCCCCATTTTGCCTCATCGTTGCTTGCTTATGATCAAGCAAGACCTACACAGCCATGGTTCCCACTCATTCTGAGACTAATAACACAGCCTTTTATGGCTGTCCCCAAATGCAGTAACCTGCTGGGTCATCCTGTGACTGAGGAGAACCATCCACTACATGACCGTATTAATCTATTGATTTGCAGATTCTGAGGAGACCGTTCCTGGGGCTCGGACTATCAGGTGGTACTGCAGCCTGTAGGGATAGTACTAAAAAACAAATACATCTCTCATATCAAGAAATGGGAGGTGTTCTGCTTGCAGTCAAACATTTTATATCACACGGCAAGCATATCGGATGTGTTGGAATTTCTTTCCACACTATATTTTGATGAGCGACTGAGTTATAGTGCCATCAATAGTGCCAGGAGTTCCTTAACATGCTACCTGTGGTAGGGATCAGGACAACACTCTGTTGGGTCTCACCCTTTAATATCCTGGTTCATGAAGGGTATATTTAACTGTAATCCCCCCATGCCCAGGTACACGGAGATTTGGGATGTGAGCGTGGTTCTCACGCTGCTTCGCCAATGGGCTCCAGCTACATCCCTGTCTTTGCCCAGACTCACTCTCAAAGTAGTCATGCTCATGGCGCTGGTTTCAGCGCAATGCGTCCAGACGTTGCAGAAGCTGCGACAACAGGATGGTTTCATCTGTAAATAACATCATTTTATTTTTATGATTTAATTAAGCAGAACAGGCCAGGGGCGTCAGGGCTTAAACTTATTTTTATGACATACCCCATATACCTTCGCTTATGTGTAGTTACGTACTTGCAGCAGTATATCAAGGTCACCAAGAGCCTCAGAAGCTCCGAATTAACGATATTCATCAGTCACAAATAGCCTCATAAGAAGGTGTCGGCACAGACCATTTCAAGGTGACCGAAACAGGTTCTGGCTTGTGTCGGAGTGGACACTGACATTTTAAAATCTCACTCCACCAGGGCGGCATCAACGTCAGCAGCGAGGGCACTGGATGTCCCTCTCAGTCAAATTAACTGACATTTCAAAGGTTCTATAATAAACCTCTTGCCACACCGGGGGTATTTGACCACTCCATTTTAAATTCTGTTTTATAGCTTCCCCCTGGGAGAGAGGGGTCGCTATTGTTTTTCTTTTTTGCTAATTAAAGCATCAACATGTTTAAGTCTGTATCATGTTTGAATGCATTATTTATTATTTACTCATCCTGGGTCAACTGAGACAGTGTGTCGCATGGACTCGTATCCATGGCATGAAATCAAAGAGCTTTGCAATCGTCACGTGACTCTGAAGTAAAATAGTAAGATTAAACGAGAACGTACCAGTTTAAAGTTTGATCTTTGTTTTATGAGGAGTTACGATGAGCCATTACGTGCCCTCCGCTCCCAACCCTCGTATCATAAAGATAATCTGGTAGTTCTAGTCTTCTCTAATCTTACTATGTCACTTCAACTACTGTTATCTGTAATTTCACACTGCTGCTTTGAAGATTGACGCGCATGTGGACTGGTGGGCTTCTTTACATAATCACTCATCGTAAATCCTCATAAAATAAAGATCAAAATTCAAACTGGTAAGTTCTCATTTAATCTTACTATTTTCAAGCTAAGGCTAGACATGCTACATAACAAATCTGTGCATCGAGTGAATATTCTTCAAGGATTCCCCACGTATCAAAATCTTATTTATCAACCTACTTTTTTGTTTACGCTGTGGTGACTCCCGTAACTAGTCAAAAAGTGCAGAGAATTAAAAGTACAATGGCTTGAGATACTTATTGCAACATACAGTATAGCTTGGAAATGGGCCCTTCGGGTGCTATCGTCTCACACAGACCAATTTAGCATACTGGACCAGCCGCATTTGACTACATTTAGCCCATATCCCTCTCAACCCTTCCCATCCAGATATCAGGGCTGATGGGCCTGTTTCCATGCTCTACAGTGCCCTCCATAATGATTGGGACAAAGACTCATTCATTTATTTATTTGCCTCTGTACTCCACAATTTGAGATTTGTAATAAAAAAAAAATCACATGTGGTTAAAGTGCACATTGTCAGATTTTATTTAAGGCCATTTTTATACATTTTGGTTTCACCATGTAGAAATTACAGCTGTGTTTACACATAGTCCCTCCCATTTCAGGGCACCATAATGTTTGGGACACGTGGCTTCACAGGCATTTGTAATTGCTCATGTGTGTTTAAATGCCTCCTCAATGCAGGTATAAGAGAGCTCTCAGCACCTAGTCTTTCCATCACCTTTGGAAACTTTTATTGCTGTTTATCAACATGAGGACCAGTTGTGCCAATGAAAGTCAAAGAAGCCATTATGAGAAAAAAGAATAAACCTGTCAGAGACATCAGCCAAACCTTAGGCTTGCCAAAATCAACTGTTTGGAACATCATTAAGAAGAAAGAGAGCACTGGTGAACTTACTAATCGCTAAGGGACTGGCAGGCCAAGGAAGACCTCCACAGCTGCTGACAGAATTCTCTCTATAATAAAGAAAAATCCCCAAACATCTGTCCGACAGATCAGAAACACTCTTCAGGAGTGTTACGACTCCCGAATGCAGGTACATCAGAGCCGCGTATTTTAGTCAAAACACAGGCTCAAGTTCAAGAAAATAGCATTTTATTTAGTTAAAACCCAAACCTGATTCAAACAACCCAGTCAAGGACAAGAATAAACGAATAAACAAAGATATCAGTGCTCCAGCCAGCCTCACAATGGGCCGTCGAACTAGAGTCTCTAACCTGCCTAAATGGAAATAACCCTGAAACAAAATACACAAAAACCCTCAGGTCAGTCCTTATCTGTCCCAATTCAATGTTAATTGACAAATGTAGGTAATAATACACAAAGTTCTATGCCATGTGGCCAGGCCTCCTGCAGTTCAAACCACAGTCTGTTCATGAGTCAGGGTCGCCGAAGAGAGAATTCTCGGAGACTCCTGGTATTTAAGGTTTCGATGAGTCACCTGTCGCCTGACGCAGCTTAGCCAATCGGGTACAGGAGCCCTTAACCCCTTGATTACCGACTCCCAGCCACGGGGCCTGCACTCAGGAGAGAAACAGAAGAGTTAAGTACAGAGCATTCACCAGAGCGGGGGGGGAAGGTAGAGTACCTAACACCCATACCCAAAGATACTGAATAAGCTTCGGAAGAAACTAATCAGTACTAAAACACTACTGGCGTGACAGGGCGTCAGCCAAGATATTATCCTTGCCCCTGATGTGCCTGAACTCCAGGTTGTATTCCTGCAGCTGCCAACTCCAGCTCATCAACCGCCTGTTCTTATTCTTCATGTTCTTGTTCACTAGCCGTTGAAAGGTTGCCGGCGCACTGCGCATCCCAAATGCCATTACCGTGTACTGAAGAAAGTTATCAGGCGTAACGAACGCTGCGTCTCCCTCGCCCGCCTAGTCAAAGGAACTTGCCAATACCCTTTTAGCAAGTCCAACTTAGACACAAAAGATTTACTACCCACATGATCCACACAATCCTCCATCCGTGGAAGAGGATAGCAATCCGCCTTAGTTACACCATTCACCTTCGAAAGTCCATGCAAAACCTGTCCTCCCCATTAGTCTTCGTAGCCAGTAGACACGGAGAACTCCACGGACTACAACTAGGTTCAACAATTGCATGCTGCAGCATATAGTCAACCTGACCTCTTAGACGTTGCCGCTTGTCAGGGTTGTCCTGATACGGATGCTGTTTAATTGGCGCAGCACCGGCCACGTCAATGTCATGCTGCAGCACAGATGTTTGAGAAGGCACATCCGAGAACAGTGACCCATTTGACCCCACCAAAGCAAGCCGATCGTCGCACTGACTTCCAGACAAATGAGACAACCGCAAGGGAAGCGACTCCAAAGCTTCAGAGTTGCACAGCTTTCCCTGCGACACTGCCACCGACAACCGTGCCTCACCCACATCACCACCCGTGTCAGGGGGCAGCACTACTACAGCCAAAACCGGCTTAGACAAACCCGAAGGACACAGCTCCTCCCCATCAACCTGTACATGCTTCTGCTCATGGTACTGCGTCAGCATGTTGATATGACAGAGCTGAGTCTTACGCCTCCGATCAGGGGTACCAATAACTGATCCCTTGCACCAACCTTCTTAACCACCTGATAGGGACCACTATACCGAGCCTGCAGACTGGAACCAGGAATAGGCAACAACACCAGGACTTTGTCACCTGGAGAAAAATTCCTACTAGAAGCCTTCCTGTCGAACCAGCTCTTCATCCTAGACTGAGCAGAAGCAAGATTACCCATTGCCAGTTCGCATGCCCTCCGCAGTCTAGACCTAAAAGTACAGACGTGGTCTAAAATACTACGTTTTGAATTCTCCTGCAACCATTTCTCCTTCAGGACCCTCAACGGACCACGAACAGTATGCGCGAACACCAGGTCAGCAGGTCTGAACCCTAAAGACTCCTGCACGACCTCACGCACCGCAAACATAACGAGATGAACCCCCTCATCCCAGTCTTTTTCAAACTCCAGGCAGTAAGTCCTCAACATTAGAAACGGGAATAGTGCCGGAGGATTGGCGTACTGTCATTAGAAACGGGAATAGTGCCGGAGGATTGGCGTACTGCGCATGTTGTTCCATTGTTTAAAAAGGGTTCAAAGAATAAACCTAGCAATTATAGACCTATTAGTTTGACGTCAGTGGTGGGCAAATTAATGGAAAGGATACTTAGAGATAATATATATAAGCATCTGGATAAACATGGTCTGATCAGGAACAGTCAACATGGATTTGTGCCTGGAAGGTCATGTTTGACAAACCTTCTTGAATTTTCTGAAACGGTAACTAGGGAAATTGATGAGGGTAAAGCAGTGGATGTTGTCTATATGGATTTCAGTAAGGCCTTTGACAAGGTTCCCCATAGAAGGTTGGTTTAAGAAGGTTCAATCTCTGGGTGTTAATGGCGGAGTAGCAAGATGGATTCAACAGTGGCTGAATGGGAGATGTCCAGAGAGTAATGGTGGATGGCTGTTTGTCAGGTTGGAAGCCGGTGACCAGTGGGGTGCCTGAGGGATCTGTGTTTGGGTCCACTGTTGTTTGTCATGTACATCAATGATCTGGATGATGGGGTGGAAAATTGGATAAGTAAGTATGCAGATGATACTAAGATAGGTGGTGTTGTGGATAATGAAGTAGATTTTTCAAAGTCTACAGAGAGATTTGGGCCATTTGGAAAAGTGGGCTGAAAGATGGCAGATGGAGTTTAATGCTGATAAGTGTGAAGTGCTACATCTTGGCAGGACAAAATCAAAATAGGACGTACATGGTAAATGGTAGGGAATTGAGGAATGCTGTGGAACAGAGGGATCTAGGAATAACTGTGCATAGTTCCCTGAGGGTGGAATCGCATGTAGATAGGGTGGTAAAGAAAGCCTTTGGTGTGCTGGCCTTTATAAATCAGAGCATTGAATATAGAGTAGGGAAGTAATGTTAAAATTGTACAAGGCATTGGTAAGACCAATTCTGGAGTATGGTGTACAATTTTGGTCGCCTAGTTATAGGAAGGATGTCAACAAAATAGAGAGAGTACAGAGGATATTTACTAGAATGTTTTGCCAGGGTTCCAGCAACTATGTTACAGAGAAAGGTTGAACAAGTTAGGTCTTTATTCTTTGGAGCGCAGAAGGTTAAGGGGGACTTGATTGAGGTCTTTAAAATGATGAAAGGGATAGACAGAGTTGACGTGGATAACGTTTTTTCCCATTGAGGGTAGGGAAGATTCAAACAAGAGGGCATGACAAGAGAATTAAGGGACAGAGGTTTCGGGGTAACGTGAGGGGGAACTTCTTTACTCAGAGGGTGGTGGCTGTGTGGAATCAGCTTCCAGCAGAAGTGGTGGAGGCAGGATCGATTTTAACATTTAAGAGTAAAGTGGATAGGTATATGGACGTGAAGGGAATGGAGGGGTATGGTCTGAGTGCAGGTAGATGGGACTAGGGGAAAACAAATGGTCGACACGGACTGGAAGGGCCGAGAGGGCCTGTTTCCGTGCTGTAATTGTTATATGGTTATATGGTTAACATGGATTTCAAAGTCTGGTGAAACCGCTCGAGAGCTCCCTGGCTCGCTGGATGATATGCACTGGAGTAACAATGCTCAATGTCCAACAACTTCATTACCTGACCAAAAACCTTTGACATGAAGTTGGAACCTTGGTCGCTCTGCACAACCTTGGGCAAACCGAACAACGAAAAAAACTTAGTGAGAGACTTCACAATGGCAGGGGCAGTAATATTACGCAAAGGGACCATCTCCGGAAAGCGGGTAGACGCACACATAATTGTCAATAAAAACGTGTTGCCCACCCTTGTCTGAGGTAGAGGACCCACACAATCAACTAGAACCCGTTCAAACGGCTCCCCGACCACAGGGATTGGATATAAAGGCGCAGGAACAATCGATTGGTTCACTTTCCTGCCACCTGGCAAATGTGACAACACCTGCAGTGCTGCTTCACGTCCTTTTTCAACCCTGGCCAATAAAATTCAGTGAGATACGGTCATACTTCTTATTGACCCTCAAATGTCCACCGAGAGGTCCATCATGAGCCAAACAGAGTATCTCGTCCCTATACCGACGAGGTATCACAATCTGATCAACCACGTTCCAATCATCATGCCCTGACATATCCAAGGGAGACCACTTTCGCATCAGTAAGCCATTCCTCAGAAAATACCCCTTTGCTGTGGAATCCATATCCCCCTCAGGTACCCACCTCCCACCGCGCAGTCGAACAGATCCGATAAACCTTGATTACTGTTTTGCTCCTCAACCAGGCGCCGGTCACAATGACAGCGACACACAACGGCATATCTTCAGACAAGACCCCATCTTGATATGTAGAAACACCCTTCACAACACAGGATCCATCATCCTGATCCCCAAAAATGCTCTCACTCAGGTCCACTACATCTTCAAACTTTGCCTGGCTCTTAGCCATAGCCCTTGTGACAGCACAAGCTGTGAAGACCGTCGGATGCTGCATAGCCAATATATCAGGACTCTGCACCATCGGAACAGCCGTCACCTCAGGAGTAATTAAAATTCTACCTCCTGCCAAGTCATTCCCCCTCCCCCAAAATCACAGAAACTCCCCCGCAATGGGAAAACACGTTACGCCGTAACCCATCAATTACCCGGCCTGAAACCAACTCGAGACTCACGGTATGCAAAGGCACTACCATGTCCTCCAACCCGAATCCTACCACAGGGACACTGGACCCAACCGATGACTCCCCAGAAAACGGCAGTACACTATCCAATATAAAGGACTGAGTAGCACCAGTATCACACAAGATGGATACTGGAACTCGATGACCCCCATTCTCTAGAGAAACAAAACCTTTTGTGATGAACGCAGAATAATTCCTGCACTCATCAGAAGCAGGCATCCCAGGAAACACAGATGCTCTTTGTGTACCCACCAAAGCCACAGGCTTTGCATTTTTTTCCTTTGCAGGACGGAACATGACTTTAAGATGTGCCCGGTCCCTTTACAATAGTAGCACACAGGCCCTTCCTTAGTCCTGAAATCTCCGTCAACCTTATCAGCTCGGACCTCCCCCTGCATTAATGAGCTGACACTTGCAGGCACAGAAACAGCTTTGGCATTGCCACCGGTGACACCACCACGATTAAACGGCCGTGCACCAAAACTATAGGATCGCCCAGCAAACTCAGTTTTATGAGTCAATACATGCTCATCTGCTAACACCGCGGCCTTAGACACCTCCGTCACTTTGTGCTCATTAAGGTAAGTAGCAACCCTCTCAGGGAGACAGTTCTTAAAGTCTTCCATAATCATCAAGGCCCGCAGCAGCTCAAAATCCTTCACTCCTTCAGAAGCGCACCACCTGTCAAAAAGTGCCTCCTTCTCCCAAGCAAGCTCACATAAGTCTGACTATCAAACTTCCTAAAGCGCCGGAACTTCTGCAGGTACGCCTCTGGAACTAATTCATAAGCCCTTAATACCGTAGACTTCACATACTCATAGTCCCGACTGTTGTCAACAAATAACGACGAATACACCTCCTGTGCTTTACCCACAAGGACACTCTGCAATAGCAAGGACCACATGTCCCTAGGCCACTTCAAGGCCGAAGCCGTCCGTTCAAACACTGCAAACTACTTGTCCACATGCTTCTCATTAAACGGGGGAACCAGGCAGATGTTCTTGCTCATATCAAATTCCCATTCCCTAGAAGAAACTCGGGAGGCATTCCATTCCTTCTCCCGCAGCTCAAGGCGTTTCTTTCAAGCTCTGATTGGAGCATGAGCTCCTTCTCTTTTAAGGCCCTCTCCTCCTTTTTCATTTCAAGCTCTGATTGGAGCATGAGCTCTTTCTCTCTTAAAGCCCTCTCCTTTTTAATTTCTAGCTCTAACTCCTTCAATCGAATGAGGTCCCCCATGTCCTGACCAGGCTGTGTAGAAGATAGAGGACTATCGGCACCAGCAGGCAATACCACATTCCTCACCAACGCAGACCATAACTCCGACTTTATAGCCTCTTTCTTCAAATGCTTATCAATAGGCACCTTATAGGTCTCTAACCTGCCTAAATGGAAATAACACTGAAACAAAATACACGAAAACCCTCAGGTCAGTCCTTATCCGTCCCAATTCAATATTAATTGACAAATGTAGGTAATAATACACAAAGTTCTATGCCATGTGGCCAGGCCTCCTGCAATTCAAACCAGTCTGTTCACGAGTCAGGGCCGACGAAGAGAGAGAGAGTTCTGGGAGACTCCTGGTATTTAAGCTTTCGATGAGTCGCCCGTCACCTGACGCAGCTTGGCCAATCGGGTACAGGAGCCCTTAACCCCATGATTCCCGACCCAGCCACGGGGCCTGCACTCAGGAGAGAAACAAAAGAGTTAAGTACATAGCATTCACCAGAGGGAGTACCTAACAGGAGTCAGGTGTGGATTTATCAATGACCACTGTCCGCAGAAGACTTCATGCACAGATATACAGAGGCTACACTGCAAGATGCAAACCGCTGGTTAGCTGCAAAAATAAGATGGCCAGGTTACAATTCACCAAGAAGTACTTAAAAGAGCATGCACAGTTCTGGAAAAAGGTCTTGTGGACAGATGAGACGAAGATTAACATATCAGAGTGATGGAAAGAGCAAAGTATGGAGGAGAGAAGGAACTGCCCAAGATCCAAAGCATACCACCGCAACTATGAAACACAGTGGAAGGGGTGTTATGGCCTGGGCATGTATGGCTGCTGAAGGTACTGGCTCACTTATCTTCATTGATGATACAACTGCTGATGGTAGTCGCATAATGAATTCTGAAGTGTATAGACGGATCCTATCTGCTCAAGTTCAAACAAATGCCTCAAAACTCATTGGCAGGCAGTTCATTCTACAGCAAAACAAATCCCAAACATACTGATAAAACAACAAAGGAGTTTTTCAAAGCTAAAAAATGGTCAGTTCTTGAGTGACCAAATCAATCACTCAATCTGAACCCAATTGAGCATGCCTTCTATATGCTGAAGAGAAAACTGAAGTGACTAGCCCCCAAAACCAGCATAAGCTAATGATGGCTGCAATACAGGCCTGGCAGAACATCACCAGAGAAAACATCCAGCACTGGTGATGTCCATGAAACACAGACTTCAAGCAGTCATTGCATGCAAAGGATATGCAACAAAATACTAAACATGACTACTTTCATTTACATGACAGTGCTGTGTCCCAAACATTATGATGTCCCGAAATGGGGGGACTACGTATAAACACTACTGTCATTTCTACATGGTGAACCAAAATGCATAAAAATGGCCTTTGTAAAAAACTTTAACCACATGTGAATTTTTTCTATTAAAAATCTCAAATTGTGGAGTACAGAGGCAAACAAATAAATGATGGGTCTTTGTCCCAAACATTATGTGGGGCACTGTATATTTAAACTAAACCAAAAAAACCTAGTTCTCCCACGGCTGTGCAGTCAAGTACAAATCCAATTCGATTTTCAAATTTGCAGACACACCACCATTGTGGGCCAGATATCGAATAATGATGAGACGGAGTACAGGAGATTGAGAACCTTGTGACTTGGTGTTGAGATAACAACCTATCTATCAATGCCAGCAAGACAAAGGAAAGAGATCGACTTCAGGAAGCGAAGCGGTACACATACACCGGTTTGCATTGATGGTGCCAAAGTAGAGATGGTTGAAAGTTTCAAATTCCAAGGAGTGAATATCACCAGCAACTTGGACCACCAATAATGAAGCAATGACCAACACCTCTACTTCCTTAGAAGGCTTAGGAAGTCTGGCAAGTCCCCAACGCCTCTCACTAACTAAGATAGAAGTGCCATAGAAAGCATCACAGAATGGTTTGGGAACAGCTCCACCCAAGACAAGAAATTGCAAAGAATTATGGACGTAGCCCAGACCATCCCGCAAACCAACCTCCCTTCCATTGATTCCATTTATACCTCATGTTGCCTCGGCAAGGCCGCCAGCATAATCAAGGACGTGCTCACCCTGGTCACTCTCTCTTCTCCCCTCTCCCATCAGACAAGAGGTATAGAAGTATGAAAACGTACATGGACAGTTTCTTCCCAGCTGTGAGCAGGCAACTGAACCATCTTATCAACAATCCTGAGCTACTACCTACCTCATCGGAGACCCTTGGACTATCTTTGTTCGGACTTTACTGGACTGTATCTTACACTAAACGTTATTACCTTTATCATGTATCTGTTCAGTGGATGGCTCAATTGTAATCTCGTATTGTCTATCCGCTGACTGGTTAGCATGCAACAATAGCTTTCCATTGTACCAATAAACTAAACTCAACAACTCAGTTCAGTGTATCAAAGTTTGCTGATGATAAAATTATAATTAGAAAATTTATTTATGGGGAAATCACTGTTGAGAGTTAAAATGTTGGAATTCTGTATCCCAGGTGGCTCTGGATGCCAACATGTTTTTTTCATCCATGGAGTTGCAGGGATGGAGTAGGAAGAAGGGCAGATCTGGCTCCAGGGGTTACCATTACCCTTCATGTTCAATTACTGCCATGTAGTTATGACATGTACCTTGCTTCTCAAAAATATGGACATTACTGTTTAGGACAGCTGACTTTTATTACCCATCCTTAATTTATTTAAGCCAGACAATTTAGGATCAATAATAAATCTTATTGATCGGATATGGATTGCATATTTCCTTCCCTAGAGGACATTGGTGAGCCAGAAAAAAATATTACAACCTATTAACTTGTTTACCATTGCTATTTTTTTAAAATAAAAGTATTTAATTTTAACTTTCCTTATTCCATTAGTCCATCTTAAACCCATATTTTCCTATTCAGTAGACGACCCCAACAAATTATGTTCAATAAAATGACCACTAAATCCAACCTGGGGTTGTCCAGGTGACTTACCAATATTTTGAGACTAAAGTGAGAAAGCAGAAACTATGAAAATTACAGAGTGTACAGGAAAAAAAGACCATTCAGCCCTCCTAGTCTGTGGGAATGCTAATGCTCCACCCAAGCCTTTTTCTCACTCATTCATCCAGAACTTAAGAGCATTTATGGCAATGACTTTAATTCACGTTAATGCAGATTTTCCCTGAATTCCCTATTGAGAAGGGTGTGGTTTGACTTGGAACTCACATATATTGTTGCTATATTGGGGTTGTGGCCTCGGGAACATAGGCACGTCTTATCTTTGTTGTTATAATGCTCTCTTCTAATCTGCAAATCACACATTCATACTTTTAGTGCTTCTCTGCCAAGATATTCCACAAATCACCCAAGTAATTGCCAACATTGGTTAGTTTACTTAAGTACAAAAATCTACAGGCAACTGCTCTCCATCAGTATCATACATATATCTAAAATGTTTTACAGATGGACAGAGATGGTCCCATATTTCAAGGGTTAACTGTGTATCCTAATGTGTATGTGCTGTTGACCAATTGGGCAAGATGTTAAACTAAGACCTCACCTGCTCTCACAGGTGCAAAGGTTCCTGTGGCTGCTATTTTGCAGAGGCATTGGAATTTCTTCCGAGGGGATTATCCCTCTTACCATCATCTGAGTGAGCACGAGATAGAGAAATGCAGGAGACACAAGAAACTGCAGATGATGGCATCTTGATCAAAACACAGGACTTAGCAGGACTGGAAACATCCGAGTAGGGAATGGGCAGGCGAAGTTTCATCAGACACAAGAACTGCACGCACTGGTTTACCAAAAATGACAGAAACTGCTGGAGTAACTCAGCGAGTCAGGCAGCATCTCTGGAGAACATGGATTGGGGACGTTTTTGGGCCAGGACCATTCTTCGGCAGCCTGACTTGCTGAGTCTAAAGGTTCCTGACCTGCAACATCATCTGTCCATTTCCTCCCCAGATGCTGCCAGACCTGCTCTCCAGCACGGTGTTTAGAAATGCAAGGCTTCTTCACACTGGTATAGAATTTAAATAGGAAAGAATGAATGGCTCAAGAACGTTACAAAATTAAAAAGGAGTCATCACTTTTTATTTATCAGGTCAGCAAAACAAAATCCCAGGAAGTACAGTATTTACAGATCATTCTAGAAACTAAAGCAGCATTATTTAGAAACTGCACTAACAAACACTGAGGAAGGCCAGTCAATTTTGGTAATTGTTTCCAGAGTTCATTTCCTCAACCCCTGCAGTTGGCTTAAAACAGACTTCCAATGCATGTCCTAAACAGTCAACTTTAGAAGTATTTTAGATAACAAAAATATTTAAAAGGAGCTTCCTAAACTACAATGTAGACAAAAGAACACAATATACATGGTAATCTGCAATATCCCTGTCTTTTTTTTCACAGAAACTGCTCCCATTTTGCCCTGTTTTCAACATGAAAATAGGTGATGTTAATGAACTGCTTCAAGGAACAGGTGTTCTTTGAAAGCATCATTTCAAAAATACCTTGATCACAATAATATTTCATTGATAATGCAAACATCTGGATCCAAATTGAGACCTAAACAAGTGTCCTAAAAAAAGTCATTTATCAAGCAACAGGTTTTGAGAACCCATATAGTGATTTAATTAAAGTGTTTATATAAAACAAGAATACAATAACCTGTAAACTTGGCAAACAAAAGCTAACCTATGGAATTTTTATTCACGTAAAGTAGTCTCACTACAACATTGTAGCACACATCTTACTGCAGATGTGCAGGGGAAGAAAAGTAAATCTACACAGTTTATGAACAGATATTACTTGCACAGAATGGACATTCAGTAAAGATTAATGCTGAGGTACTGCAAATTATGATCACTTTTTGCACCAACATCCTACATTAACAGTAATTGTTAGGACCATTTCTGCTATACAAACAAGTTTTCTTTTAAATAATAGATTAAAAAAAAACATTTTTACCAGATGCATTAGTGCAAGAAAACAAGGAACTTCTTTAGTATGGTAAGCTTGTTCCGTATTGGATTACTTACAAAAGAAAAACACAAACAGTGTTGGTGCTACAGGTGAACTGGGCTCAATGTCTGCCAATTGGTTACAGCACCTCGGTCCGAGCTGGTCCTTCTTTATAGATTCGGAAATGCCTCCGTGAATCCGCTTTTAACACCAGTTCTAATGCACACCATTATAATTAAACAGAAAACGTGAACAGTAAAGGTGATAGATTCCACTTTAAGTGTTCTTAACCTTTTGTTGAGATGCATGTTATAAACGATTATGCAGGAATCTGCAGTAGTTACAGCCTGTAACACGCAACCAATTGTGAGATAAACTAACCTGTTAAAAACGGCGCTTTGCATGTTCAAAGAAAAACAAGTGCCTTGAATTCAACCAGTTGTGGGCTAAAATATAGCAGCTTGCAAAAGTGACCCATCATAACAAAACTCGCTGAATCAGAGGTGCTTGATTAATCCATTAGTTATGGATCATTAGACTGATAGCTGGATCAAAGTAAAAATTTGGGGGATATTTTTGGTTTTCAATGCACAAGTTCAATATTGTTTTTTTTTAAAAGAGCAATATGGAACATTACTTCAATGAATGTCAAAGTCTCTACAATGAAGTAATGACATTCCCACAAGACCACACTAACTTTAAAAAAAAAAATCACAACTCACTAGATTAATGAGGCAGTCCCCAGTATTTTTAAACACACAATTCATTCAAACACTGGAAACAATAGGGAGGGAAGAAGTGGAGAGAGAGATAGGGAGAGAGAGAGAGAGAGAGGATGAGAGAGAGAGGGAGAGAGAGAGAGAGAGAGGGGAGAAAGAGTTTTGGGGTTGTGGGAGGGGTGGAGATAAACAGGGCACAAAAGAGGGAGATAGGGAAGAAGGTATAAGGAGTACGTCCCAAATAGCTAAGTAAACACACCGCACACCATGTGACCCAGAACCTCACAGCCCAGGAGTGTCCAAAAAGTTGAATCCCTTCCGAGTTAGCTTTGCTGAGCACACCTTGCAATTAGTAAGTGGTTCTACAATTAGTCTCGGACAAGGGAGGAGGTAAAAAATTGGCACGGGTTCCGGCTCTGGATCATGCTGCAATGCTCTCGTGTGTGGAGATGTCGGCAGCAGGACTGACCTCGGCGGCGTGTCCATTCCTCACGACCAACGGCCGCTCAGCCTGTCCTTACTGCTCACTCGCACCCACAAAGGACAGGTGCTTGGATTGAGGTACTGAAGGATTGATTGTAACACGAGTTCCTGCTCCATCATCAGTTGTCACCGGGCAAGGAGCAGAAAATATGGTGAGGGGGTCGGTGTGGGGGTGGGACAAGGGGTAAGAAAGGGAGGAGAAACTTGCACCACATTTCAAGTATACTAACAAAGCTCCGACTCTTTATTTTTGGTCTCAGTGTCCAAATCCTGGGAGTTTTCCTTTATTAATGCTATAGAAATTGGACAAGATGGTGCTTCCTGGTAAGTGACTTCCGTCTTCATGTTGTCAGCAGAATCCAGTTGCTCCTCCATTCTTGAAGGTGTAGTGTTATTCTCTTCCCGGGAATTCTCTGTTGCTGGACAGGTTTCATGTTCCTGATGGTTATTCTCACCGAGAGCCCTGTTAGAAGTATTTAAGAAAATTAAAACAGTATAGGAAATACAATATTAGGAGTTGACTACTCCGTTCTACTCCTGATCTGCGTTCCTCACTCCATTCTCTGGAAGACTGAGTTTGGCCAGCACTCTTTAAACAAAAACCCGAGTTGAACCATTCATCCAACGTCACTGAGCTTGATGAATCCCTCTTACCTATATCCACCTATCACTTGCCAGGCTTTGTCCCACCCCCACCTCTTTTCCAGCTTTCTCCCCCAACTACAATCAGTCTGAAGAATCCAACCCAAAATATCATCTGTCAATGTTCTTCAGACCCACCGAGTTCCTCCAACATTATGTGTTACACATGGGAAATTTAAGTAGTCCATTTCAAAATCCTCACATTCGCATTCAAATCTTTCTGCGATCACATCGCTCCATCAGCTTACAACTTCTTTGCACTCCACCAATTACAGTCTTTTGACCTTCCTCAAATGTCTACCAGTCCACCTCTGGCAGACACTCCCCCCCTCCCTGAAAACTGCACCCCTACCACTCTTAGTTTGGAGGAAGGGTCCCCGACCCAAAACATTAACTGCTTTCTATTCCCACAAACGCTGCCCCACTGGCTGAGTCCTTCCAGCTTTTCTGTTTTTATTTCCAATTCCAGCATCCATAGTTTTTTTTAATTTTGGATCACTGGCAGCCATATATTGCACTCCCCCCTATTCCTCTGAGAAAATCCTCTTGTGTTCAGGTTTTTGATCACCGGCCCTAATATCTCCTGGTATGAATGATGGAAATATCAAACAAAAACTGATGATGCGCCTGAGGATCATCTTCCATATTAAGATTTGAGAGACCCTTTTGGCCCATTACACGAGTACCAAACACCAACCTTATTTTCCCTCCTGTGTCTCAATCAATTCTTTTCACGCCCACCCACCCACCATACAATTCTCCTGCCTCCTACCAACACTAGGGCATATTTACAGTAGCTAGATAACCTACCAACCAGCATGATTACAGGAAGTCTGGTCACCTGGGGAAAATCCATGTGGTCACAGAGAGAACACGCAAACTCCATACCAACAATACCCTGGTCGCTGGATTTACAAGGCAGCGGTGTTACATATTCCGCCACGGTGCTGCTCCTTGAATGTGCCACATCAATGGTCACTGTTGTGTTTACAATTATTTAATGTTTGCACATATTTGCACATTTTCTTGGGCATTTTATTAACACTTCATACTGAGTGATCTTACATGCTATGTCTCTGAATGTGACGCTCCCAATCAAATCCACGGGCAAATGTACGTCCGCAAAATTCACAGGGGAATCTTTTCTCATTGTAGATCCGAGCCCCACTTCCTGGGCACACCTCAATACCTGAAAAATAATGTGTTTCAAGAAATATTAGTCCAGAAACATTGTGCATTGTCTCCTACCTTCCATTTGTTTCTTCAATGTGATAACCCAGTTGAGCACTGCATTATAATAATAACTTATACAATTTTAGCAGTTAGATTTTGGAAGCAACTATTTGGCCCACAAAGTCTTTTCCAGTTGGAAAAAAAAAATCCAGACTCTTCTTGCCACCCAGTTCCTGGGTCTGTGGCCTTTGGAATACAGGCCGGGAAGAATTCTTCAAGAAAGTTATTTAAATGGAATGAAGACATCTACCTCTAACAATGAAGATAGACACAAGGTGCTGGAGTAACTCGGAGGGTCAGACAGCATATCTGGAGAAAAGGAGGGAGTGACATTTCAGGTCGAGACCTTTCCTCAGACTCGGCCTCTACCTCCAACAGCATTTACCTCCGAGTTACAAACCCAGCCACATATTGGGCAAAATCCTCTTTTGTCAACACTCCGAATCCTTTTACGTAACAACTTAAGTCTGTCTGTGGATTAGTTATCTCTCTTCAAAGAGAAAGATGAATGTCTCATGAATTTATTAATCATTTCCACTCCCCACAGGCTTCTTCCTCCCAACAAAACACCCAGCCTGGTCAATTCTTCCTCATATCTAATTGTCCCAAACCCCAACATGCTCATAAATCATTATAAGCAGTTGGGGGAACTGGAGCAACAGTTGGATAACATCCGGGAAAACAAGAGTTTCCTGGACAAGACCTACAGTGAGGTTGTCACACCAAGGATACAGGAAGCGTGAAGGTGGATGATTGTGAGAAAGCGGAGTAAAAGTGTAGTGCAGGAGTCCCTGGTGACTGTACCTACTGAAAACAGGCAGCCCTCTTGGGAGCAGATTACACAAGATTGAGTGGTATCCAGGGCTGTGATTCCAACCCTGGTGCCAGGGCTGTACGGGGAAGAGTGACGTCAACAGAGCCATAGTGGTGGGAGACTCCATCGTCAGAGGTGCAGATGGGAGATTCTGCGGTAGCAGGCAAGGATGGAGTGTTGCCTCCCTGGTGCCAGGGTCCAGGATGTCTCAGAGGGGGAGCACCCTGAGGTTGTCGTGCATGCTGGTGCAAATGATATAGGTTGGAAGAAGGGGGTTCTGCAACAAAAATTTACGGAATTGGGTAGAGGCTGAAAAGCAGGTCCTGCAGGGTAGTGATCTCAGGATTGCGTCCAGTATCTCATGCTAGTGAAGGTAAGAATAGGAAGATAGGGGAAATGGTGCAGGGGGCAGGGATTCAGACTTCTGGATAATTGGGATCTCTTCCGGGGCAGGGGTGACTGGCATAAAAAGGACGGGTTGCACCTAAAATGGAGGGGGATTAACATCCTAGCAGGAGGGTTTTCTAGTGCTACACGGGAGGGTTTAAACTAGATTGGCAGGGGGGTGGGATCTCGTGCAGGACAGAGGCACGTGAGAGGCTAGAGGATTGTATGGAGGATGGTGTGGTAAAGGTTAGGTGACAGAATAGGCAAAAACGGGAGCACACCGGGACGTTGAATCAGTTGTCATCTTATTGAATGACAATACTAACTCAAGGGTCCAATTGGAGGGAGAGTTCCTTTCACAGCGTGTGGAGAGTCTGTGTCAGGGGTTAAAGATGCGGGGATGGCAGGAGTGTTGAAAAGGAGGAGGGTCAGAGATCATGTCAGACTCACTCACCGCTGCCGTAGCGCTCCGGGCACGGACAGCAGAACTGCCCGCCACTTCCGGGGATAGAAGTAACTCGGGTGCATGCGGCCGCTGGGACCCGACAACAGAACCGGCTGCCATTTCAAGCGCCTGCTGCCGGCCCGCTCACCTCTGGCATTGCTCTTCGTCTGAACATCTCTCACCTGCCGCTCGCCGGCTTCGCTCATGTCAACCGCGTCCCGCAAATCCTTACATTCCCACAGCCAAGTAACCTCAACTGGTCCCGTGAGCGCGCTGTCGGAATTTAAAGATTTGCGGGAAGCCGGCCGGCAAGCGGCAGGTGAGAGATGTTCAGACGGAGACACTGCCAGAGGTGACGGGGACTAGCAGAAGGGGCTGAAGTGGCAGGGTCCCGGCGGCCGCTCAAAGTCAGTCACCCGAGCTGCTTCCTTCCTCAGAAGTGGCGGCCAGTTCTGCTGTCTGTGCCCGGAGCGCTGCGGCAGCCACCCAAGCTACTTCACTCCCCGGCCACAATAAAACCATATAGCAGTCTGAAGAAGGGTCTCGACCCGAAACGTCGCCTATCTCCTTCGCTCCTTAGATGCTGCTGCACCCGCTGAGTTTCTCCAGCCTTTTGTGTACCCTAGCAATTACAGCACGGAAACAGGCTATCTCGGTCCTTTTACTCCGTGCCGAACACTTACTCTCACCTAGTCCCATCTACCTGCACTCAGACCGGAGCATGGCAAGTGGGTTACTGACCCCAATCCCCTCCTTCACAACGCCAGACTCCCCAAACACTGTGAACGGAGCTGTCCCCCCACCCCGGGAAATACAGCATTTAAAAACATAAAGCACCAAGAAATGCGCTTACCACGTTATTGGTACATTAAGACCATTCTTCTGTGTTTCCTGAGATACTATTAAAATAATGGCAATCCATATTTGAAAATCCCGCCAAGAAACTCGCGCTGCGCATGCGCATCCGGCTGCTGCGCATGCGCAGTGCTGCAAAGGCAGAATTTCTGCTGCCTTCAGCCCCAGCTTGAAACTGACGGCTTCAGACAGCGCTGACACAGACTGCACAGTGTGGGCTGCACAGACCTTCGCGTGTTACAAGCGCTGCGGATGAAAGGCACGGAGAATTATGCCTACCTAAGAGATCGATCTCTTACATAGGCATAATTCTCCCATGTCTTTACTATTTATATTTAAGAATTGCCATTTCACAATTTTAGTCAGGGAAGGCAGTGCCTACCTTGCCTACCCTGACGGCACGTGCCTGTTATCTTGTTAGCGGTGTACTACAGACCCCCGAATAGTCAACTGGAATTAGAAGAACAAATGTGCTGGGAGATTGCAGACAGCTGCAGGTCAACTTATGCCCGTCCCACTTAGGAAACCTGAACGGAAACCTCTGGAGACTTTTCGCCCCACCCAAGGTTTCCGTGAGGTTCCCAGAGGTTTTTATCAGTCTCCCTAATGGTCGAAAGTGGTTTCTGTTTTAAAAATCGGTAATTTTTTAGTTGAAGCCGGTTGCGATGCTAGTTGAAGGTGGTCGCCGGAGGACAAAAACCTCCGGGAACCGCACGGAAACCTTGGGTGGGGCACAAAGTCTCCAGAGGTTTCCGTTCAGGTTTCCTAAGTGGGACAGGGGCATTAGGTTGTTGTAGTAGGGGATTTTAACTTTCCCAATATTGACAGGGAAAATCATAGTGTGAAGGGTTCAGATGGGGTGCAATTCCTCAAAAGTGTTCAGGAGAGTTTTCTTAAACAGTGTGTAGAGGCCCCCACATGTGAGAGGGCAACGCTGGATCTAGTTTTGGGAAATTGGGAAGGACAAGTTAACAAAGTGTGTGTGGAGGATCCTTTTGGGACCAGTGACCACAATTCTATTAGGTTTAAGACAGTTATGGATGGGATGGAGAGGGTCCACGTGTTAAAATGCTCAACTGGGGTAAAGCCAACTTTGAGGGTATGAGAGAAGGTCTCGCTCAAGTTGACTGGAGCAGGTTATTAGAGGGGAAAGGAACATCGGCCAAGTGGGATGTTTTTAAAAGTATACTGAAGAAAGCTCAGGATGTGTACGTCCCCATTAGAGTGAAGGATAAAGCATGGTTGACAAGGGGAATCGAGACATTAGTCAAAAACAAGAAGGATGCATGGGACAGGTATAGGCAGCTAGGATCGTACTCCTAGAGGAGTTTCAGGAGCAAAGTAGTAAACTAAAAAAGGAAATCAGAAGGGCAAAAAGGGGGCAGGAGATAGCTCTGGCAGGTAGCATTAAGGACAATCCCAAAAGATTTTATGAATACCAAAGGGGGAAAAAGAATAACTAGAGAGTGGGACCTCTCAGGTATCAAAGCGGTTACCTCGGTGTGGAGCCATAGGAGATGGGCAAGGTCCTAAATGAGTATTTCTCCTCTGTATTTACGGAGGAGAAAGACAGGAGAACGGAGGAACTTGGAGCAGTCACTGGAAGTGTCTTGAGAGCAGTCAGGGTTACCGTCGAAGAAGTACTGAAGGTGCTGTCGTGTTTGAAGGTAGATAAATCTCCAGGACCGGATCAGATATATCCGAGGACATTGTGGGAAACTAGAGAGGAAATTGCGGGAGCCCTGGTAGAAATTTGCGAGTCGTACTTAAATACGGGAGAGGTGCCAGAAGACTGCAGGGTGGCAAATGTTGTACCTCTTTTCAAGAACGGCGGCAGGGAAAATGCTTGGTAACTTGGTAGTTGATAAGTTACTGGAGAGTATTCGGAGGGATAGGATATACAGGCATTTGGATGGGCAAGGGCTGATTAGGGATTGTTTTGTACGTGGGAGGTCGTATCTCACAAATCTGATTTGTGATAGCTGAATGGATAGCAAATCGGCTACATGGAAGGAAGCAGAGGGTAATGGTGGAAGGTTGCTTCTCAGCCTGGATGCCTGTGACAAGTGGTGTGCTTTAGGGTTCAGTGCTGGGCCCGTTACTGTGTCATCTACATCAATGATTTGGATGAGAACATACAGGGCAACATTAGCAAGTTAGCTGATGATACAAAGTTAGTGGTTTTGCAGATAGTAAAGATGGTTGTGAAAGATTGCAGCAGAATCTGTATATATTGGCCAGGTGGGCGGAGGAATAGTTGATGGAATTTAATACAGAGAAATGTGAGGTGTTGCATTTTCGGACGTCAATCAAGGGCAGGATCTACACAGTAAATGGTAGGCCTCTGGGTAGTGTTGTAGAGCAGAGGGATCTAGGAGTACAGGTGCATGGTTCCTTGAAGTTCGAGTTGCATGTATATTAGGCGGTCAAAAAGGCTTTTGGCACAGGCCATCAGTCAGATTACTAAGTATAGAAGTTGGGAGGTCATGTTGCAGTTGCATAAGACGTTGGTGAGACCGCATTAAGAATATTGTGTTCAGTTCTGGGCACCATGTTATAGGAGAGACATTGTCAAGATTGAAAGGGTTCAGAAATGATTTACAAGGATGTTGCCAGGACTAAAAGGTGTGAGCTATAGGGAGAGGATGAGTAGGCTGGGTCTCTATTCCATGGAGCACAGAAGGATAAGGGGTGATCTTATAGACCTGTATAAGATCTTGAGAGGAGTAGATGCACAGTGTATTTTGCCCGGAGTAGGGAATCGAGAGCCAGAGGACCCAAGTTCAAGGTGAAGGGGAGAAATCTAATAGGAATCCGAGGGGTAACATTTTCACTCAAAGCGTGGTGGGTGTATGGAACAAGCTGCCAGAGGAAGTAGTTGAGGCTGGGACTATCCCATCATTTAAGAAACAGTTGACAGGTTATGGTTAGACAGGTACGTGGATAGGACAGGTTTGAAGGGATATGGACCAAGCACAGGCAAGTGAGACTGGTGTAGCTGGGACATTGTTGGCTGGTGAGGGCGAGTTGGGCAGAAGGGCCTGTTTCCACACTGTATCACTCTATGACTGTAAAGTCAACCATGTTCTTCAAAACAGATCCAAGAGACCATTTGGGTCTACCAGTATCTGCTTAGCAGGCCATGATGTAACATTTAATCGGATAAGGTGACAGCTAGATTATCTGCACAAATCCCGGGAGAGGGAGTTGAATCCAAGGCAGCAACTCATTGAGGCAAGACGGATCCTCTGAGATTTTACTTATTAACAGACAGAATGTTGTGTATGCTCCTAGCAAGAGAGGTGGCCCTAACAGTATTCTGGGAGTAGACCTATACCTTGCAATTTTTTCAAGAATTGAAATAATAAAACTGGTCATTGAATCCTCACTCTCAAATATAACGATAAACAAAAACCACAAGCAAGATCCAATTATACATAACTTGTTTCACCACACAAATGGTGGTGCATATATACTTCACTTTAGAGATACAGCGCAGAAACAGGCCCTTCGGCCCATCGAGTCTGCACTGACCAGTGTTCATCCTGTACGCTAACACTATCCTACACACTAGGGACAATTTACAATTTTACAGGCCAATTAATCTACAAACCTGTACATTTTTGGAGTGTGGGAGGAAACCGGAGCACCCAGAGAAAACCCATGCAGTCATAGACGGAAAGTACAAACTCAGTATAGACAGCACCAAGTCAGGATCGAACACGGGTCTCTGGCGCAGCTCCACCGCTGCGCCACCATACATAGAATGAACCGCCAGAGGATGTGGTGGAGCAGAGTACAGTATTGAAAAGAAGCTTGGACATGCATTGGACACATTTGGTGAGATATAGGACAAGCTGCAGGAAAGTGGAACCAGTTCGATTAGGCAATTTGTCCAGCATGGAAAAAATGTGGGGCATCCTAAAATGTTTGTTTTAGTTTAGAGATACAGCGTGGAAACAGGCCCTTCAGCCCACTGGATCCGCACCGACCTGTGATCCCCGCAAACTGAAGACCTCTAAGAAAACCCCCGCGGTCATGGGGAGAACGTACAAACTTAGTACAGACAGCACCCATAGTTGGGATCGAACCCTTGTCTCTGGCGCTGTAAGGCAGCAGCTCTACTGCTGTGCCACCATGCCGTCCATGAAAGGTACCTGAAACATCTACTGCTTCTCTGAAATGGCTAAAGCACTCCCCTCCTCACCTTTCGTACATCCGTTTTGAGGCAACGTTAAGAATGACAAGACATTGTTTCCAAAATTTTTTTTTCTCCAAAATCACAAACCTCTTTGTTCAACAATGTGGCCTTTTTCTTCCTCTCTGACCTCCTCCTCGCTGCTGAACCATTCTTTGTCTTTAAAATCTAACTGGTCCAGGTTAACGCGACCAACTAATTCAAAGTTGCGAATCACCTGAGGTTGGGGAAGAGGAGCATGTTCAATTAATTCCATTGCACAAGAGAGTATAAACTGGTGGGTGCCAGTTTCACTGTAGCAATCCTGTTAATGTACAATACCAAATATTGTACAATACCAAAGGTGGCCATTCAGTCAATCTTGATTCTTGCAGGGTCTCTGAAACAAATGTTTTATTTCGACCCACTCTCCTTACCCACCAACTCAAATTTCAGAAGTTGTATTTGGCATTTATCCCTTCTGGGAGTTAATATTGAATCTGCGCCATCACATTTTCAGGCAAACTGTTCTAGATAACTTGCAGTGCCCAAAATTTCCAACCAAGTCCCTCAAACTCAATGGTAATTGGAGATAGAATTAGGAATCCAGTACGACAGTTAATGGAATGATTTAATTACCGAATAGCAAAATTGGAAATGAATCAAACCATAAAAGCAATCAGAATTACCTTGTGTTCCTCCTGCAGGTGGTTCTCCAAATCATCTTTTATCCTGCTCTCATAATAACACAGTTGGCACTTGTATGGTTTCACTTCTTTGTGCTTTTCCATATGCTGCTGCAACGTCTCATCGCTGGAGCTGGTGAAGGTGCACTTATCGCACCGGAAGACAATTCCTCGCAAGTGTCTCGAGAGCTTAGAGCGACAGACTTCAATGGGGACAACTCTCTCTTCTGTGGAAGATTAACAAAAAAAAACACGTACACCATGAGAGATCCATCCCCAGTGTAAGTCATGCACAAACTGTCTCTCTTCAATGAGTCAAGAAGGATTGCACTAATATACTACCAGATTAAGATCATTATATTCTGAAGCCAATCACTGCATAAAAATCAAGATCTCCAATTAATTCACAACCTGTGATTGGACATAGATAACAATGTTGTTGGAATCAACAACAGTTCAAAGATCCATTTATTCTGAATAACCAAAAGTCCTCTGCCATATTTAAGGCAATCGCTGGGCTCTGATCTTCCTTCTGCTACTAACTTAAGAGTTAATGTCACTTAAAGAGTTGATACCTTTAATTATGTCTGTTTCAACCTGAAAAACACCTGAGAGTTTTACGAAATGCAGGATGATATTACAGATGGTTGAGGACTCGGGGGCAAAATATACCCATCCTTCACCAAGCATCTTTCACTGACTTGTTTCATAAACACTCCACGCCCAAATGCCCAGTTCCATGAAAGTAGCAACACGGGTAGGATATAAATTTACAGCCGTACAAGATGTTGGTGATACCACAGCTGGGACATGGTGTGCAGTTCTGGTCGACCTATTCTGAGGATGTAATTAAGCTACAGAGGATGCAGAAAGGATGTTGATAAGAGGGCATGTGATACAAGGAGAGACTGGATAGGCTGGGACAGTTTTCCCTGGAGAGATCACCTAATAGTGGTTTAGAAAATCATGAGGGGCATGGATAAGGTAGATGTCACAGTATTTTTGACAGGATAGGGGTATCATAAAAATTGTAGGTTTATGGTAAGGAGGAAACATTTTTAATGGGACAACTTTTTCCACAGAGGCTGGTGGGTACGTGGAATGGTCTGCGAGTGGTAGTGGTTGAGGTGGATACAATGACAATGTTTAAAATATATTTGTACCGATAGACGGATAGGAAAGCAGCAGAGGGATATGGAGCAAAAGCGGGCAAATGAGATGAGGTTGGGAAGGCCTGGGTGAGATGGGGCAAAGGGCCTGTTTCAATGCTGTCCAACTTTGACTCACCTCTGTGAAGGACGATGTGATCAATCATGCTGCTTTTGTATTTGGTGTGGTACAAGCAGAGAGGGCAGCGCAGGTCCTTGGGACCCTCCACAGGAGGGGCTGTGTGGCTACCCTCAACGTGCATAGAAAATGTAGACCTGCAACACAAGCACACAACATCTCAGCTTCAAAGTTCTCACTGGAAATCATGCTTCACCAAAGGAGGCCCTACGGCCCACTGTGCACATGATGGCTCTTTGGAAGAATGACTCATTTGATCCCACTCCCACTTTTTCCCCCAAACATCAGCCATTTAAGGATGTATCCCTTAAGAAGATCAGTTTTCACTGATCTTTTTGGGAAGTGCAGTCTGGATGGTAGATCACGATACAAAGAATTTCCACCCAATTCTCCATGGATCTACATAGGAATATACCCGCTATTCAGTACCATTGCCGTGCTGCTGAATCATTCACTTTCTAGCACTATTGTTGTTCTTCTTTCAACCTGTGTCTACCAATGAAAAGTGTTTTGCTCTATTTACACATAGAAACATAGAAATTAATTTCAGCCCTTCGAGCCTGCACCGCCATTCAATATGATCAGTAGCTGCATTCTGTGAAAAAAGTCTTTCTCATCTCGGTCTTAAAGGATTTCCCCCTTAGCTGCATCGGGAGCAGAATTTTGTAAGTTTCTATAAGATCAAATTCCAGAGACTCTAGCACAGTCCTGACATCCAGGAATCAGTCTGGTGAACCTTCTCTGCACTCCCTCTATGGCAATAATGTCCTAGATTTGGAGACCAAAACTGTAACGCAATACTCCAGGTGTGGTCTCACCAAGACCCTCAACTGACTGCTCCTGTACTCAAATCCTTTTGCTATGTACCATTCGCTTTTTTCACTGCCTGCTGCACCTGCATGCCTACTTTCAATGACACCATGACACCCAGGTCTCGCTGCATCTCCCTTTTCCTAATCGGGGTCTGCTTTCCTGTTTTTGCCACCAAAGTGGATAACCGAGCCCATTTGCCCACTCACCCAGCCTATCCAAGTCACCTTGCAGTCTCCTAGCATCCTCCTCAGCGAACACTGTAGTGTCATCCGCAAACTTGGAGATATTGCCTTGATCATTAACAGCACTGAGCCCTGCGGTACTGTCACTGCCCCCGTTTACTCCTACTCTTTGCAGTGTATGCTATAAGTTTGTATACGTGGGACCTTGTCGAAAGCCTTCTGGAGTCCAGATATACCACATCCACTGGTTCTGCTACTAGTTACATCCTCGAAAAATTCACAAGATTCGTCAGACATGATTAAACCTTTCGTAAATCCATGCTGACTTTGAATGATTTCAGTGCTGCTAACTCTAGCAGTTTCCCCACTACCGATGTTAGACTAACTGAATGTTTTCTCTCTCCTCCCTTCTTAGAGGACATTTGAAAGGAGAATCTAAAGAGTTTTGAAAGATTATCACTAATGCATCCACTATTTCCTGAGCTGTACTCTGGGATGCAGCCTATCTGGCCCTGGGATTGAATCTATTCAATTTACCCAACACCACTTCCCCCGACTGACCTGGATTTCACTCAAATCCTCCTTTGACCCACAGTCCCCTGCTAAGAGTAGCCAAAGTAGTTATTCAATTGGTCCGCCATATCCTTGTTCCCATGATCAACTCACCTGTTTCTGACTGCAAGGGACCTATCTCTTTCTCTTCACATATCTATAAAAAACTTTTGCAGTCAGTTTTTATGTTCGGCTGGGCTCAGTGATCTCTTCAGTTCCAGCTCTCTCCTGCATTGTTTTTTAATGAAGGTTAGATTTTTTTAATTATTGAACAACTTTTTGTTGTTTATTATGGTAGTTACTCAGTACTATATGTTTGCATACCCGTTGTGCTACTGCAAGTAAGAATTTCATTGTTCCTTTTCCGGACATATGACAATAAAACACTTGACTTTTAAACCTCCCCTTAACACTTTCTACTGTTAAGCCATTGCCTCTGCACCACTCTTATCAATCACATTTGCTCAATAGCATAACACACTTTTCAATTCAGCACAATGTATTCAGTGAAGAGTTCAATAGTTAGCCAAAAAAAATGGCAACAATTGATAAACAATGCCACCCCATACTGGATGGGGGGGGGGGGGTCAACCTTGGTATGAGTGAGCCTGCTGGGATTCAATGAGTCACACTCTTTCACCAATGTCAGAATGTCATGGGTTCAAGGGAGTTCAGCACAAATTCTAGACTGATATCCTGTGTGGTACTGTATTTATACTGTAATGACTACATGCCACCTATTGTATGTCTTTTTGCTCGGGTAAGAAAGATAGATCTTGTGGCACTATTTTCAAACAGCATTAGGTTACCCACATTGTCCCCAGGAAATTGTTGAGAAATTGGGTGAGGGGAAAATTAAATAAAAACAGGATTATTTTAGGATATGAATGTAAGTAAATGCGATTATTGTAGGATAGTTGGCACAGACCTGGTGGGCCAAAGGGTCTGATTCTGCACTGTGCAACTCTGTATGCTTAAGTGGATGAATGCCCTCCTGCGATTCACATTCCCAGCTCAAAATCTGTGTCGATAATTTTTGCCTCGCCCCATTTCTTTGTCCATCTTACCTGAAGCCGGTGAAGAATGGACAATCCTTACATTTGTAGAGTTTCTTGCCGCAGTGCCTGTCTCGATAGTGGCGCCTCATGCTCTGGATGTACTCGGAGTTGAACTGGCAGAACTCGCAGCTGAAGTAACCCTTGGACGTCTGGTCAGAGGGGGCGGTTGGCGATGGCACTAGGATGGGGCTGGAGCGGTTTCTGGCCATGGCGGCTGTCTGGTAATGGTTGAGCTGTTGCTGGACATCAGGTGGCTCAGAGTACGAGGAGTCTACATGTGGAGAGTTGGTGTACACAAACTGTATAAAATCCGACAGGTTTTCTTCATTGATCCCCACTCCCCCTCCCTTCCCCTTCAGACCCCGAAAGGCTCTAATCTACGACGAAGAAGCCCCTACATCGCCCCATTATAAATAGACCCAAGGCCAGCTTGAAACCCATGCAACAGAAAGCCTTGGTATAGCAAGTATAGTGCCAGAAACCCATGAAAACAGCAGGAAAAGCAAGATGGATCAAGGAAAGCGAACCAGATTATAAATGGGAAGAATTTCTCTTTCGTATCCCTGCGATTAAGCATGGGCTACCAAGAAAATTCCAGCCATTACTTGAGCGAACAGTGTTCACAATGGAACGGATTGTCAGGCAACGAGGCAATTGATGGGAAGGGTTACCAATTACGGGACATTGCAGTGCATCCAGCTGGTTTATTTAGGTTGCAAGAAAGAATTTGCTGTTATTAGGAATAAGGAGGAACATTTTGTGGGATTGTAGGTGAGAATCAGTACATTATTCACAGAAAAGGGAAGTGCACAGCAGAACGTTGACCATCTCTTACCTTTGCTTCTGATGGAGGGGCATTTTAAGAAGGTGGGGTCTGGAATAAGGACACAGAGTAACAACTGGGTCTTACAAATTTTTCAAGTGAGCGACTACTACGAAAAATACTTATTAAATTAAAAAAACCCTAAAAGCATTGCCTCAACGAGAGCAGTATTTGCTTTTCCTGAGAGTTTCATCCAGTTTTCCTGAGGAGAGTCTTTTCACTGCAGTGTTTTTGTTTTGGAAGGTTCTCTTAGGAACCAAGACTGCTGTGTTCTTTCTTGGTGATCATTGCAGAATTTGAAGGCAAATTCGTGCAAGGGCTTATGAATGATACTTTGTTGCCTTTGTTTTGTGTGCCTTTCACCTCTGCAAGTGAACAGCTTGAAGGCATTTAAAATAACCAAGTAAGATTTGGATACACCAGAGATAGCCACGAGCAGCTTACCATCTGATTCTGCTGCTCCCTCAGACTGGGACTCTGTCTGCCGTGCATTGTTACCAGAAGAGAAGGCTGCTGGAAGGTCAATGTGATGTTTGGACACTGCCATAACATGGCCGTGCACTTTCAGAGCATGTTGTTTGAGCTGCTTTACCATCAGGGTGGAAAAAGAGCAGTAGGAACAGCTGTAGGTGGACTCCACTAGTAAGACACAACACAAGGCTTCTTTTAGGGTTCCCATAACCATTCAAATTATGACTTTCTAAAAATCAAAAAAAATGGTGGGCAAATTGTGTGTAAAAATCCCTAAATGGCTCTCCATCGGTACAATATAGCCCGGGTCACTTTAAATGCCTTCATGTCATGATCAAACCATCAACACATTGGATTATTAGAATTTACAATATATTGTTTGGTCACACATGCGCACACATACAACAATACAGAATGCCTTCAGGATTCAGAACACCTTTTCCATTAAAGGCTGTATCCATGGCAATGGAGGTTACTATTTCTCGAAACGACTGTGAGCAAAGTTACATCACGTTTATTGAATGTTTGTTTCAACTTGCAAGCATATTCTACTTCCAGCCCATATCCCAAACACCTCAGCTATCGCAGGAGATGCTCCCTCCACATGCACTGCAGAATGAACTGCTTTCAATTATATGACACAGCTCACAGAAACTCTGCTGGTGTCTGCACTTGCACAGCAGCCCCATCAAATAAGTATTCTCCTGTGCTTATTGACAGAGGATATTGGTGGTGCTGTGCTTCTTGACAGAGGATATTGGTGGTACTGTGCACAGTTCACAAATGGTCCATGTGGCTCCTCAGGCATACATTCCACATGACTCTCCTATCAGCTTACTTAATTTTCTCCAATCCATCTATCCTTTTATCTTTACTATTTTGCACCACCATCTTAACAACTCTCCATGGGACTGTTCCACATTCTCACTGCTCTTGAGGTAAAGAATCTGCCCCCCTCCCTCCTGCTCGAGTTCCCAATTACACCCTATAGGGTGCATCTCTACTGGTGAATTTCTGCGACACCCTTTCCAAATTAATGACATCTTCCTATAGTTGAATGAGCAGAACTGCGCACAGAACTCCAAGCGTGGTATCACCGAGGATGTGTACAATGTTTATACTCAAAATCCTTTTCGATGAAGGCAAGTGTGCCATACACTTTCTTCACCACTGTCCATCTGTCTCACGAATATCAAAGAACCATGCATCTGTCCTCAAATATCTCACTGTTATGCAACATTCTCCAGGGCTCTACCATTTATTGTGCAAGCCATCCTCTGGTTTAACACACCAAAATTCAACACATCACAGTTGACAAGAGTTAAATTCCATTTTTCATTCTTGGCCCAGCTTCCCAAGCTTACCCATTTCTATGGCTGTCTTTGTGTAGAGCCACAAATGATCTTTAAGGGGACCCATTCTTTTCCTAGCCTCCATTTTACTCTCAATATGCCTGCAGAATCTCTTGGGATTTTCCTCTACCTTGCTTGCCAGCTCTATTTCATGTCCTTGTTTTGCTCTCCTGATTGCTTTCTTAAGAGTACTCCGACACCTATACTCGCTGAGAGATCGTTTCCTTATGCCTAAATCTGACGCACACCTTTTTACTGAACAGGCTTAACATCTCTCGTCAACCAGGGTTCCCTAAACATGCCAGTCTTGCCTTTTACCCTAACAGGAACATGTAGTCCCTGTACTCCTGCTATCTCACTTTTGAAAGCCTCACATTGTCTGTCACCCCCCCTATCTGCAACCAGACCCTCCCAATCAACCTCTGCAAGTTCCTGTCTAGAGCCTCCAAAATCGGCCTAGCCTTAATTAAAGACCATGATTTGAGGGTCAGTGCTATCCTTTTTCATAACTACATTAAAACTAATGGAACTAATAGAATTGATCTTATAGAGGTGTACAAAGTCATGAGAGGAATAGATCTCTTACCCAGAATTGGGAAATTGAGAACCAGAGGACATAGGTTTGTGAGGGGTGAACGATTTAATAGGAATTTGATGGGTACATTTATCACACAAATATTGGTGTGTGTATGGAACGAGCTGCCGGAGGAGGTAATTGAGGCAGGTATTATTGCAACGTTGAAGAAATATTTAGACAGGTACATGGATAGGACAGGTTCAGAGGGAAATGGGCCAAACGCAGGCAGGTGGGACGTATAGATGGGACATGTTGGTCGGTGTGGGCAGGTTGGGCCAAAGGGTCTGTAACCACACTGTATCACTCTGTGACTCTATAATTATGGTAATTGGTCCCAAAGTGCTCCCCCACTGACACTTCAGCAGTTGCTCTATGTCATTCCCCAAGAGGAGATCTAGAGTTGCACCCTCTCTAATAATACCCTCTACATATTGATTAAGGAAGCTTTCATTTAACAAATTCCACCCCGTCCGTCCATGCCCTTTACACTATGGGAGACGCAGTCAATATTAGGCAAATTAAAATCTCTCATGATCCTATTATTTTTACAGCTATCTATGATCTACACATCAGCTCCTCTAATTCACACTGATTATTGGGGGCCAATAATAGTCCCATCAACCTGATCATTCCCTTCCTGTTTTCTAAGTTTCACCCATAAAGTCTCACTGGATGATTCCCACAAGAATATTCTCTCTCAGCACTGTAGTGTTGTCCTCCATAATCAAAATGGTAACTTTCTCTCCTCTTTTAAATGGATCTCTATCATACTTGTAGCAACTATACTCTGCAACATTGAGCTGCCAGTCCTGTCCTCCTTTAAGCCACATTTCTGTTATGGCTATCATATCCTAGTCCCTCATACCTACTCCACACCAAGTTTCACTGCCTTACCTGTTAAGCCTCTAGCTTTGAAATAAATGCCAAATCTTTTAACTTTTCTGTCCGAGGAACAACCTCAGCCTCTTGGTTATTTTTTCTCATAACCATACTCCCTCTCAACCCATTGAAGCTAATCTTCACTGCAAATCCCTCCTTGTGAATGGCGACAAAGTGATCAAATACTCTGCCCATGTTGTCCCACAATTAGTAAATAGGTTCAGGAAAATGTTCCCGGTTTTGTATTCCATGACAAAGAATTGTCTAAGCTTTATACCCCCCCCCCCCCAACCCACCCCACCACAAGAAGCAACTTTACCAACCTGTCCTATAACCTATAAGGATTTGAGTCGTGTGGATGTGGAGAGGATGTTTCCACTAGTGATAGAGTCTAGGACTAGAGGTCATAGCATTAGAATTAAAGGACGTTCTTTTAGGAAGGAGATGAGGAGAAATTTATTTAGTCAGAGGGTGATGAATCTGTGGAATTCTTTGCCACAGAGGCTGTAGAGCCCAAGTTAGTGGATATTTTAAGGCAGAGATAGATAGATTCTTGATTAATACAGGTGACAGAGGTTATGGGGTGAAGGCAGGAGAATGGGGTTAGGAGGGAGAGATAGATCAGCCATAATTGAATTGCGGAAGACTTGATGGGCCGAATGGCCTAATTCGACTCCTATACCTTGTGAGTTGGTTCAACCCAGATTCCTGCATTCACTTTTATAACTGTGCCCTTACTTTCATGTCACCAACTCCTTATACCTTGCTTTGCATCTTCTTCAATTCCTCAGTCAATTAGCTAACTAACTGAAATCTTCTTAACCCAGATAATACAGACCAACTCCACAGTATTGAATAGGTCTACAGTAATGTGTCAAATACTACTACAGTTACCAGGCCACATCACATTCTTCAAACTTAGGACTCTCAAGACACCAGGAATTTCAGACTCAGTAATCAATTTGCATTGTAGCACATCAGAGACATGGTCTAATCAATTTAGTAGGTGACAGTAATAGAATGGTGGCCAAAAGCCCAAGCAGCGATATTATGAACTGCCAGTACACCACAGCTCGATGGTGTTTGAGGATGGAACAGAGGCCAAGTTTGTGGTTGGAAATTGGCAAGAATTTAAACTTCTCACTTTTCTTCAAACTGCACCAAGAGTGTTGAGGTGTTGAGCTTGAACCAACAGCTGCCTGGTTTCAAGACAAGCCTGCTTCCCACTGACCCACATCTGATATCTGCGAGACGCTGAGTTCCATGCTCATCCAAAATTTCAGTCAATTGGAAAAATGCCTTTGTTTTGCCCAGTCTTGTTTCTCAGTTAATCCATCTCCAATCTTGCAAAGATTGAGACAGCTCAAAACATTGCTGCTCCACATTCCAGTATCACACAATGTGAAAATAACATTCACAGCAAACAAGAACATTCTTGACTGGTTTTACGAAGGATGATGTGTCCAACTTGAGTATTAACCATCAGCTGGAGTGGCTCGGTGTCTTTGATGTGCTTATTGCACTAGGCAGGTTCACAACTGCCTATGACAAAGCACACATTCGCATTGTGCAACAAGAGAGCAAACCAACCACCTAACTGACCCGACAACCTAGGGACACAAGGAACTACAGATATTGGAATCTTGAGTAAAACACAAACTGCTGAAGTAACCCAGTGGCTCAGGCAGCATCTGTGGAAGGAATGGATAGGCGATGTTTTGGGTCGGGACTCTTCTTCAGACCTTGGGCATTGGTCACAATCTCTAACCAATCAGGATTTTGCTCTCAAATAAAGAACTGGGAGCCTAGTTGTTCCCTTTGCCTCTGGGATTTCCTCACAAAATCGCTCTGCATTTCCCACTGTCTCGTAACTTTACCCATCCTAAAATATTCAACAAAGCAAAATGCTTTAATGGGGGGACCCTATATAAATACATATACCACTGGGTGGCGCTGTGATGGCAGCCTCGCCAACAGTCTGTCTGTGCTTTTGTCTCTTTTTAGTTATTTTTAATGTGTTTTAAAAGTTTGTGTTAATCTTCCCTGGTTTGTTCTATGTGGGGGGTGGGCAGGGGAAACTTTTTTTCAATCTCTTACCTTAGGGGAGATACGATTGTTTTCTGTGTCGTATCTCCAGTCGCTCTTGCGGCCTAACATCATGGAGCTGGAGGCCTTCCTCAGGACTGATTTTGAGCCCCACCGCGGGGCGTGGACTTACCATCGGAGCCGATCCCTTGCCTGGGATTGACGTTCTAACCGTGGCCTGCGGACTTTAACATCAAGAGCTCGCAGTCTTGGGAGAGACTGAGTCGGGGGGCTCCGAACGATGCAGAAGGTTCGACCAGCCCTGACCTGGGATCGATCGGTGGCACGGGGAGCTGACACCCCCCCGATGCAGGAGCTTGATTGCCCCGACGCAGAGGGCCCGCTGCCGGCTACGGGAACCAAGATCATCCCGTCAACGGACGAGTCACTGTGGTGGATGTTTACGTTAAAATGGATTTTGCATGTTCCGTTGCTGTTCATTAGTATAACTATATGGCAAATCAAATTCCTTGTATGTTGCAAAACATACTTGGCCAATAAAGTATGATTGGGATTGTGAATGTTGTTGATTTTCTCCCAAACTTTTTCTGCTACAGGGATAAATCCACAGAAAGAAATTGCCTTTCATCCAATGCATTTCAGAGCACTGTCCAAAGACTGACAAGTGAAACATGTGGATGTGATGACAACTGCCAGCTAAAGGCTATTGCACTGGAAACCAAGAGGGATCATCCCCTGCTCTTGAATTTCAGTTTAATTTGGGTCTGAGATTTCTCCTGCTGGTGGGAGTGTGTCTGAATAGCAGGTAGCCAGGGCAAGTTCACAGATGAGCAGCAAAACTAACATCATATTCATCTTCAAATTGAGACTCGATGCAGCAGAGTGCAGCAAAACATATGTGCAACACAATCAAAAATCCATTGTTTGGCCTAGAAATACAACTGCATGGAGCACAACGACGTCAAGAGATGCATGATGCTCACAGAGATGCTGCAGGTCTTCCCAACGCAAGAGATGTGTTTCAGCGTTACTCAAAGGGAATCTGTATGAACGGATTCCAGTCCGCGGAATCCAGTGCTAGGAGTACTTTGTATAAATACTTTGCCCTTCATATAAAAAAACGATACAAAGTGCTGGAGTAACTCAGCGGGTCAGGCAGCATCCCCGGAGAACATGGATAGATGATGTTTCGGGTTGGGACCCTTCTTCAGACTTATTTGGTCAGGCTGTCCGACAAAAAGGTCCCATCCCGAAACGTCGTCTCTGTGTTCTCCAGCGATGCTGCCTGATCTGCCTGAGTTACTCCAGCACATTGAGTCATTTTTCCAGCTTCTGCAGTTCCTTGCGTCAACTCTTCACATAAAATCCTTTGCTGCAGTCTTCCTCTGACTACCCCTCCGCCAAGTCCCCGAGTCTGATTATGACCACAGCCACCCAACTCAATCATGACACCTCCTCCACCATCACACTGACCCTCAAGGTTCTGACCTTCCCCCTTCCACTCCAATTGGAACCCAAGAGACATGACCTGATTTCTTCCACTTGCTCTGCAACAGGAGAGTGAACAGAAGGGATGGGTTTAGAGTACACACAGGGCCTGTTCTATTGTACACCATGCCTTCCGTGTTATATAGGATAGAATACTGCAGAGTCAAGCCCTTGCTACAAAGATGTAATGGCCCATCGCACACTGCACGTTTAATGTACTTTGAGACACTAAGGAATGCCTAGGCCATTAGGTTTTGTTGAAAGTACTAAAAAAAAAAGGCATCTCACAATGTAACCATGGTGGCCAGATCGTCCAAAGTCAAAGATTTATCACGAGCACAAGTTTTAAACAGATGTTCAGTGCTGCTTCGGTGTAGAACTTAACAAATCTGTGCCACAGACAGGGTGCTAATAAAAAATACCTTGATATAAAAGAACGAACATTGCACTGAAACAAAAATTTGAGAGAAATCTATTTGATATGTTATATAGTATGTCATAACGTTGAACTCTACATCTAAAATTCATTTCGAAGGCAGGAAATACAGCAATACCACTGCACAGTGGTTTATCTTTGCCCACCAGCAATATGCTATATGAACAGCTTTTTTGAGGGGAACAAAAAGCTAATTTCAGGTTTGAAGTTTAAGTTGTAGCATGTGGTCACCAGCCTTGTGTAGGACATTTAAAGTCCATGTTTGAAAAAGGAATACTAAGGGTCAGGCAGTAATGCTGACTACATGGTAGATAAAGTATATATACATTACCCCTTAAATCTCACCTCAAATTATCTTTGGCAAGGCAAGAGCTCCAGGGGCCCAAGAGGAAATTGTAAAGTCCTGAACATTAGTTACTGCGCTATATGGATCAAAGTATTAGGGGAAAATAGGTGTTCAAATGATGGCTGCAATGGACAACTCAATCCTCTTCAATGATATCATAAGAACAGATGAAAACCCAGCAGTGGGCCCTGTGCTCTTTTGATTTGCACCACCATTTGGCAAAATCACGACTGATCCTGCACCTCAACCTGATCCCTATGTCCCTTTGTGCTCAAAGATTTCGACTGCTAAACAATCACAAGCCTCTGGGAACAGAAATGGCAGCACAGCAGCTACTCGTCAGTTTCTCTGAACCTTGTATGATACAATGAGATCACATCTCATTCTTCCAAATCCCAGTGAAAACGACTTGCACAGTATTTCCATTCAACACAACCTCCCCATTCCAGGAATTAACCAGGTCAATCTGCACTTCACTGTCTCGAAAGCAAGGACATCTAGGTACAGCTGGAGACAGAATTAAGAAATTGATTCTCTGCCATGCGTTGCTTCTCTGCAGAGTGCATGGTTTAATAAAGATATATTTTCAAATCCCTCAGGGATTGCGTGGCTGCTTATTGTTTTGTGATTCTACACATTGTGATCTTTAGTCTTTAACATGACATGTTATTGAAGTTCCTTTGGAATTCTGGAGATCCTGCATCTTGTGGATTAATCTATTAACTCTCAAAATTCAACAGGATTGAATAACAGTCCAGCACAGCATAGTACATGCATTCACACACATTATTCACAATCATACTCTGAAAGTATTCTCACATTGAAAAGCCAACTCTTTACAACAATTATCTGCTTATTTGAATCGGTTAATAATCACATGCTGAAATGAACTCGGCAACATAGTGTATCCATTAAGATACCAGCCTACCGGCATGAGCTCTTTGAATATGGCTCTTCAGTCCACTTATAAAGGCAGTCTTAAACGAGCAAAGTTTGCATCTGAAAGGTTTCTGGTGTCCGTGCTGATTTTGCATGTGGCGTTCCAAGCTAGGAAATTAAACAAAGGACTTAGTACAATCTTAACGGAGCAGTAAATGCCACACTGCAACTTGAGATTTCTGCCGTAGGTAAACATCGGTTGTTGCATAATATCTGATACCAATGCATTTGTTCAACACAGAGAGGGAGCAAGTAGACAGAAGACAGGATAAAGCCAGGGACAGCGATGGAGGATTGACATTGAATGCATGGAAAAAAATACAGTATCTTAAGGAAATAGTGGGATGAGTGGGGAAGATAGAATGTGCCCACTTGGTATGCTGCTTCCCCAGTAATAATGATGTCCCATCACGTTTGGCATCAGATGACCGCAGAGAGTTTGTTTTAGCATGATTATTTCCTCAAGTGTCAAAGAAAATCTCAAGGAATGTCAGAGTATAGGAGGCCTTTCATTCCATCAGGATATGCTGGCTCTTTCAAAGACCAATATAATCTGACTCTTAGCCCTATAGATTTTCAATTTTTACACATTTAAGTCAGTTCAAGCAAAAATCAAAATAGCATTGAGGACATGAATTTTAGGACATGAGATGATTAAAAAAATTGTACACATCTATACTAATTCCACCCATCTGCATTAAATCCGTAACCTCCTAAGCCATGTCTACGCAAGCGCCTGTCTTAAATGTTGTTATTGTATTTGACTTCACCTGATCTGGCAGCATGTTCCAGATAACAACCAGTTTCTGTGTAAAAACACAATGAGTCAGGTAGAATCTATGGAGCTAAAGGGACAGACGATGTTTTGGGTTGGGATCAGAAACAAGATTGTGTCGCTTCCCATCCAGTTAAAGGGAAGTGTCTCAACCCAAAACTTTGACCATTTCCCTCCATATGTGTGGCTACCCACCTGATCCATACCTTTCATGAATTTAGAGCTACACTAGTCCCACATGCCTGCGTTTGGTCCATATCTCTCCAAACTTGTCCTATCCATGTACCTGTTCAACTGTTTCTTAAACATTGGGATAGTCCCAGCCTCAACTACCTCCTCCGGCGGCTTATTCCATACACCCACCGCCCTTTGTGTGAAAAAGTCACCCCTTAGATTCCTATTAAATCTTTCCCCTTCACCTTGAACCCATGTCCTCTGGTCCTCGATTCACCTACTCTGGGCAAGAGATTCTGTGCATCTACCCGATCTATTCCTCTCATGATCTTATACACCTCTAGTATATCACCCCTCAACCTCCAGCGCTCCAAGGAATAAAGACCCTGCCTACTTAACCTCTCCCTATAGCCCAGACCCTCTAATCCTGGCAACATCCTCGTCAATCTTCTCTGAACCCTTTCAAGCTTGACAATATCTTTCCTTTAACATGGTGCCCAGAACTGAACACAATATTCTAAATGCAGTTTCAACAATGTCTTATACAACTGTAACATGACCTCCCAACTTATATTCTCAATACTCTGACTGATGAAGGCCAATGTGCCAAAAGTCTTTTTGACCACCTTATCTATCTGCGACTCAACCTTCAAGGAACCATGCACCTGTACTCCTAGATCCCTCTGCTCTACAACATTCCCCAGAGGCCTACCATTCACTATGTAGGTCCTGCCTTTGTTAGACGTCCCAAAATACAACACCTCACATTTCTCTGCAGCACCTTGCATTTCTCTGTCATGCCCCTACAAAGATCACCTCACAGCCTCCTACACTCTAGGGGGAATAAAGTTCCAACCTCTCCTTGCAACTCAAATCCTGCAGACCCTGTAACATCCTCTAGAATCTTTTCCAACTTAAAGACATCCTTCCTACCTGCAGCTGGGCGAGCAGACCAACACACAACACCCTCAAGAGTGGTTTCACTAATGGCATGTATTGTTGTAATAATGACATCCCGTTACCTTCTTCAACATTTGGGAGGAAACGCTGGTCAGCTATACTAATTGCCAGAAATCTTTACTTGAAAGATGACTGTTACAGGTTTTGCAGCATATCACTAAGTAATTAACAGGTACAGTGCTGGCCATATCATTAATCTCCATCTCCCTGATGTTCCCCAACATGTTCCTGTCATAAATAGCTGGGACAACCAATTATCTGTTAAAGATCTTTTAAATTATAAGAGTTTCATAATGCTAGCTCAATATATGCAATGCAAGCTTCAACATTGAATCCGAGAAGGCAGCTTGAACCGTGATATAAGTGAAAAATAAAATGAGCTAAGTATTAGGTACATAGTTGAATACATTAACTCCAGCAAATTAAGCACTTCAGTTTCTGGGTATAGGAATCTCAACCATGGAAACCTCATTTCTACTAATAGTACAAGTGAGGCAACTGTAGATCAGTGGAAAGCACTCTTGCTACCGAGTCAGAGGTTATGGGTTCAAGTCTCGCTTCAGAGATGTGAGCACCAAAAAATCTAGACTCTCCAGTGCTGGAATGAGGAAATGCTGAATGGCTGGGTGATGAGATATAAAACCAAGGCCTTATTTGCCTTCTTGGGTGGACATCTTATGGTACCTTTTCAAAGATGGGTGGCGCCAGCAATGGCTGCCTCGCCTACAGTCTGTCCCTTCCCTCTTTGTGTTTTAATAGTATGTGTTAATTGTATGTTTTTAGTGCTCTTTAGCTGGCATTATGTGGAGAGGGGGGAAACGTTTTCTAATCTCTTACCTCGATGGAGATGCGATTTTTTTTCGTATCATATCGCCGTCCGCACTGCGGCCCAACATCGAGGAGTTGGCGGCCTTTGCTGGAGACAGACCTTTCAGAGCTCCACTGCGGGGAGCCTATGGGGCTTTAACATCGCAGAGCCCGCGATCCCTTTGCCAGGGATCGACCTCGGAGCTCCAACCGTGGGTGCTTGCAGACTCATCACAGAGCTCGCGGTCTCTGGTCAGAGACCGACTTCGGGACCTCCAAGCCGCATGAGCTTTGACCGTCCCGACGCGGGAGCTTCGATCGCCATCTGTAGGAGCTTCGACCGCGGGAGAATAAAGAGGAAGAAGATTGCACTTTTTTTGCCTTTCATCACAGTGAGGGATGCTGGGAATTCGCTGTGGTGGATGTTTATGTCAACTTTTATGTAGTTGTGTGACTTGTTGTTTTTTTTGCATATGGTAATTCGCATATCACTGTACCTTAATTGGTAGATGAGACAATAAAATACCTTTGAAACTTTTGAACCTTTGAAATGACCTACCATTTCCTGAACAACACCAGGAAAAATATCTTTGCATTTTGACGACACTGCTTGTGGGATCTTGATCTGCAGAAATTAGCCGCTTTATTTCTTACAGTAGCGACTACACTTGGAGAATCTCACTGGCTGTGAAGATCATTGGATCACTTAACCCATAAAAGGGATTAATAATACAAGTCTGTGTTTCTAATAAAGCCTATTACATTGACTTACCTACTTAATTCAGATTCAGATTCCTTTATTGTCATTCAGACCTTTCGGTCTGAACGAAATTTCGTTACCTTGCAGTCATAACATGTAATAAATTAAAACAAAGCACACAATAAACACATAATTTAACATCCACCACAGGATCTTAAGGATCTTTGCAGCAATTTAAAGGTGACAAACCATCTCAAAGCACCTTGTAGAAGCTTTATCAAGAAAACACAAATGGAATGACTAATCATAAGAGATGTGTAGGAAGGAACTGCAGAAGCTGGTTTAAACTAAAGATAGACACAAAAAGTTGGAGTAACTCAACGGGATAGGCAGTACCTCTGGACAGAAGGAATGGGTGACGTTTCGGGTCGAGACCCTTCTTCAGACTGTTTAGGCATCATGGAAACGAGAGATATAGACGATGATGTGGAGATAAAGAACAATGAATGAAAGATACATTATGTAAAAAAGTAACAATGATAAAGGGAACAGGCCACTGTTAGCCGTTTTCTGGGTGAAAATGAGAAGCTAGTGCGACTTGGGTGGGGGAGGGATAGAGAGTGAGAGGGAATGCCGGGGTTACCTGAAGTGAGAGAAATCAATATTTATACCATTGCGCTAAGCTGCCAAAGCAAAATATGAGATGCTGTTCCTTCAATTTGCATTTAGCTTCACTTTGACAATGGAGGAGACCTAGGACAGAAAGGTTTGTGTGGGAATGGGAAGGAGAATTAAATTGTTTGGCGACCGGGACATTGGGTAGGTTCAGGCGGACTGAGCGAAGTATATGCGATATTAGGGGAGGTAAAGTTTGTTCAAAGTGGCAGGTTCTAAGGAATGTGTTGAAAGAGAAAGTGAAGGGACAGTCACCAATGGTGGAGCTGTGAAATTCAGGGATATTCAAGAAGTCAGAACTGGAGAAGCACAGGGTTGGAGGGATGGAGGGGATGAAGCAAATAAAGGTAGACTGGCCATTCACAAGTTACGAATCAAAGGTGCAGAAATACAAAAACTGAAGGTCTTGCCACATCCAACAGCAGCTGGTAAGATTACAAAACAAACAAGGGACAAAGCATCACTACACTGCCTTAGCAGGTGAAGCGAGTCTGTGATGTTATAGTCTTCTAGTTTGGTTGAGTGTATGCTTAAAAACTATGGTAGGATATATACAAGATTTCCCTCAACTTTGATTCATAGGGCAAAAATGAAGTACAGACATATTGTCGCAGACTTCAGACCAAACGCTTAGCAACTGTGATATTTCTGACGACCTACTGCATTCTATCCCAAGTGCAGTCAGAGCCGTTGGTTCTGTTGACTTTCAGTATGACTGCTTGCACCTTACGGGCCCTGTGGGCTGTACACAGTCTCACTGCACGCAGTCGCAGTTAAATAAAAATAATTTGCCCATGTACTTACTTCTGCCGGAAAGCAGTGGCGAACAAACAATACTGGCAGTGATGCTTGCCTTCGCGGCTGAACAGTGCAGAAGCGGTGTGACTCCTCTCGTGGGAACGCAAACCCTGCAAGGACATTAGAATCCGATCACACTGACTGCACGGGTATCCCCCAAGGGTGGCGTCCACACCAGTGGCATCCTCCTCCACCTCCAAGCTCTGCGGCTTGTGCACTCCCCCTGGCAATTCCTCTGACAATTTTTCCGCTGATGATACGGAAGTAGTTTTTCCATCTTTCTAGTGGGAAGAACAACATTTGGACATAAGAAATTTTGACCATTCGGCCCATCAAGACTGCTCTGCCATTCAATCAAGATCACGGCCAATACTGCAATTGAAGTCCATTTTCTGCCGATTCCCATAATTCTCTAATCAGTGTCCAATAATCTATCGAGGGCTTGAGTAAAAGGAATAAACCATGGAGTGAAGTAATTCCTCTTCAACTATGGACAAACGGTTGATCTACATCCTAAATTGCTGACCCCTAAATGGATCAATCCCTAGTTCCAGACTCCAGTACGAACAACTAACTTCTGAACATCCATCCTGTCAAACCTACCGGAGTCAGTATCACCTCTCACACTGACTGGACATTGAAAAAATATGTCCATCAATTTCTACCTACTAGTTAATCTACTTATTGCACAAAAAGAATCTGCAGAATATACAGCTGCACAGACTCCAGTTACATCCTTCCTTGGGTATCAAAGGTAAACTGGGTGTGGCACTTACTCAGGTGTGGTGTCAAAGCCCTGCAGAACTTGAGCAAAACTTCCTCAATATGAAACTTTAACTCCTTGGCAAAATTTGCATTCCTAATTGCTTTATGTACCTGAATGTTTACTTTGCAATTCACCTTTGCCACCTACACTGATCTCTCAATTTTGAGGAGAAATAAAATCTGCTTTCCCATTCTTTTGACTAAACTGGAACCAAATCTCACCATTCCCTGGAATTTTCCTATCCCATGCCACCAAACCTAATCAATCTAGATGCACTGGAACTTATATTTTATTGAAAAGCTATTTTTGGACTGATCGCCAGTGTAAGTTACAAATAATGTTGACTAATGTTGCATCTTTCCCATTAATCAAATAACTCTCAATATTATTTAGAGGAGAAAAAGCTGAATATGGGCTTCAGAATGCATACTTAGAACGTAGAAGGTTAAAAGTAATCTAATCCAATTTGAGGGGTGGATAGGGTGTGAAGAGGAACTCTTCCCACTCTCTACTACTTGAGAACACTGTGGAAATAAATGGCTTCAGGAACAAAGTTCAGAGACACTTTCACTCACGGGGTGACAAAACAAAGACTATTTTCCACAAAAGACAATAATTAAAAAATCTGAAATTGGTTTCTATTAACCAATATTTTTAAGGGGAATAGGTGGGCACATGGACATAATATACAGATCAGCCGTGATCTCACAAATGGCAGAGAAGGCCCAAAGGACTGAAAGGCCACGTCCTGTTCCTATGTTGCACACGAGCAGTGTACTTCGCCTACGCTCCCCAAAGGAAGAAAACTCCCAGGCAACAGTATCATGTGATTAGAAATGGGTCTGGTCCAGTCAATCTGTCTGCTCTCAAAGAGTGCATCATCTGCCTGCCTATTAGTTGATTTATAGGTTAATTTCCAGCGATCATCAGTCAGACACAAGGGCCTTTGTTTGAAGGAAGATTCGGCAGTTTATAGCCAAAGGACGAGATGGGACCCTTCACTATGGCACAGATGCACAGACCCAGTAGAACAGCTTTCTGTTGGCAGAACAGACCAGTGTTGATAAATAGCACAAAGGCTCCAAAACGTAAATAGAAAGAAATGTTATCAGTTTTATAATACACAACAATGGCATGCAGAATGCAGTATCACACCACATTCCAAACTGGATAGCAAGGCCCTCGTAATGACTATAGGGACCTTTTTGAAAAGCTGGCAGAAAGCTCCCAACAATAAAACTCACCTCTTCACCAGTGCGGACAGTATCTAGAGACTCGCCAAATGCAACGTGTTTGCGAAGATGGTTCGATATAGCTCGAGGTGTCGGATGGACCTCAAAACAGAAGCTGCACTTGTAACCAACAACATTGCGCTCCTTGCCCATTGAAACAGGGCTCGATGCCTGAACATCAGCAGACTGAAAGAGAAAACAGTTTAACTGTTCAATTGATTCAGGTTTACACTGTCCGATGGTTCAGATTGATTAGAGGGAAGCAAATTATCCTTGTTAGCATATTTTTGGCAACTGTTGTGACTTGGTGAGGAACATGCTCACTTGTGAATGAAAGTGTCCATGCTAGAAACTGGAACAAATCTACGCTGACAATCCACTGCTCCATATAATTGGAAGTGTAATCTTTCAGATGAAACACTAAACCAAGACCTTTTTATTTCCCCTAGTGAATATGAAGAACCCCCTGGCAATATTTCAAAAAAAAAAGAACAGGTATGCCTATTCGCCTGATAAATGTTTATTCCCAAAATATCATCATTAATCCAAACTGCCTGACCATCAGTTTGTAGAAACAAAGAACTGCATATGTTGGTTTATAACTCTGCAGGTCAGACAGCATCTCTGGAGAACATGGATAGGTGGCGTTTCTGGTCAGGAACCTTCTTCAGATGGAGTCTGTATCCGTACCTATCCACGCTCTGCAGAGATGCTGCTTGACCTGCTGAATTGATCATTAGCTTGTTCTTTTTTGGAGTTCATTGCGTGCAAATTGGCTGCCTCATTTCAGCGAACAAACACATCTCAAAAGCTCCTCATTAACTGTAAAGCACTTTGAGATTTCCCAAAAGCAGTGTGAAACGTGCTATAAAAATATATTTTTGTCATTTGTAACCATTGATTACAAGACTCAGACAAGAGGTGCTGTGTCGTGGGTGTGCATCAGTGCTATGTAAACCAGGTGCACATCTGCAACTAGGCGAACGTGAATAAAATTTTGGCCCTTCCATTTAAAGGCACCCAAGTTTATCATCTCAGGGCCTTCTGCCACTGGGCATTGAGGGGCTGGGCCTGTGCAGCAATCTCTCAAACGCTGGAAGGGTGTATTATTTAAAGAACAAACATAATTAGTTTAGAGATACAACATGGAAACAGGCCCTTCAGCCCACCAAGTCTGCACAGACCATCGATCACCTGTTCCTACTAGTTTTATGTTATTCTACTTTCTCATCCTGTCCCTACACACCAGGGGCACTGCTGCTTTTCTTTTTATTTTGAACTACATAGGCCAATTAACTTACAAACCCACACACCTTTAGGACGTGGGAGGAAACCAGAGCACCCGGAAGAAACCTAGGCAGTGAAGGGTAGAATGTGCAGAATCCGCCAGCACCTGAGATCAGGTTCGAACACAGGTCTCTGGTGCTGTGAGGCAGCTGCTCTACCAGCTGCGCCATTGTGCCGCCCCTGATGGGCATTGGTGTGTTGTAAACATTTGTATTGGTTTTATGGCACAATTAATATAAAGAAACATACTGATTGTGGACACAAGGAGATACAAAAAACACCCTCACCTGTATCCACCTATCACTTGCCAGACTTTGTCCTGCCCCCACCCTTTTTCCAGCCTTCTCCCTCCTTACTATAATCAATTTGAAGAAATGTCCCGACACTGAAGCATCACTCATTCATGTTCTCCAAAGATGCTGCCTGACTTGCTGAGTTAGTCCAGGACTTTTTTTTGTCTTTTTACGTATTTTGTACTGCATTTCCTGTTATATTTTTAGAGAATAAAGAATTTTCTGAAATAACATTTCTAGTCAAGGAGGAACACTTGCTTTTTTTTTAAATTTAAAAAGTGTCATCTAAAACAATGTTTTAAAGATATATAGGATGCCACTCGAATAACTAGCCTCAGAATTCCCCGGACACCATTAACAATAACTTGCATCTTCATGACAACTTTAACAAAGTTAAGCATAACATAAAGCCTCGTGGGAACATTGTCAAACAAATGTTGATGTCAAGCATAGAAGATGAGGTATGTTTTAAGAAAGGTTGAATGGTCTTAAAAGGAGGAAAGAGCGATAAAAGGGCCTATGGGTTTCGAAAAGGAATTCCAGAACTTAAGCCCAGGCAATGGGACCTGCCTTGGTGAATGAAAGAATACTGTGATCAGCCAAGTTCAGAAATGGAATGGTGCAAAAGTTAGAGACATGAAGATTTAATATACGATGCAGGCTTCTCCTGCTAAACCACCATTTATTGAGAAGTTGGAAGTGCTCCACTTTCCTGACCCACTGTGGTTCTTTTGGTGACGGTTGTCCCAATGAACTGGTGGATAGGGAGTTTCAGGGTCTGGACCCAGTGACAATGAAGAACGAGTGAATCAGTGCCATCCATAATGTTTGGGACAAAGACCTATCATTTATTTATTTGTGTCTGTACTCCACAATTTGAGATCTGAGAAAAAAAAATTACATGTCAAATCTCAAATTGTGGAGTACAGAGGCAAATAAATAAATTGTTTTGTCCCAAACATTATGGAGGGCACTGTATATTTCCAAATCAAGTCACTGAGTGATGTGGAGGATAATCTGCAGATGGTGACAATGTCTTGCACCTGCTCCCCTTGTCCTTCATAGCAGTGAATGTCGGGAGTGAAGGGAGGTGTTGATTAAATTATAGAAAACTGAACGGAGTCAAGTGAAGCCCTACGATGATTCATTTACGCAAGAAAGAAATTCAAACTTACTCATGCAATTCCTTTCATGAAAAAAGTCTCTTGCATCACATATTTTCTTTCAGAGACCAAAATCATTTTATACATAGAACTTATCTCTTTAGGATTCGCCTCTTCAGATTCAGATTCAATTTATTGTCATTGCACTTTTCAATACAACAAAATGGTTTAGCCTGCAGTCATACATAAATAAATAACAAAACACACACTCAACACAGTTTCACATCCACCACAGTGAGTCCACCAGGCACCTCCTCACTCTGGTGGAAGGCAAAAGTCCCAAAGTCCATGTCTCTTCCCTCCTTGCTCTCCCTCTGCGCTGAGGCGATCCAGGCCTCCGATGTTGTGACCCAGCCGGGTGATGGTAAGTCCAGCGGCCGCATCCGCCGTGGCCGCTTGATCAAATATTGCTGCAAGTTATTTCTAACATCCAATTAACATGGGCTTTCTATTTCTGTCTCTTAATCCTGCCTGGCAATGGAATCTGCAGAGCGATCCAAAAATAAACTTGAAAATTCATTAACATTTAAAATCAGCATTTTCACTTCGTGACAGAATTGTAGCTCGAGTAAGAACGTTGATAAAACACTGGGATTATATCTCCAGAGAATTTTCTTAGTCTTAGAACCGACTAAATAACAACGACGAGTTCAAGGCTGTTTGGCACCTCAAGTCTGTTCTGCCTTTCAACAAGATCCTAGCTAATCTTTAACCTCAATACCATCTTTCTGCCCTATCCTCATATCCTTCAATTCTTCTAAATCTAGAAATGTATTAATCTTGATTTTAACTGCAGTCAATGAATGTGCTTCTGGTGCTCTCCAATGCAGAGAATTCAAATTCTTACTATCATTAAAGCGAGGAATTTTCTCTTCACTTTAGATTAAATCGGCCTACCTTGATTTAAGATAATGATCCAATTTACAGGATCATCCCAACACCCCTTCCTGAGTTCGGAACTTGGGCTGAGATCTGAATAGGGTTCACAGATTCACATATAGTTTAAGGCCATGACCATCATAGCCTATCCAACTACACGTGAAAAATGTAGATTTACATTAGCTGGTTAAAAGGGGAGACAGGTCCCTTTTATTTAAATACAATTTTGAACTCTATCTGGTTCCTCGATTTCCTAATTTCCTAGAAATTGGGATTCTGTTAACAATATCTTTTCGCCTCCAGTACATCTCCAGTGAAAGTTATTTGTTGTCCCTGAAATGTAATCCCTGTTATCCCTGAAATGTAAATTTAATTTACATTTAATATAACCTGCCATTTCACAAAACACAATTATGAAAAGCAATGTTTGCATTTCTATAGCACCTCCCATGAAATCATAATGTCCCAGAGTGCTTTGCTGCCAATCGATTTCATTACAGCCTAAGCGTTAGAAACATGGCAGGCTATTTGTACACTACTCTGAGTGGCATGGGGTCTTTGGCACCCACCAGAGAGCACATATGGAACCGAGGTATAACATGGAGTCATAGCAAGAAACAACACGGAAATAGGGTCTGCAACCTAACTAGTCCACCCATTTACATTAAACATTAATCTCTTTCTTAGTCTTCTCACATTCCTATCAACTCTCCCCAAGTTCTGTTCAATTATGCACTAGGGACAATTTACAACAGCCAATTAACCCCACCAAGGCACATATCTTTGGGATGTGAAAGGAAACTGAAGCACCCAGAGGAAATCCATTCAGTCACACTGCAAATCCACACCGACAGCATCCGAGGTCAGGATTGAATGCGGTGTCTGTCGGTGCAAAGCAGTGGCTCCACCAGCTGTGCCACCATGCCACCTGCATCTGAAAAGACTGCCTCACACAATGCTACAGTGCTCCAAACCTGTCTGGACTCCAGCCTGAATTTACAAATCTCTGACACAGGAGTTCACCCCACAGCTTTTGACCTCAGGGACAAGAATGCCCACAGCAGTTGGATAGCTGAAGATCTAAAAGGACAAATCACAGAGATTACTGCAAGTCACACCCCCAATATCCATGAAACTCTTCCACTGCTTTTCTGTCAACAAGTCAAGCCAATTCATATCACTTTTATTTCTATAGCACATTTACAAAACAACTCTCGCTGACCAAAGTGCTTTACATAGGTGGAGGTACTAATGTTATGCAACAGTGGTTCATAGATTAAGTACATACATAAATACATATATAGCCTTCCCTCGGAGGACGTCAAGAAAGTCTTGAGAATAAAGACTTTCCACTTCCACCACGTCACGATCAGCCCTGAATACCCACAGAGTAACGGGCTTGCTGAATGAGCTGTCAGAAGCGTAAAACATCACATAGAAACATAGAAATTAGGTGCAGGAGTAGGCCATTCAGCCCTTCGAGCCTGCACCGCCATTCAATATGATCATGGCTGATCATCCAACTCAGTATCCCGTACCTGCCTTCTCTCCATACCCTCTGATCCCCTTAGCCACAAGGGCCACATCCAACTCACTCTTAAATATAGCCAATGAACTGGCCTCAACTACCCTCTGTGGCAGAGAGTTCCAGAGACTCACCACTCTGCGTGAAAAAAGTCTTTCTCATCTCGCTCTTAAAGGATTTCCCCCTTATCCTTAAGCTGTGACCCCTTGTCCTGGACTTCCCCAACATCGGGAACAATCTTCCTGCATCTAGCCTGTCCAACCCTTAAGAATTTTGTAAGTTTCTATAAGATCCCCTCTTAATCTCCTAAATTCCAGAGAGTATAAACCGAGTCTATCCAGTCTTTCTTCATAAGACAGTCCTGACATCCCAGGAATCAGTCTGGTGAACCTTCTCTGCACTCCCTCTATGGCAATAATGTCCTTCCTCAGATTTGGAGACCAAAACTGTACGCAATACTCCAGGTGTGGTCTCACCAAGACCCTGTACAACTGAAGTAGAACCTCCCTGCTCCTGTACTCAAATCCTTTTGCTATGAAAGCTAACATACCATTCGCTTTTTTCACTGCCTGCTGCACCTGCATGCCTACTTTCAATGACTGGTGTACCATGACACCCAGGTCTCGCTGCATCTCCCCTTTTCCTAATCGGCCACCATTTAAATAATAGTCTGCTTTCCTGTTTTTGCCACCAAAGTGGATAACCTCACATTTATCCACACTCACATTTATCACGACTTAAAAGAGACGATGGAGGGGGCAGTTCTGATGGGAAGAGGGATGCTGTTCCACAGTCTAGGAGCTGCAACCACAAAGACACGGTAACCCCTGAGCTTATGCCGAGACTGCGGGATGTTCAGTAACCCCAAGTCAGCCAATCTGAAGGACCTGGAGGTGGTGTGGTGAGTAAGCAGACTTTTGATGTAGGTAGGGGCAAGCCCGTTAAGGGATTTGTAAATATAAAGAAGGATCTTGAAATTTATTCGGAACCGCACAGGGAGCCAGCCAGTGGAGACAGGCCAGAATCGGGGTGATGTGGTCCCTTTTTCGGGTGCCTGTCAGGAGTCTCGCTGCAGCGCTTTGGACCAGTTGCAGGCGGGACAGGGAAGATTGGCTGATGCCAGTGTAAAGGGAGTTGCAGTAATCGAGGCGGGAGGAGATAAATGTGTGGATGTTTTTTTTAGGTAATCAAACTGGAGGAATTGTTTTATTTTAGATACGTCCGAAGCTGGAAGAAGCTAGCCAGTATCCCAACTTAAATTTTCCTCTTAAGAGTTCAATTTATAAATCATTCTCTATACTCTTTTTTTTCCTACACTAAACTGCAGATTAGATGTCAGCTATTCAAGGCTGGTACCTAGTCTATCCTCCATACCCGCATGACACTTGTTTTTATAGTGTCTGTAGATTGGTTTATGCATGAAAACCAATCATAGTAGAATAGCATCACTAACCCCACCCTACTGTACCATTTATATTAACATCCACTTCCTGTACTGGTCAGACTGGGAAGTGGTCATGAAGTTCTAGCAACTAACAACCTGCTGTACCGCTATAGTTTGAATACTGATTAAAGATGATCTTGGATTTCAGATTGTATTATTTAGTCATTTATATGGTGTCAGAAGTGGGATATAAATAATTTGCCAACCGATGGAACTTCCACCACGTTACGATCAGCCCTGAATACCCACAGAGTAACGGGCTTGCTGAACGAGCTGTCAGAAGCGTAAAACATCTAATGGAATGCGCACACCTCGCCAATTCAGACGTGTACCTCGATCTCTTAAATCTCAGGAACATAGCTAGAGACGGAACCCTGGGCTCGCCAGCCCAGCGACTGACGTCCAGAACAACGGGACCTCCGATTCCAATTGCCCAGCAGAAGCTGGTACCACAGGTGCTGAAACCAACTACAATCCAAAAGCGTATCCAGGAGAAACACGACATACAGAAACGGTCGCATGACAATTCCAGCAAACCACTCAAACCTCTACTACCGGGCCAAGTCGTTCGTTTACAAACTTCTATGGGACATTCCCGTCTGGGTAGTGTTGTTGGCCTGGCTGAAGAACCGCGATCCTGCCTTGTGGACTATGATGGTACCATATACCGCAGGAGCCGCCAACACCTGCTTGCCATGAAGGAACCACGTCCACCACCAGCCGGTCCTTATGCTCCACCACTGCAGTTCCAGCCCTTTGCTGCCGTGCATTCCAACAGCTCCAGCATGTCCTGTACCCCTCCACGACCGGCGGCTATGAATAACCACAAATATATCTCTCCTGCATGCTCCCCCTGTCGGTCACCACGGGTGTCCCCTGCTGCTTTCTCGCCTCCGGGTACACCACCTCCTTTTAATCTTTCTGGCGAAGGGGGAGAGGGCTTAGTCCGTACGCGTTTGGGGCGTATTAGTAAACCACCTGATAGATATGGCGAATATGTTTAAATTCTTATGGCACGTTTGCTTACTATACTCACTCTTTAAGGGGAAGGATGTAGATTGGTTTATGCATGAAAACCAATCATAGTAGACAAGCATCACTAACCCCACCCTACTGTACGATTTATATTAACACCCACTTCCTGTTCTGGTCAGTCTTGGAAGCGGTCATGATGTTCTAGCAACTAACAACCTGCTGTACCGCTATAGTTTGAATACTGATTAAAGATGATCTTGGATTTCAGATTGTATTATTTAGTCATTTACAGTGTCATAGAGCTTTACAGCATAGAAATGGGCCCTTCAGCCCACTTGCCTTTGCCAACCAAGTTGGCATTTTTGGCTGGTCCCATTTGCTTGCATTTGGCCCATATCCCTCTCAAACCTTCCTATCCATAGATCTATCCAAATGTCTTTATATTACTTTACCTCTAAAGCAGGTCCTCCAACACCATCTCAGTACTCTGGATTTTTTTCAACCCATATAATACAACCACTGATTTTCACCTTGAACACAAATGTTTAAACAAAACGTTCCCAAGGTTTGCCCATCTGTTGCTAAAATGCGAACTCGTTAACTCGTCTCTGTAAATAGCTGGTGACCAGGGAGGCATGGTGGTGCATTGGTAGAGTTGCTGCCTTGCAGGTTTGATTCGGAGTATGGGTGCTGTCTGCAGAGTTTGTATGTTCTACCCGTGACTGCATGTGTTTTCTCCTGGTGCTCGGTTTCTTCCCACACACCAAAGACATATGGGTTTTGTAGGCTTTGGTAAAATCGTAAATTGTCCCTAGTATGGAGGATGGTGCTGATGTACGGGGATCGGTGGTTGGCGTGGATGAGTGGGCCAAAGGGCCTGTTTCCGAGCTGTATCTCTGAAGTCTAGTGTGCAGGGAGTATGAAATAGGGATAACATAGAACTAGTGTGAACAGGTGATCGATGGCTGGCGTAGACTTGGTGGGCTGAACGGCACATTTCTATGCTGTGTTTCTAAACAATGCGTGTGTTTTTTAAAAAAAAAGGAAAACAGTGGATGTTGCAAATCTAAAATGAAATCAAAATGTTGAAAATGCCCAGCAGGTCAGGCAGCATCTATGAGTAAGAAACAAAGGTAATATTTCCAGTGGAGAGCCCTTCTCCAGCCTAGCACGACTGTGCTAGTTCTTTGACAGAATTCCAATGAGTTCCAAATGCCAGTTCTTTAACCATATAACCATATAACAATTACAGCACGGAAACAGACCCTCTCGGCCCTTCCAGTCCGTGCCGACCATTTGTTTTCCCCTAGTCCCATCTACCTGCACTCAGACCATACCCCTCCATTCCCTTCCCGTCCATATACCTATCCATTTTACTTTTAACTATTAAAATCGATCCTGCCTCCACCACTTCTGCTGGAAGCTCATTCCACACAGCCACCACCCTCTGAGTAAAGAAGTTCCCCCTCACGCTACCCCTAAACTTCTGTCCCTTAATTCTCATGTCATGCCCTCGTTTGAATCTTCCCTACCCTCAATGGGAAACGCTTATCCACGTCAACTCTGTCTATCCCTTCATCATTTTAAAGACTTCAATCAAGTCCCCCCTTAACTTTCTGCACTCCAAAGAATAAAGACCTAACTTGTTCAACCTTTCTCTGTAACATAGTTGCTGAAAGCCAGGCAACATTCTAGTAAATCTCCTCTGTACTCTCTCTATTTTGTTGACATCCTTCCTATAATTAGGCGACCAAAATTGTACACCATACTCCAGAATTGGTCTTACCAATGCCTTGTACAATTTTAACATGACTTCCCTATTCCTATATTCAATGCTCTGATTTATAAAGGCCAGCACACCAAAAGCTTTCTTTACCACCCTATCTACATGTGATTCCACCTTCAGGGAACTATGCACAGTTTTTCCTAGATCTCTCTGTTCCACATCATTCCTCAATTCCCTACCATTTACCATGTACGTCCTATTTTGATTTGTCCTGCCAAGATGTAGAACTTCACACTTATCAGCATTAAACTCCATCTGCCATCTTTCAGCCCACTTTTTCAAATGGCCCAAATCTCTCTGTAGACTTTGAAAATCTACTTCATTATCCACAACACCACCTACCTTATTATCATCTGCATACTTACTTATCCAATTTTCCACCCCATCATCCAGATCATTGATGTACATGACAAACAACAGTGGACAACACAGATCCCCGAGGCACCCCACTGGTCACTGGCTTCCAACCAAACAAACAGCCATCCACCATTACTCTCTGACACCTCCCATTCAGCCACTGTTGAATCCATCTTGCTACTCTGCCATTAACACCCAAAGATTGAACCTTCTTAACCAACCTTCCATGGGGAACCTTGTCAATGGCCTTACTGAAATCCATATAGACAACATCCACTGCTTTACCCTCATCAATTTCCCTAGTAACCGCTTCAAAAAATTCAAGAAGGTTTGTCAAACGTGACCTTCCAGGCACAAATAGTCCAAAAAGTGGCATTAATAGATTTGCCAGATGCATGCAGAAAACAGGAACAGTGACACAGCTGTTAACTCACAGCACCTGCAGATCCAAGCCTGGTGCTGCCTGTGTGGAGTTTGCAGGTTCTCCCTGTGACAGCACGAGTTTCCTCTGGGTGCTCTGGTTTCCCCCCACATCCCCAACATGCACAGGTTGGTAGGCTAATAGATCGCTATGCATTACCCCTAGTGTGTAGGTGAGGGGGAGAATATGAATGAGGGCAGGTGGAGTTGACGGGAATCTGGGGAGAATAAAACGAGATTGGTGTAAGATTAGTGCACACTAATACATGTTGGCACACTTGGTGGGCTGAAGGGTTTACTTCCACCATGCTATATAACTCCAAAATATGAGTAGCAATGAAGACAAATGAAACGGAGACAAACATCCAGAACTGGGACAAAGTACAAGAAATGAGGGCAGGATATAAAATAGACATGGACACTGCATCTTGGGATTAATATATGAAGGAACAATGGGGCTGCATAGTTGAGTCACCAGATTGCAACTGGGCCTTAAAGGTTATGTTCTGAAGGAAGGCTATCAAACATGAAGACTGCGTGTTTCCTTTGAGCACTGATGGGGAATGGATGATGTATTTGAAGTAATTAAAAACTGAAGGGAGGAATGAACATTAGATGAGGCCATCGGATGATAAGACAAAGACAAATTTACATCCCATCATGATGATTGGCGAGTTTAAATTTAGTTATGTGGTATTGGATTATTATTGGTATACATACCGAGATACAATGAAAAGCTTTAGTTTGCATACTATCCAGTCAAATCAAAACATACACAGGTACAATTCAGCCATGAAGCCGGGAATTAAAAGCCAAGGGCAATAACTATAATACATAAGCATCTTAAAACACTTTTGGCTCCATAATTCTCTTTGGGGAAGGAAAGCCAATGTCCTTATCTGGTTTGGTGACCCCAGACACTCAGGAAAGTGGCGGACCCCAACCTTACCCGAGAAACCTATGTAGCATACCATAGCTTTTAAGAGCCACTGCAGTTGAGTAGTAAATGCTGGCATTGCCAGTGATACTCAGAACCAACAAATGTATTTAATACTGGAGTAACTCAGCGGAAGAGGCAGCTGTCAGTCCCGCTGAGTTATTCCAGCATTTGTGTCTTGTCTTTGGTGTAAACCAGCATCTGCAGTTCCTTCCTACACAAATGAGTAGGAGGCAAAACTTTAACATCAGGCACAACAGTATTTTAGGAAATAATTAGTTATTCAAGGCCAAGGAAATCAGAGTTTTTTGGTTTAATTCAGAGACAAACATGGAAACAGGCCCTTTGACCCATTGAGTCTACACTGATCATTGATCAGCCTTTCCCCTTAGCTGTATGTTATCCTGGCTTCTCATCCACTCCCCATACATTAGTGGCAATTTGACAAAGCCTACAAACCGTCATATGTTTGGGATGTGGGAGGAAACTGGAGCACCTGGAGAAAATCCATGCAGTCACAGGACAACGTGCAAACTCAACACAGACAGTTCCTGAGGTCAGGATTGAGCCAGAGGTTCTGGCGTAGTGAGGCAAGAGCTCCGTGCTGCACAAAATTAAGACTGTGTTCTTGATTGATTGAGACATACCTAATCTATGCTGACCCGTTCACACTAGTTCTATGTTATCCCACTTTCAGATCCACTCCCTACACACTTGGGACAATTGACAGAGATCAACTCGCCTACGAACCAGCAAATCTTTGGGATGGGATGCGGGAGAAAACCGGAGCACCAGAAGAAAAACCCACGCGGTCAGAGAGAATGTACAAACTCCACATAGACAGCACCCAAGGTCAGGATTGCACTCGGGTCTCTGGCACTGTGAGGGAGCATGTCTGTCTATCTGTTGCACCACTGCGCTGCCACCAGAGCCACACATCACAAACGCAGTCTAATCAGCCCACCAAGTGCACGGCAACCATTAGCCACCCATTTACACTGATCCTATAATAATCCCAATTTTTAATTCTCCACATCAAAGTCTCTCCAGATTTGACCACTCACCTACAGTGCATTCAGAAAGTATTCAGACCCCTTCACTTTTTCCACATTTTGTTATGTTACAACCTTATTCTAAAATGGATTAAAAAAAAATGTTTATCACCAATCTACACACAATACCCCATTATAAAAAGTAAAAAAAATAGGTGTTAAGAAATTTTTGCAAAGTAATTTAAATATCATATTTACATAAGTATTCAGACTTGGCTCAGTACTTTGTTGAGCGATTACAGCCTCAAGTCTTCTTGGGTATGACACTACAAGCTTGGCACACCTGTATTGGGTAATTTCTCACATTCTTCTCTGCAGATCCTCTCAAGCTCTCCATCAGGTTGGATGGGAGCGTCGATGCAGTGTTATTTTCAGGTCCCTCCAGAGATGTTCGATCGGGTTCAGGTCCAGGCTCTGGCTGGGCCACTCAAGGACATTCACAGACTTGTCACAAAGCAACTCCTGCATTGTCTTGGATGTGTGTTTAGGGTCGTTGTCCTGTTGGAAGGTGAACCTCCGTTCCAGTGTGAGGTCCAGAACGCTCTGGAGCAGGTTTTCATCAAGGATCTCTCTGCACTTTGCTCCGTTCATCTTTCCTTCGATCCTGACTAGTCTCCCAGTTACTGCCATTGAAAAACATCCCCACAGCATGCATTACCGTAGGTATGGTATTGGCCAGGTGATGAGCGGTGCCTGGTTTCCTCCAGACGTGACGCTTGACATTCAGGCCACAGAGTTCAATCTGGGTTTCATCAGACCAGAGAATCTTGTTTCTCATGGTCTGAGAATCCTTTAGGTGCCTTTTGGCAAACTCCAAGCAGGGTGTCATGCGACTTTTACTGAGGAGTGGATTCCGTCTGGCCACTCTACCATAAAGGCCTGATTGGTGGAGTGCAGCAGATATAGTTGTTCTTCTGGAAGGATTTCCCATCACCATAGAGGAACTCTGGAGCTCTGTCAGAGTGACCACCTCCCTGACCAAGGCCCTTCGCCCCCGATTGCAGAGTTTGGCCAGGCGGCCAGCTCTATGAAGAGTCCAGGTATTTCCAAATTTCTTCAATTTAAGAATGACGGAGGCCACTGTGCTCTTCGGGACCTGCAAAAATTGTTTTATACCCTTCCCCAGATCTGTGTCTCAACACAATCCTGTCTCGGAGGTCTACAGACAATTCCTTTGCTTTAAGGCTTGGTTTTTGCTCTGAAAATGCACTGTCAACTGTGGGACCTTATACTGGATACAGGTGTATGCCTTTTCAAATCAGGTCCAATCATTTTAATTAACCACTGGTGGACTCCAATCAAGTTGCAGAAACATCTCAAGGATAATCAATGGAAACAAGATGAACCTAAGCTCAATTTTGAGTGTCATAGCAAAGGGTCTGAATACTTATGTATATGTGATATTTCAGTTATTTCTTTTTAATTACTTTGCAAAAATTTCTAAACACCTGTTTTCACTTCTTCATTCTGGGGTATTGTGTGTAGATTGATGATAACAAAAGTAATTTAATCCATTTTAAAATAAGGCTCTAATGTAACAAAATGTTGAAAAAGTGAAGGGGTCTGAATGCACTGTACATATAAGGGACAATTTACAGTTGCCAAATTTAGGATGTGGGAGAAAACCAGAGGATCTGGGGAAAACCCACAGTCGCAAGGAAAACATGCAAACTCTATACAGGCAACACTCGAGGTCAGGATTGAACCCAGGTCTCCAGTACAGTGGGGCAGTGGACACTGTGCAAACCTGGATAATTAATGACTGATGAAAAATTGAATAGACAGAGGGATGTTCTTCAATGAGATTAATAAAGTCAAGAGTTGGTGAAAAATGTAGACAATAAAATAATGTCTGACTCTTCAAGAAGAAAGACAGCAACTGCATGATATTAGAGAGATCGAGGGAAGTTTGCTTCTGAACGACACTTTTGGCAAAAGGCCCAGAAACCCAGCTGCTCAGAGGCCTAGGAAGATAGCAACCAAATAATCTTTTCTCATGAAAGCTACGCTCGAGGTGTTACTAAAGTAAGCGTATGGAGAGAGTTGTGGAAGTAAATCTAGCATAGGATTATACAAGCCAAATCAGGTGCAAGGAAAGACCAAGGCCCATGTGAAACAAGAGGGAGAACAATAGGGAGAACAATAGGGACTGCAAACAAAATGCGCCATTGGATCCAACCGAAGGCAGGATTTCTCTCACGCTAGCCGGATTATCAGCGAAGCCTGAAGAGTGAAAGCAACAACTGGACTGGGGCAAGCATTCTTAAAGACCACTCAAGTTAGCGGATTTATTGCAACCAATGAATCGCAGGTTGACTGAGGGTAAAGCGTTTTGCAAGGCAGACACAAAGTGGTGGCCTGAGGAGACAACCAGAAAAGAGATGAATGAAGGGCAGGTGGCAGAGTTTGGAAGCATGGGCAGATTTCTAGGTGGTGGTCTGAATATTGCGACAATATGGATTGGTAGATTCCAGTCCATTCAGAGCAAAATAAAAACATTGTAATGGTGTAGAGATTACCATGAGGGTGATTTCAGCATAGGGAGACGAAAATAGCTCAGACACACGGTATATGGATTAACAAGTTTTGAAGATGTTCTTGTGCACTGATCAAAATGGTGACAAAATCAAGAGGTGAATTAATAATAAAGGCAAGGGGAGGCAGGGTGGAAATTATGTCCATTTTCAGAGGAGAATGCAGCACAGAATCTGGAGGAACTATGAAGAGTGGATGGGAAACACAAATTGATGGAAGTTCGAAGGGGAAATGCAAAGTTCTAGGGCATGATTAAATGAGAAGTTACATAGAGACCATAAGACATAGGAGCAGAATTAGGCCATTCAGCCCATCGAGTTTACTCACCCATTCAATCATAGAACATATCAATCTTTGCCTTAATAACTCCTGATGTCTTGACCTGCACAGCCTCACCAACACCTGATAAAGCCTCAGTATTATGTCCTTGCATTTGCCTTCCTTACAGCTGACTCAACCTGCATGTTAATCTATCTTTGTCCCGCCCCCTTCCCCGACATCAGTCTGAAGAAGGGTCTCAACCCGAAACGTCACCCATTCCTTCTTGCCATAGGTGCTGCCTGTCCCACTGTTACTCCATTATTTTGTGTCTATCTGCACGTTAATCCTTTGGGAATCCCAGACCAGCACTCGCAAGTCCCTTCACACTTCCGATTTCTGAATCCTCTCCCCATTTATAAAGTCGTCTAGACCTTTATTCCTTCTACCAAAGTGCATGACCATACACTTTGCTGTGCTGTATTCAATCTGCCACATCTTTGTCCACTCTCCAAACCTGTCAGGTTTTTCTGCAGCCTTCCAGTTTCCTCAAAACTACCTGCCCCTCCAACTATCTTTTGAAATTCTAAGCAAATAAAATCCACCAACTCTCCTTTGTCTATCCTGCTTTATACGTTCTCAAAAGACCATCAGGTTCTTCAGGCAGTATCTCCCCTTAACAAAAGGTTGTGGCCTTTTTTACCACGGGCTTCCAAGAACCCCAAAGCCTTATACTTAATAATGCACCACAGAAGTGAGAGTGAGTGAGTGTTTTTCTCTTCTCCCTACAGCGCATCCCTCAGCATTCACCAGCCAAAGAAGTCACACATGCAGATACAGAGCAAAAGTTGATGTGCACAAAAATATCCTACACACACATTGAAAATGACCAGAGAGTGCTTTTACGGTGGCATTGATTGAGAGATTAGTGTTGCCATTGGGGTAACTTCCTTCTTTATTTCAATATTGCCAAAGAATATTTTGTGTTCACCTGAGGGCTAAGTAATGGTCGAAGTTTAATGTTTGATCCACGTGAAGGTATTCCTTCACCACTGCACTGGAGTGTTAGTGAGGGACTAGAGACAGACTGACCCCCACAACTTACAGGTTCAGAAGCACTGAACAAGGTGAGACCATTAATTTATAATCCACTCACATGAGAGTCTCAAAGATGAAATTCACACATTTTTTAAACACGATGAGCTTATATCAAGAGAAGGGACAGAGTGCTGGAGTATCTGAGTGGGACAGGCGGCATCTCAGGAGAACATGGATATCCAAGGGAACGGACCCGACACCTGAGGTATTGCTTACCCACATCGCCTGGCCAGCTGAGTTACTTCAGGACTCTGTCTCTTATTTTGTAAACCAGCATCTGTAGTTCCTGGTTTCTACATTCTGCGTTTATAGCAAGGGTTGTCAGTGAAAACACACAAATTCTAACATGCAGCTCTAATGATCTCAAAGTAATCTTGTTTCTGGTTGATATTTATTTGTTATCTTAATGTGCCTATAAAATTGCTGCAAGTAAGAATTTCATTGTTCTGTTCCTTATGCATACGATAATTAAACATGCTCTCTCCCTCTCTTGATATGCTAAAGCTAGAGATAAGAGACTGCAGATACTGGAATATCGAGCAAAAAAAGAGTGCTGGAGGAACTCAGGGGGCCAGGCAGCGCTTGTGGAGAGAATTGGACAGGCGTCATTTCAGGTTACAACCAATCTCAAGAAGGACACCAATCCAAAAGATCGTCTGTCTATTTTCTACCCCGGTTGCTGCCTGAACCGCTGATTCCCTCCAGCAATGTTGTACTAAAGGTAGAGTATGTAAATGCATACCAGAAGTTGATCTCTCTCTCTCACGCACACACTTATATGTATACGCACTCGTAGGTCAGACAACAATTGCTCCACCCAAATAAATTTTCCTTTCTAATTTTCCTCCTTATGATATTTGCATACATTCGAAGTATGAAATTCTAAAGATGGTTAACTGACTTTTGAAGAGACTAACAAAAGTAAAAGGAGGTGGGAAATGGCAGCCTTGTTGGCTTAAAAAAAACAGGAGAAAGACAATGGAGGTAAAGATGTTTTGGCAAAATCTAAATAAATCAGTTTACATGCAGCTATGAAATGAGGCCCAGAAGACTCCAATGGAAGTGGTTCATAATCCCCCAAAGGTAAACAAAGTGCAAGTCAGGAAATTAGCGGACTGTGCAACAGCAGCAATACAGTATTCGCATGGAGATAAATTTTCAAATGGATTGGGTAAACTAATAATAGCAGCAGGATGCATTCAACGAATGTACTGAAGACAATTTACTGGATGAAGATATTGAACAACCAACCAGGAAGATAGTCAATTTCAGATTAATGTTTTGCTATGAGATTGGATTAATTAGATTGGTAGTAAGTTATATCGGGAGAAGAGCAAACATAGCACAATGAGTTCATATCAAGGATGAAAGTGATTTAGCTAAAACAACTTGACCAAACTAGATTGGGAAATCAGGTTGAAAAATTATAAATGCCAATGGGAAATAGGCAATAACAAATATTAAAAGGAATAATTCAGCAGTTGAATGGAACAGATATTTCCTAAAGGATTAAAAAGCCCATAAATGTTTCAACTACGAACATCTAGAAAGTTGGATAGGATTCAATGAAGACGACAGAATAGCACACTTGGGGACTATAAAGGATTTAGAATCCAGCAATGGGTGAACAAGAATTGATTACAGAGAGAAAACAAAATGACAGCAAACTAGCAGGAGACAGAGAAACTATTGTAAATGCTTCCATAGATATGCAAAAAGGAAAACCCATGAAAGTAAAGTGGGTTGCCTGCAGAATAAGGAAATGGAAGTCAATCAATGAACCTATTTAAATGAGACTTAAAGCCAATTTTAATACATTGGGAAGTGAATGATCTAAAAGTGAAGGATCTAAATGCATAAGAAATAAATAAATAAATTATAAAGAAATAGAACAAAAATTGGGAATAAAAATTAACAAACCCTCTGAACCCCAATGACCTAGATCCAAGGGATTTAAAAGGGCAGAATGCATTGACACAGGATGCATTGCTTTGTGCCTTGTTCATGTTCAAAGAAAGTAAGGAGATATGGAACAAATGACAAGGCATCAGTTGTTGGCTAATTGCTGGAATCTGTTATTGAGGACAAATTAACATGGCATTTAGAAACTGACAGAGTATGATGAGCTTTTGTCGACACTGGGCCTGTACTCGCTGGAGTTTAGAAGAATGAGGGGGGACCTCATTGAAACATACAGAATAGTGAAAGGTTTGAATAGAGTGGATGTGGAGAAGATGTTTCCACCAGTGGAAGTCTAGAACTCAAGGTCATAGCCTCAGAATAAAAAGGACACTCTTTTCGGAAGGAGATGAGGAGATGAAATTTATTTAGTGGAATCTGTGGAACTCTGCCACAGAATGCTGTGGAGGCCATCAGTGGATATTTTTAAGGCAGAGATAGATAGATTATTGATTAGTACAGGTGTCAGAGGGGTGAAAGCTGGAGAATGGGGTTAGGAAAGAGAGATGGATCAGCCACGATTGAATGGCGGAGTAGACTTGATGGGCCGAATGCCCTAATTAGATTCCTATCCCATATGACCAAATGAAATCATTGCCATAGAATCACTGACCACCTGCACATGTGGCATGCTATTTTTTTCAGAATGGGTTCCTGGGAACTGGAAAGGCGGGTACCAGTGTAGTCAGCCTACTGAAATCACAGGAGAGTTTTGACAGCCGCTGAGGTCCCAACCCTTAGATTGTCCGAAATAAGGTCAGGAGCATTGAATATTAGTCTTTGGCATTCATAATCATTCAATAACTTCTGAGGCATTTTTTTTTAAACACTGAACAGAATACATCCAAACACTGAAAAACAATTTAAATCATTAAAGCAGACAAATAATACAACTCAATTCCCTGCTTTCAGTTGATTTCTCCCATTTCTCCAACTGAGCACCATTGTGCTTCAACCATAGGAAGTTATAGGAGCAGAATTTGGCCATTGGGCCCCATCAAGTCTATGCCACCAGTTAAGAACGGCTGATCTATCTTTCCCTCTCATTCACATTCTCCTGCCCTCTCCCCATAACCCCTAACACCCGAACTGATCAAGAATCTGTCAACCTGCGCCTTTAAAATACCCAATGTCGGCCTGCACAGCCTTCTGTGACAGGTTAATCCATCGCAAGTCCAGCAAGCAGGCTTTCCAGCTGAGATGTCTACTGGAGCAATGCTGAGTCCTTTGGTAGCCAGATTTAATTGAACGGACAGGTTGGGCTTCCAGCAGAAGATCCCAGACTCTCTGGGATTCCCCAGCCTTCCACGGGGAGATTGGCCCTTTGATTTTGCACCACACAGATGGCACCTGAGATATCATCTTTAGAGTGGGTGCTCCAGGTCTGGAGGGTACACGTGAAAAGCAGGTTTTGTCTCTACATTCAGCCCAGGTAGAGGAGGGTGTGCAGGGGAAACAGGTCCAGTTTGACAAAACGTAGTTTGACAAACGTAGATTGATTAACAGACACCAGTCAAATAAATGGAGTGAACAGGCACTGAACAAAGGGGGATAAAACACTCAGAAGCAATTTAGTTTATAAGGAGATCATGGAAAAAGGTGTACTCCCTGGAATGGAGGAGATTAAGAGGTAACATGATAAGACATACAAAATTCTGAGAAGTGTACAGTAGCCTGTATCAAACGTTTCCCATATCAGAAGCAGATAAAAGTCAAGGACATAGATGTAGGGTAAAGGGGAACAGATTCAGATGGGATAGGAGAGAGAACATCTTCACCGAGAGAGTGGCATGTCTATAATATACTACCTGCCAGAATAGTTGCTGATAGCATTTAAGAAGCATCTCGATGAACACTTGAATCACTTAAACAGAGAGGGCAGTGGACCACGTCTCGGGCAATGGGGTTAATACCGAAGGGTGTCCATTGGTTGGTGCAGACAAGTTGGGCCAGAAAATCTGGGCCCAATGGCCTGTTTCCATGCTGTACAATTCGGTGATACTCGGATCCAGAACATTGATGGAATTTAGTCACTGTGGTGCTGGCAGTCAGCAATCTGTTTAGTCGAAGGATCAGTACAATGGTGTTAAATCAAGAGACACAGTACAACATACCCCGCATTTTATGACAATACATAAGGTAGCCCTAAAGTAAGCAGTGAGGGTAATGCAAAATGATGTCGTGGTGTATGGATCTGTGCAGCAAGTGTGTAAAAAGGTATATATTTAATTTAATACATTGAGAACATTTAGGTCTGAGACCAAAAGATGTTTGGAAATCAAGGGACATATGGACCGGGCAAGAAACAGGGCTAAGTACTGGTCATCACATTGGATGGGGGAAAATCAGACTCAAAGAGGCTCAGTGACCTCGAACATTTTTTGCATTGTGTTCCATTTACAGTGTACTCAACTCTCTGCGCCTACCTTATGCATAAAATAACACAAAGCCGAAACTATTCATTTGAAAGATGCATTTAGTACCATGGTTTCCATCATTAGATAGAGCCCATGATATTTCAACGTCCTACATACCTGTGTTTTGTTGCTGTCTTCTAATGCTGTAGACTCCGGCCCCTCCTCTTTGAGGTTCTCCTCCTGGTTCTGGTTTTCATCTTTCAGGTTTTCCTCGTTAAGATTTTCCTCCTTCACCTTTTCTTCTTCCTCCGCAGGTTGCATCTGCACCTCAGCTGGGGGATCCCCCTCTGGCCGGTCTTCACCCTCAGGTGGTGGGACAGCCTCTGCCTGAACTTCGCCCTCAGATTGCGGTTCAGCCTTAGGCTGCGACTCCCCCTCTGGTTGGTTTTCACCCTGAGGCGCCATCTTCTCACGGTGAAGTCGTGCCCGTCGACCGAGGCGCTCGTTGTGCCGGGTGAGGTGGACACTGAGTTCCAGCGTACTGAGGATCTTGTCGTTGCAATGGTTGCACTCGTAGGTGGGACTGTGTGACCGGGTGTTCCCAGGTATCAAGGTGAAGTCCAGCTTCAAGTCTCGGCTGTGATGGTCCACGTAATGCATACACAGGAGTTCTGCCGTGTTGAATGAGAGTTGGAAGCATTTTACACACTTGAACGGGAGCCATCCTTTGGGTTTCCCTTCAACCACTGCAACCGTTTCTATATTAGTGACCTCTTCCTTAACATCTTCATCTGCCTTGTCATCGGAGTACACAACAGTGAAGTATCCATTATATTTACTCACGTACTGCTTTCTCGGATAGACTCCTGGGTGTCGCTTCATGTAATGAGACACAAGCCCCTTCTTCGTGTAGGTTTGGAACGAGCAGAGCGAGCATTTTTTCTTTTCCACCGCTCTCCTGAGCTCCTCGCTCAAGGGGGGCGACTCGGGTTTAGTCTCGATGGGGAGAATGAGTTTCTCGGGTTTCTTGGTGACGGTGGTTTTGGAAGCGGCCAGGCAGTGAGTGTAATAGGAATCTATGTCGTGCCGCTTTTGGTAGTGAGCTGCCAGGCCTTTGCGGAGCGGGTGAGTATACGCACACAAGGCACATCGGAAGATGTTGTTCTTTCCCTCTGGCTGTGCTCGGACGTTGTTGTGTTTATTCCGGTAGTGTCTGGCTATACCCTTTCTGGAAGAGCAGAAGTACTTGCAGAGTTGGCATTTAAATAAGGTACTGAGCTCTGCACAGCCGCTCACAAAGTGGTGGGGAGTGGGAGAAGGGGGCCTGGGATTTACCTCAGTGATGGGCGTTGCATCATCTTGGTATTCTTCAGATGCGTCAGGCTGCTTGGGTTCCATTGTCTCGGTGGCGGATTCAGTGAAGATGTCGATAGCGGGCTGCCGGTGGTACTTCTCGTAGTGGACCTTCAGCTTCTCCAAGGAGCCGTGTGCATACGGACACAGCTTGCACCGATAGGCGCCAAAACCTTGCTTCGGGACTTTGATCATCTCTTCCAAATCATTGCTCTGGCCATCGGGGAGCTTCTCGGCCTCGTTCATGAAGTCGTCGGCAGTGACTTTGATGGTGGGGTGCCGCTTCTGGTAGTGGGTGAGGACGCCGTGGATGCGGGTGTTGACGTACGGACAGTGCCTGCATTTGTACAGCGTGCTGGGCTTCTCGTCCTTCTCCAGCGCAAACTCGGCCGCTTTCACCTTCACACCCGGGTGCTTCTTCCCGTAGTGGGTCAGGAGGCCGTGCAGGTTGTTGTACTCAGATTTACAAACCTTACACTGGTAGGGGGAGCTGCTGGGTGCCGGGTTGACCGGAGCCTCCCTCAGCAGGGACGGCATGGAGACTTTGAGGGGCAGCTCGTCCTCCAGCTGGCTGGACTCGGAGGCGTTGAGGGAATCGAAGGCAGTATAATCATGGGCGGTGGGGTTGTTCTGTTCCAAGGTATCCTTCCCCAGGATGATGTCCAGCAGCACTGACTCGTCGCCACTTACTGCCCAGGGGTGCAGGGCCTGATAATGGTTTGTAATGTCCCAGATGGAGGCAGCTTCGAACTCGCAGTCCCTGCACTTGTAGTGTTTGAGGTCAATGAGGGCGATCTGTGAGGGGTTGGCAGAGGGATCGGGGCCTGCCCATAGCTTACTGGAAATGTAGGTGTAGTCCACGGGGTGCTCAGGGTGCCGCTTCTGGTAGTGTATCAATAGCCCACTGGGCTCCTGGTGAGAGTAGATGCACCACTCGCAGTGGTAGCCGGCGGTCACCACCCCGTCCTGGTACGCCCAGCGTAGGATGGTGGTGACGGTGGCCTTCACGCTCGGGTGCTGCTTCTTCAGGTGTTTCCGCACGGCGTAGAGGTAGTGCGCTGTGTACGAGCAGTGGCGACACTTGAAGAAGCGCAGCTGCTCGACCTCGGCCTCCGGCTGCACGCTGGGCAGCGGGGTGCTGGCCCCGCCGCCCTGGTGGTTGGTGGCCCTCTCACGCTGACTCCTCACGGCCGCCGTGTGCTGCCGCACCAGCTCTGCTGTAGCCTTGATGTCGCGGTGCTTCTTACGGTAGTGAATGACCACTCCCTTGACCGTCCGGTTGCCGTAGTTGCAGTGCTGGCAAAAGAACATCATCTCGCCCTCGCCCTTGTCGGTCAATCTCTGCTGGCTGCTGATGTTCACCGCCGTTTCGTAGCTCTTCTTGCCAGGCTGGCTCGTTGTCTGGGTCATGATCGGCCTCGCTGGTGTAATCTGCAGCTCTTCCATGGTCTTCCTCAGGGCAGGAGTCGGGGGCGCCTGCTTGATGTACTTAGCCGTCACCTTAACTTCCGGGTGCCTTTTCTGATAGTGGACAAGCACGCCGACCACTGAGCGGTTGCTGTAAACACAGTGCTTGCAGTAGTAGAGCTGTTCAAACTCAGCCGGCTGAGCAGCGACTGGAGGGTTGTTTGGTGGCGTCACTGGGCATGCCTCCGTGACGTTCTGAGCATTGATGGCAGGGTTCAGCACGGACACGACGCGCATGGTCTTCTGGATTCTGAAGTAGGATGCTTTTTCCTCTGGGTGCTTCCGCTGATAATGGACCAGCACCGAATGCATGTTCGGGCTCGAGAAGGGGCAGACGTCACAGCTGTACACCACGGCACTTATCATCGAGGACTCTCCCTCCTGGGGGCTCATACTCTTGGGCGGCTTAATGTTCGGGGGGCTGGTGGAAGCATCGAGGGTGGGTACGGAGCTCGGCGTTCCGATGCTCTTCACACCGGAGTTGAGGATTTCTCGCAGGGTCTGGGATTCGGCATTGCTCTCGCTGGTTTGCTGGACCACGTAGCTGGAGAAGATCATGGAGTTATTGATCTTCACGGTGGGATGCATCCTTTGGTAATGAGGCATGAGGCTGCGGACATTGGGACTGGTGTACGAGCAGAAGCGACACCTGTAGATCAGGTTGGCTTGGTGGAAATTTAGGATGTTCTGCGCTTCGGGATGGAACTGGGCGTAATGCTGCCGCAGGTCTTCAAACTCCGCGTACTCCACAAAACACTCAAGGCATCTGTAGACTGCACTGTGATCCGTTGGATCCTCTATGTACCTGAAGCTGTATTTAATGTATGGATGCATTCGTTGGTAATGGGTGCTAACGCTGCGAGCTACCTTGTTGCTGAAATTGCAGTGCTTGCAAGAGTAAGTCTTTCCAGAATCTTCACCGGTCTCAGAACCTTCCTGATAGCCGTCCCTATTTTCCGAGTTACCCTTTTTGTAGGCGCCGTTCCCACCCTGCTTACGGGATGCACCGTCACAGTGTCCAGCTGCGTTTGAGGTGCCGTAGTAATCCTCGTCATCGGAGAGAGTCAATTCAATCTCGGCGCTGTTGCTTACTGAATAATCCTGGTCCACTGACCCGTAAACAGTGTCTTTCTGCAGTCCTTCAGTCCCTTCAACCCACATCTGGTGGCCACTGTAGCTGTAATTCTGCATGTCCATTAAATGGTCCAGCTTTCCTTCCTCTTCCTCTAGTTCTCCATCTGCATCCAATTCCACGTCCTCCTCTTCCTCCTCGTCCTCTTCCTCGTCCTCCTCTTCATCATCTCCCTCCTCCTCCGCATCCTCGACGGCGATGACCGACCCCACCTCGCTGGCCTGCTGGTTGGCCTGGCTGATCTTGCTGTGCAGGTTGTTCGCTATCTCGTCGATGCGGGTCCGCTTCTTGGCCGGGGACAGGTCGAGCGGGCTGTCGGACGCCAGCCTCTTCCCCTTCTTGAAGAGGAAGGAATTCTTTGACGTCGATCCCAGGATGGAGGTCTGAGTTTTCACGATTCCCGGGGACGGAAGAGCTTCGAACTGCGACCCGGAGTCCTGCAATGCGTCACCCGCTTCTTCGCTGGCTGCCAGCAAGGCGTTGTCGCAGAACGAGTGCTTGTGTTGCTGATGCACTCGCAGGCCCTTCAGAGTCACGGTGGAGTAGCTGCACATGGTACATTTGTAGGGGTACTGTTGCTTCGAGTCGCACATTGCCGCTGGCTTCTCCCCATTGACCGCTTGGTTCTGGTTGACATCTACAGTCACCAAGCTGTCGTTCAGGGTCACTGCACTGCTGTTGGCTGAACTCATCGTCTCCCACTCCGAGGAATGGCACTGCTTGTGAGCCACCAGCTTCTGGGCAGTGGTGCAGGTGAAACTGCAGAGGTTGCACTTGTGAACGATGGTGCGGCCGGACAAGTGGATGTTCTCTATGTGCCGGGAGATGCTGCGCCGGTGCATGGTGAGGAAAGAGCAGAAGGGGCACTGGAAGCGGTTCATGTACTTCCGGAAGGGGATACCCTTGGTCTCAAGCAACTTGGTGTTGCCGATGCTCAGCAACTTCTTGCCGGAGCCTTCCGAGCCTTGGGAGGCCAGCGAGTCCATCTCGTCCATGTCCAGCTGCTCCTCCTCGTCGGAACTGCTCCGGTCGTCGCTCAGCAGGCTGCTGGTTTCCAAGGAGGAGTTGGGCAGGTTCAGGTCGGCCATCCCGAAGGAAGGCCTGTCAGTCAGAGCAGCCTCGTCAGGATCGGGAACGACCTTGGGCTTTGTCTTCTGAAAGGGGAACTTTATTTTGATGGGAGCAAACCTGTCAGTGGACGTTGGCCTCTGCTTTGAGGGGGATCCTTCCATGGAGCCTTTCACGGCCGGGTACTGACCGCACAGCATTTCCCCCCCACCCGCCGTCAGGGGCAAGTAATTTGAATTTGGAGACGTCTTCTCTGAGTCGGACTGCTGGGACTTGGTCTGGCTGGGGCTTGAGCCCGATTGCTGCTGCCTCAGCGAGGAGATGATCTTGACTAGGCCCTGGGCTAACAGGTTGCGGTGCTTCTTCATCAGGTGGTCGCACCAGCGCTCCCGCCGGGAGGTGTGGTAGCCGCACCACTCGCAGCAGAAGCTGCCCCGCGACTTGGTCAGCGGCTTGACCTGCGCCTCCAGGATGCTGCGCTCCACCGCGTCCACCGGCACGTCGCCCAGCTGCTCCTGCACCTTCATGGTGGAGCGATGGCACAGCTTCTGGTGCTTGATGATGCGGGCACGCCGCGGGCTTTTGTAGGTGCAGTAGCGGCAGGCGAAGACCTTGCCGAAGCCCTCGTGCAGCAGGACATGGAAGCTGGATGGTGACGGTGGTGGGGCCATGTCCGAGGACTCGCCCCCAAACAGCGGCCCTTCAATTTGACCGTGGATCTTCCTGGTGTGTTCGCCCAGCAGGCTCCTGGATCGGAAATAGCGGACACAGTACTTGCACTGAAAAAACTTGTTGGCGGGCTTGGGATGCTGGTTGACATGATGGCTGTACAGAACGGAGCTGTTGGTGATGAAATTGGACGAGCCGGGCTGATAGGAATTTTGTGCTTAAAAAAGAAAAGGGATGTGTTAGAACATTTTCACGAAGCGAATATCAGAGCAATAATCTAATTGTCATTATATTGTGGAACCGCATCTTAAAGCTGGTGGCATCTGCACCAGATCACATCGATTCATTATCTTGGTGAGTGAGGCGATTGAGATCTTTAATAAATCATGGTGCTATATGATCACTTTGACCAAACAAGGCCATTGGGCCCACTGTACTTGTCCCTTCCCTATGACAGCTCGGTGAATAGTTCCACTATCTCAGCCTTTCCCTGGAGCCCTGCACATATTTCTCCCTCTTGAAGTGTTTATTGTAGTTCTATTTTACTCAAAGAGTACGTTAAGTCATTGACCATATCAGGCATTAAACAACAAAGCCTTGAATGTTAACGTTGTTTAAAAGTTATTCACTACGAGGTTAGATAAAGAGTGTTTTTCGAGGAACCCAGTGAACCTGGATTTCTTCTCCTGTTCGCGGCGAGTGTGCAATTAGCCAGCAACATGAACCCCCTGCAATTTCATCCCATGTCCCTTGTTAGCTTGGCAGGGTGGTTTTTGTCTTTGAGCTATGGCTCAATGACAGCTCTTTTTGCCTCATAATTAATTAACTATATTTAAAAAAAATCTTTCTAATTGAAAGGCAAGAATTCTACCACACCATCTGATGCACTGCTGGAGTCTAACTTGTGTGGTTAGGTAAATCACTCGGGAAACAGCATGTCACAGAAGACAAGGTAAGGGATGCTCTGACTACATCAACTCATTTTGCTAAATAGTTTACAGTCACCTGTGCCAAAAATATTTCTTACTGCTGAAGTAATTAGATACTCTCCAGGCCAAAGATTATCAGATGCCAATCATCTTAGTTTCGTTTAGTTTAGACATACATGTGGAAACAGGCCCTTTTCGGCCCACCGAGTGTGCGCCGAACAGCGATCGCTGCGCACTAACATTATCCGCCACACACTAGGGACAATTTACAATTTTACTGAGGCCAATTAACCTACAAACCAGTATGTCCATGGAGCGTGGGAGGAAACCGGAGCACCCGGAGTAAATCCACACAGGTCAAGGGGAGAACGTACAAACTCCATACAAGACAGCACCCGTGGTCAGAATCAAACACGGGATCTCTGGCGCTGGAAGGCAGCAACTCTACCACTCCATTCATAATGGAGATAGTTAGGAGCACTGGACTACTCGTGCTGAATCAACACTTCAGAGACGACGGATCATTTTGCTCAAGACCAATGGTCTTTGTTCAGGGCATAAAAGAGCAATCGTGACATCAAACTCTTCAATTTGACAGCCCTTACGTCCACATTTGAGGCCAAATTACTACGGACCTGTACAGCACAAATCATGAAACAATGAGCGCTAAAGGACCTCGCTTATCAACCAAGCTTGAAAAATGTGTTGGTACAATCATTTATTTTTAATTCCCTTTATATATGTAACTGTTTCGGTTGGCTTTTTAAATGAAGATGAATTTGAGTCAGCAATATTTCGCAATGACACGATGAGCCCAAGAAGTCATGCAGAATTTCCAATCTGCTCTCCAAAGATCGACAGCCAAATGTAAAACTGAGAAAAATGCAACTGGAAGAGAGAGAAATCTCAAAGCCAATTGCGAGAAGCTTAACCAACTCTAAAAAAAATTAAAGCCTGCCAAATACAAGGCACCTGGCAAATCACAGCAGTGAAGTGAAACAGTAAAGCAATGAGACTGCTTCGAACATGAGTCAATATTTATTCAATGCAAGTTCATGCTTCCAATGTGATGGGAAGGCCAGACTCACCAGGTGTTTCCACTGGAGAACCTAGTTCAGTCTTCACCGTCGGAAGGCTGCTTATGTCGGCTTCAGAATCTAGTGTTGGTGTAAGAGATCTGGGTTGACCTATATCCTCCTCAGAGGCTTCCACGTGGGGTAAAAAGACAGTATGAACGTCCTGGATATGAGCCTTAAGATCATCGTAGGTTTCTGCCCGGTAATCGCATCCATCGCACTGCAGGGCCTCCATTACTTTGAGCGCCTTTTAATTCGCGGGACCTGAAATAAACAATCAAATGAGTAAATTATATTATATACTGAAACCAGAGCAGAAAGATGCACAAACATTGCTGGAAATGATAGATTAAACTAGTGCTACAGAGGGCAGAGAGTTGTGGATGGAGGCAAGTCCATCACACATGCCAGACTTCCCATCAGTAACTCCATCTACATCTCACAACACAACCAACATGAGACCTTTCCTGTCCCGGTCATTCCTTCTCCTTGCTCCCGTCAGGCACAAGATACAGAAACTTGAAAGAGACCATCACCAAACTCGCAAACAGCTTATTTGCCTCTGCTACCAGGCTTCAGAACAGTCCTTCCTTAAGCTAAAGTTCAGGTTCTCCTCCTCTTTCCTGCAGACACTGGACTCTGTTGCATACCTGCCAACTTGTGAGATTGAAAAATCGGAATCCTATTAGTCTGACGTCAGTGAGGGCGGGGCACGTGACGTCAGTAAGGGGCGGGGCAAGTGACGTCAGTAAGGGCCGGGGCACGTGACGTCAGTAAGGGGCGGGGTACGTGACGTCAGTGAGGGCGGGAAAGTGACCTCAGGGGGGTTACACAAAATGCTGGAGAAACTCAGCGGGTGCAGCAGCATCTAAGGAGCGAAGGAGATAGGCGACGTTTCGGGTCGAGACCCTTCTTCAGACTTTCTGCTGCACCCGCTGAGTTTCTCCAGCATTTTGTGTATCTCCTTCGCTCCTTAGATGCTGCTGCACCCGCTGAGTTTCTCCAGCATTTTGTGTATCTCCTTCGCTCCTTAGATGCTGCTGCACCCGCTGAGTTTCTCCAGCATTTTGTGTAACCCTCGATTCTCCAGCATCTGCAGTTTCTTCGTTAACAAAGTGACCTCAGTGCGGGGGGGGGGCAAGTGACGCCGAACGCCACCGTGGCGGGGCGGGGTCATGCGGCTGCGTGCTGACGTACACCCGTGCGTGTCCCCATAAGCGGCGCAGGCGCAGTGCGCTCTCTCGCTGTCTCCTCGCCGCCACCGCCGCCATGGGTCGCATGCACGCTTCCATCCCAATTCCGAATTCCAATTTTTTTCGGAATATTGAGAAAAAAATCGGAATTCGGAATTGGGATGGAAAAATCGGAAGAATTCCGCCCAAATCGGAATAGTTGGCAGGTATGCTGTTGTCCAGTGTCTTCGCGGTGCTGGCTCAAAGGGCCGAATGGCCTACTCTTGCACCTATGGTCTATTGTTTTTTAAACTAATGCGCGATAATGCTGAGAACTGTATTCTGCACTCTGTATCCTTCCCTTTGCTCGACCTATTGTACTTGTGTGACTTGATGTGTGTGTGTGCGTGTGCGCACACACACATGTTACCAGATTTTGATTGGATAATATGCAAAACAAAGTTTTTCATTGTAGCTCTGTACACATGTCAATAATGAAGCTAAACCTAAACATCCTAACCTTTCCAAATGCATAATCCCAGATATTAATACACCCCTTAATTGTGGCCCAATGAACATGGAGGGGTTTATATGCAGCACAATTGATGGCCACACCTTCACCTACCAAGGCCCTAACTCTGATATTTTGAGTAAAAAATCTGCATCTTCCCATCTTGGTTCTTTTGTCAATTATCTGTAACCCATGCCCTTTTAACCACACTCCTCACACATGTATAATTTTTCTTTATTTAATTTGATCAAAGGCTTTAGCAATTCTCTATTCCTCCAACCAATTTCCTTTCTACGCTGAGGGATAACCTCAGTTATGAAACTTCCTCTGCTGTTTCTGGAACATTTCAACTTCCAAGCAACCTTTCTGATCAGCAAAAAAAATGTACAATTGTAAGACATGTAGATTAAGAAATTATATGTTACGGTGTAACATGTGCGTGAGTGGTGGAAAACATCAATTGGATACACAGCATCCAAAAACGCCACAAAAAAGACAAGGTGTTGGAATAACTCAGCAGGTAAGGCAGCATGTCTAGAGGACATGGATAGATGACGTTTTGGGACCCTTCTTCAGATATCCTCCTGGAAATGCTGCCTGACCCGCTGAGTTACTCCAGCATTTTGTCTTTTTTCTGTAAACCACCACCTGCGGTTCCTTTTATCCCTTGCATATACAAAAAAGACCAAATTGATTCCAGTGATCAAGATGTGCATACGCAACCAGATGAGTATGATGTAACAAGTCTGTAAAGCCACTTGCACAGGACTCAGTTAAAGTGCGGAGACCTCTTATATGACAGATCATACAGAATCAACCTTCACAAACTTGCTTCAGCAAACTTGGTAACGATTCAGGCCGAACAAGTTCAAGACCACATGATACACCATTTGTAACTGCATGTATAAGAAACTGCAGATACCGGTTTAAACCGAAGATAGACACAAAAAGCTATAGTAACTCAACAGGCAGCATCTCTGGAGTGAAGGAATGGGTGATGTTTCGGGCAGAGACCCTTCTTTGGACTGGTTAGGAATAAGGGAAACGAGAGATATAGACGGTGATATGGAGAGGTAAAGAACAATGAATGAAAGATATGCAAAAAAGTAATGATGATACAGGAAACAGGCCATTGTAAGCTGTTTGTAGGGTGAAAATGAGAAGCTAGTATGACCTGGGTGAGGGTGGGATACAGAGTGAGTGAGGGCGACCTGAAGTTAGAGAAATCAATCATCACACCACTGGGCTGTCAGCTGCCCAAGCGAAATATGAGATGCTGTTCCTCCAATTTGCGTTTAGCCTCACTCTGACAATGAACGAGACTGAAGATAGAAAGGTCTGTGTAGGAATGGGATGGAAAATTAAAGTGTCCAGCATCCGGGAGATCAGGTTGGTTCACACATGCTGAGCAAAGGTATTCCGTGAAACGATCGCCCAGTCTGCGTTTGGTCTCGCCGATGTGTAAGAGTCCACATCTTGAACAACGGATACAGTAGATGAGGTTGGAGGAGGTGCAAGTGAACCTCTACCTAACCTTAAAGGACTGTCAGGGTCTCTGGACGAAGTCGAGGGAGGAAGTATAGCGACAGGTGTTGCATCTTCTGCGGTTGCAGGGGAAGGTACCTGGAGTGTGGATGGTTTGGATGGGAAGGGATGAATTAGGGAATTGCAGAGGGAACGGTCTCTGGGGAAGGCAGAAAGGAGTGCAGATGGAAAAACGTGGCTAGTGGTGGGACCCCATTGTAGGTGGCGGAAATTTCAGATTATGTGGTGGAAGGAAAGGACTAAGGGGACTCTGTCTCTGTTGTGACTAGAGGGTAGGGGCAGCAAGGGCAGAGCTGCGGGATACCAAGGAGACACGTGAGGGCCTCATCTATGATGGGAGAGGAGAACCCCCGGTCCCCAAAGAATGAGGATGTCCTGGTATGGAACACCTCATCTTGGCTGCAGATGCAGCAAAGACGGAGGAATTGGGAGTAGGGGATAGAGTCTTTGCAGGAAGCAGGGTGGGAAGAAGTGTAGTCAAGGTTGTTGTGGGAGTCAGTGGGTTTGTAATAGACATCACTCAATAGTCTATTTCTTGTGATGGAGACTGTGAGATCAAGAAAGGGGAGGGAGGGGTCGGAGATGGTCCAAGTAAATTTGTATTTCGAGACCCCGGGTCTCTAGCGCTGTAAGGCAGCAACTCTTGCCACAGAGCTTTACACTACGCTGCCAAGATACAAAACATACATAGGCCCATCGCACATCACTGGCGAGCAACAATTTTTTTGCCCGACAAATGGTCATCTGTCAACTATATTTATGCCGCAATGTTTTACCAAATAAAAATATTTCACTCCATCCATTTAGCCCCAGTTTTGCCAGCAATAACAGCAGCTAAATACCAACACTTGCCATAATTACCATGAGATTAACGGCAACATTGTGAATTCTATGCAATTTAACAGAAAGTTATTATTGATAGTTTCATACAGGCCACACAGCCCCTCCATGGGAAGTCCGTAAAATCACAGTTTCCATTAAACTACAAGTTTTCCGACTGTAAAGACAAAAAACATACACTGCGTTGCAAATTGCAATTATTGATTCATCCAAATCTGATGTTTGTCGTTTGCAGTTTTTCCTCAAATAATAACATATACAGTGCCCTCCATAATGTTTGGGACAAAGACCCATCATATATTTATTTGCCTCTGTATTCCACCATTTGAGATTTGTAATAGGAAAAAAAAAATCACATGTGGTTAAAGTGCACATTGTCAGATTTTATTAAAGGTTTTTTTTTATACATTTTGGTTTCACCATGTAGAAATTACAGCAATGTTTATACATCGTCCCCCCCACTTCAAGGTACCATAATGTTTGGGACACATGGCTGCACAGGTGTGATTGCTCAGGTGTGTTTCAATGCCTCCTTAATGCAGGTATATGAGAGCTTTCAGCACCTAGTCTTTCCTCCAGTATTTCCATCACCTTTGGAAACTTTTATTGCTGTTAATCAACATAAGTTGTGCCAATGAATCTCAAAGAAGCCATTATGAGACTGAGAAACTAGAATATAACTGTTAGAGACATCAGCTAAACCTTATGGGCCTGTCCCACTTAGGCGATTTTTTTGGGCGACTACCGCAAAATCTTCAACACGTGTTGTCGTAGGTTGTCGCCAGATGTCATAGGTGAATTCCATTAAAACGAATCCCTGGCAGTCGCCTAAAGAGTCGCATAAGTGGGACAGGCCCATTAGGCTTACCAAAATCAACTGTTTGGAACATCATTAAGAAGAAAGAGAGCACCGGTGAGCTTACTAATCGCAAAGGGACTGGCAGGCCAAGGAAGACCTCCACAGCTGATGACAGAAGAATTCTCTCTGTAATAAAGAAAAATCCTCAAACACCTGTCCGACAGATCAGAAACACCCTTCAGGAGTCAGGTGTGGATTTGTCCAAGATCCAAAGCATACCACCTCATCTGTGAAACACGGTGGTGGGGGCGTAATGGCCTAGGCATGTATGGCTGCTGAAGGTACTGGCTCACTTATCTTCAAAGATGATATAACTGCTGATGGAAGTAGCATAATGAAGTGTATAGCCACATCCTATCTGCTCAAGTTCAAACAAATGCCTCAAAACTCATTGGCCGGCGGTTCATTCTACAGCAAGAGAACAATCGGAAACATACTGCTAAAGCAACAAAGGAGTTTTTCAAAGCTAAAAAAATGGTCATTTCTTGAGTCGCCGAGTCAATCACCCAATCTGAACCTAATTGAGCATGACTTTTATATGCTGAAGAGAAAACTGAATGAGGTCTCACCCCCAAAACAAGCATAAGCTAAAGATGGCTGCAATACAGGCCTGAGCATCACCAGAGAAGACACCCAGCAACTGGTGATGTCCATGAATCACAGACTTCAAGCAGTCGTTGCATGCAAAGGATATGCAAAAAATAACCTAAACATGACAACTTTTATTTACATGACATTGCTGTGTTCCAAACATTATGGTGCCCTGAAATGGGGAGACTATGTATAAACACTGCTGTAATTTCTACATGGTGAAACCAAAATGAATAAAAATGGAAGTTCGTGAACAATTGCAGCAGGATCTGGATTGATTGGCCAGGTGGGCGGAGGAATGGTTGACGGAATGTAATACAGAGAAGCGTGAGGTGTTGCATTTTGGGATGTTGAACAAGGGCAGGACCTACACAGTAAATGATAGGCCTCTGGGTAGTGTTGTAGAGCAGAGGGATCTAGGAGTGCATGCATGGTTCCTTGAAGGTCGTGTCGCAGGTAGATAAGGTGGTCAAAAAGGCTTTTGGCACTTTATCTTTCATCAGTCACAGTATTGAATATAGAAGTTGGGAGGTCATGTCGCAGTTGTATAAGACGTTGGTGAACCGCATTTAGAATATTGTGTTCAGTTCAGGACACCATGTTATAGGAAAGATATTGTCAAGCTTGAAAAGGTTCAGAAAAGATTTACAATGATGTTGCCAGGACTAGAGGGTGTGAGCTATAGGGAGAGGTTGAATAGGCTGTGTCTCTATTCCATGGAGCAAAGGAGGATGAGGGGATATCTTATAGAGGTATACAAAATCATGAGACAAATAGATCGGGTAGATGCACAGTCTTTTACCCAGAGTAGAGGAATCGAGGACCAGAGGACATGGGTTCAAGGTGAAGGAGAAAAGATTTAATAGGACTCCGAAGGGTAAATTTTTCACATAGAGGGTGGTGGATGTATGGACAAAGCTGCTAGAGCAGGTAGTTGAAGCTGGGACTATCCCATCGTTTAAGAAACAGTTGGACAGGTACATGGATAGGACAGGTTTGGAGGGTTATGGCAAGTGGGACTAGGGGTAGTTGGGACATTGTTGGCCGGTGTGGGCGAGTTGGGCCTGTTTCCACACTGCATCACTCTATGACTCTAACCACATGTGATTTTTTTCTATTACAAATCTCAAATTGTGGAATATCGAGGCAGATAAATGATGGATCTTTGTCCCAAACATTATGGAGGGCACTGCAGATACTTTTAATTTATTGCCGTATTAATTTTTGTTTTGAGTCCTGTAAAGTGTTCAAAATTTGAATTTAGGATTGTGCTTTTTACTCCCTGCTTTTCAGCAAGAAACCTTCAATGGGATTGGCTACTCCATCAGCTGCCTTGGTGCCACCACAATGATGAATACTGGGGATCCCCGTCAGCGAGAGTCTCCGGGAAAGGGAAAGACAGTGCCGGAGAGACCTTGGTAGGAAGCTGCAGGAGCACTGCAACAAGCTTGATCGCCAACTGGAAATTCAGGGCCAAGAATTAAAATTAGGTTCCACAGGCTGTGTTGACGGCAAGGATTCCCGTTAGAATATGCCAATTGGAGAGACAAGGCGAGCAAGGCGAGATGTGTTTGCAAATGAAAATAAAAATAAAAATAAGGACTGTCGATGCTGGAAATCTGAAACAAACTCTGAATAGTCAACGCTGCGGGTCTAGGATCCTTCATCAGCCACTGGCTGGAAATACAAACAATCATTCAGATGCCATATGCCTCGAGATATCAATCAAATTGAAGACGGGTCCCAACCTGAAATGTCGCTTGTCCAGTCCCTCCAGATTCTCCCTGTTCCGCTGAGTTCCTCCAACGCTTTGCGTTTTGCTCATACATATGCCTTACCAGTCAATTTACTATTCCCAATTTCCTGGTCAGATTCCAATGTAGGTGCAGGAGAAGGCCATTCGGCCCTTCATGCCAGCACCGCCATTCATTGTGATCATGGCTGATCATCCCCAATCAGTACCCCGTTCCTGCCTTCTCCCCATATCCCGACTCCACTATTTTTAAGAGCCCTATCTAGCTCTCTCTTGAAAGCATGCCATATGCCTTCCACCCCCTCTGAGGCAGAGAATTCCACAGGCTCACCACTCTCTGTGAAAAAAAGCGTTTCCTCGTCTCCGTTCTAAATGGCTTACTCTTTATTCTTAAACTATGGCCCCTGGTTCTGGACTCCCCCAACATCTGGAACATGTTCCCTGCCTCTAGCATGTCCAAACCCTTAACAATCTTATGTTTCGATGAGATTCCCTCTCATCCTTCTTAACTCCAGTGTACAAGCCCAGACGCTCCATTCTCTCAGCAGGGCTCGAAAATATCAGTTGCCCGGGTGCCAATGACCACTCAAAGTGCCGCCGGGCAACCTAAACGGCAAGTCATTTTGCCTGGCTTGGCATGTAAATACAGGTTTATACCGAAAGACACAAAAAACTGGAGTAACTCAGCGGGTCAGGCAGCATCTCTGGCGAATAGGAACATGACGTTTCGTGTTGGCGACGGCTGTATTTCGGGGCAAAGATACTAGGAGCAGGGTGACGAAGGGTCGGAGCGAATGACGGGCCCCGCACAGCGGCAACAGCGGCCGAGACAGCGGCTCCACCGCCTCCTCCTACCGCACCCCGCCCGGCAGAAGGAGACCTCCCTCTCCCTCCCTCCCTCGGCGTGCAAGAGGGGTTATTTTGAAAGCGCCGTTGGTGGATTTGCAGCAGTATCTTTTCATTTGCAGGCAGCGGCCGCTAACGCCCTGATAACGGCCGCTGCTTTCAAACCCGCTAACGGCGCTTTCAAAACAACCCCTCTCGCATGCCGAGGCCGGGAGGAGGGAGGGAGGGAGAGGGAGGTCTCCTTCCGCCGGGCAGGGTGCGGGAGGAGGAGGCGGTGGAGCTGCTGTTGCCGCTGAAGCAGCTGCACCGTGGCGAGGGGCTCCCAACCGCCTCCCCCGCTGGCGGCGGCACTTTGGCGTTGGACAGGGACGGCCAAGGCAGCGGGCGATGTTGTCCGAGGAGCGCTGACCTTCCTCCCCCCTCCTCTCTCTCTTGTACGCCCCCCTCCACCCCTCTTATCCTGGGACCCCTCCTCTCCAACCCGCACGGATCCCCATTCCCTCCCCTATTCAGTCCTCACTGATATCCCCTCCCAATCTACCCCCACCCCCAATCTATTCATCACCCTACCCACCTCGCATTGATTCTCCTGCCACCCCCCCCCCCCCTTCCCATCCATCCTACACTGGTCCCCCAATTCATCTGTACTGACCCCCCTTCCCATGCATCCTGCACTTCTCCCCTCATTCATACTGCACTGATCCTCCCATTCATCCTGTACTAACCCACCGTCCATTAACCCTGTACCAATCATCCCATCCATCCTGTAGTGATCTCCCCCATTCATCCTGTACTGATCCCCTCATTCATCCCGTACTGATCCTCCACTCATCCTGTAGTGATCCCCCATTCATCGTGCACAGACCCTCCGATCCACATGGTCCTGACCCCCTCCCCATTCATCTTGTACCGATCCCCCCCATCCATCCGGTACTGATTCCCCCCCCCATCCATCCCGTACTGATCCCCCCCCCCATTCAACACCACTGACATCCCCCGTGCTCTCCCCTCACAATTTTACATACTCCAACCAACACGTACTAATTCACCTGCCTCAATCCATCCATTCCGCACCGATTGCCTTCTCAAAGTGCTGGAGAAACTCAGCGGCTGCGGCAGCATCTATGGAGCAAAGGAAATAGGCAACATTTCGGGCCAAAACCCTTCTTCAGACTGGCCTGAAACGTTGCCCATTTCCTTCACTCCATAGATGCTGCTGCACCCGCTGAGTTTCTCCAGCACTTTTGCCTACCTTCGATTTTCCAGCATCTGCAGTTCCTTCTTGAACATAATATGTGAATGCTTCATTGAGCATAATTCCTACTGGTAACTACGCACTTTGTCATGCAAACAGTCTTAAATGACCACCTAAATTGTCATTTGGCAACCTAAAAAGTGTCAAGGTTGCCCGGCTGGCAACAGAAAAAAAAAGTTAAGCGAGAGCCCAGCTCAGCATATGACAGTACCGCAATTAACCTTGTAAACATACGCTGCACTCCCTCAATAGCAAGAATGTCCTTCCTCAAATTAGGGGACCAAAACTGCACACAATACTACAGGTGTGGTCTCACTAGGGCTCTGTACAACTGCAGAAGGACCTCTTTGCTCCTATATTCGATTCCTCTTGTTATAAAGGCCAACATGCCATTTGCTTTCTTCACTGCCCGCAATACCTGCATGCTTACTTTCATAGACTGATGTACATGGACCCCCAGATCCCGTTGTACTTCCCCTTTTCCCAACTCCATGCCACTACAGTTCCAGAAGTTCTCATGCTGCTCTCCTGATTAACCTTGGCCTGGCATCCCCTTTTGTGTACATAACAAAAACCTGCCTCCATTCTTATTTTATTGATAAATCCTCTCCAACTCATTTTCTTCCCTTGATCAATTGATCGCAGGCATTCCGACCTTTGCATTTTCGTCAATGTTTCATGATCCAAATCTCACAGCTCATCCCATGCATTAATGTTACCTTTGCTTCTCTGCTCTTCCCTTGGCATGTGACAAAGACCATTTACTAATTTCACACCACACTCTGCATTCCCAAAACAAATGCTTTAATTTAAAAAATGTGATTGGATGGCACTACAAAATCTGAAATGCATTGTTCCTCCTCAACTGATTGGAAGTACATGACTTGCCAGGTCAATTGAAGGAAAATTAGTAAAACTCATTGAATGGAATCATATATAGACCCAGGTAGGGCAAAAAGAACAGATTCTTCAGCTAGAATTCTTCAATGACTTAGAACTGTAACTCAGTTCAGCGGGTCAGGGAGCATCTCTGGAGAGAAGGGATAGGTGATGTTACGGGTCAGGAACTTCAATCAGAGTGATTGTGGGAAGGGAGGGTGGTGGGAAGGTTGCTGGAAGACAAATCGGGGCATCAGGTAAGGTGGTTCCACGATAGGCTGATCTGGTTAGAGATGATTCGAGCCCAAGAAGGATCAATCGCTGAGATTCGTGAAACTGGTAACGGACCTTTGGTGACGGGGGGGGGGGGGGGGTGTTTGTAGAAGCGACCTAAAATTGGATAATTCGACGTACATTTCACTGTTTGTAAGCTTCCCAAGTGAAATATGAGGTGCTGTTCGTCCAATTTGTGTGTGGCCTCACTCTGGCAATGGAGGATCCTTCAAGTATGTTAATAAACCCAATCTGGTAACTTGACAATTCATGGCTTTGCAAGTTCACGTTTTCAATCGACATTGGTGATTCTCTAGTTACTTTTCCCACAGTAACATAACTGCTACATTACTGTGAACCAACACCAACCCCCACATTACTATGAACTTGTCAAAGAACAACTTGTTCCTAACTAATGGTACACCTTATTCTAAAGAAAATTGCCACCCTTTTCCACTGATTTGTCCATTCATTCACTGAATGATTTTTTTGCGTATAAATCATTCGATCACTAAACAAGACATCCCTGGAGAACATGGACAGATGATGTTTCGGGTCAGGACTCTTATGATCTCTACTTGTTGAGGTATCTCCTGTCAATGAGAGACAGAGATGGTCACACAAGTGCGAACACATCCAGCACTTATCAAGTAATTGGATTGTGTGGTCTTACAAACCTGCATTTTACAATCAGGGTCAGAATCCAGATGTTCATCCTAGCATTGACTTTTGTGGAATTCCACTGCTTAGACAAGACTTCCTCCATGTTTTGGAAATTGCTCTACATCAAAAAGGCGTTTAAATTGCCGTGGCACTGGCTAGTGGTGGTTAATTAAGTTACTAAATTGTGCAGCAAAAGTTTTAAGAAATGCATTTTCAGTTATTTTAAATCAGTTTCGTCATAGGTGACAAAAATATGCACACTTATTGAAATTCTCCTCTGGTGTTAAACAACACATGCATGCAGCTGCCTTGATGAAATTGCCCCAGGTTACCACATGCAATTAGAACGAATAACACTTTACAATGGAACAAAGGGAAGTGATTGCATTCTCTCTCTCTCAGTTGATGACTGATTGCACTGGATGGTCAAAAATATATACTTGCATCTGTAAATATTGCACGTGAATTTTTGTAGAAGGCATCAAAATTGGAAATGAATTTCTCATGCATTTCACTCCAGCAGCTTCATTGGCAAACCCTGAGAGATGCCACAGAAAAAATAATCCAAATTTCAAGCCAAATCACATTTTAAAAATAAATTGAAAAAAAGTTACATCACTTCCAACCTGGGTATAAAGCTTGCTCTTCTTGCAACAGAAAGCATTTGTTTCCAATTGTCTTCAAGCTTCCTACATATATATGTAAAGAACATCAGCCTGACCTCTAATTGACCTGATTATCTGCCAAGAACAATTAGCTCTAATTGAAGCAGGAAGGCACAGTAATTGCACCTTGTAGACTTAAAGGGACATAACTTGTGTTCCACGCAGCTCCATTTTGGCAGCAGACTGATGCACCAATGAACAATGTGGTTCATCCTTCCCATCAGTTTAAACCAACAAATCGCACAGGATACTAAGACTGTGAAAAGGTCTGGTTCAGCTTGGGACCGTTGCCAAGGAGACAGCGAAGAGGCGAAAAGAGATAAACAAAATAAAACAATGCAAAAAGAGATATAGTGGGAAGGAGGGAGGGGGAAAGGAGGGGAGAAAGAGGGAAGGGGAAGAAGAGGAGAGGGAAAAAAGCAGGTATGTCTGTAGATCTTTAAAAAGATAAATAACAGCATCATATGTAATCTTAGTCACAATGTGGCAGCCAATTTACACACAGCAATGTCCCGTAAACAGCAAAGTGATAACAAGCAGATAATCTGCTTTAATGGTACTCTTAGTTCTTGGTTTCTTGGTCCTCCAAAATATTTCAAATGGAATTGAAACTGGAGGTGGTGGAGGGGGGACTTAAGCCAGAAAGGGTTTTTGTGAAGAACGAGCCACCTTAAATTTAGTTGCCTCTGGTTGGGTAACTATGGTAGGGTGATGATTACTCCATGCTTTAATTGTGTGGGGAAAGAACGAATTGCTGTACACATCTGTCTTGGTAGCTGGTATCTCAAATTGGATCGAATGCCCTCGTCTGCTCCTAATTGGTTTGGGTTTGGTGTAGGTTTTGTAATCTATGTCGAGCTGACCATTTAACATTATGTATAAACAGGTCAAACGGTGAGCTTCACATCGGTCTTGGAGAGGGTTCCACCATAGTGAATTCTGGTAACACTCGCTTCTCTCTCTCATAGGTGTTAGTAACAAATCGAGCTGCCTGTCTTTGGACACGTTCGATGGAAGAAATTTTTTGATTTGTGTATGGGTCCCATGCTGCAACTGCGTAGTCCAAATGAGGTCTAACGAGGGTGAAGTATAGCTTCTCCTTGACAGAAGTTGAACAATGATGAAAGTTGCGCCTCAAAATTTAGGACACCTGTTGCACCTACAGATTGTGAGTTAAACATTGGCCCTGGGATAATGGGGAGAAATCCTAGGTTTGTTTTGTTTTCATAGTAACATCCGTTTGATATGCCACTTCCATCAAAAAAAGGGACTAAGACTAAGGTCCTCCCAGAGGAAAACACAGTGCTGGATGAACTCAGTGGGTCAGGCAGCATTTTTGGAGAGAATGGACAGACAGTGTAGGAAAGAACAGTAGGAAAGCTTTAAATCGAAGGTAGACACAAAATGCTGGTGTAACTCAGCGGGTCAGGCAGCATCTCTGGAGAGAAGGATCTTAAGAAGGGTCTCGACCCGAAACGTCACCTCTTCCTTCTCGCCAGAGATGCTGCCTGACCCGCTGAGTTACTCCAGCATTTTGTGTCAACCTTCGACCAAAAACATTGTCTGTCCATTCCCTTCACAGATGCTGCCTGGCCCACCAGGTTCCTCCAGCACTATGTTTTGCTCAAGATTCCAGCAATGCAGTTTCTTGTGACACAATTTAACCGAGGGAGATGCTCAGCATTGTATGTCTCACAGTGTAACATTTCAGAGGGGTGCAGATAAACCTGCATGTTGTTGGCATACACGGCTAAAAAATGGCCAACTAACCTCCAACTATGCCAAGCCATAGGACGTTTACTTTGAGTTGATGTGCAGCACCATGCAATATACAGGGGTAGACACAAAATGCTGGAGTAAAGTTGATGACAGATATCGGCACCAATGTAACCACTTTGAATAAATTAAAAGGAACAATCTCCCAGAGGGTGTCTCTCTGTCTGATACTTATGGGTGCAAGTCCCATGCCCGGCACTCAGACACACTGATCCAGGATGACACACTAGTGCAATACTGAGGGAGTGTCGTATTGTTCCAGGTCTGAATTCTGGACATTATGCTAAAAAAGGCTCTCACTCTGTATAAAAATCTCACGGTTTTGGCCAACACTCATCGCTCAATCAACAGTACCAAAGAACAAGATGGTTTATAGTCATTATCACATCGTTGTTTATTGGAGCTCATTATACCCAAATTCTTTGTAGTCACAAGACCCATAAAACATGACTTCGAACCTGAGCATATTACGATCTTTGATTTTCACCAATTGTCCAAACTCACTCAACTTGCAACAGATATAACCGGAAGAGAATCAACATTTTAACTTGTGGCAGTGTAATTCATTGCAACATTAGATTTATTTTTTTCTGGACACATCACATTACTGTTGCGTGTTAAATTGGCAGTGAACAATAGCTAAGTATTGTGTCATGTTTGTATTGGAGTCCAGAAACCCATCCATGTTTGTAGGCAGAGAGACACTAAAAGTTGGAGTAACTCAATGGGATAGGCAACATCTCTGGAGAGAAGGAATGGGTGATGTTTCGAGTCGAGACCCTTCTTCAAACCAAAGATCCTATAGCAAAGCAAGATAGTGCACTCCTGCGAAAACCAATGGGCTGATGTGTAGTACGCTACGGAGCGGAACTTCAGCCTTTACATCGACCATTTCAGTAAACCCGATCTGACTTTGTATATCCCCCTCGCAGTGCAATCAGCGTTGTGAGGGAACAGTTTGTGTGCATGATATAGTGTTAGATTCATGATTCATAATTCTGTTATTTGTGAATGATATGTTAATAAATTATAATTTTGTTAATTTTATTTTATAATGTTTTGGATTCAAAGCCCCGGGATTGGGATCGGACTGTGCAAGGGTGGAGGGGGGCACGGAGGGCAAAGAGCTCTGCCCACACGACAGTGTAAAAGGGGAGATCTTTCCAATCCACGCTTCCCTCTTTCTGTCTCCGCTGTGCCTTCAAAATTGGTTGTTTATTTTTTCCTCAAAAAGAGAAAGGCGGAGTGAGTGAGAGTGAGGAGCTGATGCTTGCATTGACCGACCGGGTGAGCGAGCGAGTGTAGCCCAAGGAAAGTCCGCTTGCTCCCCACCCCTTCTGCCCCAACAAACAACAAATGTAGCCTGCAAGATGCTGAGACCTGCGAACGGGGAGCAGCTGCACGCTGTGAACTCTGTGGAGGACTATCTCGATTCAATCGAGCCTCTGCCTTTCGATCTCCAGCAGAACGTTTCTCTGATGAGGGAAATCGATGCTCAATACCACGGTACGAGCCCGACCCCCACCAAACTGCTGCAGCACTGGGGTGGGCCGAACAAAAGAGCCGTTCCAGCACTCAGCCATTTTGGCAAAAAGAGGAATAAATGTCCAACAGTCAGCGACGCAGACTAGTAGTGAAGAGCAGACCGGTCCAGAGTTTGCGAGCCAGGCATCGAGTGTGATGGGGGATGAAACCGAAGGGCCGTCTGTTTTCAGCTTCGGATCTCATGCCCGCCCTCTTCCCCCCCCCCCATCAGTGAATCTCTTTAACGGGGCAGAGAGGCAGAGAGAAAATGAGAAGATTTTTGCCAAAAATCTTTGATTTTTACGAGGATGTTTCCCGAACCGGCTTCTGTCTCCGTACTAGTATCTTTGTTCAGCTATGGTGGACAAAGATGGCGGAGACGGAAGCCGGTTACAGACATGGGGCCGGAGATTACCCACGACTGTGCCCATGACCCTACTACGTATATTTCGTCGAGTGCACTATCTTGCTTTGCTATAGGATCTTTGCTTCAGACTAGTTAGGGAAACGAGAGATATAAATGATGATGTAGAGAGATAAAGAACAATGAATTAAAGATATGCAAAAAAGTAACGATGATAGAGAAACAGGCCGTTGTTAGGCTGGGCTGTTTGTTTTTCATATCTTTCATTCATTGTTCTTTATCTCTCTACATCATTGTCTATATCTCTCGTTTCCCTAATCCCCAAGCAGTATGAAGAAGGGTCTCCACCCGAAACGTCACCCTTTCCTTCTCTCCAGAGATGCTGCCTATCCCGTTGAGTTACTCTAGCTTTGTGTCTATCTACGGTTTAAACCGGCATTTGCACTTTGTAGGCAGTTGCAGAGACAATCTATGAACAATCCCAGAACAAACACACGCACTGCCCTCTGCTCCCCTCGTTTTTCATCCATCGTCGTTGGAAGCTACGAACTCACCAAGGACACAGTGGACATTGGCAATGATGGCAGCAAAGAATCCCAGCCACTAATTCATTAAGGACATTGAGTGTCACGGTAATTGTGCTTGGAGGGAACAGATGTGACATTCACAATGAACTATAAGTCCAAGGTGCAACTTTGAGCATAAAGATTAACAAAAAGGAGGTAGGAGATTTAGAATTAAGTGTAAATAAAAAGTCAACTCTAGTAATTACCAAACACAAAATGGCAGGTCAGCCACAGATCAATTGGGATCATGGTTATCATGGGTGCACATTTGAAAGTTAAGAAAATGGTCAATATTTGGTCAAATACAAACTCGCCTCTCCACTGGCCTTCTATCATTGTATTTAAGTTGCAACAGCTTGGCACTGATCCTCCAGAACAACATTCTAGTCATTTATAGTTTATCCTGACTTCTGGTTACAATTTTCAAAGCAGGATGGGCTTCAATGCATAGACAGAAAGGATGGAAATGGTTTCCCAGGCAAATTAATGTAACTGACAAAGAGGATAAAGGTGAATAAAGCCATATGGGAAAGCAACAAGATGATTGCGTTAGCAGAAACATGGCCATACTCGTGCAAACAAGCGAGGCCTGCGAGATAATCCATGTCTCAGTTAACACAGAAAAAGCTGCAAAACTATTTCAACCCAGCACAGTGTAGAGCTGCAGGTTTGGTAATTCTAACCAGTAGAGACAAACTATTAGCAAGTTGTTCTGGAGGATCAATGGCACAGCAATGGCAGCACTGTGGCGGTGTGGTAGAGTTGCTGCCTTACAGTGCCAGAGACCCGAGTTCGATTCTGATGACAGGTGCTGCCTGTATGGAGTTTGTATGTTCTCTCTGTGATGGCATGGATTTTCTCCAGTTGCTCCAGTTTCCTCCCACATTCCAAAGACGTGCAGGTTAGTAACTTATTTGGCTTCTATAAATTGACCCTAGTGTGTAGGATACTACAAGTGTGAAAGGGCGATCTATGATCAGCACGGACTTGGTGGGCCAAAGGACCTGCTTTCATGCTGTATCTCTAAAATCTGTCATGATGGGGTACGTTTGTGTATGGATGAATTTTGAACATTTCCCCAACTCTACACTTAGCATTCAAATAAATACGCTTGACAGCTACATTCATAAACAAGGCCTCTTAGAATGTCACTGGATTTTTGGCCAGCATTATACTGTATTTAATGCAGTCTGCAGACCAACTGCTGGAACAATGACAGGAGCTCCAACATCGAGAACCGCTGAAGTGTGCATGAAATGGTCTTCTGGGGAACCCGGCATTGACAATTGCTCCACACAAGTTCAGAGCTGCCACGTGTTTTAATTGTAGCAAATATGGATACATAGCTGTGTCATGCAAAATTAAAACTTTATATGGCAAAGCTAAACAATGGTGGTCAAATGGTGCTGGAACGGAAGGAAAACAATTACAGCAGAGGACAATACAAGGAAGGTTTATACTACATCAAGGTAAATGAATAACTAGGGGAGTATATTTTATATACCAAATACACCACTAATGATAAGGAGAATAAACAATGATTTCAAAATTAAGGTGAAAATTAATAATCACGTTGGCAACAAACACAATACGGTCACAGCTACAGACTGTTCCGTCACAGGAAAGGCACATATGTTAAGGTGTTAATAGCAATAATAAGCACATTAAAATTGAGAACACTAGCAAGACACTGAGAACATGAGCATATATGATTCTCGGTAATGGGCGAGAGGCCAGGCTATCGCTCAGAGCAATAAACTGCAGATGTTGTAAATCTAAAACAAAGGCAAAAAAGTGGTCTAAATATTCAACACATCAGACAACATATATGCAGAAAGGAAGAGAACCACCATTTCAGGAAGATGACCTTTGTGAATTCTGATGAAAGGCCATCGACCTGAAACAAACTTTCCAGACTTTTCTCTATTTACCACAAACTAACTCTAACCGACGTTGAGAATGGATTGGAACATTTGCTCTAAATATGCTAATCGTACACTAAATATATTACAAACCGGGTTGAAAGGGAAAGATAGATCAACCGTGATTGAATATCGTGGTAGACTTGATGGGCCAGGTGGCCTAATTCTGCTCCTAGAAATAAGCAAGCTTATGAATGTTTAAGGATTTGTACACAAGCATTAAAGGGGTGCTAAGACTCAGTTTATTAAATATCAAATAAGTCCACTCAAAGGTGTATTGACACATGCATGGAGAATTAAATAAACGTGCCCAGCATAGGGTAGTGGCTTATTGTTGAGAGCGAGTGTGATCGGTTGTCACCCACAGTGGTAGGACTCACAAGTTCATACGTTCATAAGTGGTCTGAGCAGAATTAGACCATTCGGCCCATCAAGTCTACTCCGCCATTCAATCATGGCTGATCTATCTCACCCTCGTAATCCCATTCTCCTGCCTGCTCCCCATAACCTCCGACACCCATACTAATCACTCGAGCCTGACGAAAATGGGTTGCCACACAGTGATCGTATTGTGACTTGTTGTAGAAGCAGTGATGATGTTCAGTATGCAGTGCCTACATCCTATTGTCTTTTTTTCAAAATGAGGAAAAATCTTCACTGCAGGATCTTTCCTACACTTATGTTCAGAGTAATCCCGATGGAGAGAGTCAATTGACACCCATAAAAGCACACAACTTATCAAGCTTTGTATGGGGTAAAAATCACACAAAATATTCCAGGCAGCAATGGATGAGATGCTGCTAAAATACACAAATTGCTGGAGTAACTCATTGGATCAGGCAGGATCTGGAATCTGGAGAAGGGTCCCGACCAAAAACATCACCTGCCCACGTCCTCTGAGATACTGTCTGAGTTACTCCAGCACTGTGTCCTTTTGTGTAAACCATCATCTACAGTTCCTTGTTTTTAGATGAGATGCTGCTGTTGGCCCAGCATTGCTTGTGCAACGACAAAGATTGTTCAATTGCAAGAGGCACATAGGAAGAAACTTTCAAGTACTTGGTGTCCAGAAGACTGCAACAACACAGGTCATGTATTAAAAATAATGAACTTCCATGCAAAACGATTTGAGAATAGTTGAAAATGGCTGCAACTGTGTGATGTGAAAGCAGAGACCATAATCAGAGACAGAAAACTGGGATATTTTACCATTTTCAGGTACGATCGAGGACTATGCTGGGTTTGTGTCACAGGGGAAGCACCATACCACCAATCGTTAAAGACAAGCTATGGCAATGGGAGAAAGACCAGCAAAACAAATGATCAGCGCAAGAAAAGTGTCAGCTGCAACTGCTTCTGGTGCATTAGCATGGCTAGGGTAAGGGTTATCTGGGGTCGTTCAAGAGCCTGACGGTTAATGAGAAGAAACTGTTCTTGAACCTGGAGGTAATGTTTCTATGCCTCCTGTACCACCTTCCCGATAGCAGCGAGAGTGATAATATTAACTTTTTTTTTCCTGATCCCTTTGATGGTTTAGACTTGGGTTTAGATTTATTATCGTACAGTGAAAGGCTTTGTTTTGCATGCGATCCAATCAGATCAGATATACTATACACAAATACAATCAAGTCAAACTCAAGTACGATAGATCAAAAGGGAAGATACAGAATGCAGAAAATTGTTCTCAGCATTGTAGCACATCAGTTGGTAGGGAGATCAATGCCAATGATGGACAGGATAATGTCCACCACATTATGCAACCTCCTTCTATCTTGGGTGCTCAAGATACCGAACCAGGCCACAATGCAACCAGTCAGTATCTGTACAAGTCTGATTGAGGATTCAGCGACAAACTGGATCTCCTCAAACTTGTGAGGAAGTAGAAGAGGAGACTTAAAAGAACCCTACTGCAGCAAATCTATGAATCCATCTATAATGGGTGGACGAACTAGATACAGGCCCAAAAGACACACACCACTTTGGGATGATACTATCAAGAATGCATAGAGTGGAGAAAGATGATGTTGCAGCCAAAAAAACTCCAATGAAAAATTGGTGATGAACTCTGTGCAGAACACTTGGGTACAATAAATATGAAGGATATGATGAATGATCTAACATTAACAAAAAAAAAAAGACCTGGCCAACACATCTATAGTATGTCAGGACTGCTAAATGCAACACCCCAAGCACAGAATGGCCAATAAGACCATTCCAATGGGTCCAGTGAGAAAGGATTGGGCAATTTCTCAATATTAACTGACACTCAATGTGGCAAGAGGTAAAGTACGTGTGGTTATGTACTGGACAGAGGAGTGAAGATTTGTGTTTGCCATACAGTCTTCCTGAAGTCACAGTTTTGAAAAGTTTATGAAAAGCAATGTAATAAAAATGTTTCACTTCCCCTGCTGTACATAGAGAATCAGAAAGTCAGTTCGCACAGTGAAGAAACGGGTTCTGAAGGATCCATTGAACATCAAAGCAGGACTACCCCCATAAAAATTATAAAACCACACCACGTTCACTACACTAAAGAACACTTACAGGAATAGACCACCTGGGCCTTCAAGCCTTCACCGTCATTCAATAATATCAAGGCCTATCTACACAACAGGTACACTGAACACGACGAGAACTTGTTCAAGCGTTATATAATCTAGATAGGAAGGAAGAGTGGTGGAGGCTACTTAAAAATGGAAAGCATTGCCTAGATGAAATGAAGGTATTGATCATTCCTGATGGATTCTGTCTTGAGATCTTTCAGCAGACCTCAAGAGAAATGGAACACAGAATCATGTGCCAAAGATTACTTGTGTCAAAATGTTGTCAAGTTCACTTTGGTCACGAGTACTGAGCACCCCACCATCGAGAGGATCAATAACAGGCGCTGTCTCAATCAAAGACCCACACCATGAAGGCCATGCACTCATACCAGAGGGAAGCATGTATATGTCTGAAAACCATGAATACCATGTTCAATAGCTTCTTCCCAACAACAATCAGGCTCTTGAACACTGCACAATACTACCCATAACTATGAATTAGATGGTATTTGGTTGCACCAAGAAATGTGGGTTTTATTACACCCAAAATTGGGGTTATTAGTTTATTGAAGTGATTTTTTTATTATTTATTATCTCTGTGCATTGTGTTTACAGTCCTGTTATACTGCTGTAAGTAAGAATTTCATTGTTCTGTGGTTGGTGCATATGACAATTCAACACTCTTGACTCCATAACTGAACAAAACTGTGAATCTAAAACTGAAACATAATTAGTATTGGTTTATTATTATCACACATGCCGAGATGCAGTGAAAATATTTGCTTGCATCTTATCCAGTCATAGCATATTATACGCAAGGACAATCAAGCCATACGTAAGTACAATAGGTAGTACAAACAAACACAATCCAAGGTGAAGAAAATAGTGTTACAATGTGATAGATGGAGAAAGTGCAGATTTAAAAAAAGTGCAAGGGGTGTGATGAGCTAAATTGGAATATCTATCTGGCCTACAGCCTTCGCTTATAAAAGGGCCATTCAGTAGTGTGATAACAGCAGGGTAAAAGCTCTTCCTGAATCTGGTGGTACGTGCTTTGAAGCTGATGGGAAAGGGGTTCAAACCTTTTTCGTCCAGTTTACCCCTAGCAACGTTTATAGCACTTAACAATATTATTTCACTTATTTATGAACTAATGATGAACAGATACCGGTATACCAGAACCAAACCCAGTCAGTTAATGAGAAAAAATATGTACAAATCCAGAATCAACAAATTTACCCCCTGAGCAGGCTAAATTTACCGCCTGGGTAAATCTACCCAAGGGAACCCTTGATGTAAATGGTCCTTGATTATGTGGACTACTTTCCCGAGGCAGCGCAAAATCTAGATGTATATATGTATACGTTAATGACTGTATTGACAATAAGGCAAAATATGAAGTATATGTAGATGCTACTTTGAAGCTGTCAGCCCTTTAAGGATTGCGTCATGTGATAACAGTTCCCTGTGCTGCCACAAAGTTTGCAGAGAATCTGTGAACAGCATTTGCATAAACAGATACACATTTTCAAGGAAACTGAGCACAACTGGTGCATTCCTCCAGCCGCACTGCAACAGATATCAGTGGAAGGACACACACTTTACTGGTTTCAAATCAAGATTTAAACAAATCTAGTGTTTTGGTGAAAGTACTGTGCAAGGCAGGCAGACTTAGCCAGCCTGAAAGTGAATTCATTCAGGTAGTAACGAGAGGAATTACTGACAAAAACAAAATTAAAATGCAGTTTCAGTAGCGGCACTTCGCAGCACATGCTGCCGTTAAATTGAAGAGATTTTTCTTCAGCACTCTGTAATCAATGCTGACAAATGCTGGGAATTTAACCCCCCCCCCATGTAAGTACTTGGAAAATGGCAAGAGATCTTCAGGAGAGGCGATGAAACCCTGAGGATGTTTTGCACCATAGTTTGACGTGGCCTTTAAATAACATTTACAAAAATTCTCAAAGGCGCTGCTGACAGTTGGGGGGGGGGGGTGTCAATGGGCAGTAATTGAGGATGATTTCCCCTTTCAAGACTACAACATCGACATAAATCATGGCAAAGTCCACCCTTTCTCCCTCCAAGAGAAAATGAACTATTGTAAAACAAAGCCTAAAATAGGGAATTTCCTTTCGGAGGACATTCATCTAAATGATTCCAGAAAGCAGAACGTCACTCACCCACACACTTTATAACTTTTGGAAAGATTGCCTTTCCACAGTTTTTAACGTCATATCATTCATGTCATCCCAAAATGATTCGCAGTCAGTAAAATATTTCTGAAATATTGTTGGAATGCACAAAGAAATTACAGCCAAACTGCATCGCAGTGGTGGCAATGAAGTGAAGATACTTCATAACTCTTTTTCATTAACACTGACTGAAAGATGTATATTGGCCCCATGAGAGCAGAGATTTCCCCTAGTTCTTCTTCAAACTAGTGCCATAGGATCTTTCGTATGCATCAAAATGGGGTTTCACAGCCCCAGTACAAAAAGGCACCTCCGCATTCCTCAATACTGCACAGGAAAGTCAGCCTCGGTCTCTAGAATAGTCAAAGCCACAACCTTCGGCCAGAGTGTAGCCCACTGAGCCACAACAAGCACGAGCTTGCATGCAATATGAAGTGCGAAACACGCGCAAATCTATTAATAGGGGTGGGTTTCATTTCACAAACACACATACATCTAATTTATTGGCTGGATGGGTGTACAGGTACACTAATAAATGAACAATTCCAGGCAGCCGCAGCGGAAAGAATTTAGTCAATGCTTCCACTGAGGTTCGACCACAACTCCTCAGTGAAGTTTGCCAGAGGGGCGGCACAGTGGTCAAGTTGTTTTCTCACAGCGCCAGAGACCAGAGTTCGATCCTAACTACAGGTGCTGTCTGTACGGCCTTTGTATGGTCTCCCTGTAACCACGTGGGTTTTCTCCAGGTGCTCCGGTTTACTTCCACACTCCAAAAGAGGTACAGGTTTGTAAATTAACTGGCTTGTGCAAGTTCTAAAAATTGTCCCCAATGTATACGATAGTGTGTGTATGAGGTGATCGCTGGTCACCGACAACTCAGTGGGCCGAAGGGTCTGCTTCCGCACTCTCTCTTTAAAGTTTCCAAAGTCTAAAGAAAGAGTGGCATTCTGGATACTCTGCCATTATTACACCCTCAGATAGTTTGATCCACATCATTAGAATTCCCTCCGTAAACCTGTCCAGCTCTCCCCCTTTAACATGTTAGTTAATTCCTATATCTTGGAGTCGGCTTGTGTCCTGGTATCTGACTGGACAGATATACCACTGCCGCAGAACCACTGTGTGCCTGGCCCAGGGTCACGGCGTTTGTTCCAGGGTGTCCTTTGGCAGAGTCTTCTGCTGGAAGCCTGGCTCCCTGCATCACAGCTCTTAAGTGAAGCACTCCCTGATTAAAGGGGCTGCCCCACTGTGGCGACCTAATTGGCGTTTCGGAGAGTTTGAAAAAAATGTCACGTAGAAGACCTCCTTCGACAATGTTGAAGACTAACTTCGGGAAAATTGGACACCGAATAGTGGAGAGTGAAGACGAGCTCCTTTGACCTCCCTTCGACTATGTTGAAGACTATCTACGACTACCCTCGATTACCTACGAATAACATGCCAACGTACTACGACCTACTTTTATTACTCATTAGTTTAGTTGAAGTATCGATTTTTTTCCATGGCGAACTTTTTATACTCGCGGGCATTTTTCATCATATTGAAAAATACGCCGTGACCTAACTGAGGCCTCGAGTATGTGGGGACTACTCTTGAGCATGAATGAGAGTTACAAAGTCCTCCTAGGACCTCGTGTCGACCATGCTGCGAGTATGAGTCGAGGGTAAACTAGTCTGAACTCGTGGATTAGGTTGCCGCAGTGGGACAGCCCCTTAAGCGAGTTCGGTATTCGCTTAAGGGACCCGGATCCGATCCTGGCTGTGGATGAGGCACGGGTTTGTATGCACGCAGCTGCCGAGAATGTCTCTCCGTCAGTCCAGTCTTCCCCCCCCCCACCATCTGTCCCCTCTCTCTCTCTCTCGCTGTTTCACCCTGCTCTCCCGCTGCCTGGCATCCCTGTTCCTCACATTAAATATATTTTTTACACATAAATCATGAATAAAGATGAGAATTTATACACAGTTTATGCAGCCAGCACTCTCTTTTTCTTTATAGCGAGTGACCTCTGACAAATCCCACGATTCCTTACGTTTTTCGGAATAACAAACTCGCTTACAGGCACTGCTAATCTTGAGCCCAGCTTCACCTGCTGCAGTTCAAAAATCCTAAAGCCACATAGATACAGTAGGCAAACAGGCCCTTCAGGACACTGAGCCTATACTATCAACTACCCATTCACACCAATTCTACTTTTACAGCTTCTCCGTGAATCATCACTTTGTTGTGGTGGAGAAGCTTGCGTGGTCCTGAGATCCTGAGAGCGATGCTCCTGGTAGGGCCACCCATGGCGGTAAGGTCAAGGGGGAGGTCTCAGACAAAGAGCAATCCAACAACCAAGACCTCAACAGTGGAACAGGCGGAGGATAATGGCACACTTTAGTGGAGCATCGCAACGGCTGGGAAAGCGGATGAAGGCTGCAGCAGAAAAGGGTCTCCGGTCGTCTTGGACTGCTGACCCAGATCTGTCAAGAACTGTGGTGGCTGTCTGTGCACCAGTCTCCCCTCGTTAAACAAAGTCACGCACTGGCGTCCTCCATATAGGTAATCCACCCTAACACCCCCGGATTAAGTCCTCTGGTGACCAGTAATTGGCGACGGGGGCAGGATTGTGAGATCTAGAAGCCCCTAGTCACGAGCTGGCACATCAGGCGGTGGGTGCTAGATTCAGTTGTTGGACTCTTGGACTCTCGGCAGCTGCACCCAGGACTGAGCAGTCCTCTTTAGGATCCACTCTGATCATCCCACTTGGGGAAAGGGCTAGAAAAGCTGCCCTAAAAATAGCCTGCCTCAAACTTACTGACTTGATTAACGCATCCAGAGGTATCACCACACGCGGTCAGAAACACAGAAATATGAATATCAACTTTGTAGCATGGAATGTGCGCACATTGACGGATAGTGCAACCAGTAACAGACCAGAGAGGGGAACCGCGATCATCGCTAGAGAACTGAGAAGATGCCGGATTGACAGAGCTGCCCTTTCTGAAATGCGGCGGGCAGACGAAGGACAACTGAAGGAGGAGAAGGGTGGCTACACTTTCTTCTGGAAAGGAAAAGCTGCAGATGAGCCCAGGATCCATGGTGTTGGGTTTGCCATCAGGAACCAGCTCATCAGCCAACTCTCTGAACTTCCTGTGGGCATCAGTGAGCATCTCATGACCATCCGTCTGGTGCTTGCCAACAACCAGATGGCAACAGTTGTAAGTGCCTATGCCCCTACTTTAGACTCTGGGAAGAGGAAGCAAAAGAGACCTTCTACACCTGCTTAGACGTGACACTGTCTAGAATCCCCAAGGAGGATAAGATTATTCTCCTAGGAGACCTCAACGCCAGGGTCGGCCTGGACCAACACCTCTGGAAGGGTACGATAGGAAAGGAAGGTAGACAAAAATGTCTGGAAAAACTCAGCGGGTGAGGCAGCATCTATGGAGCGAAGGAATAGGTGACTTTTGGGTCTCAACTCGAAACGTCACCTATTCCTTCGCTCCACAGATGCTGCCTCACCCACTGAGTTTCTCCAGCATTTTTGTCTACCTTCGATTTTTCCAGCATCTGCAGTTCTTTCTTAAACATAGGAAAGGAAGGCATCGGGAACATCAACTCCAATGGAGCTCTGCTTCTCAGCAAATGTGCTCAGCATGACCTCAACATCACTAATACCCTCTTTCACCAGAAAAACAAACGCAAGACATCTTTGAGTCGCCCACGCTCCAAACAGTGGCATCTCATTCACTATGTCATTGTACGAGCCAGGGGCCGCCGTGACGTGAACATCACAAGGGCCATGATCTATGCAGATGACTGCTCAACAGATCATCCTCTCATCCACTCCATGATGTCCATCAAAATCAAGAGGAAGAGGATTCAAATGAAACAGACCCATCCAAGGCTGAACCTTGAAAGCCTGGAGTAAACTGCCACCCAACAGCGACTTCAGGCTTCTCTTGGGGAAAGCCTCCAACAGGAATATCCTGACCTTGAAGGGCACTGGGCCGGCTCAAATCCTTGGGTGGAAGTCTAGAAAACACCAGGACTGGTTTGATGAGAACGATACAGAGATAGAACAGCTCATCTCCAAGAAAAGGAAAGCCTTTTGTGCCTGGCTAAATGATGTAACCTGCAAGGCCAAAAGAGCGGCTCACTCCAGAGCCAAGGCAGACGTCCAGAGCTGGGTGAGGGAGCTTCAATAAGGCTCTGGAAATCCAGAGGCTGGCAGACGCGGGCAACACCAGAGGCTTCTGCAGCGCTACTAAGGCCGTCTATGGTCCAAGCTACCGTGGTTTAAACCCCCTGCACTCTAAGACAGACAAGAACTGCTGAAGGACAATGAGTCCATTAACGCCCGATGGAAAGAGCACTTCCAGGAACTCAACCGTGACTACAACTGAACCAGTCATTACCCACTGCATCCCCCAGAGTCCCATCAGAGAAGCCATGGAAGAACCTCCCACTATGACAGGGGTTCAAGATGCCTTCAAGAGCCTTAAGAACAACAAGGCCACCAGTCCATATGGGATCCCAGCTGAGATCTTAATGGAAGGTGGACCGGAGCTCCTGTACCACATCCACGCCCTACTTCTCAAGGTCTGGGAAAAAGAAGAACTTCCCTCAGAACTCAGGGATGCTCCAAAAGTGACCATTTTTAAGAAAGGGACAAGGCTGAATGTGGAAACTACAGGGGCATCTCGCTCCTGTCAACAACTGGCAGAGTCCTTGCTCGTGGAAACGGGGGTCAAACAGGGACGCATCTTCGCACCCATCCTGTTTGTTGTCTTCATTGTTGCCACACTTCACCTCATTGGTGAAGAGCTGCCACTGGAGATCCCAATCCTCTACAGAACTGACGGTGGACTTTTCAACCTTAATAGGTTGAAGGCCAAGAGCAAAGTTAGTAACACCGCCATCATGGAGCTTCAGTATGCAGACGACTGCACCATTGCAGCACATTCTACAGAAGACTTCCAGGGCATCCTGAGTGCCTTCACCAAGGCAAACAGAGCCATGAGCCTAGCCCTAAATAACAAGAAGACCGAGGTCCTACATCAACATCAACCTTCACTCAACCAGCCGTCTACCTAACCCACTATAAATGTGGATGACACCACTCTTGAAAACGCTGTCCACTTCGCCTACCTTGGCAGCATTCTTTCCTCAAAAGCAGTCATCGACTCAGAGGTCAACCATCGCCTGAGATGTGTCAGTGGAGCCTACGCCACTCAGGAAAAGAGTCTTTGAAAACGGAGACCTAAAGGCTCAAACAAAACTGCTGGTCTACAGAGCCATTGTCCTCTTCACCCTGTTGTATGGAGCCGAGTCATGGACAACCTACAGCAGGGACCCGAGGGCCCTGGAACAATACCATCAAAGATCCTTACGAAAGATTCTGAGGATCAGCTGGGAGGACAAACGCACGAACATCAGTGTTTTGGAGGAGGCCAGCATGACCAGCAACACCACCACAATAATGCTGCACCAACTTCGATGGACCGGCCATGTCATCCGCATACGGATGTCATCAACACACATCTCCCAAAACAGACCCTGTACGCTCAATTGAAGGAAGGTCGGCGAGCACCCGGCAGGCCAAAGAAACGCTTCAAGGAAAGTGGTGAAATCATTGGACAAAGTCAGCATGGATTTACGAAAGGTAAATCATGTCTGACGAATCTTATTGAATTTTTTGAGGATGTAACTAGAAGAGTGGATAAGGGAGAACCAGTGGATGTGTTATATCTGGACTTTCAGAAGGCTTTCGACAAGGTCCCACACAAGAGATTGGTATACAAACTTATAGTACACGGTATTGGTGGTTCAGTATTGATGTGGATAGAGAACGAGCTGGCAGACAGGAAGCAAAGAGTAGGAGTGAACGGGTCCTTTTCAGGATGGGAGGCAGTGACTAGTGGGGTGCCGCAAGGCTCAGTGCTGGGATCCCAGCTATTTACAATATACATTAATGATTTGGACGAGGGAATTAAATGCAACATCTCAAAGTTTGCGGATGACACGAAGCTGGGGGGCAGTGTTAGCTGTGAGGAGGATGCTAGGAGGCTGCAGGATGACTTGGATAGACTGGGTGAGTGGGCAAATGCATGGCAGATGCAGTATAATGTGGATAAATGTGAGGTTATCCACTTTGGTGGCAAAAACAGGAAAGTAGACTATTATTTGAATAGCGACCGATTAGGAAAAGGGGAGATGCAACGAGACCTGGGTGTCATGGTACACCAGTCATTGAAAGTAGGCATGCAGGTGGAGCAGGCTGTGAAGAAAGCGAATGGTATGTTGGCTTCATAGCAAAAGGATTTGAGCACAAGAGCAGGGAGGTTCTACTACAATGTACAGGGTCTTGGTGAGGCCACACCTGGAGTATTGCTACAGTTTTAGTCTCCTAATCTGAGGAAAGACATTCTTGCCATAGAGGGAGTACAGAGAAGGTTCACCAGACCGATTCCATATGAAGAAAGACTGGATAGAGTCTGCTTGTACTCGCTGGAATTTAGAAGATTGAGGGGTGATCTCATAGAGACTTACAAAATTCTTAAGGGGTTGGACAGGCTAGATGCAGGAAGATTGTTTCCGATGTTGGGGAAATCCAGGACAAGGGGTCACAGTTTAAGGATAAGGGGGAAGTCTTTTACGACCGAGATGAGAAAATCGTTTTTCACACAGAGTGGTGAATCTGTGGAATTCTCTGCCACAGAAGGTAGTTGAGGCCAGTTCGTTGGCCATATTTAAGAGGGAGTTGCATGTGGCCCTTGTGGCTGAAGGGATCAGGGGGTTTGGAGAGAAGGCAGGTACAGGATACTGAGTTGGATGATCAGCCATGATCATATTGAATGGTGGTGCAGGCTCGATGGGCCGAATGGCCTGCTCCTGCACCTAATTTCTATGTTTCTATGTTTTATGTAACATCAAGAACAGTCTGAAGAAATTATACATCACATCAAGCAACTGGTAGCACAATGAACTGGACAGGCGCTCCTGGAGGAACTCAGTGCAGGAAGTAGCTGCACGTCACGAAATGGAACTACGGCGTGTCGCAGAGACAACGCGACTGCACCGTCATGGGGGGAGGGGTAGGGGAGGGGGAGGGGGAGAAGGGGGCTCGATGACCACCAACCATCGCAAGTCTCCACTGCCCACGTTGCACCAAGGCGTGTGGGTCGCGGATTAGCCTCTGCAGACACACAAGTAGACGACCCTATGGAGTGGAGGGGACAGTCATACTTGTTTCAAGTGACCGCCGATGACCTTTTAAAATAAAAATTCTCCTCATTCTCAACAACTCACCAGATTCTGCCACTCAGTGGCAATCTACAATGGCCAACTAACCTAGGGGCAATCTAGTGACCATTTAATCTGCACCTCTTTGGGATGTTGGAGGAAACCAGAGCACCGGGAGGAATCTCACAAGGACAGAGAGAGAACCTGTAAACTTCACATGGATGGTCATGTTGGACCCCCCCCCCCCACACCATCTATTAATCCTGTGTTGATCACCCTATCCACCTCGCATTGATTCTCCTGTCACCCCCCCCATCCATCCTGCACTGCTCCCCATTCATCCTGCACCGATTCCCCCCCATCCATCCATCCTGTAGTGATCTCCCCATTCATCTTGTACTGAACCTTCCATTCATCCTGTACTGATCCCCTCATTCATCCTGTACTGATTCTCCATTCATCCTATTGTCGCGGCACCAAACGAGGTGAATAAAGGTGAGACGTCAGGCCGGAACAAGCTGTTGTTTTTTCAGCGGCGACACGTTAAGTTGGTGCGCTAACCATATTACAATGTTGCTGTAGCTGAGCGAGGTTGTACTCTCGGGCTCAGCTACCTGTTGACTCCTTAAGGTCTCGAGGTGAGATGACCTTAAGTACCAGGTCACTCCCTCTAGCCCATGACGTCACGTGCCCGCCCTCGTATCTCCTGACGAGGGTTCGAGTATAAGTAGCCCGTGTATAGGCTGATGCCACACTATACTGACCCTCCCATTCATCCTGTACTGATCCCCCATTCATCTTTTACTGATCTCCCCAATTCATCCTGTACTGATCCCCTCCGTCATCCTGTACTGATCCCCCATTCATCCTGTAGTGATCGCCCATTCATCCTGCACAGGACCCCCCCCCCATTCATCCTGTACTGATTCCCCCCCCCCCCCCCAATTCATCCAGCACTGACCCCCCCCCCCCCCATCCATCCTGTACGGATTCCCCCCCATTCAAGAAGAATGGGGGGAACAGTCTGAAGAAGGGTCTCGACCCGAAACCTTTTGCCCATTTCCTTCACTCCATAGATGCTGCATCACCCGCTGCGTTTCTCCAGCACTTTTGTCTAACCACATTCATCCTGTACTGATACTCCCCCAATTCAACACCACTGACATCCCCCGTGCTCTCCCCTCACAATTTTACATACTCCAACCAACACGTATTTATTCACCTGCCTCAATCCATCCATCCCACACCGAATGCCTTCTCAACCCCCCCCCCCCCCCCCCCCCCCCCCCCCCCCCGCCCCGCCATCTATCCACCCCGCACTGATTCACACCCTCCCTGACCCTATTGTGCTGGAAATGTCTTCAGAGCGAGCATCGACTATGTTTGATAATGGAATGCAATCAAATGTGTTTTAATTCCCAATGTTATTATTTGTTTTAGTCCATAAAGATGGATTAATTAATTTGTGAACACGTGGAACATTAAAACCGCAGTGTTCGATTGTCACTGCTACCGTTGACACATTATTACAGAATTCATTTTACCGGCAAATCAATGCTCTTAATATGGAGTATTAGTACTGTAGTTATTTAATGAGGAACATTCACAACTATACGTTGGATTTATCCAGGTTTTACTTCTACAGTCGGTCACATACATCACAAATTTGGTCAGGAGACATTTCCGTTGAAATGTTAACGTTAATTCTGAAGTGGGAATAATGGAAATAGCGCTTATCAATAATTTTTTTTTAATCTGGTGCGTACAAACTGAGTATCTTCATTGCTGTTCACAACACGTACATCTAATCTGAATGTCAAGTAACGTGGCGTTTTGACACCTTTAAAAGAACATTTTCGGTCCTTCACAGAAAACATGCTTGCATCAATCTGTAGTGTGCATGGTTAAGCATATATGTTACCTAGGTCCAGAATTTATTGACACAGGTTGATCATACGCTGAATAATCCAACCACATTTTTGTTTGGAAGTGGAAAGAAGTAATAGAAATTGCATTAATTGCAATGTGTAAAAAGAGTTGAGATACTGTATTATAATTTTGCTGCATGTCATTGTGGTGTATGTCATGTCTTGATTGGTGAATGTTTAGTTTGACTTTATTTGAAGCTGAAATAATATGTGAATGCTTCATTGAGCATAATTCCGACTAGTAACTACGCACTGGCAACAAATCTTCTCAGAATCCTTTCAAGCTTGACAATATCTTTCCCATAACATGGTGCCCAGAACTGAACACAATATTCTAAATGATATCTCACCAACGTCTTATACAACTGCAACGTGACCTCCCAACTTCTATTGTCTATACCAGGGGTCGGCAACCTTGTTCTGCATAGGGGCCAGGACGCATGCCTGTGAGCGGATGGCGTGCCACATCTATCACGTGTTCACATAAATCCCGCCCCAATGACAGGCATCAAATCACGTGTATACATGGATCCCGCCCCTTCAAGGACACCACCACGACCACTTTATCTACCTGCGACTCAAACTTCAAGGAACCATGCACCTGTACTCCTAGATCCTTCTGCTCTACAACACTCCACAAAGTCCTACCATTTACTGTGTAGGTCCTGCCCTTGTCAGACATCCCAAAATGCAGCACCTTACACTTCTCTGTGTTAAATACCATCAACCACTCCTCAGCCCACCTGTCCAATCGATCCAGATCCTGCTGCAATTGTTCACAACCATCTTCACTATCTGCAAAACCACTAACTTTTGTATCATCAGCAAACTTGCTAATCTGCCCTCTATGTTCTCATCCAAATCATTGATGTAGATGACAATCAGTAACGGGCCCAGCACCGAACCCTAAAGCACACCTCTAGTCACAGGGCTCCAGTCCGAGATGCAACCTTCCACCATCACCCTCCGCTTCCTTTCACGGAACCAATTTGCTATCCATTCAGCCATCTCTCCTTGGATCCCATGCAATCTAACCTTCCAGAGCAGCCTTCCATGCGGAACCATGTCAATTCTCCGGCCAATTCGTCCAATCTCTTTGTGCCCAAGAAATTCACCAACCTTGGTCTTGTGTGCATTAACACTCAAGCAGCCACAGCTCCCTGAACAAAGAACTGAGAAGATTAACAGCCTGCTGGGTGAAGAAATTGCAATGCACGATCCCAAACGTCCAACCTCTTATCCCGAGACTCTGACCTAGTTTAGTTTAGAGATACAGCGCTGAAACAAGCCCTTTGGCCCACCGAGTCCACGCTGACCAGCAATCCCCACACATTAACACTACCCTACACACACTTAAGACAATATACATTTATACAAAGACAATTAACCCACATACCTGTACATCTTTGGAGTGTGGGAGGAAACTGAAGATCTCGGAGAAGACCCACGCAGTCACAGGGAGAACGTACAAACTCCGTACAGAACGCACCTGCAGTCAGAATCGAACCTGGGTCTCCGGCGCTGTAAGTCAGCAACTCTCCCGCTGCGCCACCGTGCCGCCCATAAAGTTCTAGACTCTCTTGCCAGTGGAAGTCAATTATTAATAACCCTCTCAAAGTATGTTTAATATTTCAGAATGGCAGTGTTCTGCAATAAACACCACCACCTGGGTCGAAGAACCATCTACTTTTGGCCCCGGTAGGAACATTGGCCTTAAATGAGTTACAAAGAAGCACTTTACAAAATTGTAAGTTATGTCATTAACCTATTAAGCTTAAACACCATTGAAGCAATGGACCAATATTCCTCTTTGAAAAGCGATGCTCTCTGAAGGCCCTGGCTAATGAGCCAGATAGTAGGCTGATCTTTAATGGATCAACGCTCCATTGACCTAATTTTGCATTAAAATCCACCACCACAAAAACAAGAGGTTTTTTAACAACCCTTCCAAAACAAATGTAGAGATTTTCCCCTCAACATTTGCTGAAACTTTGTTTCATGTGAAAGAACACTGAGAAATTAGAAGATACACTGGGTTTTGAATACTCTTAAAGAGTCATAGAATATTGGCCCTTTGGCCCAACTGTATCTCAAGAGGTAATGTCTTGCCATTTCACACGGAGCACACACACACACACACAAGGTGTCTGACATGGAATGTAAAAACATTGAGTTAACTGAGTGCCTGGTTTAGTGAATAGGTCACTGAGTAAATCTGTAGAGAGATGGTCAGTATGGGGAAGGTGGGTGATGGGAGCAGGGGACAGGTCCTTTGCTTCTGAATTAGGAAGTTAACGTTGGACATGTGGAGAAAAGTGAAACTCAGCAAGCCAGGCAGCCTTTGTAGGAAGAGAAACGGCGTTATTTATTGAATTTCCTAATTAATATCTCCAGTTTAAAAAAACCCTTTATCAATAACGCTCCCCGAAACAACTCTTTCCATGTGCCTGACATGTTCAGTTTCTTCACGTTTTCCAATTTTAATTCAGATTTCCAGAATCTGTAGATTTTTTTTGGGATTTTCATTACCTGAAAGTGTTTAGAAAAGCAATGCGGTTCTATCGAACAAAAAAGAGTAAACTTCTTCACCCTCCCTCAGCAAGCATGCAAGAATGAACCAAAAGTTACAAATTAAACAGCTCACAACTGGGGACAAAGTTTGCCCTTACCAGTAAGGTCAGCCACACGCTTGATAGAAAACAATGTGGCATTCTCAACATCAACATGCTCAACCTTCAAAACAGTGCAACCAATGGACCTTGCACAATTACAAGAGATATTCCCAGCTTTTAAAAAATGAGATCACAAACAGATTAAGATGCATACTTTTCCACCTAAATCCTCATGGGGTGGGTGTTTTGCAGGGGGGAGGATTGGTAGGAGAACATAGATTTTGAGTTTAATCCTGTCTATTTATTTATTTCAGA